>JAJJWX010001997.1:0-683191 GCA_023529315.1 Papaver bracteatum
AATCTAACAACGAAGTTGGGGCGAAGGCAAAATTCGCAGAGTTAATGCGCCAAAAGGAGGAGAAACATTTGTCATAGAAGTTGGGGCGAAGGCAAAAAATTTGTTTTGTAACTCTATTGTACATTCATACAAAATAATCGAATATTTCCATGACAATGTCCTAAGCATAGTTTTCACAAGAGATGTTGATGGGAGAGAAATAATGAATATTGCGAAAGCTTCGCCATTAGAAGAGTGGCAAAAGCAGACTATTTCTTTCACTGTACAAGAAGTACCTGAACCTGGCGAAATGCATGACAATCCATTGGTGGTGACACTAGAGATAAACCCAAAACGAAGAGAAGATGAAGATGATGAGGCCGAAGATTCATGGGAAATTAATAGAGTTTTAATTGATACAAGGAGTTCTGTAGATATCATGTTTTATCATACTTACAAGACAATGGGAGGCAAAGATGAGGATCTAATACCTTCAACCTATAAAATTTATGGTTTTAATGGTACTGCCAATAAACCTAAAGGGGAGTTCACAATGCAAATTCAATTAAAGGGGATATCTTCCAAGATTCTATTCTGTATTGTCGATGTGGAGTCGCCCTACAATGCCTTAATTGGTCGACCTTGGCTAAATGGGATTTTAGGTGTGGCATCAACTTTCCACCAGTGCATTAAGTTTCCACATCCTAGTGGCATTGGAGTAATAAAGGGAGATTGGGTTGAAGGAAAGAAGTGTTATGAAATTGATGCAGAATCTTGTGAAGAAAGAGCTGCGAAGAAGGGGAATTGGAAGTATAACATCAAATAAAGACAAAGAAGTGAGAGATTGATGGTCTATTAAGTCGAACAAAGAAAAAAAAAGGAAAGTTGCGGAATCAGAACTTGCTGAAAACAACAAGCGGAGAAAATCTCGCAGAAGGACAGAAAGTAACTAACAATCTCGCAGAGGAAAAGAATAGTAAAGGTAAAAATTTGAAACTGTGAAATGAAAGAATTATTGAGGAAAAGAAAAAAATATGTATAATCGGTTTGTTGCGCAAATTTCAAAAAAAAATATTTTCCTAAATGATTAAAAGGAAATGAATATGTGCGAAAATTTCGCAAGAAATGATCATTTAAGATTCAGAATGGGACTAACCTTTATGGCGTACACCCTAGTTCGCGAATAAAATTTCGCAAGAGGCAAATGTAAGACCTAAAGTACGTCATAAAAGGGGGTATCTGTTACATGATTCAGCGATAAAGTTACACCGCTGCTGGAACCTGAGTCATGGATATTTGGGGTCAATGAAATCCCATCCAGGAGAGACACCTTGTATTCTCGACTTGAGCATATGACTTGAGTTGGGCGACTAAGGTAATAATAGCTCTCCTAAGGGGTGCAGAGTATGACCAAGGCGCCGAGGTACACGGTTGAGCCAAGAGTGCTCGGGGCGTATGAAACTACCCTGGCCATTCTTGGTAAGTCTTGGATATGATGCACTCGGCCCGAAGAAAACCCCACTTAGGGTGCAGTCTCGTAACCATAAGCCATATAGGCAAAAGGGATAAGAGGCTACGAACACAACTGGTTGTTTTTAAGGCTGGATGAGAGGAGCTAGTCTTGTATGGCCGATGTACGTCTCCTTGAAAGGGCAACCAGGGGGAATATAATGGCGACACCCTCTATTAGGGAGATGATAAGTGTATTAAGACGCAAATGTCATGAGACTTTTTACTCACGGGAGTATTAAGACTTGTCATATTTTACAACATTCCTGAAGAGGCAATAATACAAAAGAGAATATAAGACGAGATCAAGGGGTCATTACATGCAAGTGTAAATACGTCCTGCGATTTCGTCGCATGACGGAAATGTCATGGGGCTTTAGTTTCACAAGAAAATTTAGGCATGTCATATTGTCGCAGAAAAAATACAAAAGAACGAAAAGATAAGGCAAGATCAATGGGTTTCTACATGAAAGTTTAGAGATGTCCTGCAATTTTGTCGCAAATAAAAAAGATGGCAAAATAAGACCTTTACTTAGGAAGGCAAAATAAGACCACATCAGAATACAAGAACGAATGCAATTATTTTATGACTACGAGATTATGCAGAAATAATTGTGATTTTCTAACAATTTATGACTTCGAGATTCGCAGAGATAATTGCGATTTTATCGCAAATCATTTTATTAAACAGAGGCCATCTTGCTCAATCAATCATCTGAATTCAATTAACAGAGGCAAGTATGGGATGCATAAAATAAGTTAAGTGTTATTTGTTTTCACATGATAGATTTGCGCATAAAAGGTTAATTGTATTTTGGATAGTCATATTGCGAAAGGGGAAAAAATTTCTAACACATGCAGGGTGAAACAAAAAAGAACTTATATTAAAGATTGGAGAAATTCATAATGATAGATTACAAGAGTAAAATATTGAAGACTGAATGTACAAGTTTTATAAAGGAGCAAACAAGGAAGCAAAATCTATTTCGAGCGTGATTCATCATTATCTCCATCAGATTCTTTACTAGAGCTTTTTTTCTTATCTTCATCAGATTCATCATTTCCATCCTCTTCAGATTCTTCTCCTTCATCAGCTTCACTATCAGAGATGATCTAGTTAGGCACATTCTCCGGGATGTTATCTAAAATACAAGGATATTTGGAGTGAGGAATCTTGTTGTCATCACAGATCGCCTTGATATTATCATTACGATAAGAAATTGCGTCATTCCCAAAATTCGCAATAGTGATCTTCAGTTGAGACTTCAATCTTGAAAATTTCTCATTGCGAGAATAAAGATCCTTTGCGAGCTTCGCCTTTTCATTCTTAAGTTCTTCAATTCTACTGCTATATCTCTCTTCAGCTTCTGCGAAAATACAACAATTTGATAGAAAATTGTGAAAAATAAATAATCAAATAAGGAAGAACAGTTAACAACCTTCTCTGTTAGAAATCATATCTCTAATCAAGGCTATTTGCTCAACTTGAAGACTAACATCTACACCTAAATTATTCCTGGCATTATCTAGAATCTTCGCAGCCCAAGCAAATTCATCATCTTCATTTATGAGAAGGCGGGAGCGAGTTTGATTCTCTTTTTCGCTGAGTACAACATTTCTATGTTTGAGGTCATCTCTTTCAATTTGAATCTTAAGAAGAATTTCTTGAAATTTCGCTAATGTCGGAGCACCTTGGAGAGAAATACGATCTTTCTCATCTATCAGATCACTATATTTGGCTTGTAACTTATGGATTTCTTCTTTAGAGTTGTGAAAGAATTGTCTAAATTTATTAGCCATATCCATGACAGATCTATGTTCAATTTCTAAAAGGCGAAGTTTGGATCTAAGTTCATTTATGGGAAGATATTCAATCTTATCATTTGAAAAACTATTTAGAGAAGTGTTTAGATGTTCAAGAAGGGTATCATCATCCATGAGATTGGGAAATGTATGAAGAAGAATAGATTCATCAGTAAGACCATAGACGTCTGCGAAATGATAAACTCTATAAGAAGAAATTTTTGAGAAAATAAAATAAATGGGAAAGAAAAAGAATCCCATACCATAGAGTTGCTTATTGGCATCTTGAAGATTAGATATTTTGTCCTTCTGAAGAGAATTGTCTGATTCCAATTGTTTGATTTTTTCGCGAAGATTAGCAGCTTCGATCTCCAATCCTTCATTTTACTTATCCTTCTCGCGAAGACCGGCGACTTCAGCCTCCAATTCTACATTTTTGTTGAGAAGTTTAAGATTCTTCTTTGCGAAAGCTGCACGCCTCTTCTCCAAATCCGAGACAACAACAAAGGAAGCTTTCCCAGCCTGCGAAATAATGCAGCGAATTTTAGGAATTAATTATGAATTCAAGGAAAAAATAAAAGAAGAAAAGTATAAGAATGAAAACTTACCAGGCTATTAATCGAATGTAAGAAACTCGCAGAAATAGATCTTGAAACCCCGCGAAGAGATTCATTATTCTTTAAGAGAGGGGCATCACAGATAGTCGCTAGAGAGTTGCAGGCGTTGGTAAGAGGAGTATCACCAATTCCCTGCATAGTGTTGGAGAAAATACAAGACAACTGTGCCATAGAAGATTCAGGTGGAGAATTTTCTTGGACAAAAGAAGTATTAATATCTTCATCTTTGTCATCATCACTATCAGAACTTTCACTAAATTAAAGATCTGAAGGATAGGGAGATTGGACGTTCCGTTTCTTTAAAGGAAGAGCAACAGAATTCTCCTTGCGAGGAGTACCTTTGCCTTTACCTTTACCCGTGCTCTTCGCAACCTTGGAGGGTTCCTCTATCTCACCAATAACCTTCAAACACAGATAAATATAAGAAATAGAGGCAACAATATATTGTCAAGAATCTTAAAAGAATATTTCTTACTTGATCTGTGATTGATTGAAAAGCTGATAAAGTACTAGCTTTCCCAAATTTCTTGTAGCTTGCTTTCAGCCTTTCAATCTGGTAATTTAGCAATTACACGAAAATATTGGAGTGATTAGCGAGAACACATGTAAGAATATAAAATAAAATAAAATAATGATTCAATCAAAAGGTGGAAATGTACCTCTCCATCTCTTTCGGGCCAGTTGAATACCCAGGGTTGGAACTCTGCGAGATTCGCATGTAAGACATGAGAACCAAAAATATACGGACCCTCTAGAATTTAAGGGGAAAACACACCACTTGTTATCGTTAGAATGACGCGGGGTAAAATTATCGCCAGGATGCCAGTCAATGTCTTGCATGAGTAATTCGTCATCAACAACATTATCTCTCTTATGTAAGCGAACACCCCAACAAGTACTGTCTCTATTCATAGGAATTACTTCATAATTCGCAAATAAGTTTTCTACAGTATATTTCGCAGGTATAATCGCAACCTCAGCGAATTTAGGATTCTTCACTTCAGTGGGGTAAAGGGATTCCTTACCAGCACCGCGAGTGGCAAACTCGAGCATTGGACGAATGCAATCCCCACTCAATTGGTACACAGCTTGCGAGAACTTCGCATGAGAAAGAATTTTATAAAACAAGGGGAGATCAGGATCATAGAGGGGAATGGGAAGACCAGCTTCAAGCTGACCTAGCGAGACTATGATCTTCCCCTGATTGCAGGGATGATCAGAAAATATTTTGGCAATTAACTCAGATTTAGGGTTCTGACCGGGAACGCGAGATAGAGTAAAACCTCTGTTTTGAAGTTTCCTTTGAGCCTTTTCAAAGGAAATCTCATTCTTACGACCGACTGGAGGCATATTTTAGTATGGGAATGGAAAAGAAAGTAAAAACTTGAAAAGAAGAATAATCAAGAAAAATTACAGTAGCAGGAGCGGAATTCGCGGAAGAACGATGAAGAAAGTTGCAGAGAAAATAAGAAAGAAAGTAAAAATAAGAAGAGAGAAGAATGAAAAGAGTATATATAGAGAGAAGAATACTCGAGAAGATAAACACATTTAATGCGAAGAATAGACATGAACAGTTGAAATACAGCGGTTGAAAAGGGCGTGTCAGAAGATGAATGGAATAAAGGATATGTGTAGTAAATTTGGCGAATAATGCAGAATTGTGTCAGAATAAAAGAATATGGAAAGATGGGAGGTTGCAGTATTCGGAAGAAATAGAAATAAGATTTTCATGATCTTCTCCCCTTCACAGAGAAGATATGAGAAGAGGCAAGATGTAAGATCAGAATATCGCAGGAGCAACAGTCTTGCGAAGTTAACAACAACACTCTTGCGAAATTTTAACAACTCATTACAAATGTCCCAGAATGGTTAGGAAAGTGACGTAATAGATGACAGTGGTATAAACATGAAGAAAGTGTGATAATCTTGCGAACGAAAGAGGTTTGCGAGGAAGTATCACTAACAAGCTTGCGAGAATATCGCAAGTCAGATCCTAAAATAAAGGACAGATTAGCTGTCACCCACTATGTAAATTCCTATATAAAGAGATGAACAAGCGTAAGGGGAGAGATCTTTTTCGAGTGTTGAGCAAGTCATTAGGAGAGTGAAAGTTTAAAGAGCGATTTTATTCTTGTTTTCTTCCATTTCTTGTAATATTTCTATGAATCAATTAATAAAAGTGTTGTTCTTAATCTTTTAAAGATGTGTTGATTATTATGAATTCTTGTGAGGGATGTAGTGTGGGATTTCCTTCTACTACAAGCGAATGTGTTCGCTAAAAATTGACCACCAAAAGGCATTTGCATCCAAAACCTATAACCGTCCTTCTTCGACCCCTTCCTCCATTACACGTTTGAAACCAACTCCCTAAACTTAAATTCCCTCTATTTTTGATCTCCTTCCATGAGCATTGTAAAATAGATTTGTTTGTCCTCAACTAGTTTTTCCGCCATTTTTTTCCTTGCATATTCGATTTGGGTGAGCTTAAGTTCGTCGGCCTTGTCGAAATGCCCTAATTATTCTGTTGCAACATGGTAACCACAATTCCAATCCCCATCAACGTCGTCGGTGGATATAAGGTGATCTAAGATGATGTAAGGAAGTTGGTCGGTATACTCTTTGAATAAAGTATAAGCAACACGATTTGGTCTTCCTTGCGAATCCCTAGGTGTCTTAGGATTACTCTTTATTCCTATTATCGTCACCATACCACTAGTTTGGATTTGATGGGTATCGACCACATGCTCAACACTATTCATATCTTCATTTTCTTGCTCTTTCGACCGACCTCATTTCGTAGGAATGAAAGACTTTTCATACTCATCATATTCCGCCTAGATATGCTCATGACGTGATCGGTCTCTATCACAACCCTTGTCATTGTAAACAGTTTCTCTAAATGACATTTTAGTTGTTGGTCTTCCGGGTAGTTTTTGTTTGATTGGCTATGTAGTTGCAGGAAAACCTACACTACACCCTTCACAAGAATTCACAATAATCAACACATATTTGAAGATTAAAAACAACGCTTTATTATTTGATTCTCAGAAATGTTTACAAGAAATGGAAGAAATCAAGAATGCAACTGTTCTCTTGGATTTTATCTCTCCTCAAAACTTTCTTAATGCTCAAAAATTCATCTCTCTTCTCTGAATCTACTGGGTCTCTTTATATAGGATAGTTACATAATGGATGACAGCTAAGCTGTCCTTTAATTTCGGATCTGACTCGCGAATTTCTCGCAGGAGTGATAATGCTAATTTTCGCAGATGATATAACCCTCGAAGAATTGTCATGCTCTTCTCATGTTTCAGCCATCGTCATCTGCTACGTCATTTTTTGAGTCATTCTGCGATACTCGCAGTATGTTATTGAAGAACTCGCAGACGAATTCGCATAAGTGTTGTAAATCTCGCAAGAATAATATCATGGCGATATTTTGGTCCTACATCTTGCCTCTTCTCATGCATTTTCTGCGAAGGAGAAAAGATCATGAGTAATAAAATGTCGCAGCTATTCATCTTTTCACATTCTTCTGTTCTGACATGTTTCTGCATTCTTTGCCAGATTTTTTACACATATTTTTCTTTCCATTCAATTCCTGACACGTCCTTTTTAACTGCTACGTTCCAACCGTTCGCGTCTTTTCTCCGCATTGAATACATTTATTTTCTCAAGTATCTTTACCTTCTATAAATACTTCCTTTATTATTTTCTCTCATTCTTTTTACTTTTTCTTTCTTCTCTCTGCAATTTTACCATTCTTCCGTGAGTTCCGGATCTGCTACTGTTGCAATTTTTTCTTTCGATCTTTTACTCTTTCAATCTTCATTCACATACTAAGAAAATGCCTCCAGCTGGTCGTAAATATTTGAAAGATTTTGAGAAAATTCAAAAATATCTTCAGAACAAAGGTTTTACTTTATCTACCATTGCTGATCAAAACCCTAAGGCTGAGCTTTCTGTAAAATTATTTTATGATCATCCATGTAATAGAGAGAAAATTATAGTCTCGCTAGGTCAAATTGAAGCTGATCTTCCCATTCCTCTCTATGACCCTGAGCTTCCTTTATTCTATGAAATACTCTCTCATAAGAAGTTATCGCGGGCAGTATATCAGTTGAGTGGGGATTGCATTCGCCTAATGCTTGAGTATGCTACTCGCGGTGCTGGTAAAGAATCTCGCTACCCTGATACCGCAAATAATACTAAATTCAAAGATGTTCCAATTGTTCCTGCAAAGTACACTGCATGTAGATAATTTCTTCGCAAACTATGACATAATCCCCATGAGGAGGGATGTCACTTCTTGGGGTGTCCGCTTATAAAAGAAGGATGATGTTTCTGAAGACAAAGATCTTATGTTGGATATCGATTGGAATCCGGGAAACAATACATCCCCTCGCCATTCCAGTGATGACAAATGGTATATTCTTCCCTTATTATTAGAAGGTCCATACAATTATGGTTCTTACCAACCATGGGCGTTCTGTTGGCCTGAAAAGAATAAGGAGGTATATTCACGACTTTTTACTTGTTTCTATTTTCCTCATATTCTTATGTATACACTAGCTGACTACTCCAATATTTCCAGATTAACAGATTGAAGGCTAGTTACAAGAAATCTTGGAAACCCAATACTTTATAAGCTCTCAAATCACTCACAGATGAGGTACGAAATATTCCTTTATGATTCTCAACAATATATTGTTGCCTCTATTTCTTACCTTTATCTGTGTTTGAAGGTTATTGAAGAAATAGAACCTGTGAAGATTTCGAAAACTAAGGGGAAAACGAAGGTTCTTATCGCAAGGATAAATCTATTGTTCTTCTCAAAGAGAAATCCACTGTTCCTCCTTCAAAGAAAAGAAAAATTCAATCTACTTCCCTTTCATCATTTTATTCTAATGGAGAAAGTTCTCATGATGATACTGATAATGATGATAATGATGATTTTGATGCTGATATCCCTTCCGCGAGGGCATCCTCCCCATCTGAGTCTTCTATGTCTCAACTATCCAGCATATTTTCTGACACTATGCTTGGTGTGGGGGATGATGCTCTTAAAGATACATGCCAAGCTCTCGCAAAGGTATGTGATGCTTCCATATTAATGTACAATGAATCTCTTCAAGGAATTTCAAGATTAGTGACTCCTATCCTCTTAAATTCACTAAGCATTGTGGTATGTTTCCATTTCTTCGCCATATTTGTATAATTTCATTTCTTCGCAAGATTTTAATTTATGTTTATCTTGATAATTTTTTGTTTTCCCTCTCAGGATGGAAGAGCTTCTTTTGTTGTTGCCTCAGATTTGGAGAAAAGGCGTGCATCCTTTCACAAGAAGAACACCGTTCTTTACAAGAAGAATGAGGAGTTAGAATATGAGTCTGCTAATCTCCGCAAGAAGAATAAACAACTAGAGCAGGATATTTCTCATCAAATTCTCAAAGTATCCAATCTTGAAAGTGCCAATAAACAATTATTAGGTATAAATTTTTTCCTATTTTCTTTCATATTTCTACTTTCCACTATTCCTCCTTATTTGATTTACTATTCTCGCAGAAATTTATGATCTCTCTGATGAGGCTTCAACCCTTCGTTATTTTCCCGAACCAATAGATGATGATTCTCTTCTAGAGCTTCTCAATAACTCTTTGAATAATCCTTCCAATGATAGAATTGATTCTTTTTCCATAGATGAACTCGGGTCTAAACTTCGTCTCTTATAAATTGACCATAGATCTTGTTTAAACATGTCTAACAAATTCAAACGCTTTCACCACAATTCTAAGGAAGAGATTAAAACTTTAAGGGCCAAGAACAGTGATCTCTCATATGACAAAGATCGTATATCAAGACAAGGAGTTCAAACTTTAGCGGATTTTCATAAAACCCTTCTTGAAGTCCAAATTGAAAGAGATAGTCTTATCTGCGAGAAAAAGGTTTTTGTTGAAAGGGAAAACCAAATTCGTTCCCATCTTCTTATTAATAATGATGATGAATTTGCTTAGGATGCGAAGATTCTTGACAACGCCAGAACTAATTTAGGTGTAGATATTAGTCTTCATGTTAAACAAGCGGCCTTAATTAAAGACATGATTTCTGAAAGAGAAGGTTGTTAATTGTTCTTCCTCATTAATTTCTTGTTTTATAGTTTTTTTTTTGCAAAATTTCCAACTTGTTGTTATATACTCGCAGGAGCTGAGAAGAGATATTCTGAAAGAATTAGAGAACTTGAAGCCGACAAGATTCAACTCGCAAAGACTCTTGCTTATCGCAATGAAAAATATTCAAGATTGAAAGAACAATTAAAGATAACAGCTGCGAATTTTAGTAACATACTTGTTGGTGTTCACAATGACTCCGTCAAGAGGGTCTGTGATGATCATAACATTCCTCACTCTTTGTTTCCTTGCCTCGCGGAAGAAGTTCCAACAAATACTCCAAACCTTGTTATCTCTGACAGTGATGCCGAAGAATCTGGCGAAGATGAAGGGTATAATGAAGATGATGGTGAACATGAAGAAGAAGAAAAATCTGGCGAGGACGATGATGGATCTAACTAGTTTTGCTTCTCCTTTTTAATCTTCTTGTAATATTTGTACATTTATTCTTCTTGTGATATTGATGTGAGTTTCTCCAGCTTCCAAGGTTCTTTGATGTATAAATTTTTTCTGCTTCTATCTGTATAAATTAGAAAATAATTCTTTTTTATAATATGGTTAATTATATTTTTTTTTAATTAGATATTCTTTTCTGCGTAATTCTTCCATACAAAGATGAATAATGATTTTATCATTATGTTCATTCCCATACTTGCCTCTATTATTCATCTGCAATATGAAAGATTGAGCAGATTAATGTTGAATAAAATCTGTTTGTAAATTTTGTCTCAACTTATGTGTAAATGGCGCAAGTCATGTCTGCATAATTTCATGATCTCTTGTGGTCTTATTTTGCCTTCCTAGTTAAAGGTCTAATTTAGCCACTTTTTATTTTTGGCGACAAAATCGCAGGACGTACTTACATTCGCATGTAAAATCCCATTGATCTTGCCTTATCCTTTTTGTTTTCAATTTTTTGCGACAATATGACAGGCCTAAGTTCTCTTGCGAGAACAAAGCCCCATGACATTGCCGTCTTGCGATGAAATCGCAGGACGTCTTTACACTTTCATGTAAAAACCCATTGATCTCATCTTAACTTTTTCTCATGGCTTGTTACCTCTGTAGAGTATTTTTCACGAGAAAATATGACAGGCCTAAATGTTCTTGCGAACATAAAGCCCCATGACATTGCCGTCTTTAGACACTTATCAGCTCCCTAATGGAGGGTGCCGCCCTTATCTTCCCCCTGGTTTCCCCTTCAAGGAGGGCACATCGGCCATACAATACTAGATCCTCCCATCCGGTCTTAACAACAACCAGTTGTTTTTGCAGCCTCTTATCCTTTATGCCTATATGGCTTATAGTTACAAGACTGCACCCTAAGTGGGGTTTTCTTCGGGCCGAGTGCATCATAGACAAGACTTGACAAGAATGGCCAGGGTAGTTTCGTACGCCCCGGGCACCCTTGGCTCAACCGTGTACCTCGGCGCCTTGGTCATACTCTGCACTCCTTAGGAGAGATCCTCGGTCGTCCAACCAGGGTATAACCATATATAGTTGGAAATCCAAGGTACCTCTCCTGGATGGGTTTTCAATAACCCCAATCTTCATGACTCAGATTCCAGCAGCGGTGTAACCTTATCCCTGAGCCATGTAAAGAGATACCCCCTAATATGACGTACTTTAGATCTTACATTTGCCTCTTGCGAAATTATATCCGCGAACTAGGGTGTACGCCATAAAGGTTCGTCCTGTTCTTATATGTCATTATTCTTTGATTTTCTCTTTATTTTAGCTCTTGTATGATTTTTCAATTTCATCTTTTTCATTGAATTGAAATATTCTTTTGAAACATTTTCTTCAACAAATCATTCATACATTTCTTTTATGAAAATTTACCTTCCTACTTACTACTTTCTGCTTCTGCCTTTTTGCTGCGTTTTGCTACTTTCTCTCCATCTGCGAGACGCTCGCCATCAGCTATTTTCAGTGTATTTTGAATTTGCAGCATTCCTTCTTCTCGCCGTCATATGTTTTCATTTCTTATTGACTTTGCAATATTTCATCTTCTCGCCGTTTTATGTTATCAACCATTAACTTTTCACTTCTTTGCTTTTGTTTGATGTTATGCTTCCAATTTGTATTTATCTCAGATCTCTCCTCGCAAGATTCCACATCAATTTCATAGCACCTTGTTCCTTCAATCCAATCTCCCTTTATAATTCCAACACCGCTGGGATAAGGAAACTTAATGCACTGGTGATAAGTTGACGCTACACCTAGAATTCCATGTAACCATGGTCTGCCAATTAAGGCGTTATATGGTGATTCTATGTCAACAACACAAAATTGAACTTTGGAAGATATCCCCCCTTCAATGGAATCCGCATAGTAATTTCCCCTTTGGGCTTGTTGGAAGTACCATTGAAACCATAGATATTATAGATTGACGGTATCAGATCCTCGTCTCTTCCACCCATGGTTTTGTAAGTATGATAAAATAAGATATCAACTGAGCTTCCAATATCTATTATAACTCTGTTAATGGCCCAAGAATTTTCAGTTTCACCATCATTATTTTCTTCATCTTCTTCTTATATTTGTTTTGGACTCGCCAGGCTCTGGTACTTCTTGTGCAGTGAAAGAAATAGTTTGCTTTTGCCACTCCTCTAATGGCGAGACTCTCGCAATATTCATTATCTATCTTCCATCCGTGTCTCTCGCGAAGACTCTGCTTAGAACGTTGTCGTGGAAATCCTCAATAGTCTTGTATGAATATATGATGGAATTACAGAACAAATTTTTCGCCTTGGCTCCAACCTCTATCACAAATGTTTCTGCTCCTTTTATAGTATTCACTATGCGAATATCTGGTGCTGGTGGTAACTGTTGAGATTGAGGATGTCCTATTAGAAAATGATTTAACTTTTCCTGATCAATCATCCTAAAAATTATTCATTTTACATTCCTGCAATCGTTTATTGAGTGACCATGAAAATGATGGTAAGGACAAAATTCTTGATTTCGATTATTTGGATGTGGCTCTTTTCCCATATTCCAGGGTGATGGTATATTTTCCATCAAAATGATAGCCTCCCAAATTTTCTCTATACTAGCATTTAGAGGTGGCATCTTAATTTCTTCCCATATTATATTCTGACTCCCTTGCCCTCTATAATTATTTTGCCTCTGACCGCCATAAGTCTCTTGCGGATGATCAAGTCTTTGAATTTTATTATTTCCACCGTGATTATAATAATTCCTTTCCCTTTCATACTCCTCTTGATCTCGACTTCCCATGACAACTAACTTCTGCTGATTATAAATCACCACATTCTCTTATTGTGGCTGAGAGGTGCTCGCCATATTATTAATCATATTAGGAAGTAAACTTCCATTTCCGCTATTAAGCTGGTGTTTGCGACTGGATATGATTCCATCTCATTTTGTTTCTCCTCCAAAAAAATGTATTCTTCTTTTAGTTCTCGCAGCTCTGTCATTGTGATGGTATTTTTGATTCTGAAAACTTGAACATATAGTAGATTGGTTGCGAACATAGCGTTAATAAAAGATAAAATGAGGTATCTCTCATCCACTCTACCAGCCATTTCAATGCACATTGTTTTCCACCTTAACGACAATTGTTTCAGACTCTCGCCAACCCTCTTTTTTAACCCAAACACATCTTCAATTCCTGGACGCGCAAAATTGTTACTTATGTATGCCCCCAATAATGTGGTTTGTAGATGAGTGAAAGAAGTTATAGTATTCTTGGGTAAACCCTCAAACCATTTTAGCGCCTCTCCAGTTCAGCTTGATGCGAAATATTTGCACAACACATCATCATGATTTTCCTACTGTAGCATACATCTCACATAGGCTTTGATGTATTGAATGGAACATGTAGATCCATCAAAAACACTAGTTAATGCTGGCAGGTTGCACTTTGGGGGTATTCCTCCTAATTGTACTGCTTGAGTGAATGGAGTTTTTGAAGCTTTTTCAATCGCCTCATCGAGTTGCCTTCTACCTCCTTCTCTTCTATCATTTAACATTCCCCTCATTTCTGCTAATTCTCTTAAAACTTGTTCATTCCCAACTGAATTTTGCTCCATTGGTCTTTTCAGTGCAGATTCCCTTCTCCTGCATTCTTGCCTATCTTGTGTTGCGAGATTTTGATTTCCGTCTCCATTATTTTCTTCTTATCTTTCTCCGATATCTTCTCTTACATTTCTTTCACGAATGCGCACACCATTATATCTCTCATTTTCTCTTCCGCGATTTTGTTCTGCTCTTCTTTGCACCCTATCATATTCTTCGTTAATATTACAATTATTGCGGTTTTGTTCGCATCTTCTTTCTCGATTGTCATGATTATTCTGGCGAATTTCCTCTTGGAATTATTACTCTTCCACCTCTGCTCTCAATCTTTCCCTTTCGCAAGCTAAGCGTGCTTGTTCAGCATAATGTCTCTCGATTTCTCTTTCAATTATCTGCTGATTCTTAGAGTTTCTCTTCCATGCAATATCCTCCTTCCTTCCTCTTGGTTTTCTTCGCCATCTTGGTTATTTCATGCATGGCGTTGTTCATTCTCCTGCCTTCTGTTGTTTTGTTCGTTTTGTTGAATTTCACCTTGTGATATGTAACGATCTTCCCTTATTTCTCTCCTTTCGCGACGTCCTCCATTTGGATCATGATTTTATTCTTCAATATTTGTTATAGGTGATATTCTTCTTATCTCACTTCTGATTGTTCTCGAACTCGATCTCATTGTACTTCTTGATCTCCTATTTTGTAACCTCATGATTTCCATTCTCAATTCATGGTTTTTCCTTGCCAAATTTGCACGTTCTTTCACCTCTAATCTCCTTTCCTCTTGTATTCTTTGTCATAAAACCTCTAATGTTTCATTTTCGTCATCTCCATGTATTAATCCTCCATTTACTTCTTTATTTATTCCCTCTCGTCTTTCATCTCTTAATTGTCGATCTTCTGGTTCTTCCATTGAATCTGATCTCCAAGTATGCACGCTTACTCTATCATAATCCACAGCTCTATCTTGCATTGGTGTTTGCTGATTTGGCTATCGAACCTGATTTTCTCCATTATCCCTTGTTCTATTTCTTCTTGTTCTTACTCTTGAAGATTCTCCCATTTTATTTGTTTCTCCACCTGCAAGTCTTTTACTCCTCCTTACGGTTGTTGGTGGTTCTGATGTATTTCTTCTTCTTCTAGCCATTAATCTTAGTAAACTGTTGAAAATTGTGTAAGATCCTTCACTAGTTATTCCAAATTCCTTCCAATCACAATGTCAATTTTTATCTTTTTCTGCAAATAATCATCAATTCATCCCTGTTTCGGGCGCCAAAATGTAGTTGCAAGAAAACCTACACTACACCCTTCACAAGAATTCACAATAATCAACACATATTTGAAGATTAAAAACAACGCTTTATTATTTGATTCTCAGAAATGTTTACAAGAAATGGAAGAAATCAAGAATACAGCTGTTCTCTTGGATTTTCTCTCTCCTCAAAACTTTCTTAATGCTCAAAAATTCATCTCTCTTCTCTGAATCTACCGGGTCTCTTTATATAAGATAGTTACATAATGGATGACAGCTAAGCTGTCCTTTAATTTCGGATCTGACTCGCGAATTTCTCGCAGGAGTGATAATGCTAATTTTCGCAGATCATATAACCCTCGCAGAATTGTCATGCTCTTCTCATGTTTCAGCCATCCTCATCTGCTACGTCATTTTTTGAGTCATTCTGCGAAACTCGTAGTATGTTGTTGAAGAACTCGCAGACGAATTCACAGATGTGTTGTAAATCTCGCAAGAATAATATCATGGTGATATTCTGGTCCTACAGGCTCTTCTTCAAACCCCAAGCTCTTACAGGTGGCCGACCACAAGTTAGCAACCAAAATGTGTCTTCCTGCATAATTTATTTTTTGGTATTTTTCGTTGATGTGCTTGCCAATCTCCAAGTCTCCAAATTCTTCATCGGCTAAACCCGTGGGCTTTGGGATGAATGATAGTTGCTTCTAGAATGGATCGATATCTTCAAGAGGAATATAATCTTTGTACCCAACAAGTTTATGTTTATAAGGGAGGCCGAGCCAAACATCGGTTGTACAATTACACTTCGTCTTCATCACCTTTCCGGACTCCGCTTTAGCTCTAAAATATATAAGCTGATCCATCATATAGTCAATTTCCCACCATGATACTTGGTTTTCTACCAACCGTAACAAAGCTTTGTCCCTTATGTGTTGCATCAAAAAACGGTCTTTACTCAACTCCATCTGTGTGTCTATTTTTATTACATCATCCTATGTGTGCTCGTGAATTGCTTCTTGTACCGTAACTACCCCACCCCTATTTTGATCCAAAATTTTCTTCAAACACCTGTGAGACTGCTCTACAAGACTTGTAGACTCATTTTTGAAGTGCTTGTATTTATTGGTCCATGCATAAACAAACTTCTCCTTCCAAGGATTAAACCATGTATTCAGGAAATACTCAACAAACTTCTTATGATCCGTGTTCCAAACAATCAATAAACTTCTGCAAGTTAGTATAATACTTAACCTCTATTTTTGAATGAGCCAAATAGTCCCAATCTTCGCAAAACACTTTCCATAGATCCCCCTCCTCATCATATTTTTCCTTTTCTTTATTTTTCTATTCCGCTCGCTCTTGTTTGGGAAGTTTACTTAAACTCTCATCTTCCTCCTTAGAACGTTGATTACCCTTCTTAGTATGGATCTTTTGGATTTGATTCTTGCAATTAGAAAAAATATTGGTTTGGATGTGCCACGTACAAAGAAATTATTGAGGAAGTGGAAAGACTTGGCGAACGACACTCATAATTGCAAAATCTTTATCCGTAAATATAACCAGCGACGCCTCTTCTCCACGGTAAATCAACCTCACTTGTTCCAACGCCCAAACATAGTCCTCTATTTATTTATTTTCATAAAGCACCATGCAACGGTGAATGAATTTTTATCATAAGTATGGCTTACCACGTTCAACATCGTTATGTTATACTTGTTTATCTTATAGGTGCAATCTATGAAGAGAACCTGGTAAAAAAACTGAGCCAAATCCACCATCCTTGGATGTGCAAGAAAAATATGAGTCACTTTCTCATCCGAACCCACCTTAGTTTGCATGGCGTAGTTTAGTGTTTCCGCTAACCACTATGATTGTTGCATAATCAACCTACCATTCCATTCGGTTCTCTTAATCGTTTCTTTGGCGTCTTTGATTATGGAAATGGTGGACAAGTTATCCTTATCTTCTGCCTTTATTGCATTTAGGATCTTAAGTGGTCTAAATCCCTTCATTTGAATAACTCTATCCATCTCATGTGGTTTCAATCGGGCATATGTAGTGTGTCCATATAAACTTGTGAGTGGATCATGGTTGTGACGACCGTTCAGAATACTATACAATCGGAATACATCGGCTTCATGACGTCTTTTGAAAACAATCCTGAACGGGCATTCACACTTCTTTGAATTTATTCTGTAGACCCTAGTCGTCTTCTTCTCATACTTGTAATTCTTGCCTTTGTGACTTTCTCCCTTCTTACCCGCTTTCTCGCATACCATTTCCATCTTGTTACAATGGACGTGTCTACTTTGAACACCCACACACATCTTCTCTTTTTCCATAGGGATAAGCCATTCCTTAATGTTATCCTTGGTTTCCCATGTCTACATTGAGCAAACAATTACATTATACAACCATGTGATCACTAATAAAATTATTTGAATATATAAATATACCGATTCGGTTAAGGTAAACCTACCAAATCATTCATATAGTGTTGGGAGGTATCAGGACCCATTGTAGATACGGGTACTGGCTGGGAGCTTTTTCGTACTACCCAACTAAACAACTAAACACAAAACTATCACCAGAGGGTTGTCCAGATCTTATATGCCAAAATAACGACTCTTCACAAATTATATTAACGACTCTCAACACATTAACAGTAAGTTTGACTTTGACGAGCAGTTACTAAACATACTAAGGAGTTGTTAGGTTATATATATAACCATAGCTGACTCTACATGCAGTTAATGCATAATTTCAAAATCAAAGATATGTTTGATTCCTATGAGCAGTTATTGCTATTTTTTTTTTTAAAAGTTACGATTTTATTAAAAAAAAAATAGTCTTTGAGTACATTTTTCTATAAATAGAGACTTATCTCTTACAAACTTAATCACCCATCACTTTCAATCATCCTAAATCAGTCACCCATCACTTTAAAACACTAAAAATGGCTCCAACTCCGTTCACTAACCTAGAAGATGTTGCTATTGTCAGAGCACACACCACTCTCACAAATCACTCCTTTGAGGAAGCGCAATGGGTGTCCAGTAATGAAGACCCAACAAGAGGGCCTTACCCAAAATACCAATGCTTGGTGGAAACGTGTGTTTAAGGTTTTTAAAGCACTAAGCGGAAATCATAATAGGAGGACACTCCCGAAGATAAGGGAAAGGTACGCTTATTTATACAATGAATGCGTATTGCTGAGAAATGAATTGAAAGCTCGTAAGGACGTTATGCCAAACGAAGACCGCATGAGTAGAGTAAGTTTGTGAATCAATATGTCGTTCATCAAAAATTATTAATTTGGTTATGATTATTCAACAAAACTAACTTATTAAAATAATTGTTATTCCAGTATTCTTTGGGTCGGACCCAATACGAATTAAGGTACGGCCATGAGTTTTTGCACGAGGACTGCTACACTCTCTTGGAGGAAGTTGAATGGAAATTCACCCAATATAATTAATCTTGTATACATTTTCTAGCGCAATGTATTGAACTATTTTATGTCTTTTCCTTATATTTTATTTCATAGTACATGTACGTTTTTTTCAATTCAATAATACTAGTTCAACCATAAATATTCCAAACAAGGGTCGTCAACCAATCTTTTGCCGGTTTCCGACACCTTATAGAATCGTCAACCAAAATTGTGCAGATTAACGACTTTTGTGACAGAAATATGAGCATTATACAAGTGTCATCAATCTGCTAAAACGTTAATTGCTGACACATTAAGATCATTTGACGACTCTCAACATAAACTAACAACTTCGGACTAAAATATGTACACCATTCTGCCAAGTTTTCTTCAAAATTCGTTCAGTTCTATATGTCCAACCTGGCGACGTAATATAGAGACTCTAAGAGTCGTTTTGTTGTAGATGTGAAATATTAACGACTCAAGATACTGCTAGTATTTATTGGGGAATTGAACTCTACTAAATTTGGTTGAGGCAGTTGGCTCGTTCAATTCTATAAATACAGACCCATATCTCACCTCTTCCTTACCAACACCATAATTATCAACCTTCTCTTTTTCTTCTCATTTATTCATCATCCAAGAGGAAAAAAATAGAAACACAATGACTCCCTATACTTCCTAAGAGAACTGTGCCATTACAAGAGCTTGGAAAACAATCACAAACCACTTTGAAAGTCTAGACAAAGACATTGATGAAACATTGGATGCTTGGTGAAACCGTGTATTCATCGTTTTTGTGGTGTTGGACGGAAATCGCAAATCAAGGTCATTGAAACAAGTCAAGGAATGCTTCAAAGAGATAAAATTCGAGTGTGATGTTTTGAAAAGAGAATTAACAGCCATAAGGGTAGCCATTCCGGATATGATGGGTACTATAAGAGTAAGTATTTAAACAAGAGGTAAAACTTATCCAAAGCTTTGATCGATACTAACTAAGTATGTTTGTGTTTGCGTTTTCAGATGAAGAAGTCATATGCATACTGCGAGGTACTTCGTGGGAAAAAGTTTGAGTTACACGATTGCTACTTTATCTTCCATGGAACCGTGTATAATTACATGCTTTATGATTGAGTGTAGAAGTGCATCGTTATCATGTATTGTATTTAACCCTATAAAATATGTATGACTTTTAGGATTCAATGAAATGTTGCTATGAAATCAGAAACTATTAAAAAAAATAAATGAGTCGGCAATATTAGAGACGTATGTAACGACTCTTATTTAAAATGAAAGGGTCGTCCGATTAGAGTAATAAGAAACTAATGACCCTTAGAGTGATAGCTACAGAGAGTAAAAGTTTTTTGAGTCGTTGGGTTATAAATATATTGTGTAAACGACTCTAGATTACCTAAAAAGGGAGTCGTCAATATTTTCAAAATTGATTCACGATTTTTCATAACTGCACATTAGAGTCGTCAATTTTTTTCAAACCTGAATGACGATTTTTCATACTGCATATTAGAGTCATTTATTTCTGTGACAAATAACTAACGATTCTTAAGGGTCGTCAGTTTATTAAACTCCCGACCTAATGACTCTCACACTGAGCTGCTGCATAGTGACCATGAATCGACAACTTGGAGCACCATTCATGCGATTTGAAGAGTATAGGAAGTTTACCTGATTGTTTAGAGCTTATGGTTCTTCATTTTTAGTATTGGTTCCTTCATTTTGAGCAAAAGGATCTTCATTTGCAACAATTATCAAAGCTTCCTCTATTAACATCTCTTCATCAAACATCCAATCCATAGGATTAGATGACACAATCTCACCATCAACACAATCATGTATGTTGTTTGAATCTTAACCTACATCATTTACTCCACCACAATCACTCATTTAAAATAACATAAATTTTCCCCCAAAACTCACTTTCTTCCTCTCTATCCAACACAAAAATACAATTTTTCTATTATCTAAATTTTTCCCCTAAAACTGATTTTATCTAACTTAACTAATTAACAACTAATCTAACTAATCAACTCAATTAACACTAATGGTTTGGAGGTAGTTTAGACATTTCAAAAAAATAGGATAAGTGGTAACCCCAAAATGCTATTTAAAGACCTACTTTATACTGTAGCTAAGGGACCCCAATTATTTTCTAGGGCCCCCAATTCAGCGGTGATATCTATCTATATAATTAAGGTAAACATATTCATAAAAACAAATATTAAGTGTTTATTAAGGGAAAAAAATAAGATAAGAAAATGTTAGAGCTAATTACGGGAAAATTTTCGCCTTCCGTGTTTAAAATTTCTGTTTTTTATTATAATATTTAATGTGGAGCGTTAGATCTAACCAATTCAATCAGTAATTAATGGCCACGAAATATAGGGGGTATAACTTTTTTTCCAGTCAATCAGGAGTGAGGGTTTTGTTGACCGGCCAATGGGAAAGAAGGTTAGCACAACTCTCGACGTGGTGTGAGAGATGGCGTGGGGTTTTTAGGTTGTTGATTATGTAAGGGTAGTTATGCATTATTAAAAAGGGTGGACAAGGGGTGATGTTGTTTTTTATTTAGTGATCCTATTTTGGCATTATTTAGTATGCTTCAAGAAAATTCAGTATGCCTCAAACCAGGTTTATTTATAATCTTCTCGTGGCTTTTTCCGATCGGCTTAGCAACAACCCAAAATAGTCAAGCCCAGGTCCAAGTCCTTCTCGGGATCGAACCGGGTAAAATGATTAGGAACGAGAATCACTGAGTCGACTCACTGTGAAGAAAATCCAGCAGAGTCTCATCTGTTTCTGGCTGTTCTCCTAGCCAAATTTTGTCTCTTCCCTGCACATTTAATCAATTCATTTCAACAATTCGTAACAGTCATCTATTCAAAGTCATTCATTCTGCATCACTGCCACATACTCAAACCTGCCAATCCCATCACCTATAGCTCACTGCACAACTCCATCTAAGTTGCAACTAACACAATCTCAGCCTAGCAATCTCCCATTACTTTACTGTAACCAACATGGAACCAATTCCAACTGCTTATTTATTCATGCAGTTCAGTTCATTCATTACCTAGCCAGTGCATTCGCCCCATTCCAGCAGGAGCAGCTCCATCATAGTTATCTCCACCTGCGTGCACCAATTTTAGTTCAAGACAACAACTGCATCCATCCAAGCTTCCCTATAAACTCAGAAACAACCGACATTATTGCTTCGAAATCTCATCTTTAGTTTCACGGCAACAGCAACTCCACCAGAACCTTTGTCATTTCAGTCCATCTCAACTCCTTACTCGGCTCAATTCTTTTCTCCTTGATTTCTTCTCAGCTACATCACCATCTGATTGCACCATGGCTTCACTGCATCAACTGAAGTTTGCCAGACTTCAACAGCTCTATTAATATTATTAGCAACATCTCCATATACTCTACCAGGTCTGACTGCAGCTCAACTTTAACTGGCACAGCAACTTAACCTTTTCAGTTCACCACCAAAACTCACCAGTTACCTTCTTGTTCTTGCTGCACCTTTAAATCCAACAACATCAACTCATAACCTTCTTATCTAACTTCAGAGCTCTATCCAAAACCTCATCTTCCACCCACCAGTTTCATACCTACTCCCTTGACCACCTGCCTATCTTCTTTTCCCTGTAATTTACAGCATCACAATAGACCCATTCTTCCACTGAATTCATCAGCTTCCATTTTCAGCAGCTGCACATTCTCACAAAACTCTTGGACAGCATACTATATATTGCATATCACCAGAGAACCACCAACAACATCACAGCTCCTACTTATCTTGTATCCCTGGAACTCAGTTTCAGCTTCTATTCTCACTGCACATTGCCATCAAATCATTCCCCAGCATCAGCTCAAGACATTCTTCATAGAGAACCAACTCCAGTACCACCTTCTCTGTAACCAGCTTCAGCAACAACATTTGCTTCTCTTCTCGTGTTCCACCTTGAATCTCAGACTTCAAACTCACCCCATTTCCTTCTCGATTTCATACACCACCAGCATCTGCAGTTCATCACTGCATCAAACCCATTAACGACTCCATAACCAACTTCCTCCATCTCAAATCGAACCAAAACTTCTCTTGGTTCAGATCCCCTTCTCAGATTCCTTCTTGAACTCCAATTTCTCAATTCGATTACCACAGCAAAACCCTAGCCAAAAACCTAATTTCTTCATGATAACCACCAGACAACCACCACCAGCAGACCTTGAATTAGTTCAATCTTCTAAATCCCCTAAAGTCCATTGAACCCATATCTGCAATTCTCAGCTAAAACCACAAAGCAATCTTATACCAGTTAATCTCCGCTAAAACCCCAAAGCAGTCTCATCCCAGTTAATGTCAGCTTCATCTTCTCTCGATTCATCAGTAGGCTCTCGAATTTGACATCATCAAAACCCATTTCCTCTTGCCTCTGCTAAATCTTCCTAACCAGTTACTACCAGAGCTTGTCGTAGCCTTCTCAACTAGAATCTCACTGGAACCTATGGCTATACGGCGTCTGTCTCAGTCACGGCCTTTTCTGTCTTAACAACAAACTTGGTTGAGAAATTTCTCGACCCAGATTTAGGTGTGAATATAGAAATTGGATTTGATATAGGTGCCCCACTTAATTGATAAACGCTAACCAGCTCATACCTGGCTTGTTGGTTTCATAGAACCGATAGCCTAATTCTTTGTTCAACCCAATTTTCAGTTATGGGAAACTGACAGTTCATTCTTCACTCCCCCTCGCACAACCTAGCCTGCTCCAGGTATATCCTGTAAATTGATCTTTTTTCCATTTACGCTCCAAATGGATGGTTTCGCCTTCTTTTGTTCCAAATGACTCCAAAGTACCTTAACACTCAAAAGCAAACATAAGATACAAATTTTACAAGAAAATTAGCAAAGAAAGCATAAACAATAGATAAATATCAAGGTGTTTTAAACACCTATCAAATTTTCCCACACTTAGACTTTGCTAGTTCTCGAACAAATCAAACAAAATAATTTTCTAAAACATACATACATTTCCGTTTCATCGAGGCTACGGTCACCCTTAGCATGTTAACAAGCCTTTGAACCTCTATGTGTCCCTAGTAGACGAAATTATAGCATCCAATGCGCAAAACCTACTTTCCAACTTACAAGTTCTCCGAAATGATAGCATCCAACGCGCTAAGAAGACATAGAGATTCTGCACACTAGTAATAAGAAGTTAGACACATATATGAACACAATCTCATCCTTAAAAGTTGAGAGAGAAATAAATCCTTTATCGAAAGAATCCAGGTTCGAGAGTGATCGAAAGTCTTGACTCTGCCTCACTATAAAGGGTTTTATGAAGTTGCTCTCAATAATAAACAGCTTTTTTATGGGTCACACATGTGTCCAAGTAGGTATGAACAGAGAATCCTACGACACGTTGAATTGTAGGAAGGCAAAAAACCTCTGAATTGTTTTGAAAATCCGCATTTATTATTGTTTTGAAGACCCTTTTTTCTGACGATCTCTAAGAAAGGAAATCAACCACTTAACGAAGGTGGGAATATGCTTACTTACCTTGTTATCCGTTTGACGTGCAGTTAGCACCACTCTTACAACATCCATAGAAACGTCTTCGGTCTTCAATCCTTGTATTCATCTTCATCTTTGGTCTTCAACTCTTGATGATGAAATCTTGAACTTCGTAGAATTTTGACAATGCGATTTTTTTCCTCTAATTCCTTGTTGTTTGAAACATCATTATGGATATTTCTTATTCCCATTGGCTTTATTGAAAGAATAAAACTAAAAACAAACCAAAATATGATACAACGAATCTTTCTTGTTTTTTTATTTTGTTTTGTTTTCTTATTTTTCTGGTCTTTTTTTTTTTTTGAGACAAGAAAAATAAAACAAATACAAAATGACCTTTCTTACGTCGGAAACACCTCTTTGAAGCTCTTGGAGTGATCCATCCAAATTATGGATATAATGTTCCATTTTTTTGTAAAGCTCGTTCGATAAGGCAAAAGTAGAATCACTTACTTTAGTATTGCTAGGCCAATTCTCTTCCCTTTGAATGGGCGAATGATCATAACTACTATCATAAATTGGACCAAACATACTATGAGCACATTCGGTCCATGAAATTGGTTCCATGCTTGGTTGTCTACAAACTGACTCCATAGTGACCATAAATTGTTGCATTTCATCTACCAAACTAGAAGAAATATTAATAGGACCACAGGTATCATCCCCTCTTTGTGGTTGCTCACTTACATGCATAAAAAGGTTGGTATGTAAGAGAATAACTAAAAGGATACGTGGAATTTTGATCATAATTAAAGGATTGGTTTTGATTATACTCCCCGTAAGGATGATTGTTGTAATGTTGTTGAGGTTGAAAGCCGTATTGATTCTTGTAGTATGCTCCTTCCATGAGAAACAAGTACCTGAAATAAGATTCTCAAAACAAAGTTAAGAACTAGAAGAAAAAAAACAGTAAGAAACGAAAAACAAATAACAACCCGCTGCCTCCCCAGCAGCGGCGCCAAAATTTGATCACTGTCGTATGCGTCAAAAATAAATTACTTTCTCACTACTCAAAATATATAATATAGCAAGGGCAAGAAATGATCGTTCCCACATAGAGGACTTAGGTAGTCAGTATGTTTTGGTTTCCTAAAGGTAACAAGGGGGGTTTTCTAATTTTTATAAACTGAAAGTAAAATAAAAAAAAACAAAACAATAAAGCACTCGAATCAAGGATGAGAAAATATTGAATAAAGGTTTCATATTCATTAGCAAACAAGTTTTGAATGTATGATTATAATTCATATTTAATCTCGCTATCATCGAAAGCCCTAGAATATCTTATTGCAAGAATACTCCGCAAATTTCCTAAGTCATCACACTTCCATATAAAACGATGCAAGTATGAATACTACCTAGACAATAACTTGACGCCTTGTGCTAATCAAGTTCAATTCCCAAAGAGCATTAAGATTTCTGATTTTTATAAACTAAAAGTAAAATAAAAGCAAACAAAACAATAAAGCACGCAAATCAAGGATGAGAAAATATTGGATAAAGGTTTCATCTTCATTAGAAAACAAGTTTTGAATGTATGATTGAAATTCATATTTAATGTCGCTATCATCAAAATCCCTAGAATACCTTATTGCAAGAATACTCCATAAATTTCCTAAGTCATCACACTTCCATGTAAAACGGAGCAAGTATGAATACTACTTAGAGAATAACTCGACGCCTTGCGCTAATCAAGTTCAATTCCCAAAGAGCATTAAGATTTGTGAAATAGGCTAACTAATGCAATTGAAACACATTGCGCAAACAATTCGAACAAAAGTCAATTTCTACATATGATTACAAGAGTGTATCACTATAAACCATAATCATACAATGCTACTCATATTCAAGGTTATTGCTCTATGATGAACCCTAAATTAGCTATAGATATGGATGTAAGTTCAATCAATTCTAGACTTAACTAAACAAACATTTAATCATATTACAATTCGTCAATCATGCAATTATTATAAACCGTAGAAAGTGAGCGATAATATGGAGAGAAAACTAATTCATCATATCAAAAAGCATGCTTGTAAAATCTGACTACATCTTTAACCAATAACAATAAATTAATTACTTGTGTTTACGGAGTTCATAACAAAAAACAAAGAAGAAAGCATCATGTTCTAAACCCTAGAAAACAAGTAGATGAAAAAGATATATCGAAAAAGAGAGATGTTTCGGCTATTTTATAATCTTCTCCTTCCTTTTTCCGATCGGCTTAACAATAGCCCAAAATAGTCAAGCCCAATTCCAAGTCATTCTCTGGATCGAACCAGGTCAAATGAGTAGGAATGGGAATTACTGAGTGTTTATGGGTGAAAACTATTCCTGCCAAATTTGGTAATTTGGGGTGTGTGGATGAGGAATGAATCTAAACCCTATAAAAATACACTGTGCGATGAGTGATTTTGATTCGAGAGATCAATGTATATAATTCTGGACTAAACCAAGAAATGGCCATTCCAGAATTTCTTCGGTTACAAAGTGAAGGAGATGGGGTTGATCTTAGGGAGGGAAGCGAAGAAGGTGTTGAGATTGTGAAAGTGTAGGCTTGTTTATGACTTGTAACAGAAAAGGTGAGAAGGCTTACGAATAATGCAAGCAGGCTATGGGTGTTTGAATACGTTTCGTATTAACACTTGGTTTCTGTGTTGTGTTGTATGTTTTGGAAATAGGGAGGAGAACCTATTTATAAAAATCATTTGAGCCTTATTCACATCTCTCATGGGAAGTGGAGTGATGGAGTTGTGTATTAGTGTCACACGATCAATCTTGCCCACTTTTCTTATCATCACTAACCGTCCATGTCTTCCTGACACGTTCTTGTGATGGCGCGCTGCATGCTGTAAACCGCCAGACCAATACCCCAGTATGTATCCACCAGGTTGTGACATGATTGATGTCTCGAGTGTGTGGATCATGGGACCCACATAAGGTATCATGTAATGCTAGTTAAATAACTAAGTTATTTTTGTAGTTGCAGGAATTCTTACACTACACCCTTGATAAGAATCAATAGAAATTGAATTACATTTGAAGATAAACAACAACACTTTTTTATTATTCTAATTTTAGAATTCTTTACAAAAGATATAAGAACTCAGAAGTACAAATTTCTTTCTAGAGTTTCTCTCTCCTCAAAACCTTATCAACTCTCAAAAGGACATCATCATTTTCTGAACCTAACGAACCCTTTATATAGGGGTTTACATAGTGGATGACAACTAAGTTTTCCTCATATTTCGGATTTATTTTGCGATCTCATCGCGATCGCTACAATATTCTCTTTCGCAAGAATGATGACCGTCGCAGGATAAACATAATCTTCTTCTACCTCTTCCATTGTCAGCTTTTATGTCTTTCTTCTGGATATTCTGTGACGCTCGCAAAACGCTTGTTAAAGAGTCTTTTGTGACGCTCGCAAAAGTGCTATTAATATTGCAGGAATAACGTTGTAGCGATATTCTGGTCCTACATCTTGCCTCTTCTCATGTCTTTTCTGCGAAGAAGAGAAGATTATGAGAACTTTTATAATGCCATAACTGCTTATCTTTTCAGACTTCTCTGTTCTGACACGTTTCTGTATCCTTCGCCAGCTATTTTCACGTATTCTTTCTTCTAATAAATTTTTGACACGTCCCTTCTAACCGCTGCGATCTGACCATCCACGTCTTTCCTTTGCATTAATTGCCTTCATCTTTTTTGAGAAATTTCTTCTTCTATAAATACTTCTCTCATTCCTTTCTTTTTCTCTTTTACTTTCTTCTTCTTTCTCTCCATAACCTCTCTGCAAATTTACTGTTCTTCCGCGAATTACGCTTCTGTTACTGCTGTGATTTCTTTCTTATCTTTCAGTCCTTTTCTTCATTCCCATACTTGAAAAATGGTTATCGCTGGTGCTAAAAACTTGATTGCTTTTGGTGAGATGCAAGAAAAGCTCCAAAGCAAAGGTTTTACTCTGTCTAAAATTCCAAATCAGGATTCAAGATCTGAACTTTCTCTCAAATTATTTACTGATGATCAATGTTCTCGCGAGAAAATTATAGTATCACTAGGACAACTTGAAGTCGGTCTTCCCATCCCTCTTTATGACCCAGATCTTCCGCTATTTTATCAAATAATTTCTGACAAAAGGTTTTCGCGAGCGATATATCAATTGGGTGGAGATTGTATCTGATTTCTGCTTAAATATGCCTCTCGCGGAGCTGGAAAAGGATCTCGCTACCTTGAAGATGCGAAGAATCCTCAATTTAAAGATGTCCCCATTGTTGCTGCGGATTATACTGTGGACAACTTCTTTGTAAATTATAGAATAGTCCCTATGAAAATGGATAGCACTTGCTGGGGTGTTCGTTTGAAAAAAGAAAAGGTTGCTGATGATAAAGCTCTTATGCTAGACATTGACTGGCATACAAGTACTAACCAAGGTCCTCGCCACTCTAGCGATGATAAGTGGTTCATTTTTCCGTTAAGTCTTGAAGGTTCTTATATTTCTGGTTCTCGCAAACTACCCGCGAACCTTGCAGAATATCAACCTTGGGTCTTAAATTGGCCTGAAAAAACTAAAGAGGTACATTCTCTCCAAATTTTACATAATTATTATCTGTTACATAATTTTTCATATTCTCGCTAAATGACTTCTATCTTTTCCAGATTGACAGGATGAAACTCAGTTATAAAAATTTTAGGAAGCTCAACACTTTCTTAGCTCTTAAATCTTTTACGGATGAAGTAAGAAATATCTCTTCATAAATTTTAACAATATATTGTTGCCCCTATTTCTTATCTTCATCTGTGCTCGCAGGAAATTGAAGAACTAGCGCCAATAAAACCCGTGAGAACTAAGGAGAATCCTTCAAAGGATAAATCTTCTGTTCCTCCTAAAGGAAAATCTTCTGCCCCTCGCGGTGGAGAATCTGGCGATCAAGATAAATCTATTGTTCCTCCCAAAGGGAAACCTTATGCCCCTTGCGGTGAAGAATCTGGCGATCCTCCTTTGAAGAAAAGGAAAACCCGACCCTCTTATTCTTCAACTCCTCAACCCATTCCAGAAAACCCAAATGTTGAATTTGATAAGGATAATAATGATGAAGATTTTAATAATAATGATAGCAGATTCCCTTCTATAAAGAACTCTTCTTCATCTGATTCTTCGATGGCCCATTTATCTAGAATCTTTGGAGATATTTCCCACGACATAACTTGTAATGACGAGGATGAAGTTATTAACAAGATATTCCAAGCTCTTGCTAATGTCTGTGATGCTCCCATACTGGTGGACAATGATTCTCTCCAAGGAGTCTCACGATCGCTGACTCCCAGTATCTTAAATTCTCTTGGTACCCTGGTATGCTTTTATTTCTTCAATTTGTTTATGTATTTACTCCATCTCTAGATCTTAACTTATATTATTCTTTCGCAGGTTGGAAGAGCTTCCTTTGCTGTTGCTTCTGATTTAGATAAAAGACGCGCCAACTCTGAAAAAAAGGCTGCTAAATTTCGCGAAGATAAAAAAAATTAGAGTTTGAAGTTGCTGAGCTTCGCAAGAAGAATAAACAGTTGGAAACTGAAGCTTCAGTTGATAAGCAAAAAATCTCTGATCTTGATAAAGCTAATCAGCAACTTTATGGCATGACTTATTTCCCTTCTCTCTTAATTCTCCTTACTCTATCGCGGCTTATTCAAGCACCCACTTTCAACTTGCAGATATTTATGGTCTTACTGACGAGGCTACACTCTTTCAATCTTTCCCCGAACCTGTAGATGATAATACTCTTCTTGCTCGCCTTAATAATTCTTTAAGTAATTTCTCAGATGATAAGATTAAATCCCTCTCCATAGATGAACTTAGATCCAAACTTAATCTCTTAAAAATTGAACACAAATTCAATTTAGGTTTGACCAACAAATATAAGCGCTTTTATCTTGATTCAAAGAAAGAAATAAATAGATTAAGAAAGAGGAATAGTGATCTTATTGACGAGAAAGATCTTGTTGTTAAAAATGGTTCCAAAACTCTAGCCAACTTCCATAAAACTCTTCTTAACGTTGAAATGGAAAGAGATAAACTTGTCTGCGAGAATGAAGATCTTCTTGCGAGGGAAACTCAAGTTCGATCTCGTCTCCTTATAAATAGTGATGATGAGTTTTCTTGGGCTACGAAGATTCTTGACAATGCCAGGAATGATTTAGGTGTAAATGTTAGCCTTCAAGTTGAACAAGCGGCTTTAATTAGGGATATGATTTCTGAAAGAGAAGGTTGTTAGCTGTTCTTCCTCTTGCTAGTTTCCTGTTTTTGTTATTCTTATTTATAAAATTTCTAACTTGTTGTCATATGCTCGCAGGAGCTGAAAAAAGATATCTTGAAAGAATTGGGGAACTTGAAAATGAGAAGAATCAGCTCGTGAATACTCTTGCTGCTCGCAACAATAAATATTCACGATTGAACATTTTGACATTACTACCGCGAATTTTAATAGATCTCTCATTGTTTTTCGTAATGTTTCTGTCAGATTGGTTTGCAATGATCATGGAATTTCCCCTTCTATATATCCTGATCTTGCAAAGGAAGTCCCCGAAAAAATCCCAAATCTTGACATTTCTGACAGCAAGGCTAAGGATTCTGGCGAGGATTAAGATAATAATGATAATGACGAAGGAGAAAAGTCTGGTGGAGAACAAGAATCTGATAAGAATGAAGATAGCGATGATGAAGTGGAGAAATCTGGTGATGAAAAGAAATCTAACAAAGTGGATGGCGATGGATCTAGCTAGTTCTTCTTCTTCCTTCTATCTTCTTTGTATATTTATTTTCTTCTTTCTGTAACATTGTTGTAAGTTTCTCCAATTCTGTAAATTTCTTATGCTTCTATCTGTATGAATTAGAAAACAATTCTCTTTCTGCAAATTAATCAATCAATGTAATTATTATCTTTTAAATATCTATGCAAACCTATCATTTAATAATCTTTATGCAATTTTTTTTTTATAATGGATGAATAATAACTTCATCGTTCTTATGCGTTCCCATACTTGCCTCTATTATTCATCTGCAATATGAAAAAATTGAGTAGAGATTAGATACTAGTCTTTAAATAAAGTTTGCCTCAATGTTGGCGATATTATCGCTAACAACAACTGCGTAAAATCACAATTCTTATAAAATATGCGAGTATTATCGCAATAATCTTGCGGTCTTATTATGCCTTCCTAATTAAAGGTCTTACTGTGCCACAATTTTTTCTTTCTGCGACAAAATCGCAGGACGTATTTACACTTGCGTGTGTTGACCCATTGATCTTGCCTTATCTTTATTCTTTTGATTGTATTGCGACAATATGACAAGTCTAAGCTCCCTCGCGGGATCAAATCCTCATGACATTGCCGTCTTGCGATGAAATCGCATGACGTCTTTACACTTTCATGTAAAAACCCATTGATCTCATCTTAACATTTCTCTTGTGTATTGTTGCCTCTGTATAATTTACGTCACGTGACAATATGACAGACCTAAATGTTCTTGCGATCATAAAGCCCCATGACATTGACGTCTTAAGACACTTATTAGCTCCCTAATGGAGGGTGCCGCCCTTATCTTCCCCCTGGTTTCCCCTTCAAGTAGGGCACATCGGCCATACAAGACTAGCTCCTCCCATCCAGATTTACCAATAACCATTTTTTTTTCGCAGCCTCTTGTCCTTTATGCCTATATGGCTTATAGTTACAAGACTGCACCCTAAGTGAGGTTTTCTTCAGGACAAATGCATCATAGCCAAGACTTACCAAGAATGGCAAGGGAGTTTCGTACGCCCCGGGCACTCTTGGATCAACCTTGTACCTCGGCGCCTTGGTCATACTTTGCACTTCTTGGAAGAGATTCTTGGTCGTCCAACCAGGGTATAACCATATATAGTTGGAAATCCAAGATCTCTCTCCCGGATAGGTTTTCTTAATTTAACCCCAACATCTGCATGACTCAGGATCCAGCAGCGGTATAACCTTACCCCTGAATCATGTAAAGAGATACCCCCTCCTATGACGCGCTATTAGGTCTTACATTTGACTCTTGCGAAATTATATTCGCGAACTAGGGTGCACGCCATAAAGGTTCGTCCCATTCTATTAATCTCTGCAAAATTCATTCGCGCTTCTAGCGAGTATTGTAACTCTGATAAAATTTCACAACTTTGATCTTCTTTCTTTTTGTAAAATCTTGCAATTCTTTCAAGTAGAATACCTTGTTCAATTACATATTCTTCGAACAAATCATTCATTAAGTCTTCTAAAGTTCATCACTTTACCTCTCTACTTACTATTCTCTGCTACGTTTTGTTGTTGTTTCTTCATCTGTGAGACGCTGGCCATAAACTTCTTCTTGTCTCTCTATTATATCAATCATTAACCTTTCACCTCTCTGTCGTTGTTTGATTTGTTCTTCCAATTGCTATTCTTCTCAACTCTTTCTTCGCAAGACTTCATATCAATTTCATAACATTTCTTTCTTTCTCCCCAATCTCCTTTAATAACTCCTACACCTTTAGGATGAGGAAATTTAATACACTGGTGATAGGTAGATGCTACACCCAATATCCCATGTAGCCAGGGTCATCCAATCAGAGCATTGTAAGGTGATTCAATGTCCACAACACAGAATAATATTTTTGAAGATATCCCTTTTAGGGGAATTCGCATTTAAATCTCCCCTTTTGGTTTGTTAGCTGTACCGTTAAATCCATAGATTTTATACGTTGATGGTATCAAATCTTCGTCTCTTCCACCCATGGTTCTGTAGGTATGATAGAATAAGATGTCGACTGAGCTCCATGTGTATATTAAGACTATGTTGATGGCCCAAGAGTCTTCAGCTTTACTGTCATTTTCTTTATCCACCTTTTGCATTTGTTTTGGATTTATCTCTAATTGTACTACCAATGGGTTATCGTGATGCTCGCCAAGCTCTGGTACATCTTGCGCAGTGAAATATAGAGTTTGTTTCTGCCACTCTTCTAATGGCGAGGCTCTTGCTATATTCATTATCTCTCTTCCATCTGTGTCTCTCGCGAAGACTCTGCTTAAAACATTATCATGGAAATCCTCCAAAGTTCTGTATGAATGTACAATGGAATTACAAAACAAATTCTTTGCTTTAGCCCCAACTTCTATCACAAATATTTCTGCTCCTTTTACAACATTCACTCTGCGAGTTTCTGGTGTTGGCGGTAATTGCTGAGGTTATGGATGTCCTACTAGAAAGTGATTTAACTTCCCATGATCAATCATCCTCAAAATTATCCTCTTTACATTTCTACAATCATTCATTGAATGGCCATGAAAGTGATGGTAAGGACAAAATTCTTGACTTCGATTATTTGGATGTGGTTCTTTTCCCATGTTCCACGACGATGGTATATTTTCCATCAAAATGATAGCTTCCCAAATTTTTTCTATGCTAGCATTGAGAAGTGGCATTTTAATTTCCTCCCATATTATCTTCTGGTTTCCTTGCCCTATAAAGCTGTTCTGCTTTTGTCCACCATAAGTTTCTTGCGGTTGATCAATTCTTTGAATCTTATTATTTCCACCACGATTGTAGTAATTCTTCTCCCTTTCATACTCTTCTTGATCTCTACTGCCCATCGCTACCAATTTTTGCTGGTTATCAATTACTACTTTCTCTTGTTGTGCCTGCGAGGTGCTCGCCACATTATTTATCATTTTAGGAAGTAAGCTTCCATTTGCCGCTAGCGAGCTGGTGTTCGCAATTGGGTATGATTCCATCTCATTTTGTTTCTCCTCCAAAGCAATGTATTCTTCTTGTAACTCTCGCAACTCTGTCATGGTGATTGTATTTTTGATTCTGAAAACTTGTATGTACAACAGATTTTTCACGAACATTGCATTAATGAAGGATAAAATTAGGTATCTTTCATCTACTCTTCCAGCCATTTCGCTGCACATTGATTTTCACCTTATAGTTAAGTGCTTCAGACTCTCGCCAACTCTCTGTTTTAACCCAAATACATCTTCAATACCCGGCCGCAATGAATTGTTGATAATATAAGCTCCTAGAAATGTAGCTTCTAAATGATCAAAAGAAGTTATGGTATTCTTAGGCAATCCCTCGAACCATTTTAATGCCTCGCCAGTTAAGCTAGACGCAAAATATTTGCATAGTACATCATCATGGTTTTCCCATTGTAGCATACATCTAACATAAGCCTTGACGTGTTGAAAAACACAAGTAGTCCCATCAAAGATGCTAGTTAATGCTGGTAAGTTGCATTTTGGAGGTATTCCTCTTAATTGTACTTCTTGAGTAAATGGAGTTCTCGCAGCTTCTTCAATAAATTCATCGAGCTGCCTTCTTCCTTCTTCTCTTCTATTGTTTATCATTCCTCGCATTTCTGCTAATTCTCTCAATATTTGCTCATTCTCAGTTGAGTTTTGCTCCATTGGCCTTTCTAATGAAGCTTCCCTTCTTCTGTGCTCTTTCATTTCTTGTCTTGCGAGATTTTGTGTGTCTTCTTCTTCATTGTCATCCCGTCTTTCTCTGCGATTTTCTCTTTCACCCTCCTCTTGAAATCACAGTTGTCTACTTTCTTCTCTGCGAATTTCTTCATTTCTCTTCGCTGCCTTTCTAATCTCCTCTATATTTTATCATACTCCTCCTGAATATTATCATTGTAGCGATTTTGTGTACGTCTCCTTTCTCGATTTTCATGGTTATTTTTTCGTACTGCCTCTCGAAATTCTTGTTCTTCTACTTCTGCCCTTAATCTTTCTCTCTCGCAAGCCAGGCGTGCTTGTTCGGCGTAATGTCTCTCAATTTCTTCTTCAATTATTCTTTGATTCCTTTGATTCTCTCGCCCATGTAATATCCTCCTACCTTCTTCTGGATTCTCTTCTTCATTTTGGTTGTTTCTTCCCTCTTGATTTCTATTGTTACGTCTATTATCCAATGCTTCGCCATGCGTATTATAGCGATCTCCAATTATCTCTTCTTCTCTATGACATTGTTCTTCATTTAAATTTTGCTTTTCTTCTCTAATATTTCTCATAGGGGAATTTTGCCTTGGTTCTTCTCTGAATGATCTTGAATTTGATCTAATAGTACTTCTTGATCTCCTTCTTTGTAACCTCAAATTCTCCATTCTTATCTCATGATTTTGTCTTGTTAAGTTCGCACACTCCTCTGCCTCTAATCTTCTTTCTTCCTGTATTCTTTGTCTCAAATCATCTACTATTTCATTTTCACGTCCTTCATGAATTAATCCTCCAACCATTTCTTGATTTCTTTCTCCTTCTTCTTCATTTCTTAATTGTCGATTTTCTACTTCTTCTATCGAATCCGACCTCCAAGTATGCACACTCACTTTATCATAATCCACATTCCTATCTCGTGTTTGTGCTTGTTGATTCGGCTGTTGAATTGAAATTTCTGCTTCATTTCTTATTCTATTTCTTCCTGATCTTATCCTTAAAGATTCTTCTAATTCACCTGTTCCCTCACTTGCAAGTCTTTTACTTCTCCCCACAGTTGTCGGTGGTTCTGATGTATTTCTTCTTCTTCTAGCCATTTATTCAACTCTAACAATTTCTTCAAATTTTCAAGTTGTAATTAGAGATTTCTTAGCTTAATTCTCCCTGTTTCTGGGCGCCAAAATGTAGTTGCAGGAATTCCTGCAACTATAATTTTGGAAGTCGATACTTGTAAAGTGTCGTGCGTATTCTATGCATGTTATGCATCAAATGTATTCGGCATATATGAAGCATCGCTGTTGAGCATTATTCCCTACCTACTTCACGTGAGTGTTTGGAGGCTGCACTAGAAAATCCTCTCTTGGCCGACCATATGGTGTGGCAAAGTGGTAGACGGTGATCACGGTGATACTTCACTAGTCGCCTAACTCATATCCTAGGCCGTCCGTCCGAGCTGGAGAAGTTGGACGGACGAGATAACTTGCGACCGTCAGATTAGGGTTTAGAAGATTCGCGAGTGCACTCTTTCAGCTTGATCGAATCCAAGCATGGGAGGCGTTTTATGGAGGACCGATCAAGAATGCGTGTAGACGGCATGCTGATGTCCATGTCCATGCTTCACTTTCCCACGAAGGTTTGATCTAGGCCACTCGAATTTACCGGTGAAGTTGAGTGGCTGAGATCGATTTGCTACAGAAGTCCTATGCCGCAAAGGATTCCTAAAGGAACGTGTTTCAAGATAACCAAGCTTGGTCGGTCTCGGTCGTTTGGTCCGGCGTGTAGGTGGCAGGATGGTATGCACGCGTATACCTGACTGTCCCATGGAAACGTGATCTAAGCCACTCAATTTGTCTGGCGAAGTTGAGTGGTCGAGATCAGTTTGTGATTTGGGAAGCGCGACCACACTAGTTTTGGCGTGCATTTTGGAGAAACTATGCATGATATGCCTTGGTCGGTCGGGTGAGGAGATAGGTGGTTCCACGGTGATCATGTTGATGCTCACTGGACCTGCTCAGTTGTCTCCTAATCCCTTAACTCGATTAGGAGAAAACGGACGCTCGTGATCGATACAAACCCTAATTAGGGTTTTGGCCGGCCATGCTTCATGCATTGTTTTACGCGCACAAATTGGGACAACCAAACATGGTTGGTCCTGACCATTTGTTCATGTGTGTAGGCGAGCCCACGATGATTGTGTTGACATGCTCTGGGCCCTTTGAATTTACATCTACACCTTCCATCTATGCCTGCGAAGACGGATGGATGAGATCATTTTGCGACACATGAAATGTGCCGCAAACCCTAATTTAGGGTTTCTTGTCCATTCTGCTTGGTTTGGATGGTTTGGCAAGCTATGCCACCCCTTTTGGGAGGCCGGCCATGCGGGGTCCGCGTTGGGTCGGCAGTGAATGTTCCAATACCTGCTTGGGGCTATTGGATTTTATATGGACCACCCAATCATGCTGGTGAAGTTGGATGATCGTGATCATTTCTAGACTGTTATGGAAAGTCAATGCGCTCAATCGGGCTAGTATAACACACCGAGAGTTACATACTCAATCGGGCTAGTATAACTGGTGAGCGTCGTTTACTCAACAAAATAAAAATATATTTCCCACTAATTAAATATAATATAGCGGTAGTAAGAGATCGTTCCCACGAAGAGTAATGCAATTGATATGTTATCTAAATTAGCGAAAATATAAAATAAGGATAATAAGATAAAGATATTGAAGAAATCCTTCGCAGTTACTAACCGTTAACTCAACATTGTACCCGTTTATCTCTTGTTAGACTCAATTGTCACCATCCGTAGGAAAGAAGGTACGCTTATCTATCCCCAAAAACTCCTTGTATCACCGGATACGGAAGCGCTCGACTACCGGATTCTATTCAAAAGAACCACCTTGACACGGAAGCGCTCGACTACAAGATGTAATTCCCAGAACGCATTAAGATTTGTGAATTTAGGTTTGATCCCAGCAGTTAAACTCGGTACGCTCGGTCCACTTACTGGTGTTGTCTTTACTCGCAATTCCTCCACAGAATCCCTCCGTAAGGTCTTGCAATTTCTACTTGTGTAGGAGATAAGATACAATTACAGGTCGACTCACCTCTCTACTAGCATTAAAATGATTAATAAACTAATCTGGTTGCGCACCCAAACCAATCTAAGAACCAATCATAAACCTTCGATATAGTAAAAACAATCCACAATGAATCAATTTAAAACTTGAAACAAACTTGCAAATAATTGAGCTTCACAATTAGAACTTTGAATTCATCCTTACAATATAAAAAAGAATAGAAAAGAGATAGTTCTCCCCCTAAGGGGGAGAAAAACGGTGAAAATAAGATATGAAGATCTCTAAAATTGTGCCTAGGGTTCCCTATATATAGAGTATTGTAACCTCTTCTTTAAGAAAACTAGGAAACCTAGCAAAAATAGGAAAGTGCACCTCCTCTTGAAAAAACTAGAAAACCTAGCAAAAATAGGAGAGTGCACCTCCTTAGTCCCGTGCATAATGCCCGGTCAAAGTAGGTTGCCAAACTCTGGACGAAACTTGAAATAGATGCACCCTTTAGATCGTGTAAAACATATTGGCTGAATAGCCTATTGGGCTCGTGCATCAGTTGTAAGAATCCCATCTCATTTCTCATCTCATCTCAGCCCAACCGCCTAAAAGAGATAACCCACGGCTTAACCAACCATGCATGTTCTTCCTCTCGTCATTGCCAGCAATGTTCACAGCATTACTGCCATGAACCACAGATTCGATACCGTCCCTTTTATCTTGATCTCAGCTGCATTCCCTGTACAAGTTCCTTCTCGTCTATAGTGACAACAACATATCCAAAATACTCCAAGCATCATCGACGAACGTCTTGTTTCCTCGAGCTCCATTGGCAGCAACCCATCAATACTCCAGTCACAGCCAACTCGACTTAGTCCGCTGCATCTCTTCCATGAGCTCAACATCATCTCAAATTATGTTCATTGTCAATGGTTAACAGCGTCAGAGACCATCATCAATACTTCCATGGAATGCATTTCAGACTCGATCTATCTTATTACAGTCCATATCTTCATCAGAACAACTCATCATGCACAATACAGTACCATGCATCGGTACCAGCCATCTTTTCCCTGGCTTTGTTCTCGTCTCCACACTGATTCGACTCGTACTGATTATAGCACCATTGAGCATTCAACGAGAAGCGACCGTAGGAGCAGATGAACTCTACTGTCAGTCACCAGCATCACTGCTCATGTACTCACGAGCTCAGCTTCATCTCTTTGTTAAAGTCCATGCCATCAATGCAACAATATCCGTGAAGTCCTTTTCCAACAGCATCTACCATAACTCCTAGTTTCGTCTCTGTTCAACACCACCGATTTTATCACTTCCCGTTCTTCCACTGTATCTTTTTCATCATCGGCTTATCAAACCTATTTACCCTAGTAACCTCGACACACAGTTCGAACTCAACTGGTCTGTATATACTCCTCAGCTAAACCCATCTCCGGCTTCACCAGTAACAGCAATCTATCACCGTTCATTCATCATTAATAATGCATTCCTTCTTTCCCTGATTTCTAGCTCCAGTTCAGTTCACATCTTCATCGTCAAAGGGTAAACATCGAACCTTGCCAAGTGACAACATCACAATATCATCGAACCCCCTGTCCCTGAAGTTACTCCATCGTTTACCATGCTCAAATTCGCCATCTGTTTCGTCCGCACCATTCATTGTATACTGCCATTACGAAATTGTGTGGATCCCAATATGCAAGGCCATTCATTAGCATTATTTGAAAAATATGCCCACGCGACTGCCCGTAATAATTTCCATGCAATGATAATTCCGCCTCTTGCGGCTAATTGGAAGATTTCTTGTTCTTTTCGGGAATAAGCTCCAAAATTCCCATAAAATATAAAAGATAACTAATAATACAATTTTACACGAAAACTAGCTAAGAAAGCATAACCAATCGATACTTAGAAAGGGGTTTTACACACCTATCAATAACTCACCGAGAGTTACATGCTCAATCGGGCTAGTATAACACACCGATAGTTTACAGCATGTACGGGCATTTCGTGCATGCCTCACTGTTGGTACTTGGATATTCATTCTACTCTGCTGCGAGTAACAATCAGTCATCATGCCGCACCAACAATGAGAGTTCTACTAGGAACAACACAGGAAATACAAGGCTTTCTATGCATTAATTAATAATGCTAAAATTCACAGAATATTCGGGGGATTGTTGCTACATGCTTCATTCTAGGTGAATTAATAAAGTGAAGAAGTATTCATCACTTATAAAATAGTCTCATCCTCTGCAGGATGATTACACAAAAATTGGTTTTATAACTTTAGCCCTGAACTAAAATCCACCATCAACATTAAGTCCTCTGCCTAGCATATAATGGTTACACTATTGTGGGGTAGGCATGAGATGGTGACAAATATACGGGAGAAAACGAGATGAAGGGAGCTTAACCGGAAATCCTTGCTCGTCCGCTATTAATCGTGCATGTGAACATATTGTTGCAAGCATGGAATCCTAAGTGGGACCGGTTTCCTTCTTTAGGTGTTTGAATTAAAAGAAAAATCCAATCAAAAGAGGAATCCCTATCCTATCGGGATTCTTCCAATTCTTGCTTATAAAAGGGGAAGACCCATTTTATTTTTCTCACGATTTTTTTTCTTCGTTTGGCAGCTCCCGTCGCTCACAGCATTGCAGCACCGCCACCATCCGTCGCTGGAGCTTGCCGCCACCGCCCGTCAGGTAACGTCCCCATTTTTTTTTTTTTTTTGCAAAACCTAATTTATTAGTAAAAACCCTTTCACTCTTTGAGAAGACCATCCTGTTTGTAGACGAAATTTTTCTTCTCTTTTTTATTGTCGCATGCAAAACCTATAGCCTTAGGTTATAGTTTGAAAACCCATGAATAAGCTCGTTTACTCTTCTCCCATAAACAAAACCGTGCATGCAACCTTAAACAAATATGGGACCCGCCACACACGCCTGATTGAACATCCTTGTGACTTCGTCCAATGCCCAACTTGTCATGACCCAATGCTAGCTTACTTGATAGATATGAGATTAGTATTACGTGACCCAATACCTGCTTGGCCGAGTCATGGGCCCACCCACGCCTGATCGAATGTGGACATGCTGCGCGCCTGCTTTACTCAAATGTGAACATGGGGTGACTCACATATGTATTTTTTATATAACGGCTGACATGCTTCTCCCTTAACACGAAGTAATGACTCTTTCCTTCTGCACTTCATTGTAGTTGCTTGAAAATGAACAAAGAGGCTCTTGTTAAGATGTCATCTGGGGATGTCACTGTTGCAAAATTAGGAGGTGCTTATAACTCCAGAGACATGCCGAATATAGATGATGAACTATTCACCGTTCCCTTTCCAAGCGTTAGGGAACATCCTAGCCACAAGATAACACTGTTCGAACTCAGAAGGTGAAGATATTGACGCGTCGTCTTCTCCAGCATTCATAATGAGATTATGTCTTCGAAAAAATGAATATCCGCCTTCCCCGATTGACTTCAAGGTTTTCCACACTCCACTGAGCTCTTACAAGGGATGGATGAGGCGTATGCTGAGCAGCAATACTATCAAGGACAACTTGACCAAGGCGCAGATCATTGAAGTTGTTATGGCGTCTGCTTCTCTTCACATTAAGAAAGATACTGCAGGTTTGATTACTTTTATTTAGCGATGGCGTATTTCCACACACATGGCCATTTGCAGATGGGGAGAAATGACCATTACCCTGGAAAGTGTAGCCGTGCTGATGAATCTTCCGATTTCTGGGAGCTTCCACTACAAGTTATCTGTCGAAGAGAAGGTAACCCTGAAATCTATACTTCGAAAGGCCGGAGAGTATGATCAACATAAAGGTGACGTGAAATGCTTCTATACTTAGTGTGTTTCTGAGTGGTCTCCTGCAAAACCGAAGCCGGGTCAAAAACTGGATGATGAGCTCAGTGTAGTTGCGTTTCTGTCCTTATGGCTATCTAGGGATATCATCGATGACGGTTCCGGGAAGAAGACTATAAGACACGATCTTGTCATGTTCGCCATAAAATTGGCAAAAGGTGTGGTTCTTCCTTTGGGCGCTTTGTTCCTTGGATCACTGTACTCTCATCTGGATATTTTGGCGGTAAATATGTATGCTTCCAACGGATATAAAAAGGTAGAAATGCACATCGACATCGCTTTCCTCCAAGCGTGCTTGTGGGAACATTTCAAAGGTTATGGTCATGTCCCTGCAACTTCGCTCCCTGGTTTGTATGGTGGTTCAAGGATACTTCGTTGGAAAACAGGCGTCCAAACCCCAGGTTAAGACTTGTTGATTTTCTTGATAACGTGTATGACATAGACTTCCGCCCGTGGGGGCTGGTCCATTCTTGAGTGATTCAATCGGAAACTTCTACCATTGCTTCTGACATTGTGTTGCACACTGAGGGAAGAAACATGAGTCATGGAGAATCCATCTACCTTTGAAGTTGTATACCAGGATATATTCCAACTTTCTTCGATGAGCTCCTCTCTGAGGTTTCTTACAATATCGACAGAGCTGCTCGCCAAATGGGATTCTACCAGGGTGTTCCCTTCCATCGTCCACAAATGCCTCTGCCAGAACTCGTCCCGTCCATTCTAAATGCAGACATCTTCACACCAGAGAAGAGCCTTCCATTTTTGCCCATTGGGAGAAAACCAGTGACAACAGATAATTACAAGGAATTTTGGAGAAAGCAGCTATTAGCTTTCCAGGCGTTCTCAGAAGAAATGGAGACATCTCCTCGTGGCATGCCATCTCCTGAAATCCTGAAGCAGCATAAATGGTTAAAGCCACTTCCGGGTAAACGATCCAGAGCTAATGCTACTGATAACTGCAGTCCCCAGGCCAAAAAGCAAGCATGCGGCCTCGTGATTCTCAATTCCTCTAATATGCAGGTATTTTAAACATCTTCGATCTTTTGATTTTGTCCTCTCTTAAGTAATCTCCACCAACGATGATTCTTGTTCGTGATCAGGGAATTCCGAAAGAAAATTCTTTCGCAAGTTTGGCACGTAACCATAGTGAGAAGTCTGGAGACACTGATCCGCATATCGAGAAGTCCGGTGATACTGAAACCTTTGTAGAAGATAACGAGGATGATGGAGGTTCAGTCCATGATGAAGGAAGCATCTCCGCGCGTAATGAGGAGTCTGATCAGTATGGCGAGCCAGGAGACGAGACTATGAAATATGCCAACCTCGAGATTGGAAGGAATGACGATGTAGAAGCTTCTGGAAACACCATATCCGCGATGGTTGTAGACGCTACCCCTTATAAAGAGCTCCCCGCGACTTCTGATGCGTTAGTCATGTACTCCAGCGCTGGTGTCATCTTTGAGCCTTCTTTTGACGTTCCTTTCAGAGATCATGTGCTAGTTGGAGGGTTCAGCGTGCCATTTAAGTACGAAGAGTTATATACCAAAATATGGAAGAAGTATGGTCACATCGCCACTACCAAGAATCTTACGAGTCGTCTTGCATTAGTCAAACGTGTTGAAGAAGCTTTATCTTTTATCCACGACATGAGCATTGTGACTGGGCGCACCGCTTCTGAAGAAGTAATCGAAAAATGAGAGCTCTATCATGACGTGTTCGTGAATTATGAGTTTAATGCCTCCTGGTTCTGTGAAAGGCTCGCTAAAATCCAGAAGCTGCAAGATGAAACGCGTGAAGTCCCTTCTGCAGACATCATCTCTTTCCAGGAAGAAAAGGTTGAAAGGCTGTCTCATGAGTTGAAGCTGGAACAGCTTGTTCTCCAGAAAATGAAATCCGCCCATGCAGAGAAGGATGAGATATTGTTAAAGGACTTCCCTTGAACGGTTTATGATGTCTATTTATGTGTTTTTTTCTTTTGTTTTTAGGAGTTTTGAGTGATGTGAGGGTTTCCTTTCACAATCTTGATTTTAGGTTTTGAACTGGTAGGTGATTGGGTTTTTAAACCGGTTTACTTTGAGATAGTTCTTTGTGAGTGATATTTTGAGAGAGGGATTATTCTGAATGAAATTTGCATTCTGGTTATGAGCAATGTGGCTAATGCAACAATATTTATATGGATTTGTAAATATCGTGCTAGCATGAAAGGAAACAAACATAGCGTCAGATCATTGAATCTTTCTCATGCGGGATGCCAAGTCCCCAATAAACTCTAAAACCATCTTGTAAAAATTGCATGATAAAACTTACTTGCTTTTGGAATTCCATATGTATGAACTTAGACCTCCTTTAGTTCTTACTTCGAGAAATTTCATGCATCAATCTTCGGAGACAGGTGGAAAATCTTCAGAACTAAGCTTCTCTTGGAAAATGCACTTCAAGGCATTGCATTCACTGGTGGGGTGGTGAAGAAAACGATGATAGTGAAAATATCTCGGATCTACCATCTCCTGATCAGTTGGTTGTCGCCATACCTGAGGCAGCTGGACTTCCCCGTCTTGTACCCACATCTCCAATAATTCCAAGACCTTGTTCATGGAAAATGGGAAGTGTGGGTATGTTGATCCAGGATTTTCTTGCTTTGGAGGACGCGGCTGTGATATCTCTTGATGACTTTGATATGAGGAATGTATTGGAGTCGGGACGTGTGCCAACATGTACGTTGCCCGCTTGGGTGGCTATCTCCGCTGAGGTGCTGCTGCTTTAAAATATCTTGTATCAACGAGAGCATCATCGTCAGATGGCTGAGTCAGGTATCCCCAGCCTCTGTGCTCATGTGACTCTTGGCTGATTTCTCCCTCTTCAGGTGTCTCTTTGCTTGGCTGAAAAGTTGTGGCAGATTGGGCAACTTTCTGTACTTCGGCAAGGGTCTTGAGATATAAATCTTTCAGTAGCGTTTCATAGGCTGGCCCCTTTCCTTTATCTGATAAAGGTTGCGGTATTCCTGACACGTCCTTTCCTCTGTAGAGTTTTCCTGAGCCTCCTTCGTTAGCCAGATTGTGTTGTTCGTCTCTCTCTGGCCTCCTGGTGTAGTCATGTGTTCATTTTGCGTCCTCGTTGGTAGAAGTCCAGCTTCTAAATAGAGGTTTAACTGCATCATCAATCACGATGCTTCCTAAGTAAGCACCTGCATACCCTTCTTGTAATTGAACTGCTATATCATTCAAAAGATGGAATGTCTCACTCTGCCTTCTAGCGATACTAGATTGATTTTCTAGGACGTATTCTAGCATTCTGAATATGCTCTCCATAAGGTTTGGATCATTCACGGCTCCCAGATAACTCGGCTTGGGAGAATACATCATAAGACAGAAACTGGACTTTGCGATTGAAAGAAATGAATAGGTTGATGATTGAAATAGATCTAAGATCTATCCCCTTGAAATTGAAAAAATAAAATCGGGTATTGAAAAGATGAAATTGAGAATTGGAAATTGATATTGCAACCAAGAGATTAATCTCCCACTGTGGTCGCCAATTGTTTATGGGTGAAAACTATTCCTGTCGGATTTGGTAATTTGGGGTGTGTGGATGAGGAATGAATCTAAACCCTAAACAAATGCACTGCGCGATGAGTGCTTTTGATTCGAGAGATCAATCTATACAATTCTTGACTAAACCAAGAAATGGCCATTCCAGACTTGCTTCGGTTACAAAGTGAAGGAGATGGGGTTGATCTTAAGGAGGGAAGCGAAGAAGGTGTTGAAATTGTGAAAGTGTAGGCTTGTTTATGACTTGTAACATAAAAGGTGAGAAGTCTTACGAATAATGCAAGCAGGCTCTGGGTGTTTGAATACGTCTCGTATTAACACTTGGTTTCTGTGTTGTGTTGTCTGTTTTGGAAATAGGGAGGAGAACCTATTTATACAAGTCATTTGAGCTTTATTCACGTCTCTCATGGGAAGTGGAGGAAGTGGAGTGATGGAGTAGCGGAGTTGTGTGTTAGTGTCACACGATAAATATTTCCCACTTCTCCTATCATCACTAACCGTCCATGTCTTCTTGACACGTTCTTGTGATGGCGCGATGCACGTTGTAAACCGTCAGACCAATACCCCAGTATGTATCCCCCAGTTTGTGACTTGATTGATGTCTCGAGTGTGTGGATCGTGGGACCCACAGAAGGTAGCATGTAAATGCTAGTTAATTAACTAAGTTATTTTGGAAGTCGATACTTGTAAAGTATCGTGCGTGTTCTATGCATGTTATGCATCGAATGTATACGACATATATGAAGCATCGTTGTTGAGCATTATGCCTTGCCTACTTCACGTGAGGGTTTGGAGGCTACACTAGCAAATCCTCTCTTGGACGACCATATGGTGTGGCAGTGTGGTAGACGGTGATCACGGTGATACTTCACTGGTCGCCTAACTCATATCCTAGGCCGTCCGTCCGAGCTGGCTAAGTTGTACGGACGAGATGACTTGCGACCCACATCTGCGACCGTCGGATTAGGGTTTAGAAGATGCGCGAGTGCACTCTTTCAGCTTGGTCGAATCCAATCATAGGAGGGGTTTCATGGAGGACCGATCAAGCATGCGTGTAGACGGCATGCTAATGTCCATGTCCATGCTTCAATTTCCCACGAAGGTTTGATATAGGCCACTCGAATTTACCGGTGAAGTTGAGTGGCTGAGATCGATTTGCGACAGAAGTCCTATGCCGCAAAGGATTCTTAAAGGGCGTGGTATGCCATCTTCAAGGCACGCGTTTCGAGACAACCGATCTTGGTCGGTCTCCACCGTTTGGTCCGACGTGTAGGTGACAGGTTGGTATTCACGCGTATACCTGACTGTCCCATGGAAACGTGATCTAAGCCACTCAATTTGTCTGGCGAAGTTGAGTGGTCGAGATTAGTTTGTGATTTGGGAAGCGCGACCACACAAGTTTGGGCGTGCATTTTGGAGAAACTAGGCATGATATGCCTTGGTCGGTCGGGTGAGGAGATAAGTGGTTCCACGATGATCATGTTGATGATCACTGGACCTGCTCAGTTGTCTCTTAAGCCCTTCATTCGATCAGGAGAAAACGGACGCCCGTGATCGATACAAACCCTAATTAGGTTTTGTCCGACCATGTTTCATGCATTGTTTTGCGCGCACAAATTGGGACAACCAAACATGGTTGGTCCTGAACATTTTTTCATGTGTGTAGGCGAGCCCACGGTGATTGTGTTGACATGCTCTGGGCAATTTTAATTTACATCTACACCTTCCATCTATGCCTGCAAAGATGGATGGCTGAGATCATTTTGAAACACATGTAATGTGCCGCAAACCCTAATTTAGGGTTTCTTGTCCATTCTGCTTGGTTTGGACGGTTTGGAAAGCTATGCCACCCATTTTGGGAGGCCGGCCATGCGGGGTCCGCGTTGGGTCGACAGTGAATGTTCCAATACCTGGTTGGGGGTATTGGATTTGATATGGACCACCCAATCATGCTGGTGAAGTTGGATGATCGTGATCGTTTCTAGACTGTTATGGACAGTTAAGGCGCTCAATCAGGCTAGTATAACACACTAAGAGTTACATACTCAATCGGGCTAGTATAACACACCGAGAGTTACATGCACAATCGGGCTAGTATAACACACCGAGAGTTTACAGCATGTACGGGCATTTCGTGCATGCCTCACTGTTGGTACTTGGATATTCATCCTACTCTGCTGCGAGTAACAATCAGTCATCATGCCGCACCAACAATGAGAGTTCTACTAGGAACAACACAGGAAATACAGGGCGTTCTATGCATTAATCAATAATGCTAAAATTCACAGAATATTTGGGGGACTGTTGCTACATGCTCCATTCTAGGTGAATTAATAAAGTGAAGAAGTATTCATCACATATAAAATAGTCTCATCCTCTGCAGGATGATTACACAAAAATTGGTTTTACAACTTTAGCCCTGAACTAAAATCCACCATCAACACTGAGTCGACTCACTGTGAAGAAAAACCAGCTAAGTCTCGTCTATTTTTGTCTATTCTCCTGGCCAAATTCTGGCTCTTCCCTGCACATTTAATCAAGCCATTTTAAATAATTCCTAACATTCATTTATTCAAAGTCATTCATTCTGCATCACTGCCACATACTCAAACCTGCCAATCCCATCACCTACAGCTCACTGCACAACTCCATCTAAGCTGCAACTAACACAATCTCAGCCTTGTAATCTCCCATGACTTCATTGTAACCAACATGGAACCAATTCCAATTGTAATCCCATCTTTCACAGAGACTCGGACCATTTTAATTATTTATTTATGCAGTTCAGTTCATTCATTACCTAGCCAGTGCAGTCGTCCCATTCCAGCATGAGAAGCACCATCATAACCATTATCTCCACATGCGTGCACCAATTTTAGTTCATCAGAAACCGACATTATTGCTTCACAATATCAGCTTCAGTTTTATGGCAACAACATCTCCACCAGAACCGTTGTCATTTCAGTCCAGCTCAACTCCTTACTCGGCTCAATTATTTTCTCCTTGTTTTCTTCTCAGCTACAACACCTTATGCTTGCACCATGGCTTCATTGCATCAACTGAAGTTTGCCAAACTTCAAAAGCTCCATTAATATTATTAGCAGCAGCTCCATATACTCTACCAGGTCCGACTATAGATCAAGTTCAACTGGCACAACAACTTAACCCTTTTCAGTTCACCACCAGAACTCACCAGTTACCTTCTTGTCCTTGCTGCAGCTTTAAATCCAACATCATCAACTCATAACCTTCTTATCTAACTTCAAATCTCTATCCAAAACCTCATATACCACCCAGAAATTTCATAATACTCTCTTGACAACCTGCATGTATTCTTTTCCCTATAATTTAGGGCATCACAACAGACCCATTCTTCCACTGAATTCATCAGCTTCCATTTTCTGCAGCTGCACATTCTCACAAAACTCTTGGCCAGCATACTATATGTTGCATCTCACATGAGAACCACCAATAACATCACAACTCATACTTCTCCTGTATCCCTGCAACTCAGTTTCAGCTTCTATTCTCACTGCACATTGGCATCAAATCATTCCCCAGCATCAGCTCAAGACATTCTTCATAGAGAACCAACTCCAAGCCAACACCAGTACCACCTTCTCCGTAACCAGCTTCAGCAGCAACATTTGCTTCTCTTCTCTTGTTCCACCTTGAATCTCAGACTTCAAACTCACCCCATTTCCTTCTCTATTTTATACACCAGCAGCATCTGCAGTTCAGCACTGCATCAAAACCATTAACGACTTCATAACCAACTTCCTCCATCTGAAATCAAACCAAAAATTCTCTTGGTTAAGATCCCCTTCTCAGATTCCTTCTTGAACTACAATTTCTCAATTCGATTACCACAGCAAAACCCTAGCCAAAACCCTAATTTCTTCATAATAACCACCAGACAACCACCGCCACAGACCTTGAATTAGTTCAATTTTCTCAATCCCTTAAAGTCCATTGAACCTATATATGCAATTCTTAGCTAGAACCACAAAGAAATCTCATCCCAGTTAATCTCAGCTTCATCTTCTCTCGATTCATCAGTAGACTCTCGAATTTTACATCATCAAAACCCATTTCTTCTTTCCTATGCTAAATCTTCCTAACCAGTTACTACCAGATCCTTCCCATACCCTTCTCAACTAGAACCTCACAGGAACCCATGGCTAGATGGCTTCTGTCTCAGTCACGACCTTTTCTCAATCCCAAAGAAGTCTTTAAACTGAGCGACCGTAAGAGATTTCGCCTAATTAGGTTACCTTCCTCTCCGAATAGGCGGATCCACCAGCAATAACACAACTAGGTTGTTTTGCTGGCTTTGAGGATTAGTTTGCTCGAAATGCAAACTTCAATATTTATAGACAAGGAAATTTAGACACCAAGGAATTTCCAAAACTGAATATTCTCAAAGATATGCAATAAACACTAAATCGGTTTCATAATTCCTGGAAATGCTTTGTCCAAATATTGACCGAAATCCCAATAAAAAAATCTATAATCAGTAAATGCACATTACTAATTATTATTTTCTAAAGATATGCATTTATCTGCTGGAAAATAAATAGCATATAAAAACTAAGAAACCTTAAATATAAGATTCTCAATTTATTTCGATCATGGGATTTTCCTTTAGCTATTAAAGAATATCTTTGAACAATTAATGATAAGAGTTAATGCACATGTTCAAAGTATGTCGACATTTTAACTTTGCAAGTCCTTTTTCATACTTACAATCTTGGAAATGATTTGCCACACTTCCAAACAAGTTTAGAATTAGTTCGTCTGAATTCCAAGAACTATGTGATTGATTATCCTGTCAAATCACCAATCATGGGTTTCACGGTTCTACCAAAACAAGTTTCGGTTCTACCTCCATGTGAGTAATGTTCATAGTCACACTAGTTACCAAAATTCGGATGACTAGGTACTAGGATCGGTTCCCCACAACTTATGGTGACTACTTGTATTCGGTTGCACATGTCCATAGGATCAGTTCCCCCAAAACTAAAAACTTTTTGCACATGTTCATAGGATCGGTTCCCCCATCTACTAAAAATGTATTGCACCTCTTACAAGGATCGATTCCCCTCTTGTAAATTTATTGCACCTCTTACTAGGATTGGTTCCCCAATGACTATATAAAAGTTGTTATTTACAAGGCATCGATCATACCATATTGAGTGATTACTTAAGATCGGTTTCACTAATAAAAGTTATACCAATACATAAGTCAGGCCTTGTGAATATTTTTACCAAGATACATAAATAAGTTTATGAGCGGTTATACTAAACACACATATTGGTAATTCAAAATAGATTTGCAATGAATAACAATACCAATAAGCCTAGCGATTTCCCTTTCGATTCACAAAACAAGTTTATGAACTTACTTCCTTTAAACGAATGTAAAATATTGTTTCCTACGATGAAATATTCACTCATACCCATACATAATCATAATATCATTCATATGATCATGTTGATGTCTTATATACAAAGTTTAATGGTTAAGCAATAAACCTCGTATTGTATTCCTTAATACTATGTCTAACTAGAGTATCATACATAGCTTCGCAGTTATGTTTTCAATATGCATCACTTGAAAGATACGTTAGGGAATGAAACAGTTCAAGTCAAATATTAATAACCTCAAGAGGAAAGATGATGTTATCATTGTAGCTCCATACTTTTTCACATTCTTCAATTCTTCATGTAATACTTGTAAGTGTCATATCCTAATACATTCAAGCTAACCTATATGAAGTTGACTCTAGTATATAATCAAGCGACTCTTTAAATGAGTTTTTGATTCACTAAAATATGACAACCAAACTTGACATACCAACGCTTGGTGGGTTCAACCGAGCTATGCTCTAACATCAGCTAAACCCTTTGTAACATACCCCCTAACACCTACTAAACATGACCCTCCTATTCCCCCTATACATAGATTGACACATACTCAGATGAAGGTAAGAAGGGATAAGGGATTATGTTATAACTGCGATGAACTGTATAAACAGGGACATATGTGCAAGACTCAGCAATTATTGATGTTAGTCGCTTCTGCCGAGGAATCTTCCCTATCAGTAGAGGAAATTGAAGAGGATACTGGATCACCTACTCCTTCTGTGGAATCCACCATGGAGATATCTCTTCATGCCCTCACTTCCATAATGGCTCAAAACACTATTAGAGTTCCAGGCAGGCTCAATAACAAGGATATTTTGGTGCTGGTGGACACGGGCAGCACACATAATTTGTGTATGCTAGACTAGCTGAGCAACTACATCTCCACATTCAACCTACAGGTCACATGCTCTTCATAGTGGAAAATGGTGACACTACAATGAGCTCATGCGTATGTTGTCAATTGTCATGGTCCATGCAAAATAATGATTTTTATGGTGACATTAGAGTTCTTCCTTTAGGAGGGTGTGATATGGTTCTGGGATTTTATTGGTTAAAACAGCTAGGTGATGTGATGTTTAAGCTAGATGACCTTCATTTATCCTTCTTACATCAGGGCTATCAGATTATCTTACAAGGGTGTACATCTACTCCTTCTTGCAGCATGATGAGTGGGTCTTCTTTTCTTAAGTTTATTAAAAGCAAGACACCTACATTGATTGGGAATTTTTTTTCTATCACAACAATTCATGTTACTTCTATTCCTTCTGTTATTACTTCAGTGTTAGAAGATTACCAAGATGTGTTTACGGAGCCTAAATCTTTACCACCTTCCAGAGCATTGGATCACCGTATTCCTCTTAAGCCCAACACATCACCTACTGCCCAAAGGCCTTATAGATGCCCTTATGTACAAAAAGTTGTGGTGGAAAAGCTGGTTGAGGAAATGTTAGACACTGGAATTATACAGCACAACAATAGTCCATTTGCTGCTCCCATTTTGTTGGTTAAAAAGAAGGATAACTCATGGTGATTTTTTGTCGACTATTGACGGCTGGATGACTCTACTATCAAAGATAAGTTTCCCATTCCCTTAATTGATGAACTACTTGATGAGTTAAATGGGAAGAATTTTTTTTCTAGAATTGATCTTAACTCCAGGATACCATCAAATACGTATGCACTTATATGATATTTTTAAGATATCCTTTCATACACATCACAGTCATTATGAATTTAGGGTTATGCCTTTCGGCTTAACAAATGACTTGGATACCTTCCAGGCCCTCATGAACCAGATCTTTCAACCTTTTCTTCGCAAGTTCATCATCATTTTCTTCGATGACATACTCATTTATAGTGATTCACTAGAAGAGCATGTCTTGCATTTATCTCAAACCTTGTCCTTGTTAAGACAACACTCTATGTTTTCCAACTGGGACAAATGTTGCTTTGCTCAACCATAATTAGTTTATTTGGGACATCTCATCACTTCTGAAGGTGTGGTTATAGACCCAAATAAACTTGCAGCAACGGAAAACTGGCCACAACCCACTACATTGAATAAGTTACAAGGATTTCTTGGCTTTACTAGATACTACAGAAGATTCATAGAGGCTTATGGGACTATTAGCAAGACATTGACTGATACGTTGAATAAATAATCATTCCACTGGTCTTCTAAAGCATTACAAGCATTTACTTCACTTAAATAAGTTATTTTCTTTGCACCGGTTCTGGCCTTGCCTAACTTTTCCCAGCCTTTTGTTCTCGAAACTGATGCATGTTCCAAGGCCATTGGAGTTGTATTAATGCAACAAGGTAAACCCATTACCTTTTACAGTAGGGGTTAGGTACTAAAGCACTTGCCTTGTCCACTTATGAAAAAGAATTACTAGCCATTGTCATGGCAGTTCAAAAGTGGATACATTATCTCTCCCACAGCCAATTCATCATAAATACGGATCACAAAAGCTTGAAATTTCTTATGGAACAAAGAGTTACTTCAGTTCTGCAGAATAAGTGGCTGATAAAGTTACTTGGACTGGATTATGTTATTCGATACAAGAAGGGCCTTGATAATAAGGATGCAGATGCACTGTCCAGAATCCCTCACTCCAATGTTGAATGTTTGTTCCTATCATTATCACAACCTCAGTGGGATCAATACATCATTCATAGTTATACTGAAGACCCTTTAGCACAAAAACTGATTGCTCAACTGTTGGTCCAACCTTCTCAGAAGGTTTACTCTTAAAATGCCGAGATACTACGGTATAAAACCATACTGTATATTGGTTTTGGTCATCTGGTAAGGGATAATATCATTCAATCTGTTCATTGCTCAGCTGTTGGTGGTCACTCTGGGATGTTGGGTACATACAATAGAGCTAAAGCCTATTTTTATTGGCCTAAGATGAAAGAAGATATACTACAGTTTGTATCTCACTGTGAAGTTTGTCAATGTAACAAAGGGGAACACACACACACTGCTGGTATCCTTCAAACTATCACAATTCCATATGCTTCTTGGCAAGATATAGCCATGGACTTCATCGAGGGTATGTCATTGTCCAGCAGGAAATTAGTAATTTTGGTTGTGGTGGATAGACTGACGAAATACAGTCATTTTATAGATCTAGATCATCCATTCACTGCCCTCTCTGTGGAAAAGAAATTTCTCCATCACATATTCAAGCTTCATGGCTTACCATTATCTATTGTCTCTGATAGAGACAAGATATTTATTAGCCAGGTTTGGCAGGAATTATTCAAAGCTTTGGGTACTTCATTGCATCTCAGCACCTCGTATCACCCGCAGACTGATGGACAGACGGAACGTACCAATACTTGTTTGGAGCAATGTCTCAGGTGTATGAAAGGTACGACTCCTAGGCTCTGGTCCAATTGGTTGTCATTATCCGAATGGTGGTTTAATACTAATTACCACACAAGTTTGAGAATGAAACCATTTCAAGCCTTATATGGCTATCAACCACCACATTTAGCTTTCCCTATACAGTGCAAGACTACTTATAAGACAGAGACCACATGTTACAACTGCTCCGAGAAGACTTATTGAAGGCACAAACAAGGATGAAGTTTTTTGCCGATAAGCACATAACTGACAGAAACTTTGCGGTGGGTGATATGGTCTTCCTCAAATTACAACCTCATTGGCAAACGTCTGTCGCCATCCGTAAGAATTTTAAACTTTCTTCTAAATATTTTGGACCCTTTGAGATTGTACAGAAGATTGATGTTGTTGCATACAAGTTGAAACTACCAATTGGGTCTCGCATATACCCAGTGTTTCATGTGTTCCATCTTAAACATAAAATTGGTCAGCACTCTACTTCTTCCCCCTCCCTACCACTAGTGGATCATAATGGAGCTATCTTGGTGGAACCTGCAATAGTCCTTGACACCAGTCTTACTCTTCGAGATGGACACTCTGTTCCTCAGGTTTTGATCCAATGGGTAAGTGCACCTCCATAGGACGCGACGTGGGAAGATACTAGTCATATTAAAGCTCAATTTTCACACTTTTTCCTTGAGGACAAGGACACTTAAAAGGGGTGGGTATTGTTATGTACCTACAAGCCTCAAGTCATTAGGCATTACTCTTCTCTAGTTTTATTGTCCATCTTCCTGTTGTTTTTTCTTAATTTGTAAGGTTTTAATTTTCCTTTGATTGAATGAGCGGATTAGGATAGAAGATCAACGACTATTGGTCGTACGTTCACCAATAGGGAGTAGTGAAGATATTTATGGTGAATGGTTGTTTATTCATTTGAGGCTCTATCCTTTAAGGAAGAGAAGGTTATTTTCTTTGTGGTGTCAAATCTCTAGTCGATTCACTACACAATCTCTAATTCGGATTTTGATCTCCAATTCCAGCTGCTAAAGCGTAGTTCTCATTCTCAATTACTTTTGCAGGTTGCAACTGAAAGCAAATATGCAACGCTGAACTTAGATATTCCTATTTTCTATTATAAGCAAGTTAGAACAGTTAGTTGAAAAAATGAAACTGTACCCCCTCCCTACCTAAATTAGTCTCAGCATCCTTAATATCAGCAATAAAAACATCATCATCTCCTCCATTTTCTATTTTTTGTCTTCTGTTTTCACTAAACCCCTACCTACAAACTTGGATTAGTTGAATCAATCCAATACACCAAGATCAGTCATCTACTAAGACGCATTGTTTTTATGGTATCAAAAGTGATGGTCGTGGTTCTTAAGTGAGGGTTCAAACTACCTGTAGGCTGTAACCCACCATCAAATTTATCTAGTCTATAATTATTTGACAACACAACTTCACGTTGACATAAGTTAAATAAACTCGGTGAACAATCTTTGTTCATGTTAAAATCACTCTTAATTTACTAATCTTTGAGTAAAATAAATTAGAAAGATAACTCACGTGCAAGGATCTTATAGTTGGTTCAATAGAGCCATGCTGAGGCAGTCACTTACTCAGAAAATATTAAAGAAAGCCCTAAGTCATCTCAAAATGGTTCTTATAGTTCGCCCAATATGAATCGGTATATTGTGATGGATAAAAAGCATTTGACACAGAAAACAATCAAGAAAATACATGAAAAGAGATAAGCAAATGACTGAAACAAAATGGCCCAGAGTTATAGAGTTATACATGACTCTAAAGAATAATCAAATGTACCTGAATAAGGTCTGCAACAAAGGATTCTTCCAACAAAAGCTTAGATGTCATATTTCTCCTAGAGCAACAACAGCTGTGACGTTGGTTCTGTGAGGACTTTCCTAGTGAAAGAGTTCTTGGACCCGAACTCATTGACAACAACACCTTCATTCTTCTTTCAAATCTTGTACATTAACCTATTAACAAATGAACAAACTCGTATTCTTTTATGGGCCTATAGAATCTTTCATACAAACACTATTAAATCGTATAAGGATCATACATTATTGGAAACAAAGCTATATATATATATATATATATATATATAATATGTGCCATCAACTTTGTAAGCCAAGTTTACCTAAATAATTGCAAATAACCTCACCTAACAAATGATACCCAAGAATCTAATCCGCGAGCACCCACCCGGTAAATCAAATTTTAGACATCTCACAAATGTAGGACTGGTAAAAGCATATCTAAAACATCAGATTTTTTAGTACACCTTCGTTAAATTGGACACTTATTGTTCTCGTTAAAATTCTAGAAGAAATTGTAACTATTAGGGCAGGTAAACTTAACAAAAAAGGGAACACGCATTAGAGATGAAAACTACCCAATTAAAAATAAGGGAACAACAATCACTACAATGAAGATCAAATAGAAAATCATTACTTCATATATACATGCAAATTGATTGAGAGATCAAGGGGAAAATCGGTGCTAGAAAAATGAAAATAATTAGATTTTCCCTAGGTTTGCTTTGCTATAAATGAGCTTACATTCAGAAACAGATCACTCAGAATAATCCAAACAACCCAACTGTATTAAAATCCTATCCTTTTCTCTAGGTTTATTTTTCTATGAATGAACTTAGAACACATCGATCAGAATAATAAAAATAACCTAATTAATACATCAGGGATAACACCATGTAAATCACTATATACACATAGAAACAATCGAAAGGCAAATACAAAAATACAGGAACGGTGGAGCACAAAATAAATCGGAAGAAGAATACACATGAATATCTTTATACCAAGATATTGACTTGTTACTAATACACGCGTTTGAATATCAAAATCCACGTACTCGAGATAGTTCTATGTGATTCAACATCCAATAGAGGTACCTTTGAGTCAACTAGGCTATAGAATGACGACGTCCTTTGTAGACACAACGTAATACATCGGTGCATTCCCACCACCCCACTAACCACTACATAGATGCTACCTGCATTTCCATTCAACTACTAGAATAAGGACCATATACCCATTTAGACAATGATAACTCAAAATATTTGTAAAATAACAAGCTTAATACCTGAGAAAGAAGCATGACCAAGAGCATAGTCCTTTACTAATACTAAAAACCATGAACTAAGGGAATCAGTTGCAAGCTCATCATTTGCAGATGTGTCCATACGTCTGGTCTATGTAGCCCTAATAAGCATGTGAAGAAATATGATAACAAATTACCTGACGTGATATGCCCCTTATTACAGCAATTATTGCGGATATAGTACCCCACCCAATAACCAAGAGAGTTTCGTCATAAACTTACAAAGTAGGTTGTTAGCATGAACCAAGCACAAATGTATTCTTACAAATATGTGTATTATTTTCAGGTGAATCTATTTCACCTGCCAATCTAGGTGAGACAGTAATATCTTGAGAGTTGGGTTCTTGTTTGTCCCCCAGACCTCACCCCATATCCCTTGCAGTTGGGGAGCTGATGTGAATCAATATCCCTATCTTGTCGACCGTTGTTTTGTCGTGAAGCTGTTACCAAATAATTTTGCTCTGAAGAGTATTCTTCACGTTTTTCGGGAGCGGCGGCCAAGCCAGAATTTTCAGCGGCTTGATTTCTCGATCTTGGTGCTCTAGCTCTCCCAATCTCTCCATCCTCTTCTACTCATTGAGTAGCCTGTTATACACCTTTGGACCAAGAATCTTCGCTCATTACTCCCAAAAATCTTCCCATTTCTCGGCGGTGAAAGTGAAAATAATCTCGGGATATTTTCTTCCTTTGTTTTAGCTTATCATAGCGTTTTTTAGTCGTACGCTCCAATTTCTATCACATGCTCCACAAGGTTGCTCGATGCATCAAACACGATCAGAACACACACAAATTCTTCCAGAACACACGTGTTTATCTGTTTTGAGCTCGTGAATTGGATAGCCAATTATAGCCAAATTTGATCGAACCAAAAGCCCAAAAAATGTTTTCTAGGACATAACACAACTTCCTACCAAGAATTAGCCATTTAATCGCCCTATAACAAGTTCGAAAATCAATCGAAAATTCTACCAGTTGCATGCATGGTTTTCCCGCCAAAAATCGTTTTTCAAATGTTGAAGATGGTGTCCCCTAACGGAGGCGGGGTGCGAATAGCGGGTGCCTAAATGAGGTGCCCCTTATCCACAATGAGGGTGCCTTTAGCAAATGTCCTCCGAGGTGTTCCGAGCAACTTTTCGAGCCGAATTTTCCTACAATCTTTATTTCCAAAAAATACCTACAAACACACAAAACACCATAATAAGGATAAAAAGCAGTACTAACAATACGAAACATTGAAGACAAATTAGACACATAAATGCGTCTATCAAATACCCCCAAACTTATTATTTGCTAGTCCAGAGCAAATCTAATCTAGAAATAAAATGACTACACTTAGCATGTGCGACAAGCGTTTAAACCGCTAGGTGGCCCTAGTGGCGGAGTGTCATCTCGAGGAGGGTTTACCAGAGGTGTACCCACAAAACCTTTTACTCCAGACCCTAGCTATCTATGCGAGAACCTTGGAAGGCACTAAAGAATCTCCTTGGTTGGCATACTTATTGAATACTGAGGAGAAGTACCACGATGCGAAATTCAATTGATGTACACGAGTTTGCACTCAAGCATACTAAAATTCATATAAAGTGACAGTGCTCTACTCAGATAGTTTCTGGACATCATAAACCGGAGTCAACCAATCACAAAGATTAAGAAGAGAAAAACGTGGATGATGTTGGCTAGGGTGAACCTATCTAGCAATTTGAGATCTTGGTCTTGGACTAATATCAACACCTTTGGCATATACAAGGGGACCAGTGGTCGATAATCCTAACTCTAGGTCAACTCAGCTGGCATATACAAGGGTACCAGTGGTCGACTTTATTGTATTTATTCCGTTTGGTCTAGTGGTCTGGTTTTTTTTTTTTTTTTTTTTTTTTTTAGTATCTCAACCACTCTATTCCACCCTAGCAATGGTAAAAAGAAAAATAAAAGAAGTGATCAGGATTCTTTCGATGTTTCCATCACGAGGATATGGCGAAAATACCATGTTTTCTAACACCTGAGCTCTGTGCTTTTATGAATAGACTCTTTAGATGTTTCCATCTAATCAGATTGGTTCCTCAACTCCTACAACCAAAATGCTTCCATCCACTTAGATTGGTTAGTGCCATCCTTAATAAACATAAATTTCTAGGCTCTGGAGTTTATTTATTGCAAAAAAAGTTTTTCCATACCCCCAAACTTAAATCTAACATTGTCCTCAATGTTCTAAATATGAAATTAAAAACATGAACAAGGAGAAACTGTTACCATTTGAAGCAAAAGAGTTGAGGAAAGATATTACCGTGTTGCATGAGATTGGGTTACCTCCCAAGAAGTGCTAAGTTTAAAGTCTTCAGCCAGACTTAGGAAAGATTAGTCAACTCGAACCATAAAGTGTGATCGAAATAGCTGCGGGTCTTTAAAACTAAATTGACCAAAGGAGACTGCAATGAACCAAGAAAATGAACAAGACTAGCAAGCCCTTACTTAGTTTCCTGATTAAGAAATTTATATCTAATTATGGTTCAGGTTCAAGTTCTATGAAAGGGTCTAAATAGAAAATTTTCATTGGCTGCGTTTCTTCATAGGTGGGATCCGAATCATTAGGTCCTAGAGTATTCAAATATGATCTTAGAAGCGCACAATAATAACCTAAATATCCTGAGGGATCCTCTAAGTCAATAAGATTTGACTTAATTGACCACAATGAGAGTAATGGTCATTCTTAAGAAAAATGTGTCGATTCTAATTTCCTAAGGCATTTAGGTTTAGTCTCACAACTTAATATTAGACATATCTGAAATTCATAAGTTCCCACAATTGGAAGGAAGGTTTTTGGTCCCCATAGCCTAGGACCTCACCCCATATCCCACAAATGTCAAGTCCCAAGTTAGGGACCTTTTTAAGAGTTGGGAGATAATCACCCCCAAACTTAGAGATGTGAATCAATAATGTTGTAGTACATCCTCACTCATAAAGTGGTAAGACTCAAAAAAGGTTGTCGTTCTCTAGTGAAATCCTCGTCCTTTTGAATAGGTGAATAATTATTAAAATTATTTGGATTTGAACTAGACATTATCGCTTGTAACAAATTTGATTTTAGGAAAAAAAATAAAAAGGAAAATATATACAAATTTGTCAAGTTTTTCAGGATGGAGATATGGAATATTTAAGGTTTCCTTCACAAATAAGGAATGACTCATATGACTGGTAGTATGCGAATAGTAATTGGGCTCATCATACGAACCATAACCTTGAAAAGGTGGATGCTCCCAACCACAAACTCTGGTCTCATTTTGAAAATTAGTCGGATAATAACAAGAAATTCAAATATTAATTCTCGACCACAACAAACCTACTGATTTTTAACAATTATAATCCGCAGTTTCAACAAATAAAAATTTAGACTCTTATTTTTGAACCGAAAAGTAGATCCTCAAAACATTAATTGTATACCCTAAGCATAGATTATCGTTTTTAATACAAAGCATAACCTTATCTAATTGAATCACAACCAATTTTATCGAATCATAAATCAATTAAAAAAAAATAATGCAAAAATAATAAAAAAAAAAAAAGTCATATAAAGTCTCTAAAAAATTAATTAAAATTACCCATGTATGAAATTTGGCTTCCGTTCTCGGACTCGTTGAATTGATTTTAGGAAAAATAAAAGGAAAATATATACAAATTTGTCAGGATGGAGATATATCTTTGGGTGTTGGGTTCTAGCTTCTCATGTTGTCGAATCATAAATCAACACGCTACCCATGTATGAAAAAATGATTTTAAAGGAGCAATTGTGCAAATTGAGATATGCAGAAAACATAGAGCAATGTCTATGCCTAATCTCCACAATCAAACGATAAATATAAGTAATTGATGCACACATAATATCACATTAAGAAAAGAACAAACTCTTGCGTGTTTATCTGTTTTCTAAGATGATTCAAAAAATGAGTTGAGACCTATTTTATCGAAAACATAATCATCATTATAAAAATATGAAAAGTTGCAAGATAAGTTTTTCAAAGGTTTCCCATTTATTTTTAACTCTCTGAAGATGCCAGATTATTCGAGATCATATTATAACAATCAAGGAGCTAAAACAGAACCTTTCAAAGAAGAAGATACAATTGAAAATGGTCAGTAACGTTTCAACGAAATGAAAGAAACTTTATCAAAAATACCACTGTTATTCAGCAAACCAAAAGAATCTCATGAATATTTGGTACAATGTGTGTGTACACATACACGTATAATAAACAATCAATCACTTACTTAGATCAACCATGGTCAGGAAACTCTCAAAAGCAGAAGGAAATCAACATGAGGATGGCGGAGAGGTGGTGCCATGGTAGAGATACAATTTGTTTTACACTGGAAGTGAAATATCACCAATGGTATTACTCGTAATAGTGGTTTTAACTATTTCCAAGGAACATATTGCAGGGGTATTGCCATAAATGTTTTACAATTTTCTTTCAATTTTGGTTGGTTGGTAGCTACAAAATACCAACAGCCCTAGAACATATTCAGATGAGGTGATTCCCAAAAAAAAAAAACAGATATGTCACCAAAGATCTCACCTCCTCATTCTAAATCAAGACAAAAACCATATTCATAGATTTCCCCTTATAGAGCCATCATAACTGATCTTAACATAGCTCAAAGGTGGCGAATCACTTGCATTCAGTAATATAATACTGCTAGAAGATCTTAAACCTACCCCTAGGCTAAAAACGACATTGAAATATGACGTGTTTTTCTTAATATTACATTTACATCTACTACCACTTCATAAAGAAGATCAAATACGTATCCACCTGTAAAGGGACTCAGGGATACACATACAAGATTCTTGTCCCAATTTCCTCATGAATTAGTAGATGCATGTTCAATAGAGTGGTAAAGTATATTCCATGGGACGTTCCCACTTGGTAAGTGAGGCCTTCACTACGATTTCTGTAATTTTCTTAAAATATATTTTAATATATCAGACTTTGGTTGCTGAAGAAGTCACACCGAACTACAAATTTTCCAGCAGGAACCATCTCCAAGAATTACGTTAAAGTGGACGAATAGAAGTCCACTTGTTCAGACTGTGCTCTTTTTTAGTATTATGAAACATATATTGTTTTAGCTGCAACTATGTAGGCTAGTTTAAAGGTGAATCTTTACAGCACAAACTTAAATTGAATGCAATTTTTGTATACTCAAATTTACCTAAGATATGATTCAAGTATACTAATAAGATTTCCGAAGTTATGCATATTACCTTCTGCATATCAGTACCCTAGCAACCCATGACTATATGTGATGAAAAACACCATGCCAGCTCATAAAAATCAAAGTAAAGATAAATAAAAAGAAAGAGACAGGTGAAGAAGAGTAACCATGAGATTAGCCTTAAAATGAACACTCAATCCAATGAAAATCTCTTATATCTGTCCAAGATCCGAAACATTACCATGAGAATATAAAGAGTAGAAATAGCCAAAGGATGTCTAATATACATATCAATAAAAAGAAAAGAAAACAGATATTAAGGAATGGGCTATTACCTTTACGTTTCGTGATGTGTAGTATTTCAAAGAGAATTAAGATAGAATCATCCATCAAGGCATGGCCCATGTCAATCATCAGACTCTATTATACGAAGGTAAGCAGAAACACAAACCTGGCGGACAAACATTCTATTAGGAATACCAGGGACTCATCATTCAGCTGGCATGGGAAACCAAAGGCGATGTAATACTAGAAACTCTAATGCAATCACACGCCACATTGGAGTTTCCAAAATCACATAGTTTCAGGTCCTCATTCTCCGGATCAACTCCAACACAACTTCCCATTGCAGCAGGTCTCAACAATCCAAGATTGGACAAAATTTTCAAGATCAAGTGAGCATCCAAACAAATCCATTGTGAACATTTGTCTACACTTGAATGCACAGAATCATCAAGATTACCAATGATGTAAGCATTAAACCATGTATCCAATAGTTGAATTAATGGACCATCATGTCAACCGACAAATCCATAATTAAATCATGAAAATCTGGAGCCACAATCCAATGTTGCGCACACACAAAAAACAGAACATTGAAAGCAAAGATGATAGAGAAATATCATCTTAAAATTCATACTTGGTTGATAATTCTTGTTTGTGTATTTGTTAACAAATTAATAAAATAGTGAGTCAAAATCACAAAATATATGATGAGAAAGAAAGAGATTGAAAGAGAACAGGAAAGGAGAAAGTTGTAAAGATAGAAAGAAAAAGAATATGGCAATAAAGATTAGAAAAGGGTTACCTCATACTGAAAGTGAATGGTTCAATTATATAGTACTCAAATTCGATCAGTATTAAATACATCTTCATCTCTGCCAACAAAGAAAATTCAGGATCCTAATTAAAAAAAAATCAAATTATATCACCAAAATAAAATCAGGGATTCAAAGTTCTAAGAAATAAATTAAATTCTATAACACTCTCTATTTTTTCAACTTCATCTTCGACGGGAAATCAAAACCTAAAGTTGTAGGTAAATTGACCCTTTTTGCAGCAATTCTGGGAGGTTGAGAAGAAGACTATCAAATCTCCAATAAGGAATAGTAAAACCTTGATAAATTAATAATCTTGGGACTAAACAATTAAGACTAGCTAGAAAGTTTTAAAAACATTTCTCTCTTCTCTCTCTCTCTCACTCTTTCTTCTTCTCCAACAAAACCATCAAAAACAACCCTTATCTGCTCAGATCTAGTCCAAAAATGGACTAGATCTAAGCAGATTTCTTCATATTTCCTTGCTTTCTAGGTTAGTTAGTAGATTAGTTTGGTTTTTATTATGTTTTCTACTTATCTACACCATTTTGGTGGTTTTATCTACTCTTTTGAGGTTTATCTTCTCTTTAATGGCGATTCTTGGTTATTGGGTTGGGTTTTTAGATCAATAGTGATGCTCCCCAACGACGAAATCTTCATCTTGGTTGTCTCCGGCGACGAAATCTTCATCATCAACTTATCCGGCGACGGAATCTCCATAGATGGCCTTTTTTTACGACGGAAGCTTCATCACTAGCTATAAGAGATTTGAGAAAATCACTCCTATTTTGGGAGCATTTCTTTCTAAAGAAGAAAAACAAACTAAATGGTTGGAATTTAATTCTGAGAAAACCCATCATTCTTCCGATTTAATCGGATCTTATTCATACTTGTATTTGTCTTATTCCGGTAATCCTTCTCTTTCTCTTGTCGGATTTCTCGGTATTGTACTCTTACGTTATGTTCTTGTTACTTTGTATTCTCTTATTTTCAATCTTAAATTAATTGTAACCTTGAAATTCCATTAATGAAAAGGTTCCTTGTTTATCAAAAAAAAAAAAAAACTTGGGACTGCTAAATTCTATCAATTTAGTTAAGTATTAATTTATCGATAAATTAATAAGTTATTATTATATCGAAACATACCTAATTTAACTTTAAATTTCTAAAATAAGTGTGTGGCATATTATGTGTATAAATGTATATACTTTAGTGTTAAAATTAAAATAAGAAAAATAAATCATAATAAAATCATTTTGGAACTTCATGGGAGTACAAAAAAATTAAAAATAAAGTCCAATGTATAATAAATGTGAACAAAAATAAATAACCGTAGATGCCTATTTTAATAGAATCCTATTTTTGGGTGTAGGGGGAGACTGTTTTTGGGGGCTATTTTACTAAGTGGATCCTAAATGTTATAGGGGGAGATCACATTTGTGTAAATTTCTAAAATACCCTCCATAATTTTTATTTATTCCCCTTATACCGTCTCATTAACTACCTAAAAAAAAAAACTAAAAAAACTCACGAGCATTAAAAGAAAAAAAAAACCGTCAACCCCTTCTTTTTATTCTTCTTCTTCTTCTTCTTCTTCTTCTTCTTCTTCTTCTTCTTCCTTCCTTCTTCTCCTTTTCTTCTTCCATTGAACATTGTTCAACGATTAATCGTCGATTCAAAAAAAAATCGTCGTCGATTAACCGCATTCTATAAAACCATGAAACCTAAGGAAAATTTAGGTCAATCTTCGTCGAATCAACCTCCTACTGAAGAAAAGAAAGCAACTTCATCAACTGAAGATGAAACTGAAGATCAAGAGGAAGTGAATGAAGGAGTTCCAGAAGCCGCCGAGTCACCTTACATGACAGCAATAAGGTATGAATTCAAAAACCCAGTATTTATTTAAGCGTTTCGTTGATTAATCAGTTGGTTTCGAAAATTTTAGGTCTGAAAAAACGGTTTCTGAAAATGTTTACGGATGGGAGTTCTTGTATTCCCATCCGTAAATAGGTATAACGGTTGAGAATTGTCGATTTCCCATCCGTTTACAAATTACACGGTTGGAATATATAATAACTCCCAGGCGTAACTAAATCGACTTGTACGAGATGGAGCATTCCTTTACGTAACCAGTAGTATACGTCTAGGAATATCCTAGCCGTATATTATCCTGTGTTCAAATTTTTTTAGTTGTTGTATCCAGTTTCCTAGACGTTTTCACATTACATCTTGGAGTTTTCTAGCTGTATTTATGCCTTGTGTTGTATTGTGAACTAACAATATACATACGGGTAGGTTTTCGTATCCGTAATTCTTTGTCGGCTTGGTCGACTACTAAGTTCCCATCCGTGTTTTGGTTTCGGCTAGGAATATTACCATTATCCCAGACATAGTTACTTTTGCGGCTTGGACTATCCTTCACATAGGTGGTCGAGTGCTCGAGGTGCAAAAGGTGGAACAAGTGCTCGAAGTGGTCGAGGTACTGGAGCAAGTGCTCGAGGTGGACGTGGTGGAGGTATAAAGGCTCCAACTCAAGGTGTCAGTGGTCGAGGTAAAAAATCTAGAGTTATAGAACAAGTTGTGGAACCTCAGGCAAGTGACGATTTGGATGCCTTTTTGGAAAGCACGTCGGAGGAGGGATCAAGTGAAAGTGAATGACTATTTACTTTTTATTATATTACTTCATGGATCTTTTATTATCTAAGACTTTGTCTATTTACTGTTTTTGTGTTTGGTTATGGGTTTGGATGGAATTTTTTTTAAAAATTTGCATTTATTAATGAATGCTAGTCTTTCCAATTGTCTAATCTAAGTAAACTGAGGAAATATTCAAGATTCACTAAGTTTTTGTGCACTTTCCGGCTAGGTCGATCCTTCACATAACCTAGCCGCAAGTGCACATAATCCTTGTCAAATATACTTGCACAGGATTACGGTTGGAAAGTCCCGGCCGTTTTATAAAAACGTCTAGGAAACTTAACCGTAACTAATTTACGGTCAGGAAATACCTGGCCGTATGTTTCACTGGATACTCAATATTTAACTGAAACTATGTTACGGCTACGTTTCCGAGCCGTGTATTTTGTTTGCGGTTGGCACTCCGAGTCGTAAAACTGACATAAATTTGCAGCTCTTTTTTACGGATAGGAATGTCTTATATATCCGAGACGTAAGACTGACAAAAATAACAACTATTGTTTATGGCTTGAACTACCGAGCCGTAAATATGACACACCACATATCCTGCAATTTATACAGAATAACGGCTGGGTCTCTTCTGCGATTTCCAATCCGTAAATACCTATAATTATGAATACCACATCATATCGGCTAGTTTTTTGAATTTTGAAAAATAGATCCGTTTGAAGACTGATCTATAGAAAGTTCTAGTTGTTCAACCACTTATTTAAACTTGAAATAACTCCCATCTCCATATAATCACCCACTCCAAATCAAATTCACACCTTCTACACTAATAATCTCCACTAAAACTCCTACAAACTCAATGCAATGTACTCAAAGGATAAACCCAACTTTAATTTGTAAGAAGACTTATCTCTTTGGAAAAAAATTGTACTATGCTATCCAAAGAGAGGATAAGAACGAAGGAAAGGTGGTTTAACAAGTCAATCGTATTGAAGTAATATTTTTGAGAAGTTTTGTAGTGAAACAGGTAACACTAACAACCGCGATGAGGTTGAATTGTATCTTCGATTTTGAGACATACGCAAAAAAGTGGAAGAATATATGGCTTTACGTCGTATGTGCAACCAACTTCGACTTAGAGGTGAGACTGATAAAGAATTCGCGGCTCAAGATAAGAAGGAATGGAGAAAATGGAAAGGTTATGATTTCAACTTGGAAGCTCAATTCGCCATCATTAAAGACTTTTTAATACATCGAAAGGGGTGTTATTAAAACCAACTTTGTAACGGGGATCTATTAAGTATGTAATGGGTTTTATTGTGGCATAATTAATTAAAGTATTACTAATTTTAAATCGTAGTATGTATTCATGTTGAAAATCAAAATTTCTCAGCTTACAGACTCAATTACGGACGGGAAATATAAGAATTCCCAACCGTAAAACAGATTCAGGAAATTCTCGTTGAATGACGGCTAGAAGTTCTTAACTTCCCATCCGTTATTTGTATTTACGGCTGGGAACTCGACAAATCCAAACCGTAATTGTTTACTTACGGATGGGTCGACACAATTTCCCGGCCGTAACATTAGAAAATTCCAGATTTTTACAGATTTTTGACGTATTTGAATTGATGAAATTGATGTTGGGAGTTGATTATAAGGTTATCTTGAGTTTTGTGATGTATGGTTTCATCATATTTCTTCAAAAAAATTCAAAAGAATTTCACCAAAATCACCATTTTCCTTCTTCAAAACTCAAAAAAATCATGTTTTGATTTGCAAAATATTAAGGTTTTGATTAGTCTAATTGATTCACTAAGACTGATTAGTTAGATTAATCAAGTTAATTAGCACTAATCAAATTAAGGGTAGATTAGACATTACAAAAAATGATGGATAAGGGGTGGTATGGGTTGTTATTTCATGACCCAATATAGCCCCCAAAAACCCATCCGTTTTCAGCCCCAAAAATAGGATTCTTTTAATAAGCACCATAATTGAAACTTAAAATTTTATTATCTTATAAATTTAGCGAGGTTATTAATTTAGCACACTGGCCCAAATCGGGACTGACAAAAAATATTATCTTAGTGAAGTTATTAATTTATCGCGGATTGATTTAACGAAGTTCTACGTCGTGCCTTTGTGTTACACGGATAAAAAATACACCCATTCATCCACCTACGTGAGTCTTGAGTCATTCATAGTCGTCTAATGACTACTCCATCCGGAGCTTCCCAACCTTCAGATCAGGTCTATATTAAACATCGTCCGTCTGAAAGCTTTGTCATCATGGAGACAAACACCATACCTTTTTATAACAATGAAATGATTTTGGAAGTGCCAAGTAATGTTACTGTTTGTTTTGTATTACTACCATAATCTTTTTTTCGCTATACAGTTGGGAGTCACCAAGAGTTCCAAGGATAGAGTTGACTGTCAAAACCTTTTCTTTTTATATACAAAACTAGTGACAAAACCCCTAGGTGAACAAACTAGTGATAAGAAAAAACCAGTCATATTATTTTTGACAAATAAAAACCGTTTCAAATAAAAGTGGGATAAAAACCCCATGTCAAATAATAATGATCAAATTTAGTTTTTTTTACTTTAAAAAATGCCAAACATGCCCTTTTGACTTTTTCTTTTTCTTCTTCTTCTCTGATTTCATTTCTTCTTTGTTCATCTCCTTCTCCCACCACCATCATCACCAGCAGCAACAATGGATATTCTCCACGAATTTTATTCTCCCCCGACACACCACTGCAAAGGCGGAATCTCACCACTACCATCACCCTCCTCCGCCTCCTTCAATTCCTTCACCACCAACACCATTTCCACCACCGTAAACATCACCACACCAAACTCCTCGTCGCACCACTACTACCATCACCACCATCGTAACCAGATCTAAATCCTCTTTCAAGTGAAATTCAGTGCCCTAATTTGATTACTACTTCAATTTCAGTGGTATGCAAACACAGGAAGATGAAGAAAAAGGTAAATTAGGGTTTCTTTTATTTGATGGCTTATTGTTCGGATTCGATTGATTAAACGAGTAATTAGAGATGGGTTCTGATTAAGAATGAAGTAGAATTAATTATTTGAGTTCAGTTTTGTTTCCTCAAAATAGAAAGTAGGGTTCGTGGATTTTAATTGGATTGTTTGTTGAATTTCAAAATTGTAGTGAAGATGTTAAATGGTTGTTGTGTGTGTTGATGTTATGCAGAAATTCCAAAGGAAGAGAAGAACAAGATATCCAATCTCTCGAGGTCTCTTTCCATGGTAAAGTCCCACTTCTCTGAGGCTGGTTATACAGTTCAGATTGATTCGTCTACCTAATATTAGAGGAAAATATATGTTAGGCTACAACAATCAGTTATTATTTCATATAAAACTGAAGTGATGAACATCTCATAATTGAATCTTTGCATTTACAAATGTTAGACGTTTAGTTGAAATCAATTTTTGTTCAATATTATTTGGTCAGTTTGATAGTGTTAATGCTGCTTAAGATTTATGAGATAAGTTGCATACTGGATCATTGTTATTCTAAAGCCTCTTTTATCTGTATGCATCAGTGATTCCTGCTTTGCTTATAAGTGGAAAATCTGACAGATGAACAACTTTTGTTTTTCACATTTGAGCATCAGAAATTCCTTGTGCGCCTCTTCTTTGTCAGCCAAGTCCATGTTATTCCAGATGTTGGGTCCATCTTAAAGCTTGGAGGTGCAGTGCCACCGCAGCCGGATTGTTGAAACTTCATTCGCTCATTTCCAAATTCAGGAAATGTATCATCAGGTGTGAAAAATTCCAGTGCTTTATCATTACCCTGAGTTTTATTTAGATCCTTTGGTTTCCTTAACTCCAATGCCAAGTTTAACCAACTATCTTGCTGAGTGGGAACAGCCTTAATACCCTCAGCCACTGAATCTGCATCTTTCAAATATGACACCACAATTGTGGCTACTTTGACTGACATTCCCTTTCTTAGGGTAAGAATATGTTTTTTAATCATCACCAATGTAACAAAAGGATCCAGAAGACTCCATTTATGAACCAACGCGTACGTAGGTTCCATTTGACTGCTGCTGCTGAAGATGAAATTGAGTCCGAATTGATTCTGCTGCTGCTGTTAATTCTGCAGGAGAGGATTGAAGGTGACGAATTGATTCTGATATTGTTGAGGGTTCTTAAGGGTTTTGGTATTTCTTCTTTCTACTATTAATTAAGTCTAAAACAATATGTTTTTACTATGTTTTAAGTTTCGTATTGTAGATACTTTACCTTTATTGGGTCAATTTATTTGTTTCTGAAATGTTGTAGTAGGTCAATTTTTTCACCTGTTTTCAATTAGTTACCCAAATTTTGTATTTGGGTTCTGATTATGTCGCTTGTTTGCTGAGCTATGATGTATCCTGTGATGGGTATTTTGAAGGTGATTTGAAAAATAATTTGAGCTCGCGCTGGGAAGGAACAGCTACCATGTGCAGCTGTTGAATGGATTGGCAGAGCCAAGGGAAGTGGAAGATGTACTGCATAATGGTAGCATGTGATGATACAAAGGCACTGGTGTTAACTGAAGTGGTGATTGTGTTATCGCGATCATAATGGATGTGGATTGAAGCAATGAAATTGTACTGAGTTGTTGGTTGATGGCAGTCGAGACTACAGGTAATTGAGGTGCAGTTCAAGTGGTTCAGGTGATGCTGAAATGGAACGAGGAAATGGAGTTGTGATACTAGTTTGGTTGAGATTTAAGTTGTACAGGGATTGTATAAGCTGAAACTCAAATGAGGATGGAATGTAGTTGTGACAGTGCAGGTGCGGTTGCGAGGGGATGGTGCCGAGACTGGTAAAGGTTGTTTGCTGTGGCACTGGAGAGAATGTACGAACTGCAGGCAGTGGGTATGTTGCAGAATAGTTGAGCACTGGTAGCATTTTTTTACAGTGAAGCCAAGGAAGATTGCGAGGATTGTAACCGGATTAGGTTCAGAAGCTGGTGCTCCTTTAGCAGCTCATTCTCATGTCGACAAGGTACATATATATCTCTTAGTCATGCAACTTTAAACTGTTTAAATTCTTAAGTAGTTCTTCTTTTACAACTTTCGCCATTTGTATGTGTGAACTTACCAAAACAAGGTCAACAGAGCAACACTTAATCAATCAAGAGCTAATGTGAATCCATGCATATATGCAAAGAAGAAGATTGAAATGGAACTGAAGGTTCTGGAACTGAGCTTGAGGTGGTGCTATTGAGATGTCAATGGTGTTGGTTGTGAAACTATGACTGAAATAGTGAATGGTTGTTGACATTAGAACTTGAGTTTTTAGTGTTGAGATGATTGCAGCAGTATCATTGCAATGGAGTTGTGGACTGACTGAGATGGTACATGAGTTACAAAGAGGGAGTCTGAAGCTGCAATGTAATTGTAGCTGAATTGAAGGCATATAACAGGATAATGGTGCTGGTTTGGCTAGCAGTTGGAGGCTGGCTCGAGTCTGATGTAGGAAGAGAAAATGTGCTAAGTGGTTCACTTCCTGGAGAAACTTAGACAATGGGTAAGGAGTTACTGCAAGAGTTATGTGTGATATCAATGATGGTTTATAATTTTCTTGTAGTTGAATTATGATGAAACCAATTATGGTTCCATCTTATTTATGATGAAACCAAAACAAGTTTCATCCTATTTTTAGCTATGGAGATGATGGTAGTGGTGGTACTGGAGCCATTGGTAGTCAAAGATGGAGGTGGTTTGTAGTGCTGGTGCCAGTAGTGGAAGCAGTGGAAGATTTCAGTGGCGACATGGGTGATGACGTTCGGAGGTGGTGGTGGATGGCGATGGTGCTGGTGGTGGGCGGTCGTGGTGCAGGTGGCGGTGCGAAAAGGTCTTTGGAGGTGGTCTGGTAGTGGTGGTGCAATGGCACGGTGCTGGTCGGCAGTGGTGCTGATGGTTGGTGATGGTGGTGGACGTTTGTGGTGCTGGTGGTGGAGGTGGCTGGTAGTGGTGGTGCAATGACTCGCTGCGGTGAACTGTGGTGGTGGCGGCGACGCAATGGTCGTAGTAGTTGGTCACGGTGGTTGGCGGTGGTATTGGTCGCGGTGGTTATTGGTGAAATGACAATATGTGGAAAAATGATGAAACCGATTTCAGTTTCATCTATTTTTGGTGAAACCAATTTTGGTTCCATCATTTTTTCAGTTTGGTTTCATCATTTTTTCACGAGAAATTGTTTGCACGAGAAATTTTGGTTCCATCATTTTTTTTCAGTTTGGTTTCATCATTTTTTTCTCATTTTGCTGAACATTGATCAATGAAATTAATTGTTTGTGATGGTGGCGGCTGGTTGGTGGTGGTGGTCGTTGATAGAGATGGTGTTGCTCGGTGACGGTGGTGGTCGTCATCAACGGTGGTTTGTGGTTGTGGTCGGTGGCTGCGGTGGTGGTTGGCAGCGGTGGTGGCGGTTGTGGTCGGCGGCAGTGTTCGGCGGTGGTGGTGCGGTGGCGGCGCGGTGGTGCGGCGGTGGTGGTGGTGGTGGTGATGGTGGTGCGGTGGCGGCGGTGGTGGTGCGGTGCAGTGGTGGTTGTGGGGTTGATTTTTATTTTTTGTTGGGGTGATTTAAAATTAAATGTGGGGTTGTTTTTATTTTTGTTGGGGTGATTTAAAAAAAAATTCAATTAGAAAGGTAATATAGATAGTTTATGTTAAATGGGGTTTTTGTGAACAATTTGTTTTGTTGTGGTTTTTGTACATGGATAGTGACACCTTTGGGGTTATAACCCGCGCACCGTTTTATATAAGCAAATAGTTAGAGCTTTGCGCACAATAGCACTTACACAACCCAGATGACAGATGTTCGCATCATAAGAATCAATATGATCCTTAGGTTCCGACCTACTTTCATCAACCGCATCATTCAGCAAGCCCGTGATTCCCAAGTGAAACCCTTCTCAACAACCTCATTTATCCTACATAACAGACTTAAACTGGAGTCTTAGTGTTACTAAGTTTAAAATAAGAAGACTGCAAATTCTTGTCTTTCCAATTGCTATACTCCATCAGTTCACATGTTTCGACTTGATACCGTGCATATGCCTTAGAAATTTTGCAGTATTGCAACCTAGCTCTTCCACCCAATTCATCGAAACAAGAGTGGATTCTATCACCTGGACTACTCCTTTTCCTTAAAGGTTTGCAGCAGTTTTCATACTGACCTGTTTAAGCATGCCCGTGTAAGCACACAATACACCGCAGATTGAATACAGCTATAATAGTAACTTCCGATCCCTACTAATGCATTTTCTTGTTCAAGAATAAGCTTATCTGCCCAGTGTTCTGAACATGCCACTGATTAGGAGTACTAGCCGTTTCCAGTTTGTTATAAAGCTAACAATTCGAGGTTCAAAAGCAACCTTTCTTTTTTAGTCTTTAAAATATTAGCATTTAATAAGATTGATCATATAGGATCGAGAAATTTTGCAATTGGCAGCATATTCATCATTTTAAAGCTTCCAGGTTAAATAAAAGAAGAAAATACACCAAACCCATCATTTTGTATGAAGGAGATTTCAGACTTAGTACACATGACAAAACAGAGTAGAATCGAAGATTTATGTTGGTTCCTAAACCTATATCTTCCTAGAGTGTCACCTTTCACTTTAAAAATTGAACTGGAGGGGTTTTAGGACTTGTCTGATAGACTGAGGTTGTTTACTGAGCTTGTCCTTTAGCAGGAAGAGATGCTGCTATAATACGTAACTGATTTACAATCTCTGCGAAGCTCGGCCTTTCTGCTGGGTCTGCAGACCAGCATCTCTCCATCAGTGACCTCCAATCTGCATCACAAGATTCCGGCACTGCTGGGCGCAACGTGTTGCTGACGATACCACCTAATTTTATTATTTAAGCAAGCAGCAATATCAGTTGCAATATTTAAGGGTAAAACATCTCGATTGTCAAATAGCCACACCAAGTCACCAACAACCGTAGCGATGGATTGATTTTACTCGTCCAAAATCGTACCAGGCGAATTCTGAATGGCTATGGGAAAATTACCTATAATGGCTCCATAATGCAAGTCATCATATGGCTCTTCTCCAGTGAGAAGCTCCCACATAACAATTCCATAAGAGAAAACATCAACCTGAAAAGAGATAGCAAGAATAATATGGAAGTCATAAAACTAAAGATACTTAGACGCTACGGTAAAAGTTTACTTGACGGCAAAATGGAAGAAGAGAAGGAATGAATGAATCGCCGTTTTCGAGAAAAACAGAGATAGACAAACCTTTTCAGAGACTAGGTTACTGCTACCATTTAAAAGCTCCGGAGCCATCCATGGAAGTGTTCCTCTAACCCCACCTGAGATCAAGGTCTGACATTTCACCTTAGACAGACCCAAATCACCAACCTGGGATCAAAACAAGAAGTGTCAATGTATATGATATCAAATAATAGAAGAAATGGGTTTGTAAGTACTAAAAACACACTAAGCATGACATGGAACAGATCCTTTGATCCGGTATCAGCATCTTAAATTTTGGATAGCTGCACTGCCAGATTAAATTTTGGATGCTGCCAGTTAACGTCTCCGACACTCAGTTCAACATAAAAAAGGTTGATCTTGAAAACGAAGAAGAAAAAAAATACCATAACAAAATCAGCGTCATAAGATTACTTGATAAGCAAAAACAACGTTAACTCAAACAGGAAGAAGAAAATAATTCTAGTATCCTAGTCTGCAAAGTGAATTTGATGTAGCTAATGAACTGTAGGGGGATGGTGCCAATATAAAATGTGTCCATTACTGCTTTTCTGTCTATCTAAACTACAAAGGTTGTGGCAAGCTTCAGTTCTTAAACTCGACTCCCAGCAAGTTAAGACTTATGAGGTAGATACAGATCACAATATAATGGATGGCTTGCTTCATCTCCTTGAGATCTACTCAGAAAACATCAGCTTGGACTTGGAGGACCAGCTGGTTAAGGTTGATTCTCTAAATCTCACACCATCTGGTCATCCGTAAACAGTATACATGTTTCTACTAAAGCTTGCAACTGTTGAAGAATGATAGATAAGGATGGCAATTTCCCCGCTTTGCAGGCTTATAGTATACTTCCGTTAAATGGTTGTTAGAAGGAATTTAAGTGGCCTTTTACATCCTGCAATTTATCAGAAGGAATTTAAGCACCTTCTAGAAAAATTGTCTATTCTTCAGCACACCAACTTCTAAATAAAAATAACAAACAGTAGTTTCAAAGAAAAACGAGAATGAAGACAACTCTTTTAGGCATTCCAGTTGACCACTATTTCTTACTTTCTATTTTATTACATTGTATTCTGTATATAATTCTTTCTTGTTCATGTTTTTCTCTAGCGCCTCCTCTCTCCATGATGTGCATTATTTTCATGTATTTCCTTTTCTTTTATATGTCCTCTATTATATTGCATTATTCTTCTTTTTCCCCAAAACTGACTACCAGTTTCTGGTTCTAATTACATCATACTGATTGTACTTCATAATTAGTTCCCAGTTCGGGGAACTTTGATATCCATTAAGGATCCATTCATCAAGTTTTCAAGACTGAAAATTTGCTGGGTCTGTCATCAGTTCTTTTATCAACAAGTTAAAGACATGAGAAACAGCTAAGTTAGGTAACATGTGGATCAAGTAAAACTTAAATCAACAATAAGAGTATTATGCAAAACATAAGACCGTAGACAAACAGTTAGCCACGTACAGCCACCACATTAAACTGGAAAGCATTTAATTAAGGCCCTGGCATAGTACCTTGCATATTGGCCGGTGAGGATCCCGGAGATTAACTAATAAGTTGTCACTTTTAAGGTCGAAGTGTACGATATTCTTTCCATGCAAGTACTCCATTCCAAACGCAACATCCATGGCTATAAAGAGACGTTTACGCTTATCAAGTGCCCTGGCAAAAACAAGTAGCAGATCAAATCTCCTTCGAAGTGACAATGTTTACTCTAAATCTAAATGCATATATAGTACTGATGGGAAATGCAATGGGGTTAGGCCAACTGTATTTCAGCTGATTAAGAGAGAGAAACTATAACAACCCACAACCAACAGTCTGAACACATAAAAAAGACATTACTTGTCATTCCTCTGAAAAGCTTGTCTTAGAGAACCATTAACCATGTATTCTGTTACTGTTGCTACAGAACCACCAGGTCCGTCAAGAACAACACCATAGAAAGCTACTACGTTGGGGTGGTGTAAGTCAGCAAGCTTGATGGCTTCGTTCCAAAAATCGTCTCTCTATGAAAAATACAGAAGCATATGATATGCCGGAATGAGAAAAGATAAACATGAAGACATAAACAAGCCCAAAGGTCTAAATTTTGATAAACACAGACCATTCGGGTTTGCTCTGATGGCTTCCCAGCAAAACACCTATCATTGATACGTTTAATTGCAACATCAGTACCCCTCCATTTACCATGATAAACAGTACCGAAGGTGCCAGACCCTAGTTCTCGTAACTCTTCGAGATCACTGTTCTTTATTATCTGCCGAACAAAGAAAATCATAGATGAAGGAGCATAAGAGGACAGCCGAAAAGAAACCATCCTGATTTATTTGGCAATATAACATCTTGAAAGTTAAATCAGTGACCTGTAAGCGACCGATGCCATCTGAAAGCGATACAGAAGAATTTGCCTCGTCTTTGACAAAATCCTGAGGTGAATTTTGACAGGGAAAGTAAGTCACTTTAAGTGATGAGGAAGTGCACAAAATAGCAGTTCCACCACAACCATACCTCTGCTTCTGTGCAACCAATATGAAGTTCCATTTCTTGGTTGGCGTCTGGAATGGGCTGCTTCATCTCATGGTCAGAGTGGTCCGAATGTGATGAAGACTGGAGAACTGAAGCAGCAACACCCTCAGCGACAGATTGAAGTTCTAGCCTGATATGTTCCTCTGCAGATTCTATATCGTTGAAACGATACATTATTATTTCAATGAAGAACATTACAATAACATAATAAAGAAAAAAACATCTTTTAAACAAGTTTCCTACCTTTGCTAGAGTTACCATGTTCTGAAGCTGAATCCTTGTTAAGATTTCCAGGTTGCTGGTGGAGGACCCCTTCCCTAGTTGTACAGGTTTCTCTACCAGACACTACCTTGCTAGGTATTGGAGGAGGGAAATGTGTGTCATGCCTCAATATCCAAGGATCCTTTGTGCTGAAAAGAGAGTCTGAGGTGGCAGGATCACAAAACTCTGGAACCAAACCACTGGAGACGGATATAGTTGGCAGGCTTCCATTAGAAGAGGCAGCTGTTGCATCATTGAAACCCATACTCGACTGGATATGTGGAGCCTCGTCCTTCCAATCGCCAGCGAGGAGGACCCTTTCCCTTTCGACATTGGTATATGCTGAATCAATCTGTGGGATTGTTGGTTTACCATGCCAAATTCTGTCAGAAGCCAGATGTTCAGCAGGAGTAGTTGAATGTGGAACTGGTTCAATAACACCTAATCCTGATGACTGTGCGACTTGATTGAACTCTTCAAGTTGATGGTTGTGCAGGTAAAGAGCCTGTATAGACGATGCTGGCAGTATATCAGCTGGCTTAACATGATTTTCATCGAGAAAATTGCCTGTGTTGGCGAAGGCATTGGTTTGGGGCACATCATTCGCAATGAACTGTGGTCTAGCATCCAGGATCCCTTCCTGGTTAAATATATTAACAGGTGACTTAGAATTCTCGTTGTTCGCAGAAGTCTCAGGTGGAATTATGTGAAGTGCTTCCAATCTCACGTTGATTCGTCTTATATCATCAATGTCTTCCTTCGGGACATTCCTAAAATTCCTATCTGAGTGTATTAGGAACTCTCGACTAACTGGTTCTGAAGTTTGGAAAGGTACCACTCTTACAGGAGGGGCATCAGCATGGAGTAGTTGGCTAATCGAAGGGTCATTTATATCACGGTACTGATACTGTATCGTAGGTTGTTGGACAACATCTCCGTGGCGCGCCTGAGGGAAGTTAGCCATGTATACACCATGAGGTGAATGTACATTATCTGGCATCACGCCTTGAGATAACATCCCCCTACATTGATCAACAGCCTCTGGATGTTGCAAGAGGACACTTCTATTATCATTTCGCACATGCAGATTGATATTTGGAGGAAAACCATGCACTCCTAGCTGTTGAGCAGCAACGTCATGATTCATAGGTCCAACATATTTAGGTCTTGGCCAAGCTTCTAGGTGTTCAACTGCAACAGTACTCTCCCCTTGTGGTCCACTAACAATTACTCTACTAGCGGGTAGAGCTCTTAATGTATCCTCAATGCGGAGACTCTGAAAAGCTGGCATCGAAGAAGAAACCATACTTGTGGCTAGATCCCTTTGGTCTTGTACCACAGTATCAGAGTGTGCATGTGGCAATGCTTTTTGGCACATATGACAATCTTCCAGTCTAGAAATTTGTTCAGGAAAAATCCCCTGTTGACGAGGTGAGCATCCATCGGAGAAGACCACACTACCTGGAGTTGTAGGTTGGTGCCAATCATAACATACTCCTTGAGGCTGAACTGCAGCATGGTGTAAGGGAGCCTGTGATGAGTGAACTCTGTAGTTGTGGTCGTCTAACACCTGAGTAACCCTACCACCAAATGAATTTTCTTCGGGGTAGGAATTAACATGGGTTTGATGCTGTTGAATTAAATGCTGAACTCCATTGGGTCTCATGCTAGCATGAGTCATTTGCATTGCAGGCATGAACTGATGGGACTGAACACAAATAGTCTGCATTGCGTTATCGGCACGCCTATAAGTTGACCCTGTGATCCCCAACACTTGAGGTGGATTTAAATACCCCATTTGGGAAGTAACTGGCGGATGATCTGCATCTTGAAATACCTCCTGGCGAGGATATCCCTGCATATAAACGGTTGTGGGCGTATACTCTATTCCAGAAGGTGGACCAAAATCACGCCCCAATAATGGTGGTTGTCCCATTGCTTGCACTGGTCTCTCTAGGTCACCTTCAATCAATTGGCCAGGAGGATGACTCGATGAAATAGTTGGAACAACATAATTTGCTGATTGAGATTCTGTATACATAGCATGATTAGGAGTTACATAAACAAGCATTGCTTGGCCATCATGAGAAGAAGCCCCGGAACTTCTTCTGGGAGATAAAACGACTGGAGAAGGTGGCCCTTGACCCAAACTTGAGCTATCAACAGCTTCTCCCCCGCCACTCATCCTATCTGAATTCTGTGTTGATGCCACACTCGCCATACTTCCTCTCCTTGTAATACCACAACCAGCAAGATCAGAGATTCCATTCACAGCATCGAAATACTTCTGTGCACTATCGTTTGAATCACCTAATTTCACTGTACCAGATGAGTCAAGCTCAGATGCAGAGAATAAAAATACCCGAAGCTTTGCTAACCCGTCAACCGAATTCTCAACCAACTTTTCATACTCCTCTACCATGTTATTGAGATCCTCAGGACATGAAACTGAGACTAGGGCATCAAGATCCTCATCAGGGAGTTGGTACTTGAAAACCACAGGTTGCCCATAAACATCATTCATTTTCTGCACCAACTCATGGAAACTAACATCTCTCCTAACACTAATGATCCTAGTCTGACCTCCAACATATCTCAAAATTCCATCACTTGGTCTAGGCAGGATTTTACCACCAAAACTACATAAGAATTTGAATTTCTTAGTTTTGGAAGAATCGTCATTACCTTCATCACTGGGATACTCACCAAGATTGCTTCCACGACCTTGATTATTAACGAAATTCTCAATATCTGTATCATCCCTGGATCCAGTTACTGGAACAAAACTAGAACCAACAGGTTGTACTCGACAAAGTGGGTACCAGGCCATAGCTGGATTAACAAAACCTAAACCTGTTGCGCTATATCCAGCATCAGATATGGTTGCTGGATAGAATACTGATCTGGAACCAGGATCAGCAGCAAGACTACTCACATCAACTACAGAATTAGGGCAAAATCCTTCCAATGCACTTCTCCCTGTTGGAATGCGAGGTTCATCTCCAACTGTTCGAGGTATGTTCAAAGGACGAAGATCTTTAGGAATTGAGTTTTGATCACCCATTAATGACCAAAATGTGCTCCAGTGGGCATGTACCTGAAATCAGTAAACAGTAATAAGTTAGAAAAAGATAGTACTGTATAAGATAGCATGATAGTGCCGCATTCCATCTCTGTTTAAAAGACTCATCATTTTATCATGGTATTCCATGCCACTGTATGTCAAAAAAAATCTGGAACTCGAAAGGCTCTTCTTTTTCCTATGTTCATGTATACTGTCAACAAGATAAGAATATCCAACGTGGTATTATAAAATGATCCACACCAGCTTTTTGGGTTTTAAGAAACAGAAGAGGAAGCACTTAAAAACGTGTCAAGTTGAAACTAACATCATCTGTTAAGCTAGGTCCTTCAGAGTGGAGGCCTAAAACCTCAACTATTTTTGAATGAATAGTAACAAATTTGCCCTAAATATATTTTAAATAATATCACTGTGCAGAAAAACATATGATACAAAATAGGTGAGCGGCATACTTAATTCACATAAGTAAAAAGCGTAAAGTCCACACTACTTATTAGTGAAGAAAATAACCAACTAGCACAACCTTACTAAGTTTCTGTTTTTTCCTAATGTTAATCATACTCACCTCAAGACTAGAGGATTCAGTTTAGCTTCTGCATATCCCAATATGGAAACTGCCTATAGTTGGAAATGCAACTTATAAATACTGAAATCGGCAAACTGTAGGGATGATTCTTAGCTTGACTGTTGTGCATTAATGAGACTTGAGAATAAAATAAAATACACAACCACAATCGACGGCGTTCAATGACAATGTTATACTTTTCTGTTATCTATCCCTGCATATACCCAATCCAAATTCGAGAAGATGATCCATGGTGCGAGGCTAGTTAGTCCACATATAAAGCTGCTCACCTTGAATCGTATAACTCACGCTACCCCCTCTACTGAATGAATTAATGAAGTCATGACGAAAAGCTATTCCTCGAGTTCAGTTCATACTTCATTCTCCTGATATGTGATGTCAGCTACAAACATGCCAGCTGCAGAATCACCTATTAAATCTCTTCTTCTTCTTTTATTCTCTGCAATACTTGAATTGTGCCTACTTAAACTCCAAAACGCTAAAACAAAATTCAAAATTTCTCTGACTTTTCAATGATCAAAAGCTGACTGCACCCCAAAAAGACAAAGGGTTATGTTATCAGTAGTTATCTCCTAATTTTTATAATATGATAAAGGTCCAAGCTCAATATATTTGTGCACACTGAACTCTGCCATATGAATGCAACACATCCAAATGCAAGATAAGCTTTAGACATTACCACTACATCCAAATTGAATGTCATGTCACAAAAAATCAATAGCTATGTATTGCAGTAAAGTAAAACATAAAATACACTCATAATACCTATTAAAATCTCAAATTTTATCAGACCAATAGAACTTTAAACCCTCTAAATCTTTTTTTAAAAAAAAAAAACAAAAAAAAACAAAAGACCAATAGAACTGCAGTTTCGAGCCCATTATGTACATTGCACAGCATTTGAAACATTGTGAGATTTCCAGGTTAATCATATCAAAAGAGATAAAATGACCTGGCTTCCTCTCTTCACTCCTATGCACTACAAACATTTATGAGAATTTAAGGGTCAGTTTAGTTGTCCCTTCTCTCATTATGTTCATCTCTCTATAGCTTTGAGGGTTTAGAAGTCATATTTATGGATGATTGGTTCGTCTGTTTACATTGTCTAACTCAATAACACAATCAATAAACCTCCTCTACTAGTAATCTAGCCAGCACTGTTGATGTTATACACAACCATCAAACGTTAAAGTCGCTTGTAAAAAAAGAAAAGGAAAGGACATAGCCAAAAGAAAGAAATTCTCCGTTGTTGATTAAGCAGACACTAACCTTCTGATCAGGTTACCTTCGCCGTCTATGCAAGCTCCAAAAGAGCAATTGATTGCAAATTCAAAATAAGGGATGAAAGTAGAATCAAAATTAGGCGGTATTAATGGAAGTGTTAAGGTTTAGTTTGATATTAGTGTCTAATTTGGGATTTGGGGGATAAGAATATTTTTTTTAGGGTTTAGCTGGATGGTCTGAGTAGAAAGAAGCTGGTAATATGAGTTTTTGAAGAGGAGAGTACGAGGAAATATCTGCCCAAAATCAAGAAAGTGAGGTACATAAAGAAAATCAAGAAAGGGAAGTACATGAACAAAATCTGGGTGGGACTCACCTACTAATATCAATTAATTAATTAGATAAAATGTGGAGTACCTGATTAGGATAAGACGTTGGAAAGAAAGGAGGGTTTTGTTAATGATTAAGACGCACACGTTTGTATCTGAAGAAGGAGTAGAATCTTTGCTGAAAATGGATTGTTTTATTTTTTGTGTTTTGTTTTCCTTAGGTTGGAAGGAAGGAGACGCAGGAGAGGGAGAGGAGATGACAGGTAATGGGCAAGTGGATATCTTTGATGCGCTAAAACCTTGCGGAAGCGATTTGCACATCTACAAACGGTACTTCATAATGTTGTCAAGAACACAAACTAAAGAAGAAAAGAGAACAACAATTTATGTGGTTCGGCAAGTTGCCTACATCCACGGGAAGAACAAGAGATTCATATATTATCACAAGGGAGAATACATATAAACCTTAAGAGAGAAAGAAGATATTTGGTGATGTTCATTTGCTTTCTCTAATGGCCTATTTATACTAGTTAGCTAAGCCTCCAAGTGCCAACTCCAAATTGAGTTCTACTTCCTTAGCCTACAATCTAGAACTAGCCTACAATTGGACTTCCTTAGTTTTCAAACTAGGACTCAAAGACCTACCTTGTTTGAATGCATGAATTTACAAGTGTGAAAGGGAAAGCTATGGAACTCTTCCACCAACCAATATTTTTCACATGGTTTTATTCCCACCTACCTATTAGTCACCATCCAAACATGGTTATTAGAGTTCCAAACAAAATTGGACTCTCAACAACCCCTTATTCTAGAATCATCTAGAATTGTAGGCACTGTCCAACAATTCTCCACCTCGGATCATGCATTCATGCATGAGATGATCAATACAAGAAATCTCCTTCGTCTTCCAGCGTCGATTGCGCCATAGGCTGCCTACGTATCCTCTGCAAGGAATCAAACCGACCGTAGTTCACACAATGGCCTTGCAAGAAGGCCTCCTCCAGGTTTCTAAGAACCTCTACCCCAAAGGGTATCACCAAACCGGAAGAATGTGGATCAATTTCGATCAATGACGAAACTTGACCCCGGATACTACTTTAGTTAACATATCATCTGGATTGTCTTTGGTATCAATCTTCACAAGTAGAATGTCTTATTCTTCCAGAATTTCTCTAACAAAGTGAAATCGAACATCTATATGTTTGGTTATGGCATGATGAACTTGATTCTTAGCCAAGTAAATTTCACTAAGACTATCACAATGCACATGAAGTTGTTCCTGCACAACACCCAAGTCATCTAGCAAACCTTGTAACCATATAGCCTCCTTAAATACCTCTGTCACTTCCATATACTCCGCTTCAGTATTTGAGAGAGCCACAGTAGACTGAAAAATCGATCTCCAACTAACCGGTGCTCCAGCCAAGGTAAATACATACCATGTAGTTGAACGCCTTTTGTCCAAATCACCAGCATAGTCAGAATCCACATTACCAACACACAGCTGATTGTTCCCATCTTCCTTCACAAACTCCAAGCCAACATCAACAATACCATAAAGATACCTCAAAATCCATTTCACAGCTTGCCAATGTCCTTTGCCAGGATTATGCATATAACGGCTGATCATACTTACTGCATGTGAAATATCCGGCCTTGTACATACCATCGCATACATCAAGCTACTAACAGCACTAGCATTTGGGACTTGGGCCATATACTCACGCTCTTCTTCAGTAGTAGGAGACATATCAGAACTCAACTTAAAATGAAGACCAAGGGGAGTACTTACAGATTTAGTTCCTTCGCATATACCAAATTTCTGTAACACTTTCTTCAAGTATGCCTTCTGAGACAAACAAACTTTACCCTTATCTCTGTCACGTTGAATCTCCATGCCAAGAATCTTCTTAGCTTCTCATAGATCTTTCATCTCGAACTCAGTTGACAATTTCTGCTTCAAATTATCAATCTGTTTCTTGTTATTCGATGCTATCAGCATATCATCGACATACAATATCAAATATATGAAAGACCCATCACGTAGCTTCTTGAAGTATACACAATGGTCATGGTGACTTCTTGTGTATGTCTGTCCAATCATAAACTGATCAAATCGCTTGTACCACTGTCTTGGAGACTGCTTCAGACCATAGAATGATTTTTTCAGGTTGCATACACAATCTTCTTTTCCAGCAACTTTGAACCCACTCGGCTGAGTCATATAGATCTCCTCTTCTAGATCACCATGTAAGAACGTTGTCTTGACATCTAGCTGAACTAGGTCTAAATCATACTATGATACCAAGGCCAACAAAATTAGGATTGTTGAGTGTTTCACAACTAGAGAGAACACCTCATTGTAGTCAATCCCTTCTCTTTGGGCATAACCTTTCACAACTAACCTTGCCTTGTAGCGTACTTGATTCACCTGAGATCCTTCTTTCTTAGCATATACCCATTTGCACCCAATGGCCTTCTTACCGTTCGGAAGCTTCGTAAGAATCCATGTGCCATTCTTGTAAAGAGACTCCATCTCATCCTGTATAGCAGCTTCCCATTCTTGACGCTCTACACTGTGTATAGCTTCAAAATAGGTATTTGGAATGCCTTCTTCAATAACTGGTAATGCATAAGCTATAAAATCATCCATCCAACTAGGTTTCCTGATTGATCTTCTCGGTTTGCTGGTTGCTATGGTCTCAGTGACCGTAGCTTCTGTATCTTCCACTGCTTTATGTTCATCTTCATCCAGATCGTCACTATCATTTGAAACTTCAGTATTTACCTCCCTTGTAGACGCCACGTCTTCGGAAGTATTCGTAACAGATACAGACTTAGCTGGAATTAGTGGAGTTGCATCAATCTCCACCTGCTGCAAAATTTCACTGGTACTGGTGCTTCTGTTCTCCACCTGCCGATAACCACAAGACTTCACCATAGACGCTTCATCAAATGTAACGTCTCTACTCATGACTATCTTCTTCTCAACTGGATTCCAAATTTTGAACCCTTTAACTCATTTCTTCAAACCCATAAAGATCCTTTTAACAACATGGCTATCAAGTTTGTTTTCACTAACATGATACCAAGCAGGGCAACCAAAGATATGAATTGAGTCATAATCATAAGCTGGTTTACCATATTACTTCTCCATCGGAGTTTTACCTTCTAATGCAGCTGATGGCAACCTATTAATGAGGAAGCATGCATATGTAACTGCCTCATCCCAAAACGCTTTACCTAATCCAGCATTAGATAACATACATCGTACCTTCTCCAGCAAAGTACGATTCATGCGTTCAGCTACCCCATTTTGTTGCGGTGTATTCTTAACTATGAAGTGCCTCTGTATTCCCTCATCCGGACATACTTGCAAGAATGGATCGCTTTTGTACTCTCCACCATTGTCTGAACGTAGTACCTTGATCTTTTTGCCAGTTTGAGTCTCAGTTGCCTTTTTCCACCTCACAAGGACTTCTAGGACTTCATCCTTATGCCTCATGGTGTACACCCATACGCGCCTAGAAAAGTCATCAATAAAAGACACGAACCAATGTTTCCCTCCCAATGATGCATTCTTGGAGGGACCCCAAACATCTGAGTGAATATAATCAAGAACTCCACTAGTGTTGTGGATTACTGTGCCAAAGCTTGTTCTGTCTTTTTGCCTTTCACACAATGTTCACAAAACTCTAATTTGCAGGCAATAGCACCTTTCAATAATTCTTGACGAATTAAAGAATGTAACGACTTATCACCAGGATGTGCAAGCCGCATATGCCATAACTTCGTGGTCTCTATAGCTGCAGTCTCGATGTGTTGTGAAATAGACACATCTCCCGTTATTGTACTCCCAGTTAAGTAAGTAGTACAAGTTATGATGCCTTGTGCCCTTCATGATTACTAACGATCCAGCGATCACCTTTAGAATGCCATTTTAAGCGACTAACTTGTAGCCCTTAGCTTCCAAAGTTCCGAGCGAAATCAAATTCTTCTTCACAGCAGGCACGAACCTTACTTCCTTCAGCTCCCAAACCATACCATCATGCATCTTGAATCGAATACTACCAATCCCAATCACCCTGCAGGTGTGATTATTCCCCATACGCACTTCTCCATCAAACTCTTCAAAGTCTAAGAACCAGTCCCGATGAGGAAAAATATGATAAGTAGCACCAGAATATAATACCCACATACCGTCAGTTACGATAAAAGTTGATGGTATCACAGTCAGCGAGAAATCTGAAGCTTCATCTGAATCTTCACTTTCCTTAGCAATGTTCACCTCGGTGTTGTCCCTTTCTCGATCCTTACGCTTGGTACAATCCTTAGCCCAATGGCATGACACCATGCACATTCATCCTTCTGCAGACGCGCTCTTGTCTTTGAACGCCCTTTAACTTTGCCACGGTCATTATTCTTCTTTCTCCTATCTATTGAACGACCTCTTGCAAGAAGCAAGTCACTGTTAGCTTCACTTGACAGGTATTCACGGTCCATCTTCCTGAATTCCTCACTACGAAATGCTGTAGTGACCTCGGCGTATGTCATCTTATCCTTTCCGTGCATTAAACCTTTAATCACGGGTTCATACCTTTCAGGAAGAGAGTTTATCAGACACAAATCTTGTTCCTCGTCGTTGATCTTCTCATCGTAGTTAACCATCTCAGCAAGAAGTTTATTATATGAATCTAGTGCTCAGTTAGGGTTGCACCTCTCTTCATGTAATAGCGATACAAATTCATTTTAAGATGTATCCTATTTGCCACGTTCTTCACAAGGTATTCATTCTCTAGATTTTCCCAGAGATCCTTTGCTGAAGTCTCGTGATGATAATTAACTCTTACTGCTGTTGCTAAACACCCTCGAATCGAACCAAGACATAATTTATTCATCTTGTTCCACTGCTTGTCAGATATCTCCGCTGGCCGACCTTCTAGAGCTTCTTCTAGGTCAATATGAACAAGAGCATCCATTACGTCCGTTCTCCATAAACCAAAGTTATTGGTTCCGGTGAACTTTTCAACCTTCATTTGTGATCTATGAGAATGAAGTATTTCTTCTTTTGTTTCTTTATCTTTATTTGTGGACTCCGAATGTTCTTCTTCTGGATTTTTCGGATCAACTGGTTTATCTCCATCAACCATTGTTCTCAAACAACCAAATATTGATAAAAAAACTGAACCTTTGAGATTAATATTACCTCAAGCAATCTTCAGAAAAATACCTTCACTTTAACTGCAATCTGAGTACCCGTATCCAAGAGTGTAACCTTGCTCTGATACCAATTGTTGCGCTAAAACCTTGCGGAAGCGATTTGCACAGCTACAAACGGTACTCCATAATATTGCCAAGAACACAAACTAAAGAAGAAAACAGAACAACAATTTACGTGGTTCGGAAAGTTTCCTACATCCACGGGAAGAACAAGGGATTCATATATTATCACAAGGGAGAATACGTATAAACCTTAAGAGAAAAATAAGAATTTTTGGTGATGTTCATTTGTTTTCTATAATGGCCTATTTATACTAGTTAGCTAAGCCTCCAAGTGCCAACTCGAAATTGAGTTTTACTTCCTTAGCATACAATCTAGAACTAGCCTACAATTGAACTTCCTTAGTTTTCAAACTAGGACTCAAAGACCTACCTTGTTTGAATGCATGAATTTACAAGTGTGAAAGGGAAAGCTATGGAACTCTTCTACCAACCAATATTTTTCACATGGTTTTATTCCCACCTACCTACTAGCCACCATCCAAACATGGTTATTAGAGTTCCAAACAAAATTGGACTCTCAACAACCCCTTATTCTAGAATCATCTAGAATTGTAGGCACCGTCCAACAATCTTCATGCAAAATTAATTTTGTTTCGACAGAAAGAATTTTTTCCGTGGGGATTAAGTGTTTGACCCTCCCCTAACTCTCTCTTACTCAAATGACTTTTGGCTTAAAACTCGAATTTAAAAAAATTAACCAATTTTATTGAAATGACCCTAAAAAAAAAAGTCATTTAGATAAAGATGTTTGATGATATTATCAAATGATAAACTATATCCTTTAAGGGTATAATCGTCATGCCAACTTAAACATAACATGTGTCACGAATCATACGTAAGAATTCTACAAATTTTATATATGTGGAAAGCTTTTTGAAAGATCTCCACAATGAGCGTAAATACAACTACAAATTTTTCATTTCATACAATTTTTTTTTTAATTATATAATGTTAACACAATTAAAAATAAATAAAGATAGTAAGAAACTTAAACGAAACTCTTAGTCGGAAGCCTAGCAACAAGCTTCCGACTAAAAATCAGTTTAAATTTTCTTCATATTTTATAGTGTGCAGACAATATGTACACTGATTTTATGTGAAGAAAATATGCACACTGATCTTTGTACATAATTTTTTAAATTTTCTTCATATTTTATTGTGTGAAGGAAACATGCACACTGATTTTTGTAAACAATTTTTTAAATTTTCTTCATATTTTATAGTGTGAAGAAAATATGCAAACTGATTTTATGTGCATACAATATGCACACCGGTTATAATATTCCAAGGTCACTAGAATAATTTGCAAAGTTTATTAAATAATCATGGGGCCAAAAGAATAAGACCCATAATTTCTAGGGTCATAAGAATAAATTTCTCATTTTTTTTATGTATTTTTCATACATTCGGACCGAAACACATTTACTTCTTGCTAGTTGCGTCTACGTGACTAGTGATGTCGTAGTGAGTCTACATATGGCTGGGTGGTTGTTCCTTGGTGGAAGAGTCTAGGGGTGTGATGATGAATAAATCCCTTTTTGAAACGGTCACATCCCTTAACGAAATGATTTGATAAAACTTTTTGACAAAATTTATTGGCCCATTCTTTTTTTTTTTGCAATATGTTGGGTCTTATGGAATGAAAGAAATAGAAGAACTATGGCAAAAAAAGTCACTAAGACCGGTTAAAGTCATCATCAATGAAGTAAAAAGTTTTGTATTTCTTCGGTGCTTGGAAAACAAATGGTTTAGAACAACTCCATTTAGGGAGTTTGTTACTCACTGGAAAGTTATCATCGATAACTAATTTGTAATCAGTTTGAATAGGATTGTACTCAGGGTTCCACCCTTCTTGTTTTCTTGCATCAATAAAGTTTTAACCTTTCTACTCAAAAAAATAAGTGTAGCGATATCCCTTAGCTACAATTAAAAGTGGATCACATCTGATCTGGGTAGTAGGGAAGGGAAATAACACGGGAACTCAATTTCCGTGTGATTTGTTTGCTAAATTTTATTTGTTTGACCTTTTATCGTTTACACTTGTCTCGCACCCGATCATAACCATCCATCAATGTCAACGGCTCTTATTCTCCACCGTCGGATCCCAACGGGTATGTTTTCAAAAATTTAACAAAAATCCTCCATAAATACAACTCTATTTTTCATATCAAATCATCTTCCTACAACTTGTTTTTTCCACTCAAATTATATTCTACCTAAAAGTTTCTTTTTATTTATTTTTTGCTCATCTCTTTTGTTCGTAGATCATAATGTCGCAAACTCAAATATAAAAACCAAAACCAAGAAAAAGATTCACTAGCTACGCTTTCCGCTCTATATGAAGGGAGTTTTCCAGATAAGAATAATTTATATGAAAAACTTTTTGAAAAATTTGTACAAGCTTGTGGTGGAAATCCATATAAGCGTACTATAGAAAGTGTTCGTAGTAGGTATAGCATAATTAAGACATAAGTGAATAAATTTTATGAATGTGTTGCAAGAGTGAGTGCAAATAATCCATGCTTGGATTCTAATAACCAGGTATGTTACCTAAACATGAATACTTGTTGTATATCTTGTTTGTAAATAATTTAATTTCTGTATACCTTATGGTTGGTTTACATTGATGTAGGATTTAATAGCGAGATCCAAATTTTTCCATATATGCAATAAACCCTTTTCTCGTGATGTTGAGTTTGAGATGCTTAAAGATGTTAGAAATGTAATTGAGGATGAAGATGAAGATAATGTAATTGAGGATGAAGATATGGATCATGATACATGTCCTCTATCAAGTCAATATCCTAGTAATATCTCAAATATGTTTACTAGTCAATCCCCGGCCTAGTCCAGAAGGGGCTATAAATGACGAATGAAGTTTGTTATAAAACATGATTTATCACGGTTTTCATCTGTTATTCGAACCGTTATTTATTTGGTGTGACTCTTTATAAATCACGAATAGATAACGTTATTAGAATCACATACATAATCTATTATTAAGCATCACGTTTATTGTATGTAACAAACAATAATGGTTGATTAATGCCATTAAAATATCACGGTTACTATATGTGAAAGATAATAACGGTTACTATATAATAACGGTTGATGTATGCCATTAAAAAAAACATGGATATTGTATGTTAAATAAAATAATGCTTCATACCTGTTATAATTCGAGGTATTTTCATTAAAAAAAATATAATTCTAGTGAGAAAGTTCCTTCATTTTTTTGGCTACCGATTCAGATATTGGTATTCACCTATTGGGAAGTTGAAACTTGTTCAAAATTATATTTGGTGTATTATAAATTCATCCAGATTAAAAAAACAAAATAGCCGTTAAACAAATGACTTTATTAATTAATTTTTAAAAGAAAATAGAACACTCGAACATAAAATAGAAAACATATCCTAACAACTCCAGGCTTCATACTGAAAATCAAAAAAGTAACCAATCTACTGTCATTGCCGCTCTAACTTGATCGCTCTCCTACCGAGTCACATAGGCATTAGGCCATGTAATAAAACTCACTCGTTGAAACATCCCAAAGTATGGCAACATCTCTATCGCACAAAATCGCTCTTGTATCAAATATTTCCTCAAGCATGCAGTCGTAGTGGTCATCAATCAGTACCTTAGTGTCAACATATGCAAGTGAAATCGCCTTTTTTCATGAAGTTCCTCAAACAAAAAATACCAAGCGACGAAGGAAACCCAATATCATGTATATGTAACAAGATAAATTTTAAGATACCATGATAGCAACATTGTATACATCTGACTTTACATTACTAAGAGATATTCGAGGTCACCTTCTGATATGAGCTATTAGAGATCTGATCATGTACTCCGGTGTTGTTTTCCTGTATTTCAACATCCAATTGTGCTTTCCAAGCTTCATTTTTATGCTTCTCTTTTCGCAAATTGTGCTTCTCTTCTGGCAACTTGAGGGATTATTATCTAGGGTGGATCTATGTGTTTTCAGAAACACATCTGGCCAGTAGGGATTTTATTTTCGTGAGACAACATAATGCATTAAATACTTGCAAAATTTTGCATCACAAGACAACATCTATGAGACAACATAAAGAAGAGGTTTACTAACAACATAAGTGCATCAAAATTCTATTAGCTGCTAAGGTAAGTAATTATCCTATAGCAACAAGCCTTGAAATCTAACCAGATGGGTTTCTTCAGCAAACATTGCACTTTAAAAACCAAATGGATTTGTTTATGGGTGAAAACTGTTTCTACTAGGTTTTGGTAAATTTGGGTGTGTGTGGATGAGAAATGAATCTAAACTCTAAACAAATGCACTGCACGGGAGTGCTTTTGATTCGAGAGATCAATCTATATAATTCTGGCCTAAACCAAGAAATGGCCGTTCCAGACTTGTTTCGGTCACAAAGTGAAGGAGATGGGGTTGATCTTAGGGAGGGAAGCGAAGAAGGTATTGGCTATTTATGACTTGTATCAGAATGATGAACTGGCTTACACAATGAAAGATGTCAGTTCTGGGTGTTTTCTGAATACGGTGTTAACAACAACTTGGTTTTTCTCTGCTGTTTTGAGAATAGGTGAAGGACCTATTTATACAAGTCATTGAGAGCAACCCTCATCTCGTAGGAAGTTGAGTGATGGAGTAGTGGGGTCGTGTAGGTGATTGTCACACGACCACGCCTTTTCCCACTTCCCTCATCATCATGAACCGTCCATGCCTCCTGACACATTCTCATAATGGGCGCGTTGCACGCCGCACGCTGTAAACCTCCATACCAATACCCCAGTAAGTATCCCCCAGTTTGTGACATGTTTGATGTCTCGAATGAGTGGGTCGAGTCGTGGGACCCGCCGCAAGAAATAGCATATGGTGCTATTAAGTTAAATAACTAAGTTATTTAAGGATTTGATATTCGTGAAATATCATGCATGCTCGATGCATGTAATGCATCGTTTTAAAGCAAGCATCTCAAAACAATCGATATGCATAAAGCATCGGTGTTTTAAAGCTTGATCGAGTAAGTCGCGGATTAAGCGTCTTAAAATGACAACACATCCAACCATCTTCGAGTGATCGTTTGGAGGACGCGTAGGCGAGCCATCATCTGGTCGATCACTCCTTGTGACAGAGTGGCGGACGGAAATCATTGAGGAGCTTCATTGATCACCTAACTTTTAATCCTAGCCGCCCGACCAAGTTGGCAAAGTTGGACGGACGAGATGATTTAAGGCACATATTTGTTTCCATTGATGGATTTTAGGGTTTTTAGAGATGCACAACATCCCCTCATTGGCTTGATCGAATCCAAGTGTGGGCGCTAATTTTGGTGGGACCGAACAGGCATGCGTGGAGACGGAATGCCAGCGTGCATGCCTACACCTCTCGGTCTCATAAAGATTCGATATAGGCCACTCAATTTGACCATCAAAGATGAGTGGTCGAGATCGATTTGCGACATAAATACATTACCGCAAAGGTTTAAAAGCCGTGTGGCATGCCACCTTTGTACGTGCGTTTTGAGGCGTCGGGCCCTAGTCTGCATAGGCCGTCCGGTCACACGCAAATGTGGGCCCACGATGATCATGTTGACATCCTTGGGACCTCTTGAGTTTATATCTACACCCTCCGTTTAGGATGGCGAAGGTGGATGGTCACGATCGAACTACGACAGATGCGCATTGCCGCAAACCCTAATTAGGGTATTGAATCAGTCACGCACGCGTGACTTTGGCCAAAGGGCTTGGCACGCCGTGATCCTCCTTTGGAGAGACTGATCATGTGGGGCCCATGTTGGGCTGAAGGTGAACGTATGTGCACCTTCCTGATGGTCTTAAATGTGATCTAAGCCAATAGCTAAGTTGGATGGTTGTGATCGATTTTAAGACACTAGTGGAATTCCGCAACCCTTAGAAACATCACGCCTGCCATGGTTTGAGCAATCGTTTCATTGATCCATGACCTCGCCGTGAGAAAATCGTCAGGTGAAGGAAAAGTGGGCCCGCAAACGTGTGCGTTAGCGCTTCCCTGATCATTCATGGGATGATCTAATCCATTCAACCAGGCTGGTGAAGTTGGACAATTGTGATGGTTTTAAGATTGCCCTGAACAGTTTATGCTCATCGAGCTTCTCCCAAAACAGCGCGGTCACTCAACTTTGGGTTGGCGTTTGATGGCGCTGGGGAAGTATGGTGATTGTTCGTCCGGCTAGGGCATAAGTGGGCCCGCCGGTGGTCATCACGATAATTGCCTATTTTTTCCAGGTTTTGGCTAGGCTTGTTAAATTGCGCGGCAAACTTGCGTGGTCGTGATCATTTATGAGACTGATATGGACAGTCCAGACTTTCCTTAAGGAAATTAAGCATGCTCGATCGGCTAACCAAAGCGCGTCGATGCGAGTCTCTCTTTAAAGAGTGATGTAGTCTGTACGAGTATTTGGTGCACATCTCAAAATTGGCACTTGGAGATTCATGTTACTCTGCTGAGAGTGAACACTCAGTCGTCATGTCATGCTAATAATGAGAGTTTGGCTGAGAACAACACAGGAAATACTAGGCAAATCATGCATTAATTAATAATGTTAAAAAATCACAGAATATTTGAGATTGATGTTGCACGCACCATTCTGGGTGAATTTTGTGTATTTATTGAATTGCTTCGAATAAATAAAGTAAAGAGGTACTGATCACTTATCAAACGGCTTTACCCTTTGCAGGATGTCAACGCATTAAATTTGGTTTTAAAATTTTATCCTTGAACTAAAATCCACCATCAACATTAAGTCCCCTGCCTAGCATGCAATGGTTGCACTATTGTAGGGTAGGCATTATATGGTGACAAATAAAGATAAAACTAATGAGACAAAGTTAGATGTTACCATGAGAGATGGGTCGTCCTGTCGTTCAAGAGGCATCCAGGTGAGCGTTCCCTTAGCATGATGTATGTTGGCCCCAGGTAGATTAGGCATATGGTTGGTTGGATTCTCAAACTATTCATAACGATGTCGTAATCCCTGACTCTGATGAGGATGATCCATATCATGAGTAATATCCTTAAAAGGCTGTTGAAGAAATTTATGAAAAAGATGTTGAAGCAGCTCCCAAAGAGAACGGTGATGTAGCTTCCGGAAAGCGTGTTGAAGCGGCTTCTGAAGCGAACGTCTAGGCAGCTCCTGAAGAGAGAGTTGAAGCATCTTCTGAAGCGAACATCGAGGTGAGTCCCGGAGAGAGCATTGAAGCAGTTTCTGAAGCGAACGTCGAAGCATCTCCTGGAGAGAGCATTGAAGCATCTTCTGGAGCAAACGTCGAGGCGGGTCCTTGAGAGAACGTTGAAGCGGCTTCTTCTTCTGGAGAGAGCATTGAAGCATCTTCTGAATCGAACGTCGAAGCGGCTTCTGGAGAGAGCGTTGAAGCAGATTCTGGAGGACGTCTCCCTGAGAAAGCGTTGAAGCGGCTTCTTCTTCTAAAGAGTGTTGAAGCATCATCTGAAGCGAACGTCTAAGCGGCTTCTGGAGAGATAGTTGAAGCAGCTTATGGAGGGTGGCTCCCGAAGAGAGCATTGAAACGGCTTCTTCTTCAGTTTAATTTTCCCTTGTGAATTACATACTCCTTGATTGACCATCTCTCTTGTGTTGAAGAAGTCCTTGACTGACGGCGAAGGAATTTCATGCTGAGCCTCAGTCCCCAAACGTGATTTATATGGTTCCATCTTGTATGGTCGGTGAGTTTACCATAATAAAGATATCACCATATCTCCTCCGTGACTCTATTACTTCTCCTTGGAAAATAAAACATACATAAGTTCGGATTAACTCTGTCCGTAGTGGTTGTTGCTATGGTGAAGCTCGGGCACTGGTATCAACAAATGAACAACTATTCTTAGCTGCAGCTGTGATCAGAATAGACTGTCAGGAAGAGGCGTTATAGTTACGGGCACGAACTTGGCGGTCTTCATATAGTGGTAGAGCTTGTCTCGAGGGAGAAGCTAATGATGAAACTGATAGCTTCCTTGATGTTTCCTCATGGAATGAAAAAGAGAGAGATAGTCCCATGCCCACGAGTATCCACTGAGTGTTCGACTTGATGAAAGTTGTCACGCTGGGTTCATGAGGCAGTATTTACATCTTCATTGCGTTTCATAGACGTCCAGGAATATCACTGGTCTTTGACAATACGTCTGCTCTCTTGAGTATATCCTCGTCTTTGGACACCTTGAAATCATAATGATAGCGTGCTTGCATCTCTTTAAATTCACCAGATTTGAGATGGGAAGTGCTAAGCAGTCCCCAGTCACACTCCTCTGCCATTATCACCTTTGGATCGTGTCTTTGAGGAGTAGGGAAGTTCCTTCATGCGAATTACTTAACTAATAGGCTCTGCAAATATGATGAAGCTCTTTTCATGGAGAATTTATATGTACCTCTTAAGTCCCAGGTGCAATCTCCTTTGGTAACGCAACTACTTCTTCTACGGGAGACGAAATTCTGAAAGAGTCTCTCATTGATAATGTGGATATCGCTATCTTCTCAAGGCTGCTCCATTGAGGTGTCGGCTTAAGTGGATCTGAAGATGTCCCATGGTTGCTCTCGTTCGGGCTGACATAATAGGTAAACCCTTTATGATGATTTGGAGATGACAATATTCATTGAATCTTCCGAAACGCTTCATGTTGTAGTGCGGTCCAGACGAAACTTGATAATTTCTTCAGCAAAGGGGTGAATAAAGCAACAAGATGGGATAGACCAAGTATAAAATGTCGAATGTAGTTCACCTTGCCCATGAATCCTTAGAGTTCCTTCACAGTTCGCGGAGGCGACATCGTGAAGATAGCTTGAGTCTTGGATGGGTCACCTTTGATTCCCTCAGCAGTCACCTAGAATCCCAGAAATTTGCCTGAATAAATTCCTAAAGCGCATTTCAAAGGATTCATCTTCAACTTGTATTCACGGCACTCTAACACTTGTCGTAAGACTCATGTATGGGCCACCTGAGCTTTTGATTTGACTATTATATCATTCATGTAGTCTTCAACTTTCTTATGCATCATGTCATGGAAGATTGCCGTCATAGCGCGTTGATACGTTGCACCGGCATTCTTTAAACCAAATGGCATTACAGTATAATAAAAAATTCCGAGAGGAGTTCGAAAAGCTGTCTTACTCGCGTCATGCTCATATATCCTTATCAGATTGCAGCCGATATATCCATCCATGAAGGAGAACACGCCATGTCCGTTGGTGGCATCCACTAACATGTCAATGTTAGGTAGAGGAAAATCATCTTTGGGGAAGCATCTGTTCAAGTATCTGAAATCCACACAGCACCTGATCTGTCCATTATTCTTTTTTACCGAAACCACATTAGCCAACCAGGTTGGATGATGAATGGGTTTGATAAAGCCAGCATCTAGCAACTTCTGAATATCAGTCTTGATTTGATCATCTGCCTCATGTATGAACTGCCTCGGAGACTGTTTAACCGGTTTGGATCCAGGTATGACATGTAAATGATGGGTGACCAATTTTTCATCTAAACCGGGCATTTCTTCATACATCCAAGCGAATATGTCCTGGTACTCTTTTAGAAGTTTCACGAGCTTCGTGCGTTCATCCATACATAAGGTTGAGCTGGTGGAGATAGGCCTAGGAGATTCCTCATTCCCGATGTTAACGATTTCGAGCTCATCAGTTGTGGAATTGGTGCCATCTTGCATCTGTCGTGGAGCATCTAGCACTTATTATTATGGCTCGTCGTTGTTGTAGCATTCCGTTGGGCGGAGAGACTGGGTAACAGTCTCCCCTGTTAATTGCTAACATCGGCGTCGGTACACGATTTTCCCTTTATGATCACGGCTCACCACAAAAGTTTTCTCCCTCTTAGTGTGAGCGTGGGTCGTCGCTTCACATGATGAAGAATAATTGGTACGTCTTGTCAGCAAAGATGCATCATGGGAATTAGCCTTCAATGATGCAAGTAGGTCCTCTTCCTGGATCAACGCCCACGTGGGGAGTGGGTGCAATGAACTTTGTCTGATTCTTCCCGCAAAATTTCTCTTGGTTCAAACAATTCCGGTCCACATATTGGTGCGTAAGGAGACAATGATGCAGGAATACAAATGACTTCTTTGTTCAGCATAGTCTTCAGGAATTGGTGATATTTCGAGGGGATGATCCTATTGTCATGAAGCCATGGTCTTCCCAGTATCATATGGTGGTCCGACTCCTTTTCTATGACTTCGAATTTTACCTTTGATTGGACGGGCCCTACAAATAAATTCAGATTTACATACCCGTACGTGTTGGTTTGGTTTCCTTCAAAGTCTATCATCGTGGTAGGATGTCGCACGATCTTGCTTGGTCTAACCTTGGCTATCCTGAGTATCTTGAGAGTAATCATGTTCGAAGATGCTCCCATGTCGATGAGGGCCCTTTTGAAATATTAATCCTTGATGCATGCGGTAACGTGTAGGGCCCGGTTGTAACCTTCTTCCACCATCATGTCTTCTTCTATAAATGTGACATTATTCACAGACATCTCTGGTGTTTTCGAGGCTTCTGGATGTAACACATCTAGGGTTATCTAGTTGATTGCAGCAAAAATCTCTGCCCGCTGATTCTTCGAGAGGTGTAAAAGTTCGCATAAACTTTCCACTAGAGAAGCCGCTTCCTAATCCAATGGCCTCTAGTTCATAGTGAAACTATTGACTTGAGGAGGATCATTGCGAGGATCAGTCCCTAGTGTAGAAATCTCCGTGACAAGAGAACCGCTCATATCTAATGTCATCTTGATGAGGAGATCGAGTATGTCGTTTATTGTTTCTTTGATCAGGTCCATGTTCTTCGTGTGAATCTCCTACACCCGTGCTAACTCGACCAATGTTGGGATTATTTCGGTTATACCATCAGATATACCTTTGGGAAGAGGGGTATCTTCATTAGAGGAACTTCGATCGGGATTTGAAATTGTTGGGGGAGTCCTAAGACCAACCATTTTGAAATCAGCCAAATGGGACTGGGTATTGAAGAAATTGACTTCACAACCGAGAGATTAATCTCCCACTGTGGTCGCCAATTATTTATGGGTGAAAAATGTTTCTACTGGTTTTGGTAAATTTGGGTATGTGGATGAGAAACGAATCTAAACCCTAAAAAAATGCACTGCACGGGAGTGCTTTTGATTCAAGAGATCAATATGTACATTTCTGGCCTAAACCAAGAAATGGCCGTTCAAGACTTGTTTCGGTCATAAAGTGAAGGAGATGGGGTTGATCTTAGGGAGGGAAGCGAAGAAAGTGTTGAGATTATGAAGGTGTTGGTTGTTTATGACTTGTATCAGAATGATAAACTGGCTTGCACAATGAAAGATGTCAGTTATGGGTGTTTTATGAATACGGTGTTAACAACAACTTGGTTTTTATCTGCTGTTTTGAAAATAGGAGAAGGACCTATTTATACAAGTCATTGAGCACAACCCTCATCTCGTAGGAAGTGGAGTGATGGAGTAGTGGGGTCGTGTAGGTGATTGTCACACGACCACGCCTTTGCCCACTTCCCTCATCATCGTTAACCATCCATGCCTCCTGACACGTTCTCGCAATGGACGCATTGCACGCCGCACGTTGTAAACCTCCATACCAATACCCCAGTAAGTATCCCCCAGTTTGTGACATGTTTGATACCTCGAATGAGTGGGTCGAGTCATGGGACCCGCCGCAAGAAATAGCAAACGGTGTTATTAGGTTAAATAACTAAGTTATTTAAGGATTTGATATTCGTGAAATATTGTGCATGCTTGATGCATGTAATGCATCGTTTTAAAGCAAGCAGCTCAAAACAATCGATATGCATAAAGCATCGTTGTTTTAAAGCGTGATCGAGTAAGTCGCGGATTAAGCGTCTTAAAATGACAGCATGTCCAACCATCTTCGAGTGATCGTTTGGAGGCCGCGTAGGCGGGCCATCATTTGGTCGATCACTCCTTGTAAAAGAGTGGCGGACGGTAATCATTGAGGCACTTCATTGATCGCCTAACTTTTAATCCTAGCCGTCCGACCAAGCTGGAAAATTTGGACGAGCGAGATGATTTACGGCACATATTTGCTGTCGTTGATGGATTTTAGGGTTTTTAGAGATGCGCAACATCCCCTCATTGGCTTGATCGAATCCAAGCATGGGCGCTAATTTTGTTGGGACCGACCATGCATGCATGGAGACAGCCTGCCGGCGTACATGCCTACACCTCTCGGTCCTATAAAGATTCGATCTAGGCCACTCAATTTGACCGGCAAAGATGAGTGGTCGTGATCGATTTGCGACAGAAATACATTGCCGCAAAGGTTTAAAAGTTGTGTGGCATGCCACCTTTGGGAGTGCGTTTTGAGGCACCTGGCCTTAGTCTGCATAGGCCGGCCGGTCACACGTAAAGGTGGGCCCATGATGATCACGTTGACATACTTGGGACCTCTTAAGTCTATAACTACACCCTCCGTTTAGGCTGGCGAAGATGGATGGTCACGATCGAACTACGACAGATGTGCATTACCGCAAACCTAAATTAGGGTTCTGAATCAGTCACGCACGCATGACTTTGGCCAAACGTCTTGGCACACCGTGATCCTTCTTTGGAGAGACCAATCACGTGGGGACCATGTTGGGCTGACGGTGAACGTATGTGCACCTTCCTGATGGTCCTAAATGCGATCTAAGCCATCCAAATAGGCTAGCTAAGTTGGATGGTTGTGATCGATTTTAGAACACTAGTGGAATTTCGCAACCCTTATAAACATCACGCCTGCCATGGTTTGAGCAATCGTTTCATTGCTCCATGACCTATCCATGACAAAACCGATCGGGTGAAGGATAAGTGGGCCAGACAACTTGTGCGTTAGCGCTTCCCTGATCATTCATGGGATGATCTAATCCGTTCAACCAGGCTGGTGAAGTTGGACGGTTGTGATGGTTTTAAGACTGCCCTGAACAGTCTATGCTCGTCGATCTTCTCCCAAAACAGCGCGGCCACTCAACTTTGGGTTGGAATTTGATGGCGCTGGGGAAGTATGGTGATTGTTCGACCGGCTAGGGCATAAGTGGGACCGCCGGTGGTCATCACAATAATTTCCTATTTTTGCCAGGGTTTGGCTAGGCTTATTAAATTGCGTGGCCATGATCGTTTCTGAGACTGATGTGGATAGTTCAGATTTCCCTTAAGGAAATTAAGCATGCTCGATCGGCATCGATGCGAGTCTCTCTTTAAAGAGTGATGTAGCATGTACGAGTATTTCGTGCAATCTCAAAATTGGCACTTGGAGATTCATGTTACTTTGATGAGAGTGAACACTCAGTCATCATGTCATGCTAATAATGAGAGTTTGGCTGAGAACAACACAGGAAATACTAGGCAAATCATGCATTAATTAATAATGCTTAAAAATCACAGAATATTTGGGATTGTTGTTGCACGCACCATTCTGGGTGAATTTTGTGTATTTATTGAATTGCTTTGAATAAATAAAGTGAAGAGGTACTCATCACGTATCAAACGACTTTACCCTTTACTGGATGTCTTCGCATTAAATTTGGTTTTACAATTTTAGCCTTGAACTAAAATCCACCATAAACAGGATTGAAACCAATATGTTTCAGTAGGAAGCAATAATGCACGGAATGAACAAGAACCAATGAAACTAGTATAAACACGGACTCTTGGCATACCAAAAACTTTATATGCTATTCAATTAGTGAAACAAATGAAATAACATAAGAATAATAACTTAAAATGCAACACAATGTTAATAATTTACCACTTCAATCCACCTTGTAGGGACACCCTTCCTACCACCTGCATACTGAGCTCACTTGTGACCGTGCTTGCGCAGCTTGTTCAGATTTTTTCAGATTCTTTGGTTCACTGATGTTATCAATAAATTTCTCCCAGTCATCTTTCTTATTATATGTTGTCGACTTCCTTTTCTTTTCTTGCACAGATGTAACATCATAGTGCAAACGTTTTTTTTGTTGATTCTTCTTTTCTCCATGCACTGTTTGCTTTAGTTAAAACATATTTCTTGTGGATATTTGTTACCTGGTACGTATTGTGTAGTGAAGAAAAAGTATGCACTCAGAACTCGGTATCGACATTATTCAGCGTAAGTATTAAATTCAGCACTTGGTAAGGTTATAGAAATCCAAGAAATAATTATTTATTTTTTTGCTAGGTCAAAATGGTTTAATGAAGCAAACCAAGAAAATATAAAATGACATATGAACATAAGCTCAAGGGGGAAAAAGCCAACTACACTCACTTGAATAGAGTTCCAAATGTCTTCTTTATACTCTTTAGGAATCTCTTTCCAAATCTTATACCCCAATCCTACTTGTGACCTTGTAATCTCTCCGATCCAGGTTGCAAATTGTGCTGGCCCATTCCATTTCCCATGCTCATTAAAGAATACTGGCAATCGCTCATCTAGGTTGGAAAAACCAAAATTAGCATAAGTAATGAACCATATGTGATTTAGAAAAGAATGTATTTGAAGGAACAAAAGTTACTAGAAATGTATAAATTCTAGTTAATATAACTTAAAAACTAGGGAAATCAATGAAAAAATATCTAACATTACCATTAAAATTTTCATGAATGTTTTCAGTTTCATTATCTTTTGAATTAAGAGCATAGTCTGATCCATGGATTAACACAGTTCCATCCGGTTGGCTTCCTAAACTATGTTCAACATGACTTGATTCGGACACCATGGGGCTGCGTCTAGGCGATGAGGGATACCAGTTCAATGTGGGGTTGCTTTCCCTCAAAAAAAGAGAGGTTGTACTCCCTTCAGTCATCTGAAACATCAATAAACCAATTGAATATGCAAAACAACTTATTTATTAAGAAAAATAATCACAATAAAATAGTTCAATACAATTATATTATTGATAACTAACAATGCTGCTTGAATCCAGGATGTTAAGCAAAGTTTCTCGGCATTCAAATATTGGATCATAATAATAATAACAATATCTCAACCGCATTTGTTAACTAACCACCACAAAACATTACTAGATGCTACCCTTGCTATCTGTACTTAGGGATCTAATAGAAAATCAAGAACACTAACTATGACAATCACAATCATATAACAATAAACTTTCATTCAACACATCTGGAAACTCTAATTAATCAATTGATTTCCATTTGTATCACTTTAACTTTGTTCCATAAAGTTCAGATAATGGCAACTAGCAAACTGTCAATTTATTAAATGTAAACATTGTAAGCTACTCCCAAGTCAATTGCTTACTGGTACGCATTTGGATACCAATAAATGCATGCACTATGCAAGAGTCCACAATGATTTTAGCAAAGGTACCTAGTTCTAAGGCCTAAACACAAGACAAACATCAACCAAATGTAATCAATTTAATAGCCACAATGATTTCAACATATCTACAAAATCTAATCAATAGATTTCCTAGTCTTGTCAAGGAATAGCAGGAGAAGACTTCCCATACACAACAAACAACGCCCTAAGCAAATAAAAACAAAAATATTTATCCAAATCCAACATTATGTCCATTAAAAAAGAGCTAGCACAAAGAAACATGATTTCAATTCACCAAACTTTAAACCACACAACTGCAATTAACTGTGCTTGTTAGGGTACCGACCCCAACTCGTTATAAGCCCATGGGTAGAACTCAGCTCGAAAACCGATTGACTAGATAAGGGATCCCATTGACTTATAAACTACCCAATTAAGCCCCATCTACCAATTCGGGACTAAGGTCCCAACATCCCACCATGCTTCTAGACCCAACGTCCTCGTTGGCCCACTCTATCGACACTGGCCCGGAAGTAGCCCTTTCCTTACGGCGGCTCCACTCAACTACCAGTATTCAATGAGGGTGACAACTACGCACATACATAGGTGCCCCAACACTTTAATCTAGCATATAGGTCACCCCTTCTGTGGAGAGGGTATGGGTCGTGGTGTTTGTCTCTGATACCAAATGTTAGGGTACCAACGCCAACTCGTTATAAGCCCATGGGTAGAACTCAACTCGAAAACCGGTTGACTAGATGAGGGATCCCATTGACTTATAAACTACCAAATTAAGCCTCATCTACCAATGTGGGACAAAGGTCCCAACAGTGCTGATTGATAATAGAATAGCCAACATAACAACGATAAAGAAAAGAGCTACTTAGACAATATAGAACAAGAATTCAGAAAACATATTCCTTGGCATACTGGAGGACCACCACGAACACCAACAACCTTTCAATAATCACCACTGCGAAGAAGGAGGACAAGATGAAGAGTTGATTCCTTCTGAATGTTACAATCAGCGAGAGTCCTTCCGTCTTCCAATTGCTTTTATGCAAAAATCAACCTCTGTTGATCAGTACCACCTTCAAATTCATCAAAAACACAAACAAAAATTGTAACCCTTGTTCAGATTCAATCAGAGAGTCTGGTTTGAAACCCATGCATCTTTTTAACCAAAAGTCATATGTTATTTAGTTATAGACAAGCATAAGATTGTATTATTATTTATTACAAAACTATATCAATCCTAACCTAATTTCAGATTCAATCAAAGATAATCTACTATGAAACTCATGCATCTTTTCAATCAAAAGTCATAAGTTATTTAGCTATAGATAAACATAAAAAAGATATACCTTTTGTTGTTTTTGATCTCTGATAATCCCCCAAATAAGATATAATTTATTTTAGGGTTTAACTTTATAGCTATTCCAAAACACCAAGCAGGAATAATCCCGCCCAAAAGGATTTTCTTTTGATTTTCATCCCGCCCAAAAATTGTTAGGGTTCAAATTGGAAAAAAAATTGACCGAGATTATTTCCGCTAGTTGGTCTTCTTCCATTTCTTCTCAATATATTCTTCTTTTGCATCCTACGGAGATGCAGAGATGTTTTCGAAATTGTAGAACAAAACTTCACTAATAAACCCTAATTTTCTGCCAGAAAATCATATTGGGGGAAAACTTGCCTAAGATAGAGATAGTGATGAAGTGAGAAGAACCGATACAATTGAGGAAAATACAACATCAAAGACACGCGTATTCATTTTTTTTTTATTGGTAATAGCATTTAGTCAAGAGACATGCCATAAGTTTTGGTCTTTCATTTTTAAGTAGCTTTGACTATAATTGACCGACACCAATAAAAAAATATACTAATATATAACTAATAAATAAAAGGCAGTTTTGTTGAAATTATTTTGTAGAACATAATAAAATTTTACCACCACACAAATTAAATGAAAATAAAATTAACAATTAAAGTAACATAACAATTTTCATGGGAAGTTTCCCAGTCTCGCTCGTAATCAGGTTGATTTTTAGTTTTATGGCATTTTCGTTAGGGGTAATCGTCGATTTTCACTTGTAATTCTGTTATCCATCTGACACTAAATGTTATAGCGGAATCGCAGTGAGATGTAAATTTGGCCACTTTAGAATTGTTAGTGGTCAAAATAACAATATTCGTATCAATATACTGATTTTAGGTTTAAGTTTTGAATTATGGGTCACAGGCACACTGATTTTTAGTTACACGTCATTTTTCAGTCGTTGGGATAATTATTGAATTTCACACATGCTTTCGTCATCCATCTGATTAAATTTAGAACTTCAACCTTCCAAGTTTAGGCGACTTGCATAAAAATTTATTACAATCAAAACTTTACACTTCAATCATAATAAACCGAAACAATATGAATATTTTTTGATAAAAATTGGATCGAGTTGGGACGAGTTCGAGTAAATTAAGGAAATTGGAACTTCAACCTTTCGAATTGAGGCTATCTACGTCAAAATTCAGTTACATAATCAAGACTCAACTCTTCAGTTGAAAATTTGATCTAGTTGGGACGAGTTCGAGTAAAATTGGAGAAACTGGAACTGAGGCTATCTGCGTCAAAATTCAGTTAAACAATCAAGGCTCGACACTTCAGTTGAAAATGTGAACGAGTTGGGACGAGTTCGAGCAAATTTGAAGAAACTGGGACTTCATCATTTCTAATTGAGAATATTTGTGTCAAAATTCAATTACATAATCAAAACTCGACAATTCACCTGAAAATTTGACCGAGTTGGAACGAGTTCTAGCGAAACTGAAGAAACTGGAACTTCATCATTTTGAATTGAGAAAATTCGTGTCAAAATTTAGTTACATAATCAAGACTCGACAATTCAGTTGAAAATTTGACCGAGTTGGAACGAGTTCGAGCGAAACTGAAGAAACTGGAACTTCATCCTTTCGAGTTCGAGCGAAACTGAAGAAACTGGAACTTCATCCTTTCGAATTGAGAAAATTTGTGTCAAATTTAGTTACATATTCAAGACTCGACAATTCAATTGAAAATTTGACCGAGTTGGAGAGTTCGAGCAAAACTAAAGAAACCGGAACTTCGTCCTTTCGAATTGAGAAGATTTGCATCAAAATTTAGTTCATAATGAAGACTCGAGACTTCAGATGAAAATTTGACCGAGTTGGAACGAGTTCGAGCAAAAATGAAAAAACCAGAACTTTATCATTTCGAATTGAGAAGGTTTTTGTCAAAATTTAGTCACATAGTCAAGACTCGACAATTCAGTTGAAAATTTGACCGAGTTGGAACGAGTTCGAGCGAAACTGAAGAAACCTTAGCTTCATCCTTTTGAATTGAGAAAATTCGTGCCAAAATTAAGTCACATAATCAAGACTCGATAATTCAATTGAAAATTTGATCGAGTTGGAACAAGTTCGAGCAAAACTGAAGAAACCGAAATTTCATCCTTTCGAATTGAGAAGATTTGCATCAAAATTTAGTTTCATAATGAAGACTCGAGACTTCAGTTGAAACTTTGACCGAATTGGAACGAGTTCGAGCAAAACTGAAGAAACCGGGAATTTAGACGATTTGCAATTTGCATTGAGGTGATTTGCAATTTGCATCAGAATTGTGTAATTATAATACAAAAAAAACCTTACACAATTGTAATAAATATATAAAATAAAATAAAAAGGATTAAACTCAAATTAATTGCAACTCAATATGTTTATCATAATTGAATATCTGAATAAAATTCATGAAGTACATTAGGAAAAATTTCAAAGTAATTTTATCATATCGAAAAATTCCACTCAAAATTCAGTGCTGATAAATTTATCGCGAGCCACTGCTGGGAATATTATTTTATCGCGAGCCACTGCTGGGGATATTTACGGGTATTAAACTTCCGCCTCTCCTAATTTTCCTGTAACATCATAATTAATAATCAGTACAACACTTCGATAAAATGAAGAAACAGTTTAATTGAAAAAACTTAAAACTTACAAATGCATCTTCTTCCAAATTACTGGTATCATCTAAGTTTGCTACCGTTAGGGAAGATTCTTTAGCTATGCCGGTAAACACAAAAGGATCCTCAAAAGCATTCACATAAGGACCTCGTCGTTTTGGCATATTCTAAAAATATGGCACTTCCTATCAGGCCTACTCTCATCCTTGCAATAAGATGCTAACATATGGGGAAGTAACTATTCAAAGATCTAGTGTCCAAAAAATTCAATCATATGCACAGAAAGCAAGACCCGTTAAACATATATGCTTTGAAGATTAAAACCTTTAGTTTCTAAAAAGCAATAATGATCGACATGATATCCTTCATTAAACACATAACTTAGGCCGCTGTGCTTCTAAGAAGTATCATTGAAAATTACGACGATAATCTGGACCATATATTATTGTTTTGGGGAAATTCACAACACTTCTTAATGTGTGTAACAAATCACTGAAAACATTCAAGGAGACTACTTTCAAGTGAAAAAAAGTCACATATAGTTGTTGCAGGTATCATACCTTGTAAAGAAATTTAACTCTTTCCTTTTTTTAAGCAAACAAACAATTCAGGATGAGTCAGCCACGGCAAAGAATTAAGGAATCAAAGATGCATGAATAAAGGGATGTAGACAACACGGCAAAAGAAATGAAGGAACGAATTCTCGTGACTATATAGGATGAGATAGAGCCGACAAACCCACCCACCTAAAGAAATACTACTAATAAGAGTAAAAGAGACAAAAGAAAGCTTGTTAAGTGAAGAAAAAAGACCGCTCACCATCCTTGCAAAAAGAATTGTTACAACAGCTAAATTCAAGTCTTTTTTTTTTCTTTCATATTCTTCATTGTAGGAAGCAAAAGTAGAGGACTACTGAATTACGATCAAAGAATATAGTTATCAGTAGACTTTCTTGTATTTTTTTGTCGGAATTGATTTAAAATGTAATCACTTTAGAAATAAACTGGCATCAGAGTATCCCAATGGTGCACCGGGATCGAACCGTGGCTAATCAGTTCTACGAATACCCATGCATGCACTACATCCTTCCACACCAAATATCAGTGAAAAGAGGAAAGAGCATTCTTCACCTAATTTGTGACACTCGTTCCAGTCGACAGAAACAAATAGAACGAAAAGCAAGCTAACCAATATGACAACATGCTTCTCTTGCGATTATGAATGGAGCTTCATTCAGTAGTGTAAGAAAAATCCATCCAAATTTGAAATAATTGAACAAGCTGGAGTTCTTAGAATTATCAAATGCTATAAATACCAATCTATAACTAATCCTTTCTCTGCACGTTCATTTAAACAAAGAAAACACTTGATTATACAGTTGATAAAATTAATTTAAGTTGCATTAGTTATCAATTAGCCATGAATTCGTTCAAAAAAAATAATAAGAGGAGTCATAAGTCATACCACTTCATTTTCTATTCTTCTTATCCATCTTCATTATTTGTTCTTTAATTTCCACTAACCTGCCATGGACGCCCTGATTTTTACTTCAGGGACTCATGCAATAACTCAACCACCCATTTCCTCAAATTACTACTGTGAAATCAAACAACTATAAAAATCAAAACTTTGCTATGATTCCCAAATCCCTAATAAATTTAATCAAAGAAACATGAATGGATTCCAAACCAATTTTCTCATAAAAAAGCTAGTCCTGTGAGAGCTTAACTAAATAAAATCAGTGTTCATAACATAGATCTGAAAACCCATTCATGCAATAAAACTAAACAAAATCATTCATTTCCAATTTCCACCTTAACCAATTTATCAAATTGACCAAAATCTTTGTATATTATTAGGTATAATTTTGGTCTCCAAAAATCAATTTTTTGGACAAGATTAAAGATGAAAGGGATTTGAAACTTACTCAATATCGTCTTCTTCTTCTTCTGAGTTAAGAGAGACGAATTTGATATCTTCTTATTCTTCTCCTCTCGGTAGTTAGGTTTCCGGAGCGAAAATAACAGACGGCGGTTCTATTCTATTCGTGTTTTTTTTTTTTTTTTTTTTTTTTTTTTTGGGAGAAAGGGGTTTAAGAGCGTCCCCAATGGGCGACCGTACTAAAACTAAAACCATAACCAAATACTAAAATTAAATGGGTTTGAGGGTGTTTCAACGCAGCGGTGGAGAGTAAAATTATACACGGGCGGAGATTCAGAGTACGCTTGAAAAGAAGAAAAAAAAAATACACGGGCGGAGATGAAATCATGCTCCCCATGGGGCGTAGATGAAATCATGATCCCCATGGGGCGGAGATTCAAAGTGCGCCCCATGGGGCGGACCTTCAAGAGATATTTGTTTTACGCCTGGTTGCGGCGCGGAGTTGGAAGTTACGCCCCATTTCAAACGTACATGGTATTTTACACCTGTCAATCAGACGAACTTTAAATATCCGCCCCACTATAATCAGTTTTACTCCCGAGACTCGACCAAATATACTCCAGATTACGTTCTCTCTCCAACTAAAACCAAATTATTTGGTTTTACTCCTCCCCACTGTGATTGATTTTCGAGAGTATATGGGGTTTACTCCACTTTTTAGTCTATGACTGTGGACGCTCTAAATACCCCTGAGATTTATTGAACTACCTCAATCAAAGTGAGGTTTGAAGAAATACAAGTAGGAGGGGAGGTGGCATTCCACCATCCTTCAATTTCATCATGGATAGCATATTGACATAAAGAATGAGCTATACCATTAACATTTTTAGGAACTGATTGAAATAAAATTTCATCAAAATAAGTGCTAGCATCCTTGATCTGCATAACCAAAGAGTGAATGCTCTAGGGAATATCATCGACATCACCCAAAATTGCCTTGGTTACGTTTGTTGCATATCCTTCTATGATCACCCTAGTGAAGTTGTTCCTTTTTGCAAACTCAATACCCAACAGAGCCACATTTGTTTCAGCTATTAAAGATGAAGTTGCGCCGAAAAGAGATGTACCACAGCCTTGAAAGAAACCATTATAATCTTGTGCCACAACTCCTGCTGCTCCCTTATTTGGGATAAAGCCGAATCAATATTTATCTTCATCATATTAGTAGGAGGGTGTTCCCACAGTATGTTCTGGGACACAATTTTGAAAGTCATCATCTGCCAATTTCAACACTTTTCCTGGTGAAAAAGTATCATTCCTAAACACAATATTATTCCTCATCTTCTATAGGTTCCAAAGGATACAAAGTCTCATTTCAAATTTATGTTGCTCATTCTCCTCCATCCATTCCTTGAAAACCTCTTTAGGGTTTTCCACATCACCATGAAATATGAAAGAAAAGGAATACTGTTTTTGTCCACTGACAGTTGAAGAGTAGATGCGTAATTGATTCCTCTTCATGCTTGCAGAAAGAGCATAGATGTTCTATATTGTTGTTGAATCTGTTGGATATTTTCAAAGAACCCTTTGAATGTAGTCTATTGACAGTTAGAAAACCTGAACATAAATATTGTTTCTCCAATGGACGCATTGACGGAATAGACGTGCATGTTCACTCTGAAAGGATTCCTGTAAAGATGAAAAGTCATCTTCAAAGGGTGTGATTCCTCTTTAAATATCAGACTTGTTTTCATTCAAAAGACATCTCTCAACTTTCTCTGTTTTCCTTCTAAACAAGCATCATCAGTTTCAAAACCAGTGTGTTCCTGGTTGGATCAAGTTTGTACAAACTTTGAATCCAACATCTGTTGTGGGGCTTCAAGTATCCTGACGGCGATATTCTTTGACCTGTTTGTACACTTCTTCCTATTTGGGAAAGGGTCGAATAATTGTCGAAAATAATCTTTTCAAAAGAGCCTTGAACCTTAATACAACATTCTTTTCTTCACCCTCTTTTAGTGCCAATTTTCCAACAGAATCTTGCTAAATTATTCTTGACTGCCAAGACGTTGTGAATAAGTTTCCAACCAAAGAGCAATATTCTCGGAATTATATTTGTGAATGACCAAAATTTTCTCCTAGGGAACTCATTTACAGCAGACGCAGAAGGAATAATAGAGTCAGTAAATATCTTATAACAAGAATTTGAGGAGAATTTACCAGAACTTGCTAGAGACCAAATAAGTTTATCCTCTATGGCATAATTGCTGACGTATATGTTTAAGATTTTCTGACACACCGATGGAGAGAATAGACTTTCTATGAGATCAATATTCCAACTTGTAGTACCCGTGATGAACAAATATGATACAACTTGGATATTAACCGGGACATTAGCTGGCTTGTGTAAAATAAATTCTTGCAGATAAGGAATCCAAGGATCTTCAAAGACTTTTACATTAAAGTTTTATTATCTTCCATTCTCTGCAGTTCGTAGAATGCAACTTATTAATCTCATTTTTTTTTATTTTTTTTTTTTACAAAAAGTTGGTGGGTAGCCTGGCAACAAGCTGGGCACCAACATTTTTTTTCTTTACATTAAAGACTCTAGAAACTTGCCAGAAAACATTGTTTTTTAGAGTGTCACAAACCTGCAACAGACTATCCCAAATAGAAGAACAATTTGTAGGAAGTTCAGCGGTCCAAAAGGATTCTCCCTTTAAGTCTTTGGCATCCATAATCTGAACTCATACAGCGTCTCTGTTCTCTAAGAATCTCCAGGATAGTTTGCAAACTAGTGATCCATTGGCCCATTTTATATCTCGAATACCCAAACCACCATGTTCTTTCTGCATCAAGAGTTTTTCCCGGCCAATAAAATGTAATTTCCTTGTGTCAGTTGGATGACCCCACCAAAAACATCTCATGCTTTTTTCAATCTGTTGAGTAACACCCTTTGGGAGAAGGCAAATTCCCATGAAAAAGATCGAAATAGCAGATAATATTGTTTTTACTAGAATAGTTCTACATGCTATACTTACAAAGAATTTCCTCCAACCACACAATTTTCCAACAAATTTTTCCTCAAGATAATTGAAACTGGAAATTTTGTAATCAGATTTTAATAGATAAATTCCCAGATATTTATCTTCTTGATCGGTTGTCAATCGATACAAAAATAATTCACTTTCTTACTCAACAAAATATGAATGAAGTATAAAGTAAGGAAGAGTTTGTATCCACAGATAGGCGATTGTAGTTATCAATTTCTAGTTTCTTAGTAACCAAGATGGGGGATTTCTGATTTTTGTAAAATAAAAGTAAAATAAAATAAAAGTAAATAGTTGGAAGTAATCAATAGAGAAAGATATTGGTCAAGGAATTCATCTTCAATCTTAAACATGTGCTTGCATATATGATTAGAATTACGATTTAATCTCTTTTATTATCAAAAGCCTAGAAAATCAAGAGAGCAATATAATATGAAAATTTCCTAAGTTCATCAACACACACATTAGAGCTGCGTATGTTAATTCTACCTAAAGAATAACCTAACGCCTTGCGCTAATCAAGTTCAATTCCCAGGAGCATTAAGTTTTGGAAATAGGCTAATCAATGCAATTATCATATATTGCGCATAAAAATTCGGACAATGGTCAAACTCTACATATGATTATAAGAGTGTATCACTACAAACTATAATCATATCATGCTACTTGTATTTGGGTTATCGCTTGATGAAAAACCCTAAAATAGATATGGACAAGATGCAAGTTCAATTAATTGGCCACTTAACTAAACTAACATCAAAACCCTATCACAATACATCAATCATGTGATATTAAAAACAGTAGAGATATGAACGATAATCAAGAGAGAAAACTAATGCATTAATTAAGCACAAGTTATAGATATAAGACTACATCCTTAACCAATAATATTATATTTAGCTACACATATTCATGGAGTTCATCATAATCAATAATCAAATAAAGGAGATGAATATTAAATACGAAAGCAAACCCTAGTTGTAGTTCTCTTCTCTGCTCCAAGGATAGAATAAAAAAACGTCTTCGCACAAGAAGTAGAAGACTCTTTTTTATATTCCTTTGCTTTCCAAAAATAGGTCTAATCTTCAAAGTCCATCACCAAAAAGTCCACCAAGCCTATTAAACCCATGTGTGAAAATAACCCAGTAAAAATCTATGCCAAAAGTAATCGCCGGAAAACTGGGTTTACCGCCGGAATTAGGCCGGAATCCGGTACCGGACCGGAGCTCAGACGACCAGAAAAGTCCGAGGTCACCGGTCATTCAACCAAGTCAGAGGTTAAATCAATTCATTCAAAATCACGAGTCAGAACCTAGTCAAAATATCTTCTTCAGCTTATAATGGCCTAAGCCAAAGCCATTGCATGGCCATAGTTTTTACTGCTCAACAATGGCGCATCACAATTTCATTCCAGCCCATATGGCACTGCATAACTCATGTCATCCGCATGCATCTGAATTGCAACTCCATTTTCAGCTGCACTGCAGCATACTCTTGAGCTCTCACTACAATCCCTGCAAATTCACTTCATAACCCATTTGCATTTCAATTCCAACTCAAACCAACTCTATCCATACAAGCAAAACTATAGAACTGGGTTTGTCTCCTTAGCAGCACACAACACCACCAGGATCCTCATTCTCTGCAGAAGTAGCTCCATTCTAACATCACCATATTTTGCTTTGAATCCCCAGCTCCTGTTGAGACAGCACAAAATACCACCAATTCATATCTTCACAACTTCTTTATCTCAGCACCAACTACCTCAGCTGGGAATCATTACCAACTCCCACACCCGCAATTCATAATTTCAAGCTCATCTATTTTTTTTCTTGCACACCACCAAAACAGCACCATGTAACCATCTCCAGCACCCCATTGAACCACTTCCATCCGCAACAACATTCCACAAAGATAATCCACTATCTCAAGTCATCAGATCAATTATTCAAATAAAGACTCTCCCAGTACTAATGCACCCTTCTCAGCTTCATAATTCACCAGCTCATGCCCTGCAATAATAATTCACAAGCAACCCAAGACCACCAGTTCTTCTTAAGCATCAGTCATCTCCAATGCAACATTATATACTTGCTCTCAGGTTCATTCAAACTGTGCTTCCAAACTCTAACTCCTCTTGCTGCACCTGCAACCCCGTCGCCTCACAACTCGTCCATCTTACAACTAGTTGTAGCAGCTTCATAACCTTCTCTGCACCCCAAAGACAAAGGTACGTTCCATTTCACCGCTTTGCATCTTTCCCTCGCAACACCAACTGACTTTTTAGTATATCTCCATCAACTGAATACGACCCATGAATCCATTATCTCCTTAAGCCCACAAGATCAACCAAGTCTATCTTGTCGCTCAACCATTCCATCAAGATTGCCTCATTCCTTGTTGTCAGTTCAAACCCCAATTGTAGCTGCAATCAACAACAACCACCTTACATTCTCTCAAACCACCAACAACTACACCCATTTTCTCAGAACCACTACTTGCAACCTCAAATTCTCCATCTGCTTCAAAATTTCACCATACCCATCTTGCCATTCACAAGCTCATGGCAGCAACATCATTTTCATCTGTAGTTGACTTACAGAACCACCAGATACAACACTGCTTCTCTAGCCACTCATGTTCAACCACCAGTACATGCTGCTCAGTTCCAATCTGGATACAACTTCAACTTCAGACCTAACTCAATCAAATCTTTCTTTCTCAACTGAGTTTCCATCTGTGAATTCTAGTTGAACCCAAGTTTCATTGCTCTATTAACAACCCAAAATCACCATCAATCCCTGCTTAATATCTTCTTTCATTATCGTAGTTCAAATCCCTAATTGCAAACCCTAGATGTCAGCAGAAACACCCATCTGCAATTCTTCTCAACTTTAGCATTTCCAGTTTCCCTTCTCAGTTCAAATAAACCCTAACTTCTACTTGAATCGACCCCCTGAAATGAACCCTTTTCTGCAATTTTCCCTGTGAATCGACAACTGAAATTGCTTTTAGACAAATCCCATGTCTTCAATAGCAGCAGAACCTTCAATTCCCATTTCAAGAACCCTAACTTCGCAATTTCACAAACCTTCAACCCTGGAATGTCAGTTTCGTTCCTCTCTTCTCCATTTCAGAGTTTCTTCACCTCAATCACGGCGTCAACAAATCCAATCGACAGATGTAAATCCATCTTAAATTTCACCCAATGAATTCCTCAATTGTTTTCCTCACAGATCCAACAGTATCGATATCCGGATGCGCCTCTCTCTGTCTGTTTCTCTAATATTTTGATGAGAAAATGATTGAGAAATCATTTGTCTCTGAAATCTAGGTTTGGTGTAGGAATGGGAGTGGATATATCCACTTTGGTGATATATATAAGGGGTACCCAGAATGACTAGGCACTGTGAGTAGGATAAGGGTCAACCAAATGGCGTCCCTTATGTTGAATTGTATTTGACTCCTATGTTGTTCGTCTTCGAAATGATTTTCTTCCTTTTACGCTCCAATGGATGCTTTCTTCTTCTTTGAATTCTTCCACCGACAGCAACCATCTCATAATTCTCAAATCCACTTCTTTTCTTCAATGAGAGTCATTACTAAAGTTGTCGTGCTTTTCAGACATAAATTTGCATCACTAAAGCCGACATACTTTTCACACGGAGGTGAAGAAATAAAATCGATTAATGAGAAGTAATTAGCCTCCAACCGCAGTTGCACTTGATATGACGCTTTCGCCATGTTTCTTCTCCTTTTGTTCCAAATGACTCCAAAGTACCTAAATACTCAAAAACAAAACATAAGATACATAATTCACAAGAAAACTAGCATAGAAAGCATAAACAATAGATAAATATTACGGTGTTTTGGACACCTATCAAATTCCCCCACACTTAGACTTTGCTAGTCCTCGAGCAAATCAAACAAAAATAATTATAAAACATACATACAACTCCGTCTCGTCGATATTACGGTCACTTTTAGCATAAATAACAAGCCTTTGAACCCATAGGTGTCCCTAGTGGACGAGTCTTAGTCTCGTGAAGGTTTACAAGAGGTCTGCCTACAAAAACTATATTTCCAACTCCGTCTATTTGTGACAAATCAATGAACGAATCCAAAATGACTACAGGAGGGTACCTTGCACAAATTCAATTCATATATTAGTAAAGCTTTAATTAGATAGTCGAACAAGCCACAATACTCGGAAACTAACAAACCACAATCACAATGAAAAGATTAAGAAGATGGATATAGATTTAGATGTTGGCGAATGTTCACAAGTGATCGATGTTTCCCATATCTGTCTGAAGGTCACTGCTAAGATGAACCTATTCCTATTGGATTGAGATACTTGGTTTGAATTCTACATCAATTCACTAGCATATACAATGGAACCAGAAGTGACTTTATTCAACCATTATAAAATTTTCTTTTCTTTTTCTTTTATTTTTTTTCCCTTTTTTTCTTTTTTTTTTAGACAGCATGATTCAAGCGCATGCTTCTTGTCAGCAAGTACATGATAGTTGCCTTGGATCCTGCATTCCACGCTTGTTTAGGCGACGGAGACAGGGACTAAGTTTCACACATACTGCTATTCCCAAGTGTCATTTTATTCCGTTTTGGTCTAATTGGTCGGTCTTTTTTTTTCTTTTCTTTTCTCTTTTTTTTTTTTTTTTTTCATTTCTTTCTTTTTCTAGTAACTCAATCACTCTATTTCATCCTAGAAGTAATAACACGTCGATGTTTAGTGACCCACCAAAGCACTTAGAGAACAATAGATAAATATGGAAAAATAAAAATAGAATGCGACATGGTGATATTCCGAGATATCGTAACAACTATCATGGTATTTATGATTTCTGAGCTATGTTCATCCCTTTTAGTTAATTGGTTCCTCAACTCCTGTATTCAAAAATGGTTCCATCCACTTATGGTGTCATCCTAAAGGCACAAGTTTCTAGATTTCGGAGTTCAAAAAGCACAAATTTTTTCTTGGTTTTTCTACTTTTCTGATTTTTTTTTTAAAGTATAAAACAAACTTAAAAGAAACTATGCAAACATATAAATGCTCCCCCACACTTAAACTTTACATTGTCCTCAATGTAAAATTGAATCGTCCAAAGAACGTTCAAGGTGGGAAATTCCGCAAATGATATGCAAAAACAAGAAAATAAAGATAAAATGCTTAAAGAATAAAAAGATAAAGGTAAAGATACAAAACCGGTGGGTTGCCTCCCACTTAGCGCTTGGTTTAAAGTCGTCAACCCGACGTTCTCCTTGTTTGCTAAGACTCCTCCAGAGGGAGCACTTCCACAAGGTTAACTCCTTCCACAACTTCCGAAGAGAAGTTCTCATAATATGGTTTCAACCGGTGCCCATTCACTTTAAGTTCATTCCCTGTAGCCAAACTACGAATTTCAACTGCACCATGAGAAAACACATTAGTCACAACAAAAGGTCCAATCCAACGTGACCTTAATTTACCCGGAAATAATTGCAAACGAGAATTAAACAAAAGCACTTTCTGCCCAATGCAAAATTATTTCTTTGTAATCATATTATCATGAAATGCCTTCGTATTTTCCTTGTAAATCCTTGATATTTCGAATGCATCATTGCGAATCTCTTCTAACTCTTGAAGTTGCAACTTCCTTTGCTTTCCAGCACCATCCAACTCCATATTGCATTGCTTAATAGTCCAAAACGCCTTATGCTCAATTTCAATGGGTAAGTGAAAAGGTTTACCGTAAACAAGCCTAAAGGGAGACATCCCAATAGGTGTCTTGTATGTGGTTCTATACGCCCACAAGCATCATTGAGTCTCAAACTCCAATCTTTCCTGGTTGGATTCACCGTCTTCTCTAGAATGGATTTCACCTCTCGGTTGGACACCTCGGCTTGTCCATTTGTTTGTGGATGGTATGGTGTTGCAATCCGATGCGACACATTGTACTTCCTTAACAAGCTTTGCAAGAACCTGTTTTTGAAATGTGAACCTCCATCGCTAATTATAGCCTTTGGAATTCCAAACCTTGCAAAAATATTTGCTTGCACAAAATCTGAAACAACTTTAGAATCATTAGTTAGGGTGGCCTTAGCTTCCACCCATTTCGAGACATAATCAACAACAATCAAGATATAATAATTTCCATTAGAATTGACAAAAGGGCCCATAAAATCAATTCCCCATACATCAAAGACTTCAACAAATTAAATAATAGTTTATGGCATTTGATTTCAGGCACCTAGATTTCCTGTTCTTTGGCACCTATCACATGTTATACAAAATGCATGCGCATCCTTAAACAAAGTTGTCCAATAAAAACCACATTCTAGTAACTTGAGAGCGGTTCTCTTGCTCCCAAAGTGTCCTCCACATGCATATGAGTGGCAAAAAGACAAGATAGAGTTAAATTCGGATTCGGGAACACACCTTCGTATTACTTGGTCACTACAATGTTTCCATAAGTATGGATCATCCCATATGTATTGGTTTCCTAACTTCTTAAGTTTGTCCCTCTCAGCACGAGACAAGTTCTTTGGGATTTGTTTTGACACTAAGTAATTAACAATATCAGCGTACCATGGTTCTCCAAAAGCAATTGAGAATAGTTGTTCATCCGGGAAACTTTCACGCAATGGGATAGCTTCCTTTTCCACATCAAGACGGCTCAAGTGATCCGCAACGGTGTTCTCAATTCCTTTCTTGTCCTTGATTTCAATATCAAACTCTTGTAAGAGTAGAATCCATCGTATGAGCCTCAGTTTCGCCTCTTTCTTTGTAAGCAAGTACCTAAGTTCTGCATGGTCAGAAAAAAACAACAACTTTTGTACCAATTAGATAAGAGAAAAACTTTTCCAAAGAAAAAACAATAGCTAATAGCTCTTTTTCAGTGGTTGTATAGTTTTGTTGGGCCTCATTTAACGTTCTAGAAGCATAATAAATAGCATGAGGTATCTTACCCACATGCTGCCCAAGCACTACACCAACCGCATAATCACTCACATCACACATGAGCTCAAAAGGCTTGCTCCAATCCGGTGGTTTAATGATAGGGGCTGAAATCAAAAGTTCTTTCAAACGATTGAATGCCGCCACACACTTCTCATCAAAGTTAAAAACCACATATTTTTGCAATAAGTTGCAAAGTGGTGATGCTATCTTGGAAAAATCCTTGATGAATCTACGATAAAAAGTTGCATGACCAAGAAAAGAACGTATCTCCCTCACAATAGTGGGAGGGGTTAGAGCACAAATAAGGTCTATCTTAGATTTATCAACTTCCAAGCCTTTAGAAGATATAATATGGCCTAAAACTATGCCATGAGTTACCATGAAATGGCACTTCTCCCAATTCAACACAAGGTTTGTTTCAACACATCGTTCAAGGATTAGTGACAAATTGTTCAAAAAAAGGTCAAATGAATCACCAAAAACACTAAAGTCGTCCATGAATACTTCGATTATGTTTTCAACATATTCGGAAAAGATACTTACCATACACCTTTGAAAGGTAGCTGGAGCATTGCACAAGCCAAAAGGCATCCTTCTATAAGCAAAAGTACCAAAAGGACAAGTGAAAGTGGTTTTCTCTTGATCCTCCGGTGCTATCACAATCTGATTATAACTTGAATAGCCATCAAGAAATCAATAATAAGCGTGTCCAGCTAAACGCTCAAGCATTTGATCAATAAAAGGCAATGGAAAATGATCCTTCCTAGTAGAGGCATTCAATTTTCTATAATCTATACAAACCCTCCAACCGGTTTGCACACGAGTTGGGACAAGTTCGTTCTTATCATTCTCCACCACGGTCACACCTGATTTCTTTGGTACAACTTGTACCGGGCTCACCCACTTGCTGTCGGATATGGGGTAAATAACGCCCACTTCCAAAAGCTTGAGTATCTCCTTTTTCACAACTTCCATCATTGGGGGGTTCAAACGACGTTTCGCTTCCCTTGTAGGCTTTGCATCGTCCTCCAAATGGATCTTATGCATGCAAACGGCAGGGCTTATACCCTTGATATCAGCGATTGTCCATCCTATGGCCGTCTTGTGCTTCCTTAGCACCCATATAAGTTTTTTCTCCTGTAATTCACTAAGCTCGTTAGAAACAATCACAAGCAACTCTTCATTGTCACCCAAGTACAAGTACTTTAAGTGACTTGGAAGAGGTTTCAATTCCAACTTTGGAAATTTAATAATTGAAGGTTCAAGCTTTTCATCATTGAAAGGTAAAGAAACATATGAAACATTCTTAAGTGCAGATTTTTCCGGTAATGAGTTAAGAGAACCAATAGTTTCCTTAATCTCATCACCGTACTCCAAACCGTTATCAATAGGTGTAGTGAGCACGGTTTCCAAAGAATCAGCGCCATTCAACTCAAATATTTGTTGCGCCAATGTGTCCAACACATCAACGGGGAAACAAGAGTGGACATCACTAGGATATCTCATCGTCTCGAAAATGTTGAAACGTATTATTTCTCCATCAAACTCCATAGTCAGCGTTCCCTTGTTAACATCAATAATGGTTTTCGCCGTTTTCATGAAGGGAAGCCCAAGTAGCAATGGAAAAGACGAGTCCGGTGAATCTTCATCCATCTCTAAGACACAAAATCAGCTGGAAATACAAGTTGATTAACCTGCAAAAGAACATCCTCAACAATACCCATTGGGTATACATTAGAGCGATCGGCTAATTGCAACACAATTCCAGCCTTTTTAATAGGACCTAAATCAAGTGAGTTATAAATATATGCAGGCATAACATTTACAGATGCACCTAAATCTAACATAGCTTTCTTAAATGTAATGGTACCAATTGTGACGGGAATGTCAAAGCTACCCGGGTCCTTGCATTTTAGTGGGAGTTTGTGTTGTAAGATTTCCGAGGCATTCTCCCCCACACTTAGAAATTCATTACCTTTGAGCCTTTGCTTATTGGTACACAAGTCCTTCAATACCTTTGCATACTTTGGAACTTGCTTGATTGCATCTATGAGTGGTATGTTCACATGAATCTTCTTGAGAACGTCTAAAATCTCCTTTTCTAGTGCCTCCTTCTTGGAACTTGCACATCTGCGAGGAAAAGGTAAAGGAGGAACATAATTATAAACCGGAGTTTTAGAGTTAGATATAGGTACCTCAGAAGTTTAGGGAGAATCCTCATTCTTCTCCTCCAAAATAGGTTCCTTTGGTGTTTCCACCTTGCCCGAATCAGCAAATTCTGGTTGCACAAGTATTGTACCACTTCTCAACATAATTGCATTGACACCCTCTTTTGGGTTGATAGGTTGAGAAGGGAGTTTCCCACCAATTTGTGCCTTCACTTGGTTCAAATCAGTAGCCATGGAACCCATTTGAGTCTTCAAATCCTTTATCGCACTCTTAGTCTCTTGTTGGCTATCCTTAAACATAGAAGAAATGCCTTGCATCATTGTTTGAAGCTTTGTATCGATATCAGAGCCTTGATTTTGCATTGAATGCTTTGGTTGCTGAAATTGTTGACGCGGTTGGAATTGTTGTTGTTGAGGTTGAAATCCACCCGAATTGTTGAAAGTAGGTTGTTGAACCGCTCCTTGCCTGTTCGCATAGCTCAAATTGGGGTGATCTCTCCATCCCGGATTGTAAGTGTTGGAATAAGGATCATACCGTCTTTGCTGACTTGGAAAGACCACGTTAGCTTGTTCATTGGCTTCTTCATACCCTTGATGAGAACTTGGGATCACCGCAGATGAAACTTATTGTAGCATTGATTTATGTTACCCATTTGTTGACGAAGTTCCTCTACCTCGCTCACTTCATTTACTCTCCTAAGAAGCACATCCGAGCCACGACTCAAGAATTGTTGGGAGTTTGCTGCCATGTTATCAATCAACTCTCTAGCTTGTGCCACTGTCTTGTTCACTAGTACACCACCACCCGAAGCATCAAGAAGATTCCTATCACTTGATTGGAGTCCTTCATAGAAATATTGGATAATCATAGCGTCGCTAAATTGATGATGAGGACAGCTTGCTACCAATCTCTTGTATCTTTCCCAACATTCATATAAGGATTCTCCCACATTTTGCTTCATCCCACAAATATCCTTGCGAATTTGAGTAGCCTTAGACGCAGGAAAATATCTCTCTAGAAAGAGTTTCTTCAACCCATTCCAAGTTGTGACACTTCCGGGAGGCAAGTAATATAACCAATCCTTAACATTATCCATTAAAGATAATCGGAAAACTTTCAACATAGCACCATCCGCCTCAACATCAGCTGGAAGCATGGCCGTGAAAATGGTGTGGAAGTCCATAAGATGCTTGTTTGGATCTTCATTCACCATGCCATGGAACTTTGGCAATTCCCTAAGCAACCCTGGTTTGATCTCAAAAGTAGAGTTTGTTTGAATACAATCCTGTTGAGTATCAAGCTTGTGCGAAGCCAAGTCCTTGAGTGTACGATTTGCTGAGTCACCCATTGCTTCTTCTTCTCCTCCTTTTTCTTCAAAAGGAATCTCGTTTTCTACTCCTTCTCCTTCTTGCTGAAGAGCTTCGTGTTCTACTTCCAAGTTTTGTCCTTCCGTTGTGCCTTGCCTTGGTTGGATTATTGTTCCTTTCCGAGTAGATATCCCGCACCTTGGATAATTCCAATCTTTAGAAGTCAGGGATTAGGTACCTGAAACACAATTCTCACAAGCAAGTGAGAAACAAGACAAGAAACTAAAAGCAAGTATGCAAGCAGAAATAATAAAAAGAAACTAAAAACTTAAAAACTAGCCGAATGCCTCCCCGGCAACGGCGCCAAAATTTGATCGGTTGTCAATCGATACAAAAATAATTCACTTTCTTACTCAGAAAAATATGAATGAAGTATAAAGTAAGGAAGAGTTCGTATCCACAGAGAGGCGATTGTAGTTATGAATTTCTAGTTTCTTAGTAACCAAGATGGGGGATTTCTGATTTTTGTAAAATAAAAGTAAAATAAAAGCAAAGTAAATAGTTGGAAGTAATCAATAGAGAAAGATATTGGTCAAGGAATTCATCTTCAATCTTAAACATGTGCTTGCATATATGATTAGAATTACGATTTAATCTCTTTTATTATCAAAAGCCTAGAAAATCAAGAGAGCAAGATAATCTGAAAATTTCCTAAGTTCATCAACACACACATTAGAGCTGCGTATGTTAATTCTACCTAAAGAATAACCTAACGCCTTGCGCTAATCAAGTTCAATTCCCAAGAGCATTAACAAGGGGGTAGTCAAACAAGATTTCTATGGACTTTCATAGATTTTTAATTTGAGTGACTTCTAGAGATTCTCTGAAAATCTAGAGATTTCTAGTGATTCTCTGAGAGAATTTTAGAGAGTCTTTGTGACTTGTGGAGACAAAAAATGAGATTTGCAGGGACAAAAAAAGAGACTTGTAGAAAGTTTATGTGATTTGTAGAGACAAAATTGTATAATATCCCCTGATTAATTCCCTACAATAATAATAAAAGTACCATGACCACCTAATGAAATATGTGTCCATTGTTAAAATAAATCGCATTGCTGTCCTATGCCTAAATTTTCATTCACTTTATTCCGGTCGTCCCACATTTTATTTTCTATGTGGAGAAAAAAATCATAACTTCTAAAATATATATTTTAAAATCACAAAGACTCACATACCCGATTTTAAAATATATATTCTCCAATTTAAAAAATCACATTATTCTACATTTTGTCTTGATTATCCCTTTCCAAGTGGCCCTTAAGTGTAATAAGGCACAAGGAGATAAAAAAATGGTTCACTCCAAAACCAAAAAATCTCCAAATTTCCAAGTCTCTAGAAATATCACCTCTTGAGGAGAGATTTCTTCCATGCCTATTTTTAAGAAAAAGTCTCTCCAAATCTTTGAAAACAACAAATCAATGACTTTCAATTCTCCTTCGAATAACAAGAGCGTTGGAGTAACTCTTATGAAATCCTAATCCAATAACATGGAGTTTCAGAGAATTTAAATGACTTAAAAAAAGTCTCTAACCAATAACAAGAGATATTAAGAGACTCTCCAAAAGTCTCTATGGACTAACAAAAGATTTGCGAACTCCCCAGAAGTCATTCAAAATCTTATTTGACTAACCCCCTGTAAGTTTTGGAAATAGGCTAATCAATGCAATTGTCATACATTGCGCATAACAATTCGGACAATGGTAAAACTCTACATATGATTATAAGAGTGTATCACTACAAACTATAATCATATCATGCTACTTGTATTTGGGTTATCGATTGATGAAAAACCCTAAAATAGCTATGGACAAGATGCAAGTTCAATTAATTGGCCACTTAACTAAACTAACATCAAAACCCTATCACAATACATCAATCATGTGATATTAAAAACAGTAGAGATATGAACGATAATCAAGAGAGAAAACTAATGCATTAATTAAGCACAAGTTATAGATATAAGGCTACATCCTTAACCAATAATATTATATTTAGCTACACATATTCATGGAGTTCATCATAATCAATAATCAAATAAAGCAGATGAATATTAAATACGAAAGCAAACCCTAGTTGTAGTTCTCTTCTTTGCTCCAAGGATAGAATAAAAAAACGTCTTCCCACAAGAAGTAGAAGACTCTCTTTTATATTCCTTTGCTTTCCAAAAATAGGTATAATCTTCAAATTCCATCACCAAAAAGTCCACCAAGCCTATTAAACCCATGTGTGAAAATAACCCAGTAAAAATCTCTGCCAAAAGTAATCGCCGGAAAACTGGGTTTAACGCCGGAATTAGGCCAGAATCCGGCACCGGACCGGAGCTCAGGCGACCAGAAAAGTCCGAGGTCACCCGTCAGTCAACCAAGTCAGAGTTTGAATAAATTCATTCAAAATCGCGAGTCAGAACCTAGTCAAAATATCTTCTTCAGCTTATAATGGCCTAAGCCAAAGCCATTGCATGGCCATAGTTTTTACTGCTCAACAATGGCGCATCATAGCTTCATTCCATCCCATATGGCACTGCATAACTCCTGTCATCCGCATGCATCTGAATTGCAAATCCATTTTCAGCTGCACTGCAGTATACTCTCGAGCTCTCACTACAATCCCTGCAAATTCACTTCATAACCCATTTGCATTTCAATTCCAACTCAAACCAACTCTATCCATACAAGCAAAACTATATAATTGGGTTTGTCTCCTTAGCAGCACACAACACCACCAGGATCCTCATTCTCTGCAGAAGTATCTCCATTCTAACATCACCATATTTTGCTTTGAATCCCCAGCTCATGTTAAGACAGCACAAAATACCACCAATTCATGTCTTCACAGCTTCTTTATCTCAACACCAACTACCTCAGCTGGGAATCATTACCAACTCCCACATCTGCAATTCACAATTTCAGCTCATCTGTTTTTTTCTCTTGCACACCACCAACATAGAGCACCATGTAACCATCTCCAGGAACCTCATTGAACCACTTCCAGCTGCAACAACATTCCACAGCATAATCCACTATCTCAAGTCACTGCATCAATTATTCAGCAGCACTCTCCCAGTACTAATGCACCCTGCTCAGCTTCATAATTCACCAGCTCATGCCCTGCAATAATAATTCACAAGCAACCCAAGACCACAAGTGCTTCTTAAGCATCAGTCATCTCCAATGCAACAGTCTATACTTGCTCTCAGGTTCATTCAAACTGTGCTTCCAAACTCTAACTCCTCTTGTTTCACCTGCAACCCCGTCGCCTCACAGCTCGTCCATCTTACAACTAGTTGTAGCATCTTCATAACCTTCTCTGCACCCTAGCACAACGCACAGTTCTATTTCACTGCTTTGCATCTTGCCCTGCAACACCAACTGACTTTTTAGTATATCTCCATTAACTGTAACACAGACCAATGAATCCATTATCTCATTAAGCCCACAGCATCAACCAAGTCTATCTTGCTGCTCAACCATTCCACTGTACTGCCTCATTCCTAGCTGTCAGTTCAAACCCCAATTGTAGCTGCAATAAACAACAACCACCTTACATTCTCTCAAACCACCAACAACTACACCCATTTTCTCAGAACCACTACTTGCAACCTCAAATTCTCCATCTGCTTCAAAATTTCACCATACCCATCTTGCCATTCACAAGCTCTTGGAAGCAACATCAATTTCATTTGTAGTTGACTTACAGAACCACCAGCTGCAACACTGCTTCTCTATCCACTCTGTTCAACCACCAAGATCTTCCGCTCAGTTCCAATCTGGATACAGCTTCAACTTCAGACCTAACTCAATCAAATCTTTCCTTCTCAACTGAGTTTCCATATGTGAATTCAAGTTGAACCCAAGTTTCCTTGCTCTATTAACAACCCAAAATCACCATCAATCCCTGCTTAATATCTTCTTTCATTATCGAAGTTCAACTCCCTAATTGCAAACCCTAGATATCAGCAGAAACACCCATCTGCAATTCTTCTCAACTGTATCATTTCCAGTTTCCATTCTCAGTTCAAAGAAACCTTAACTTCTACTTGAATAGACCCCCTGAGATGAACCCTTTTCTGCAATTTTCCCTGTGAATCGAAAACTGAAATTGCTTTTAGACAAATCCCATGTCTTCAATAGCAGCAGAACCTTCATTTCCCATTTCAAGAACCCTAACTTCGCAATTTCACAAACCTTCAACCCTGGAATGTCAGTGTCGTTCCTATCTTCTCCATTTTAGAGTTTTTTCACCTCAATCACGACGTCAACAAATCCAATCGACAGATGTAAATCCATCTTAAATTTCACCCACTGAATTCCTGCATTGTTTTCCTCACAGATCCAACAATATCGATATCCGGCTGCGCCTCTCTCTGTTCGTTTCTCTAACATTTTGATGAGAAAATGATTGAGAAATCATTTGTCTCTGAAATCTAGGTTTGGTGTAGGAATGGGAGTGGATATAGACACTTTGGTGATATATATAAGGGGTACCCAGAATGACTAGGCACTGTGAGTAGGATAAGGGTCAACCAAATGGCGGCCCTTATGTTGACTTGTATTTGACTCCCATGTTACTCGTCTGCGAAATGATCTTCTTCCTTTTACGCTCCAATGGATGCTTTCTTCTTCTTTGAATTCTTCCACCGACAGCAACCATCTCATACTTCTCAAATCCACTTCTTTTCTTCAATGAGAGTCATCAATAAAGTTGTCGTGCTTTTCAGACATAAATTTGCATCACTAAAGACGACATACTTTTCAGACGGAGATGAAGAAATAAAAGCGATTAATGAGAAGTAATTAGCCTCCAACCACAGTTGCACTTGATATGACGCTTTCGCCCTGTTTCTTCTCCTTTAGTTCCAAATGACTCAAAAGTACCTAAATACTCAAAAACAAAACATAAGATACATAATTCACAAGAAAACTAGCAGAGAAAGCATAAACAATAGATAAATATTACGGTGTTTTGGACACCTATCAAATTCCCCCACACTTAGACTTTGCTAGTCCTCGATCAAATCAAACAAAAATAATTATAAAACATATATACAACTCCGTCTCGTCGAGACTACGGTCACTTTTAGCATAAATAACAAGCCTTTGAACCCCTAGGTGTCCCTAGTGGACGAGTTTTAGTCTCGTGAAGGTTTACAAGAGGTATTCCTACAAAACCTATATTTCCAACTCCGTATATTTGTGACAAATCAATGAACAAATCCAAAATGACTACATGAGGAGGTACCTTGCACAAATTCAATTCATATATTAGTAAAGATTTAATTAGATAGTCTAACAAGCCACAATACTCGGAAACTAACAAACCACAATCACAATGAAAAGATTAAGAAGATGGATATAAATGTAGATGTTGGCGAATGTTCACAAGTGATCGATGTTTCCCATATCTGTCTGAAGGTCACTGCTAATATGAACCTATTCCTATTGGATTGAGCTACTTGGTTTGAATTCTACATCAACTCACTGGCATATACAAGGGAACCAGAAGTGACTTTATTCAACCATTATAAAATTTTCTTTTCTTTTTCTTTTCTTTTTTCCCTTTTTTTTTCTTTTTTTTTAGATAGCATGATTCAAGCGCATGCTTCTTGTCTACAAGTACATCATAGTTTCCTTGGATCCTGCATTCCACGATTGTTTAGGCGACGTTGACAGGGACTACGTTTCACAAATACTGCTATTCCCAAGTGTCATTTTATTCCGTTTTGGTCTAATTGGTCGGTCTCTTTTTTTCTTTTCTTTTCTCTTTTTTTTTTTTCATTTCTTTCTTTTTCTAGTAACTCAATCACTCTATTTCATCCTAGAAGTAATAACACGTCGATGTTTAGTGACCCACCAAAGCACTTAGAGAACAATAGATAAATATGGAAAAATAAAAATAGAATGCGACATGGTGATATTCCGAGATATGGTAACAACTATCATGGTATTTATGATTTCTGATCTATGTTCATCCCTTTTAGTTAATTGGTTCCTCAACTCCTGTATTAAAAAATGGTTCCATCCACTAATGGTGTCATCCTAAAGGCACAAGTTTCTAGATTTCGGAGTTCAAAAAGCACAAATTTTTTCTTGGTTTTTCTACTTTTCTGATTTTTTTTTTTAAAATATAAAACAAACTTAAAAGAAACTATGCAAACATATAAATGCTCCCCCACACTTAAACTTTACATTGTCCTCAATGTAAAATTGAATCGTCCAAAGAACGTTCAAGGTGGGAAATTCCGCAAATGATATGCAAAAACAAGAAAATAAAGATAAAATGCTTAAAAAATAAAAAGATAAAGGTAAAGATACAAAACCGGTGGGTTGCCTCCAACTTAGCGCTTGGTTTAAAGTCGTCAACCCGACGTTCTCCTTGTTTGCTAAGACTCCTCCAGAGGGAGCACTTCCACAAGGTTAACTCCTTCCACAACTTCCGAAGAGAAATTCTCATAATATGGTTTCAACCGGTGCCCATTCACTTTAAGTTCATTCCCTGTAGACAAACTACGAATTTCAACTGCACCATGAGAAAACACATTAGTCACAACAAAAGGTCCAATCCAACGTGACCTTAATTTACCCGGAAATAATTGCAAACGAGAATTAAACAAAAGCACTTTCTGCCCAATGCAAAAAAAATTCTTTGTAATCATATTATCATGAAATGCCTTCGTCTTTTCCCTGTAAATCCTTGATCTTTCGAATGCATCATTGCGAATCTATTATAACTCTTGAAGTTGCAACTTCCTTTGCTTTCCAGCACCATCCAACTCCATATTGCATTGCTTAATAGCCCAAAACGCCTTATGCTCAATTTCAACGGGTAAGTGACAAGGTTTACCGTAAACAAGCCTAAAGGGAGACATCCCAATAGGTGTCTTGTATGCGGTTCTATACGCCCACAAAGCATTATTGAGTCTCAAACTCCAATCTTTCCTTGTTGTATTCACCGTCTTCTCTAGAATGGATTTCACCTCTCGGTTGGACACCTCGGCTTGTCCATTTGTTTGTGGATGGTATGGTGTTGCAATCCGATGTGACACATTGTACTTCCTTAACAAGCTTTGCAAGAAACTGTTTTTGAAATGTGAACCTCCATCACTAATTATAGCCTTTGGAATTCCAAACCTTGCAAAAATATTTGCTTGCACAAAATCTGAAACAACTTTAGAATCATTAGTTGGGGTGGCCTTAGCTTCCACCCATTTCGAGACATAATCAACAGCAAGCAAGATATAATAATTCCCATTATATTTGACAAAAGGGCCCATAAAATCAATTCCCCATACATCAAAGACTTCAACAAATTGAATAATAGTTTGTGGCATTTGATTTCGGGCACCTAGATTGCCTGTTCTTTGGCACCTATCACATGTTATACAAAATGCATGCGCATCCTTAAACAAGGTTGGACAATAAAAACCACATTCTAGTACCTTGAGAGCGGTTCTTTTGCTCCCAAAGTGTCCTCCACATGCATATGAGTGGGAAAAAGACAAGATAGAGTTAAATTCGGATTCGGGAACGCACCTTCGTATTACTTGGTCACTACAATGTTTCCATAAGTATGGATCATCCCATATGTATTGGTTTCCTAACTTCTTAAGTTTGTCCCTCTCAGCACGAGACAAGTTCTTTGGGATTTGTTTTGACACTAAGTAATTAACAATATCAGTGTACCATGGTTCTCCAAAAGAAATTGAGACTAGTTGTTCATCCGGGAAACTTTCACGCAATGGGATAGCTTCCTTGTCCACAACAAGACGGCTCAAGTGATCCGCAACGGTGTTCTCAATTCCTTTCTTGTCCTTGATTTCAATATCAAACTCTTGTAAGAGTAGAATTCATCGTATGAGCCTCGGTTTCGCCTCTTTCTTTGTAAGCAAGTACCTAAGTGCTGCATGGTCAGAAAAAAACAACAACTTTTGTACCAATTAGATAAGAGCGAAACTTTTCCAAAGCAAAAATAATAGCTAATAACTCTTTTTCAGTGGTTGTATAGTTTTGTTGGGCCTCATTTAACGTTCTAGAAGCATAATAAATAGCATGAGGTATCTTCCCCACACGCTGCCCAAGCACTGCACCAACCGCATAATCACTCGCATCACACATGAGCTCAAAAGGCTTGCTCCAATCCGGTGGTTTAATGATAGGGGCTGAAATCAAAAGTTCTTTCAAACGATTGAATGATGCCATACACTTCTCATCAAAGTTAAAAACCACATTTTTTTTCAATAAGTTGCAAAGTGGTGATGCTATCTTGGAAAAATCCTTGATGAATCTACGATAAAAACCTGCATGACCAAGAAAAGAACGTATCTCCCTCACCGTAGTGGGAGGGGTTAGAGCACGAATAAGGTCTATCTTAGATTTATCAACTTCCAAGCCTTTAGAAGATATAATATGTCCTAAAACTATGCCATGAGTTACCATGAAATGGCACTTCTCCCAATTCAACACAAGGTTTGTTTCAACACATCGTTCAAGGATTAGTGACAAATTGTTCAAAAAAAGGTCAAATGAATCACCAAAGACACTAAAGTCGTCCATGAATACTTCGATTATGTTTTCAACATATTCGGAAAATATACTTACCATACACCTTTGAAAGGTAGCTGGAGCATTGCACAAGCCAAAAGGCATCCTTCTATAAGCAAAAGTACCAAAAGGACAAGTGAAAGTGGTTTTCTCTTTATCCTCCGATGCTATCACAATCTGATTATAACCTGAATAGACGTCAAGAAAGCAATAATAAGCGTGTCCAGCTAAACGTTCAAGAATTTGATCAATAAAAGGCAATGGAAAATGATCCTTCCTAGTAGTGGCATTCAATTTTCTATAATCTATACAAACCCTCCAACCGGTTTGCACACGAGTTGGGACAAGTTCGTTCTTATCATTTTCCACCACGGTCACACCTGATTTGTTTGGTACAACTTTTACCGGGCTCACCCACTTGTTGTCGGATATGGGGGTAAATAACCCCCACTTCCAAAAGCTTAAGTATCTCCTTTTTCACAACTTCTATCATTGAAGGGTTCAAACGACGTTGCGCTTCCCTTGTAGGCTTTGCATCATCCTCCAAACTGATATTGTGCATGCAAACGACAGGGCTTATACCCTTGATATCAGCGATTGTCCATCCTATGGCCGTCTTGTGCTTCCTTAGCACCCTTAGAAGTTTTTGCTCATGTAATTCACTAAGCTCGTTAGAAACAATCACAGGCAACTCTTCATTGTCACCCAAGTACAAGTACTTTAAGTGACTTGGAAGAGGTTTCAATTCCAACTTTGGAGATTTAATAATTGAAGGTTCAAGCTTTTCATCATTGCAAGGTAAAGAAACATATGAAACATTCTTAAGTGCTGATTTTTCCGGTAATGACTTAAGAGAACCAATAGTTTCCTTAATCTCATCACCGTACTCCAAACCGTTATCAATAGGTGTAGTGAGCATGGTTTCCAAAGAATCAGCGCCATTCAACTCAAACATTTATTGCGCCAATGTGTCCAACACATCAACGAAGAAATAAGAGTGGACATAACTAGGATATCTCATCGTCTCGAAAATGTTGAAACGTATTATTTCTCCATCAAACTCCATAGTCAGCGTTCCCTTGTCAACATCAATAATGGTTTTTGCCGTTTTCATGAAGGGACGCCCAAGTAGCAATGGAAGAGACGAGTCCGGTGAATCTTCATCCATCTCTAAGACACAAAAATCAGCTGGAAATACAAGTTGATTAACCTGCACAAGAACATCCTCAACAATACCCATTGGGTATACATTAGAGCGATCGGCTAATTGCAACACAATTCCAGCCTTTTTAAGAGGACCTAAATCAAGTGAGTTATAAATAGATGCATGCATAACATTTACGGATGCACCTAAATCTAACATAGATTTCTTAAATGTAGTGGTACCAATTGTGACGGGAATGTCAAAGCTACCCGGGTCCTTGCATTTTAGTGGGAGTTTGTGTTGTAAGATTTTCGAGGCATTCTCCCCCACACTTAGAACTTCATTACCTTTGAGCCTTTGCTTATTGGTACACAAGTCCTTCAACACCTTTTCATACTTTGGAACTTGATTGATTGCATCTATGAGTGGTATGTTCACATAAATCTTCTTGAGAACGTCTAAAATCTCCTTTTCTAGTGCCTCCTTCTTGGAACTTTCAAATCTGCGAGGAAAAGTTAAAGGAGGAACATAAGTAGAAACCGGAGTTTTAGAGTTAGAAATAGGTACCTCAGAAGTTTGGGGAGAATCCTCATTCTTCTCCTCCAAAACAGGTTCCTTTGGTGTTTCCACCTTGCCCGAATCAGCAACTTCGGGTTGCACAAGTATTGTACCACTTCTCAACGTAATTGCATTGACACCCTCTTTTAGGTTGATAGGTTGAGAAGGGAGTTTCCCACCAATTTGTGCCTTCACTTGGTTCAACTTAGTAGCCATGGAACCCATTTGAGTCTTCAAATCCTTTATCGCACTCTTAGTCTCTTGTTGGCTATCCTTAAATATAGAAGAAATGCCTTGCATCATTGTTTGAAGATTTGTACCGATATCGGAGCCTTGATTTTGCAATGAATGATGTGGTTGCTGAAATTGTTGACGCGGCTGGAATTGTTGTTGTTGAGGTTGAAATCCACCCGAATTATTGAAAGTAGGTTGTTGAACCGCTCCTTGCTTGTTCGCATAGCTAAAATTGGGGTGATCTCTCCATCCCGGATTGTAAGTGTTGGAATAAGGATCATACCGTCTTTGCTGACTTGGAAAGACCACGTTAGCTTGTTCATTGGCTTCTTCATACCCTTGATGAGAACTTGGGATCACCGCAGCTGAAACTTGTTGTAGCATTTATGTTATGTTACCCATTTGTTGACGAAGTTCCTCTACCTCGCTCACTTCATTTACTCTCCTAAGAAGCATATCCGAGCCACGACTCAAGAATTGTTGGGAGTTTGCTGCCATGTTTTCAATCAACTCTCTAGCTTGTGCCACTGTCTTGTTCACTAGTGCACCACCACCTGCAACATCAAGAAGATTCCTATCACTTGATTGGAGTCCTTCATAGAAGTATTGGATAATCATAGCGTCGCTAAATTGATGATGAGGACAGCTTGCTACCAATCTCTTGTATCTTTCCCAACATTCATATAAGGATTCTCCCACATTTTGCTTCATCCCACAAATATCCTTGCGAATTTGAGTAGCCTTAGACGAAGGAAAATATCTCTCTAGAAAGAGTTTCTTCAACCCATTCCAAGTTGTGACACTTCCGGGAGGCAAGTAATATAACCAATCCTTAGCACTATCCATTAAAGAGAATCGGAAAACTTTCAACATAGCACCATTCGCCTCAACATCAGCTGGAAGCATGGCCGTGACAATGGTGTGGAAGTCCATAAGATGCTTGTTTGGATCTTCATTCACCATGCCATGGAACTTTGGAAATTCCCTAAGCAACCCCGGTTTGATCTCAAAAGTAGAGTTTGTTTGAATACAACCCTGTTGAGTATCAAGCTTGTGCGAAGCCAAGTCCTTGAGTGTACGATTTTCAGCGTCACCCATTGCTTCTTCTTCTCCTTCTTCTTCTTCAAAAGGAATCTCGTGTTCTATTCCTTCTCCTTCTTGCTGAAGAGCTTCGTGTTCTACTTCCAAGTTTTGTCCTTCCGTTGTGCCTTGGCTTGGTTGGAGTATTGTGCCTTTCCGAGTAGATATCCCGCACCTTGGATAATTCCAATCTTTAGAAGCCATGGATTAGGTACCTGAAACACAATTCTCACAAGAAAGTGAGAAACAAGACAAGAAACGAAAAGCAAGTATGCAAGCAGAAATAATAAAAAGAAACTAAAAACTTAAAAACTAGCCGAATGCCTCCCCGGCAACGTCGCCAAAATTTGATCGGTTGTCAATCGATACAAAAATAATTCACTTTCTTACTCAACAAAATATGAATGAAGTATAAAGTAAGGAAGAGTTCGTATCCACAGAGAGGCGATTGTAGTTATCAATTTCTAGTTTCTTAGTAACCAAGATGGGGAATTTCTGATTTTTGTAAAATAAAAGTAAAATAAAAGCAAAGTAAATAGTTGGAAGTAATCAATAGAGAAAGATATTGGTCAAGGAATTCATCTTCAATCTTAAACATGTGCTTGCATATATGATTAGAATTACGATTTAATCTCTTTTATTATCAAAAGCCTAGAAAATCAAGAGAGTAAGATAATCTGAAAATTTCCTAAGTTTATCAACACACACATTAGAGCTGCGTATGTTAATTCTACCTAAAGAATAACCTAACGCCTTGCGCTAATCAAGTTCAATTCCCAGGAGCATTAATTTTTGGAAATAGGCTAATCAATGTAATTGTCATACATTGCGCATAACAATTCGGACAATGGTCAAACTCTACATATGATTATAAGAGTGTATCACTACAAACTATAATCATATCATGATACTTGTATTTGGGTTATCGCTTGATGAAAAACCCTAAAATAGCTATGGATAAGATGCAAGTTCAATTAATTGGACACTTAACTAAACTAACATCAAAACCCTATCACAATACATCAATCATGTGATATTAAAAACAGTAGAGATATGAACGATAATCAAGAGAGAAAACTAATGCATTAATTAAGCACAAGTTATAGATATAAGACTACATCCTTAACCAATAATATTATATTTAGCTACACATATTCATGGAGTTCATCATAATCAATAATCAAATAAAGGAGATGAATATTAAATACAAAAGCAAACCCTAGTTGTAGTTCTCTTCTCTGCTCCAAGGATAGAATAAAAAAACGTCTTCCCATAAGAAGTAGAAGACTCTCTTTTATATTCCTTTGATTTCCAAAAATAGGTCTAATCTTCAAAGTCCATCACCAAAAAGTCCACCAAGCCTATTAAACCCATGTGTGAAAATAACCCAGTAAAAATCTCTGCCAAAATTAATCGCCGGAAAACTGGGTTTATCGCCGGAATTAGGTCGGAATACGGCACCGAACCGGAGCTCAGGCGACTAGAAAAAGTCCGAGGTCACCGGTCAGTCAACCAAGTTAGAGGTTGAATCAAATCATTCAAAATCACGAGTCAGAACCTATTCAAAATATCTTCTTCAGCTTATAATGGCCTAAGCCAAAGCCATTGCATGGCCATAGTTTTTACTGCTCAACAATGGCGCATTACAGCTTCATTCCAGCCCATATGGTACTGCATAACTCCTGTCATCCGCATGCATCTGAATTGCAACTCCAGTTTCAGCTGCACTGCAGCATACTCTCGAGCTCTCACTATAATCCCTGCAAATTCACTTCATAACCCATTTGCATTTCAATTCCAACTCCAACCAACTCTATCCATACAAGCAAAACTATAGAACTGGGTTTGTCTCCTTAGCAGCACACAGCACCACCAGGATCCTCATTCTCTGCAGAAGTAGATCCATTCTAACATCACCATATTTTGCTTTGAATCCCCAGCTCCTGTTGAGACAGCACAAAATACCACCAATTCATGTCTTCACAGCTTCTTTATCTCAGCACCAACTACCTCAGCTGGGAATCATTACCAACTCCCACACCTGCAATTCACAATTTCAGCTCATCTATTTTTTTCTCTTGCACACTACCAACACAGAGCACCATGTAACCATCTCCAGGCACCTCATTGAACCACTTCCAGCTGCAACAACATTCCACAGCATAATCCACTATCTCAAGTCACTGCATCAATTATTCAGCAGCACTCTCCCAGTACTAATGCACCCTGCTCAGCTTCATAATTCACCAGCTCATGCCCTGCTATAATAATTCACAAGCAACCCAAGACCACCAGTGCTTCTTAAGCATCAGTCATCTCCAATGAAAAAGTCTATACTTGCTCTCAGGTTCATTCAAAATGTGCTTCCAAACTCTAACTCCTCTTGCTGCACCTGCAACCCCATCGCCTCACAGCTCGTCCATCTTACAACTAGTTTTAGCAGCTTCATAACCTTCTCTGCACCCCAGCACAGCGCACAGTTCCATTTCACTGCTTTGCATCTTGCCCTGCAACACCAACTGACTTTTTAGTATATCTCCATTAACTGTAACACAGACCCATGAATCCATTATCTCCTTAAGCCCACATCAGCAACCAAGTCTATCTTGCTGCTCAACCATTCCACTGCACTGCCTCATTCCTTGCTGTCAGTTCAAACCCCAATTGTAACTGTAATCAACAACAACCACCTTACATTCTCTCAAACCACCAACAACTACACCCATTTGCTCAGAACCACTACTTGCAACCTCAAATTATCCATCTGCTTCAAAATTTCACCATACCCATCTTGCCATTCACAAGCTCCTGGCAGCAACATCAATTTCATCTGTAGTTGACTTACAGAACCACCAGCTGCAACACTGCTTCTCTAGCCACTCTTGTTCAACCACCAGTACCTGCTGATCAGTTCCAATCTGGATACAGCTTCAACTTCAGACCTAACTCAATCAAATCTTTCCTTCTCAACTGAGTTTCCATCTGTGAATTCAAGTTGAACCCAAGTTTCATTGCTCTATTAACAACCCAAAATCACCATCAATCCCTGCTTAATATCTTCTTTCATTATCGAAGTTCAAAACCCTAATTGCAAACCCTAGATGTCAGCAGAAACACCCATCTGCAATTCTTCTCAACTGTAGCATTTCCAGTTTCCATTCTCAGTTCAAAGAAACCCTAAATTCTACTTGAATAGACCCCCTGAGATGAACCATTTTCTGCAATTTTCCCTGTGAATCGAAAACTGAAATTGCTTTTAGACAAATCACATGTCTTCAATAGCAGCAGAACCTTCAATTTCCATTTCAAGAACCCTAACTTCGCAATTTCACAAACCTTCAACCCTGGAATGTCAGTGTCGTTCCTCTCTTCTCCATTTCAGAGTTTCTTCACCTCAATCACTGCGTCAACAAATCCAATCGACAGATGTAAATCCATCTTAAATTTCACCCACTGAATTCCTCCATTGTTTTCCTCACAGATCCAACAGTATCGATATCCGGCTGCGCCTCTCTCTCTTCGTTTCTCTAACATTTTGATGAGAAAATGATTGAGAAATCATTTGTCTCTGAAATCTAGGTTTGGTGTAGGAATGGGAGTGGATATAGCCACTTTGGTGATATATATAAGGGGTACCCAGAATGACTAGGCACTGTGAGTAGGATAAGGGTCAACCAAATGGCGGCCCTTATGTTGACTTGTATTTGACTCCCATGTTGCTCGTCTGCGAAATGATCTTCTTCCTTTTACGCTCCAATGGATGCTTTCTTCTTCTTTGAATTATTCCACCGACAGCAACCATCTCATACTTCTCAAATCCACTTCTTTTCTTCAATGAGAGTCATCACTAAAGTTGTCGTTCTTTTAAGACATAAATTTGCATCACTAAAGCCGACATACTTTTCAGACGGAGATGAAGAAATAAAAGCGATTAATGAGAAGTAATTAGCCTCCAACCGCAGTTGCACTTGATATGACGCTTTCACCCTGTTTCTTCTCCTTTTGTTCCAAATGACTCCAAAGTACCTAAATACTCAAAAACAAAACATAAGATACATAATTCACAAGAAAACTAGCAGAGAAAGCATAAACAATAGATAAATATTACGGTGTTTTGGACACCTATCACTTCTGCATCCATTTCCTTTACTCCAAACTCTTGAATGATGGTTTTCTTTCTTAAGACAGAATTCCCTTTGCTGAAGTAGATTGAAGATTTATTATAATTGATCATCTGCCCGGGTAAATTTGAGTAATCTCCAGAATTTCCTTGTGGTGATGTGTTGGGACCTTAGTCCCACATTGGTAGATGAGGCTTAATTGGGTAGTTTATAAGTCAATGGAATCCCTCATCTAGTTAACCGGTTTTCGAGTTGAGTTCTACCCATGGGCTTATGACGAGTTGGGGTCGGTACCCTAACATTTGGTATCAGATCCAACCACCACGAACCATGCCCGCTCTGGTATTAGAGCCAACCACCACGACCCATGCCCACTCCATGGAAGGGGTGACCTATAGGCTGGATTAAGGTGTAGGGGCACCTATGTATGGAAGTGGTTGTCACCGCATTGAATACTGATAGTCGAGTGGAGCCTCCATATGGGAAAGGGCTACCTCCATAAGAGATTTATTAAGTGGATGATTGTTGGTGCCCATCTATTCAACCTGTACCCTTGATAAAGTCCATGTTATTCATACTGACGCATTAAGAAAGATAATCCCCGAGAAAAAATAATTAATAGAGTTGGAGAAAGTGGGAAGCCTTGCCGAATACCCCTTTCGCTTTTGAAAAACCCTTGAGTACCACCATTCAAATTGATGGAGAAGGTAGTTGTGGTAACACATTTCATGATTAAAAAGTGAGCAGTTCCTGAAATTCCCATTATTCTCAACATATCTGCTACAAAAACCCAATTTACACGATCATAGGCTTTTACCATATCCACTTTTAAAGCAAAATAACCATTGGAAGCATTTGATGAGTTCATTGAGTGAAGCATCTCCTTAGCAATAACAATGTTGTCTAGTATTTGTCTTCCCGGGACAAATGCATTCTGATACCAAGAAATAAGCTTTTCTAAAAACGTCCTTAATCTGTTTGATAACAATTTTGCTACCATTTTATAGAGCACATTGCATAGTGAAATTGGTCTATAATGACTAGGAACTATAGGGTTTTATATCTTCAGGATCAGGGTTATATTTGTATGATTGAAATGATCCGGAAACACAACATACTGAAATATTGATTTTATTGAACTAACAACGTCATTACAAACAATTGACCAACAATTTTTATAGAAATTGGAGAGTACCCGTCCGGACCCGGAGAAGTGTAAGATCCCATGCTCTTGACCACGTTCCATACTTCTTTTGTAGGGATTCTAGAAATACTCTCATTTTCGTCTGGAGAAATTAAGTAGTTGTTGGTAAAAGATACTGCAGTAGAAGATTGACCTACCTGTTGTTGAAATAAACCTTTGAAGTGATTAATAAGTTCTCTAGTAATTCCATTCTGATCAGTAACCTATTGAGAGTCAACATTTTGAATATGAGATATTGTGTTCTTTCTCTTGCACTGTTGTATTGAAAGGTGGAAATGTCTAGTGTTGCGATCACCAGATTTTGTCCAATTTTGTTTCATGCGTTGGTCCCAGTACGTTTACTCCATAACTAGATATTCATTTAATTGAGAAGTAACTAACTTTTCCTGACGCAGTAAATGAGGAGAGGGTCTCCATAATTGAATTCTTAAGAGACGAGCCTTCAAGACAGCTATTTTGTGCTTCACACACCCTATTCTGGTTTTACTATAGTGAGAAAGAAAAGAGCCAAGTTTATGTAACTTATCTTGAAGATCATCATCCGTATTCTGAGTCCAACACTCAGCAACCTTACCTTTAAACTCAGGATTGGAAATCCAAAAAGCTTCAAACTTGTAATTAGGAGGTGCACAAGCAATGTTTCTGGAAGTATTTAAGAGGATGGGATCATGATCACTTGTAATTCATGGAAGATATAGAACCCCATAAGAATGATAGGATATGCACCAGTCAGGACTCGCCATAACTCTGTCCAATCTTTGTCTAATAAGACTCTCATAATTCCTGCCATTACTCCAAGTGTATGCAGGACCCGAGAACCCCAAATCAATCAGATAGTTTTGCTGAATAAAATTGTTGAAGTAAGATATATTCGAATCCAGTACTGGACGACCGCCAAATTTATCCTGACTTGAAGATATTATGCTAAAATCTCTAATGAAGCATTTACTTCCCGGGAATTTTTGGATTTTTGTAGATAGATTTTGCCAGAAAGATGCTATGTCCACCAGATTTGGAGGGCCATACAAACAGAAGAGATTCCACGGGTGTCTGGGACCATGATTATGGACAGAAGAAGAAATAATTTCCACTCTCACCGTATCTTTACAAAGAAGCCAAATGCCACCACTTATCCCAATTGAAGAAACAACATGAGTATTAGCAAAACCAAATTGATTTATTCTCTATAAAGAAGAGTCAGGAGACAACTTAGTTTCAGATAAGAAAACTATGTCAGGATCATAACCTATGAGGAAGGAATGGAGTGCTCGAAAAGTTGGGTTATTCCCCAATCCCCAAAAATTCCAAGAGAATATTACCATTTATTGTGCGGCAATTTAGGATTAGCCTATGTACCATCATCTGTAGCTTGTTGAGAAAAGACACTTCTTTGCAGTTTTGGTTGTGGAGAGTTTATTTTGATGTATTTCTCATATTGATTTCTCTTAGAGTAGTTGACATCAACACAAGCATATGTACCCGTTGTAGATCCCTGACCCTGAGATCTTGCCATAGCCTTCCATTCTTTGTTAAGAACACCTCCAAACGAATTTGGTTTGGCTACTACTTTCGTAGAACGAAAACCATCCTGAATAACCAGATTAGTATTTGTAGACGATCGAGAATCCATTGGGGTGATGGAAAGGATATCTTGGTTTCTCTAAAAGTAAGAATCTTTGTTATCATTGGGTAACTGAAGTTTATTCTTACCTTTGTAGTTCATGGAACGAGAAATAGTGACTCCTGAATAAGAACCACCAACCTCAGTATTCATTATCATCTGGTTACCAGGGTTAGAAAGGTTGTTGATTCCTTCATTAAGAGTATCATGACTATAATGAATCTGTTCCATTGCGGAGAAAGAGTTACAGAAGAATCCCGAGTTTTTCTTGAGATTGAGTCTTTCTGTGTTGTAGTGGAGTTGTATTCCTCAACTACAAATATGTCTTTGAACACTGGGACTTCATTAACATGGGCTCATGCAGCAACATTAATGGAAGCATTGTATTTAGGTTTCAGCATTTAAAGTGCTTGTTCTTGGAATTCCTTCGTCACCTTCTTAAATATATGATCCTTGTAATAGTTAAGTTTTGAACAGACTTTCATTAAGTGACCAATAAGGCCACAAAAAATGCAAAACTTAGGAAGACGATCATATTTAATAAATACGGCGTAGTCTGGGTTGTTGGGTAATGGGAAAGAAATTTGTTTAGGAAGGGAATGATTGATGTTGATGTGATTTTTCGTTCTTGCAAATTTGCCCCAAGTAGATGCTTCATAATTTGGAATTGGGCGTGTTTCACCAACTTGAGATATGAAGTCGAAAACATAAGTTGAACTTAAAATTTCTACTGGTAAACCATGGATTTGGAGACCAAATTCCACTATTTCAAACTTATAGTCATAAGGAAGTTTTCCTAGTAAGCATCTTTCTATAGCGTAAAGATCATCTTTGATAATCCAAGGAACACCATCCATAATCATTTTTCAATCTGCAAGAGATTCAAATTTGATAAGGAAAGTTTCATCAGTGAAAGAGGATACATAAAACACATGGTTGGTTTTCCATGATTTTTGTAGGGTATCTCTTACTGCCATGAATTTAGGGGTTTTTGGAACAATGATTTTCAGAACCAAGCAGTTATTGTGATTTAGTTTTGAACCTGGGATGTTTGTGTTGATATGAAGTGTCGATGAAGAAGTTTTATGGGAAAGGAAATTAGAGAAGTTTTCTAGAAAATATTTATTAGGAACTGTTGTAGTTTGTTGTTTTGAAGAGGAAGCCATGACTACTACGAATGAATTATGAGAAGAAAATGCCTTACTTGGTTATTTGAGAGGTTCAAATAAAACCTGGGATAAGCAGTTAGTTAGACGGTTAACGGCAGTTATAAAAATTATTAAATTGAATGATAGTGATGGAAGGCAGTTAATTGTGTTTAATGAAGAAGAAAACGAAAGCATATCGTCTGTCCCAACTCCGGAAGAAATATGGTCAGTGTTAGTCAAAATGGGTTCCTATACTTCTCCAGGGCCTGACGGGTACTCTCCTATTTTTACAAATCTTGTTGGAATGTTGTAGGAAATGATGTTGTTGATTTAATAAAATCAGTTTTTACTTATTCTCGATTTCCAGAACTATTAAATCACACTCATATCTCTTTGATTCCAAAAATTAGGAGCCCTTCCAAACCCAATGATTTTAGGCCAATCTCACTTTGTAATGTTCTTTATAAGATTGTTGCAAAGCTACTTTCGAATAGGATAAAACCCTTTCTTGATAGATTCATATCTTTATCCCAAAATGCTTTTGTCTCGGGTCGTCAAATTATTGAAAACATTGTTGTCGCAAAAGAGTTATTACATTCAATGAATAATTCTTATGCCTCAAATGGACATTTTGCTCTCAAGGTGGACATGGTTAAGGCCTATGATAGAGTTAATTGGAAATTTTTGAGTGATATGTTATATGTAATGGGTATTCATGACAAGTCTCATAATATAATTATGGAATGTGTAACTTCTGCAACTTTTTCAATAAATATCAATGGTGGTCCTCAAGGTTGGTTCAAAAGTGAAAGAGGTATCCGCCAAAGATGTCCTCTATCTCCAAGTCTTTTTATTATCTGTTCTCAAGGCTTGTCAATCTTAATGCAACAGTTTTAGAATCAAGGCCTTTATCAGGGATATAAGTTGAATCAATGGGCTCCTACAATTTCTCATATAATGTTTGCAGATGATTTGGTTTTCTTTGGTGAAAATTCCAGAATTAATGTGTTCCATCTGAAAGAGATTCTTTCCATTTATTCGGAGTTGTCAGGGCAGATGATCAATTATGGTAAATCTTCGATCTTTTTCAGTAAAGGTATTTCAGAAGTGAGAAAGTTGATTGTTATGCAGGATTTGGGTGTCAAAGAAATGTTGGAAGATGATAAGTATCTGGGTATTTACCTTCTTAAATATGATTATAGGATTGCAAGCTTTGATTTCTTAATAGAAAAATTTCTCATCAAGTTGGCAGGCTGGAGACAACACTTTTTAACTGCGGCAGGAAGAACTGTTCTATTAATGAATATTTTATCTGCAATATCCATCTATTTTATGGGTTATTGTATTCTTCCCAAGGGAGTTACGGATTTAATCGATAGAATAATGAGGAATTTCTGGTGGGGTCACTCTAATGATACAAGGAAGATGCACTTCATAAATTGGGATACAATGAGATTAGATAAACATGAAGGTGGTCTTGGAATCAAAAATATAGAATGGGTTAATCAAAGCTTGGTGTGCAAATTAGTGTGCAAATTCTTAACTAATCAAGATACTTATATTGTGCTAAAGATTCTATTTTTTATATAGAAACTCTTGCATAATTGGCTGGCGGTGAAAGGAAACTTGAAAATAATCAATAATAACATGGATGTCTCCTGTACTTTCTGCAAACATGAGGAGGAAACAGTGGTGCATCTCTTTTTTAACTACCCTTGGGTGAAAACTGTTTTTCTCAATGCTCATCCGGTTATTTCTTTCGATGAGGTGGTTATGAATCCAGGAGATATTATTATTCGATGGATGGAGAACAATATGAATGATGTATTCACGGCTGGGGTTTGTATTCTTTGGAATATCTGGAAGATGAGAAATAATATGGTTTTCTCAAATGTTTCTTTCTCATCAGGTACGATTTTAAAATTAGCTTCTGCTGATATGAATTTGTGTACTCAACCAAACTCGTTAGCTAGTCAGCCTCAACCATCTCAATGGATACCTCCGGAACCGGACTTCATTAAAGTGAATGTGGATGTTGCTTTCTTCCCAAATAAAGGAGCGGTTGGTGATGTTGCTCAAGATAGTGCGCGGATTTATTGTGGTTGTGCTACAACCAATTTTGATGCAACTTCTCCTTTAATGGCAAAAACCCATGCGGTGATTTTAGGTATCAACATGGCTAGAAGATACAACTTCTCCAAGATTATTATTGAATGAGATACTTCGAACGTGACCAAAGCAATCGTTGGAGATGTTCAAGATATTCCTTGGAGTATTAGAGCATTGGTAATGAAAATTAAGGAACTAGCAGAATATTTTTCAGAAATTAGGTTTGTCTCAGTACCAAAATGTGTAAACTTCATAGCTCATGATCTTTGTCAATTTGCTATGTGTGAAAACTACTCGGGGTGGTGGAACTCGAATTCCTCTCATGTTTGTATTTCTTCAAACCTCAACTTTAATGAGGTAGTATAATAAATTTGTTCTTGGGGTTCTTCGGAACCCCTTGCTCCTTCAATATTTTTTTTTGTGTTAGATCATGGTTGCGAGGACTGGATTCTTTGAATGAATGGACTAGATAGTAACCCGTGCTTCGCACCGGCGATAAGTTTTTTCTATTGCTTCGCACCGTCGATAAGATTTTTCTTTTGCTTCTGAGCTTTAATATATTGTATTTTCAATCGTAAGGCACGTACCTACGCTTGATGAAAATGAAGCAAAGAGTGAAAGACCCATCTAATAGAGTGGAATTTTCAAATAACATTGAATATTATCATGGGTAACATTGTATCTTATGTGATCAAATGCATTACAACAGTGGCCTTTGTAACATAGAAAATTCAAACAATAATGAGGTGCAGATAGTAAATGGGCGTAATGTATGTCTTCTTTGACCAATGTTATCTACCTTGAAATACATAAAGTTGTCTTCCCAAAGATATTATTTCCAAGAGGTTAATAATGTGGATATTTGTCACTTCTTATAAATTGGTAAATGCATCCTTGAAGGAACTCTTGGACTTGATGTTACTGAATTATCCAATTAGCCAACTGCTTACATACATTGTTTTTTAATTTAACTGCATATATATAGATGAGTGAATAAGATACTGTGATAAACATATGTGTTTGAAATTGTGAGTTAGAGGTTAGCATATACCCGTTATCATGGGATATGATCTTATGGAAGCCTAAGTTAAAGATGTGCCTTTAAGAGATGCAGAGGAATCATGACCAAAACTTCATAACTAATGTCGCATCTCCAATATGCATAACAAAAATGGATGAATAAATTTTTGGTATTATAATCAAATTTGGAAGTAATAAAGAAAGTGATGGCATTTCCATCAGCCTAGCACTATCTAAATTAGATATTCCATCAAAATAAAAGTTTGGATTAGATGAGTCATAGGGAAAGGTCGAAAGTTGTTCTTCTCAAGGCGCACAATGATTAATGAGTTGACTCGTTAAAACTTGTTCTCCTTTTTGATCAATCTTTGATTCTGATTTGATTTTCCGATGACACTATAGTATTAATCATTCTTTTTCTCATTGTTTTTCTATGACTCATCTATCTATTTCATTTTCAATCAGTTAGTTTTCTCATTTTATTTTAGCTTTTATTTTTCGATTTCTCTTTAGTTTGTTTCTATGGAACTTATCTTGTTTATGGTTCTTCTAAACATGTTTTGCTAATTCTTTCAGGGCCTCCTGTATTCATCGTCATCATGGGGAGCCTTCAGTGTTGGACCTTTATATCTAACATAATCCTTCTTACAACATTATTGTTACAATCGCAAATCGTATTGTGGTCATCTTCTAAAGCAGTATTGCAATCCATCGAAGCAAAGGTGGATTTAACCAGTATGTCTCAGTATATCCCTCTCTGTCATGTATATGATTTAGATGATGTTTTCCTCTCATTTTGGAGAAGATTGAAGGTGCCGAGCCAAATTGGGATCGTGGATAATTTGAATTTCAAAAAATCAAACTTCCCCCCCTATGAGAATACGTAAATTTAGGATTGAAATTTTCTTGCCGGAAAGATCTCAGTCTAGAGTCATCGTCATCAATTCTATAATTTTTGGTCACTTATCCGTCAAAAATTTGTTTCCTATAATACAGGATAAAAATTATTCTCCATTAATGAGAATTTTCTACATAAAAGATATCTCCAAGTCCTTTATAAGATCTTCCAAAAACATTAAAATCTCTATCAATTCTCAAAACCCTTTCAAAAGCTTCAGATCTACAAAAATGTTATCCCCTGCAAACTCTCAAATTTCTGCAATTACCTCCAAGATGCAGAATGCAAAAATTAGGGATATCTGTGCTCGACAGATGAGAAGAGTAGCTGGTACTAAAGTTGCAATAAATGAAGCTTCAAAGAATCTGAACACTACTCTGATTGGTAAACTCTTTACCAAAGAAACTGTTGAAACGGATGATGTCAGGAAAGAAGCTAAACTAGTGTGGAACAGATACAAATTAAAAGATCTCAGACGTCTAGACAACCATATTTTTCTCTTCAAGTTTAACTCTGAGGAAGTTATGAATGCCATTCTAAAAAAAGGGCCTTGGAATCTTCTCAAGGCTCATCTTAATCTCAAAAAGTATGATGCTGCAATCCCCGTAGAAAACTGGATTTTCAATGAACAATATTGGACAGTTCAATTTCAACATATACTTCTTGAATATCATTCTGTTGCTGTTGTTAATGATGCTATCGAGAACTGGGAACAAAAATTTCGACTGACCCAGAAGACTGCAACCCTTCTTATGGTACCACTATATCACCAAGAATCAAAATAAATCTTTCTAAACCTCTCCATAAAGGTGGTTGGTGGAACACGGCAGCTGGAGGACAAACGTGGATACGATTTCACTGGGAAAGACAACCACATAATTTATGTCCTAAATGCTATACCATAGACCATGATGAAAATGAATGTGAGAATACAACATATGATTTAATGATTAGGATATTCACTAATGAGCAATATGTGGAGTATATCCATGAACCAGCTACTGCGTATGGGGTTGAGATTATTGATGATCTTAACCTTCTTCTAGAGAAGATTTTTGAAGCTAGCAAAAAACAACTGGAGGTTGAATATGACAATGAGGAGCATAAGAGGAACCATAAAAGAAGAAGAACTGATGACCAGGAAAATGTCATAGAGGGAGACACTGAGAATCCACCTAACAATGACTCCGATGGCATGGAACATGACCTGATTGAAGAAGGCCGTTCAGAGATGAGGGATAATTCCTATGAGGCCAACACTCTTTTGGTAACTATTCTTAAACACCACTTATCTCTTAACATTGCTTCACTCTCTTTAAATTATTTTAGCTCTCCAAATCTTTCTTTTATCTCACCTGTTGTGTCCTTATCGACTTCTAGTATCAGTAACCATAATAGTTCTAATGGTAGTATAAACTTTGTTCATAATATTCGAAATAATAACATGAAAATAATTAGTTGGAATTGCCAAGGCTTCTTAGGTAAATCTACCAGAGACCATTTACTGCACTTAAACAATCTTCATTCTCCCGACATAATTTTCTTATGTGAAACTAAAATAAATGATGATCGTATTATCCATCTTACTGGTGCTCTTAGATTTCCAAATCATTGTTATGTTCCATCCTTAGGTCGTGCAGGTGGAATTATTCTACTGTGGAAAGATGGTATCAAAGTGGAAATGATGAATTCTTCCAAGAATATGATTCATGTTGTTATAAATCATGACCAATCTTTAGGAGACTGGTTTCTTTCTTGTGTTTATGGCACCCCTTATGTTGATCAACAACCTACTCAATTGAGCTATATCCAAGACCTAAGTACTTCTGTTTCTATCCCCTGGGTTCTTATTGGTGACTTAAACATAGTCTTAGATCCTCATGAAAGAAACACTTATGTCTACGTTACTCCTCATGAAGTTCTAGAGTCCATTAGACAATCTGATTTACAAGACATGAATTTTTCGGGTAACCCTTTCACCTGGACTATCAATAATCATTGAACAAGTAAAGTTAAGTCTAGATTAGACAGATCTCTTGTCAATAGTGAATTCATCATTACCTATCCAAATGCTAGTCTTAAACATATTTCCCAACTAGGCTCTGATCATGATTTCTCTTTTTGGGAATTCAGTCTCTGCAGGGAAAAACTGGAAGTTTTTTTAGCATTGGCTTCAAAATAACTCTTGTGCTAATGAAATCAATAATGCTTGGAACTCTAACATCTTTGGTTCTGCAGCTTTTATTTTGACTGACAAACAGGCAAATACTAGACATCTTCTTTCTAAATGGAGTAAGTCCACTTTTGGTCATATTCCTTCAAGAATTACAAACATCAAACAAGAGTTATCTTCTCTGCAAGACACAAATGTTCAAGGTAGTAATACTTCTAAAGTTACAAAGTTGGAGAAGAAAATTGATTATTTGAATGAAATTCAGGCAAGCTCAAACAAACAGAAATCAAGAGATAGATTCTATAATGATATGGATAAGAATTCTAAGTATTTCCATATTAGAGCTAATCAGAGAAGAACAAGAAACAGAATAGACTCTCTCAAAGCTCCATATGGCTCATGGTGTCAAGAAAAATATTCTATTGAGCAGTTGCTTGTAAATCATTTTCAAACCATCAGTACTACGGGGAATCCAGCAAACAGTTTTCACTTTCTCCAGCATATTCCTTCTTATATCTCTCAGCAAGACAATGATAAACTAATTGCTATTCCAACTGAGCAAGAAATACATAAATCCCTTATGTCTATGGAACTATGGACATCTCCAGGACCAGATGGTTTTCTACCTGGTTTTTATTAATCTCAATGGTCAGTGGTTAAAGATGATGTCTACAAAGTAGTACAAGCCTTATTTCATTCAGGTTTTCTATTGAAGAAACTTAACTGCACCAGAGTTACTTTAATCCCCAAGACAAACTCAGCTCAGAAACTAGAAGACTACAGACCTATTGCTCTTTGAAATACAATTTACAAAATAATCTCTAAAGTCATTGCACTGAGAATAAAAAAACACATGGTTAACATCATCTCCCGAATGCAATATGCTTATGTCCCTGGGAGGTTAATCTCTGAAAACATTTGTATGGTTCAAGAATTGGTTCAAGCTATGAAGAAGAAAAAAGGAAGAACTGGACACCTAGCTTTAAAGATGGATATGTCTAAAGCCTTTGATAGGCTAGAATGGGAGTTTCTTATTGAAGTTCTAAAGAAGTTTGGTTTTTCTGATACATTCTGCCATCTCATATATCAATGCATCTCAACAACTCAAATTGAAATTATGGTAAATGGTTGTCCTTCCCATTCTTTCAAACCTACAAGAGGTATTAGGCAGTGAGATCCCCTCTCCCCTTACCTCTTCATCCTAGCTATGGAGGCTTTCTCAAGAAACATGAATAAATATGAGAATACTAAGCATCTAACAGGTATGAAAATCTCAAGATTTGCTTCAAAGATTAACCACTTATTATTTGCAGATGATTGCTTGTTATTTTGCAAGCTAAACTTGGATCAAACAAGAAAGCTACTTCAGGTTATAGAGGATTTCAGTTCTTGTTCTGGCCAACTCATTAACTTCAAAAAATCAGCAGTTTACTTCAGTAAGAACATGAATCCTTCATCCTGCCAGACAATAAGTGACATTCTTCAAGTTAGACAAATGAACCTCAATGAGGAAAAATACTTAGGCCTTCCTTTTTTTCTTGGAAGAAATAAGAAAATTCCTTTCTCAACTCTTAACAGCAAAATGGAAGCAAGGCTAACAAAATGGAGATGTACCAACATGTCAGAAGCTGCTAGGTCTGTGATGGTAAGGAATGTGACCAATGCTATACCAGTTCATCATATGCTGAGTTTTAAACTTCCAGATACTACCATAAAGAAAATAAACTCCACAGAAGAAGTTCTGGAGGAAAAAGAAATCAAACAAAGGAAAACATCTCATCACTTGTAAGAGTGTGAATACTCCAAAAGAGGAAGGAGGCTTGGGCTTCAGGGATCTTTATCTGTTTAATAAAGCTCTCTTGGAAAAATCAGCATGGAGATTGTGTTCTGACAAAACTTCAATATGTGCAAAGTCATTTCAGGCTAAATACTTCCCAGATGGTCAACTTTCAAATATAAAGCATAACAAAAACTCTACATGGTCTTGGACTAGTATCAGCTCTAAAATAAATTTCATCCCCTAATTCAGTTTTTGGTCTCTTGGAAATGGTAATAAAATTCTTATATGGAAGCACAACTGGGTTTATGGAGTGAATGGGCCTCCAATAGCTAAACAAGGTGCTGCTAATCCCACTCAATATACTCATATCTATCAACTTTTTGCTGCTGACAAATGTAGTTGGAATTCAGACTTGGTGTTCTCTCTGTTTGACAACCAAACTGCAAGTTTAATTCTTAATATTTCAATCTACCCTGATTTTGAAGAAAAAATTGTTTGGACATTGGAGAAGAATGGAGATTTTTCTGTTAAGTCAGCTTATAAGAAAATGTTTGAGGAGAAAAATGCTGGAAACCAAGTCAGTGATGTTATGCAAAAAGTTTTCAAAAGGTTGTGGAAGCTACCTCTACTACCAAGAGTTATCCAATTTTTCTGGAAATGTGTGAAAGATGTTCTTCCTACCAGAGACAAGCTAACTCATGTAATTCAAAATGGAGACTTCAGTTGTCCTTTCTGCAAGCAAGTCACTGAGACCTCCACACAATGTATTCTTGAATGTCAAATTGTGAACTTGGTTTGGTTTGCTTTTCTGGGGATAAGACGTCCTTCTACTGTTTCTCTCAAGGACTGGATCATTGGTCATTTCATTCAGCAACAAACTGGTCAGATTAAAGAAGATATAATTTGTAGAATAGCTATTGTAGCCTGGTGCATTTGGTCACACAGATGTGATATTGTCTTCAAGGGTGTCTCTCCTTCTCATGAAACTATTATGAAAAACTGCAGGAAGTATCTCTCAGATTTCACTGACATGTCTAGGAAGAATTCTACTCACTCTATTCGTCAGCCTAGGAATAATTTACATTGGTCTCCACCTCCAAGGGGAACTATTACTATTAACTCTGATGGATCTTATCTGGATAATATTGGTGGTATAGGACTAATCGCTCGTGATTTTGCAGGTACCCACAAAGGTTCCAAGTGCATCCACCTAGCAGCTTTAACGAGTCTAGAACATGCAGAGTGCCAAGGTTTGTGGGAAGCGACTACATGGGCTAAAGAGATGAATTTTCAGAATGTTCGGTTTGAATTGGACTCAAAACTGGTGGCTGATGCGGTGACTGATGAGCATAATAACTGTGATTGGAGAATTCATAACTTAATTTGCACTATTAAGCAATCTTTTTTAGATTTTAGCTCATGGCAATGCTCTTATGTGCCTAAAGAGAAGAATAAAATAGAGGACATGTTGTCCAAATTATCTAGAGTTGAAAAATTGAGCCATGTTTGGCCTTCTGATCCTCCTAGTTTGATTGTTGCTCAACTAGAAAAGGAGGCAAACTATGTTCACCCTTAATTCTTAAATAAATTCCTTCTTTTAGTTTCAAAAAAAAAAGTAATAAAGAAAGTGTTACAGACTAATATCAGCCTCCTTAATCCATTCTTCTAAACTTAATATTAACTTCAAAATTTCCAAAGGATCCTATCAACACTATGGTGTTGAATCCACATTGTATGAAGTTTGTCATCGACTCATTGTTACCTTTGATATTCGACCAATCTCCTAAATAACTTCAAAAACTACTTAGATGAGTACCTCAATGTTAGCTTGGATGTCCCATATATTTCATGCCCAAGAATCTGTATTGGAAATCCAGCGCAATTGCATAAAACTTTCTGGTTTACATTATCAATGAAGTTTAATTTCGCAATTAATAGTACACCGACATTTGAACCAAAATTTTTGTATTATATCTTGTGGTATACGACAATGAATTTTTTTAATCTTACATTGAATATATTTTTCGTTGCGACGTTCTGCATTCCCCTAAACTGTGTCATATAGGACATTACTCATACCACCGGCAACATAAGCTTTAATACAAAATAGAAATATCCAGACATTACAAAATGGCCAGACCTTTTAAATTAATAAAAGTGATCCATAAATTAGAAAAACACATAAATTTAAGTACTTACATCGTAAAAATATCCGGTCTACACCAACATATAAAAAGGGATTTCCTCTGATTTTTCAGTTCACGAAAGTTTACCTCCATGGCCTGCATTCTCAGCATTCATGTAAGAATTAGAGTACAACCTTGGAACCCGTAGTTTTAACTCTCAACATTCACATAAGAATCAGAGCTGCAAAACTGAACACCTTGGGAGCCTGTAGAAAATAAAAGAAAGAACATGAGCACAACGACAACCAACTTGACAGCTAAATAGGGTAGTGAACCCAATTACTAAGGATTGATGTTCGTGTTTTATTGAAAAGGTAAAGAGAAAACAGAATTTCCTGGATGTGCATGATCCTATTAAAAACAATAGTTTTTAGTAAAGGAAATCTATTAGTTTCCTTGGAAACACTTTAGTAATGATAAACTAAAAAAAAAAAACCATACAGAAAATGATAAACCTTTGAATTAGTCTTTTGATTCTGATTAGAATGCCTATACCAAATTAAAATAAAGAGTGCTTTCTGCGAAAGGCAACAAATAGATGTTTTGTCAAACATGCTATGTGAAACTTACGAAAGAGAAACTTACATGCGTCAATGTCATCGTTCTCACTTCATCGGTGATATATTCGTCGTACTCATCTTCTGCAAGAAATATTTTTGTAAAATGAAAACCAATAACTCAGTACTTCTATGAAGTTACCATTATACCAATTAGAACACTTAAAACCCAAGAAAACGTAGGGAGAATAAGAGAGTCGCATACCCCTTTAAGAATACTGTTTTCACTAATTTGAGTTGGGTGAAAGATAACAGAGATAAAATCCAAGCTTTAAAAAACCCAATTCAAAGATGGATTACACCATTCAAAGGCTCCTAATTTCTGCAACACTACAACACATACAAAAATCCAAAGATTAATCAAGCAATCAAAATACAAAATAATCCCAGAAAAAAGAAGAACATGCATAAAAGTTAATAGGAAAAACTCGAGAGGATTTATGTTGTTCAAATCCCTGCTTTCAGAAATTTAGGGAAAATCAAAAAACATAAGTCATAAGTGGGGGTAGTTTATGGTTGGATGTGTTATCAATAACATGAGTGGGGAAATGGGGTAGTTTTCGGGTGGGTTTCTTATCTTATTAATTAACTGTGTGGGGCAACAATCAATGAAAATGCTCTATTTTACAATATTATTCCCAAAGCTATCCACATCAGCATTTTGTGGGGCCAGAATGAATGAGAATTGAGATTTGAGATTCAATTATCATCTTGTTAGATTAGATAGATTTAGAAGGAAAACTATCCTCTTACTGACTCCATTGAAGGAATCAGATAAGAAGAGTGGGCAGTAAGAAACTGAAACTATGAACCGTGATTTTTTTTTTTATTTTTTTTTTTATGTATGCGGTAAAATTGGTACAAAAAGATGATGATTACATTAATTAATGAAAGAAAACAATGATTTGATGTTTGTGATAAATCTGACCAATATGGCTATATATATGAAAGACGTACGACACCATTTTTGGGCACCCAATTTGGGACTATGATGGCCGTATAAATATTAAAATGTATGTCGGATTTATTGTGTAATTTAGTGGTTCTTGGTAATCACACACTCTTTAAATTACCACGTTTTAGAATGACAGTTTTTTAATGTTAAATGATGGATCCCACTATTTTCAAGTTATATAACGGAATTTGTTTGTAATATCATATTCACGTAATTAGTCTGTCATTTAAAAACGTGATTTATAGCCCCTTCTTGACTAGCTCATTTATCTTAAATAATAATTATCTTGAATAATTATTAATATTTAAGATAATTATCCCCTTTTATTTAGGATCCTGCATTTATCTCAAATAATATTAATAATTATAAATAAATAAATATTCAAGACTCTTGGGCTTCAATAATAAGCCTAGTGGGTTTCCATAATAAACCCACTGGTTTCCCTAACAACCCAAATCCAGGCTTCCACAATAAGCCATGTGGGTTTCCATAATAAACCCACCGGTTTCCTCAATAAACCTTATTAGGCTTCCACAATAATCCATGTGGGTTTCCACAATAAACCCACCGGTTTCCACAATATATCGTATTAGGATTCCACAATAAGCCATGTGGGTTTCCACAATAAACCGTATTAGGCTTCCACAATAAGCCATGTGGGTTTCCACAATAAACCCACCGGTTTCCACAATAAACCGTATTAGGCTTCCACAATAAGCCATGTGGGTTTCCAAAATAAACCCACCGATTTCCACAATAAACCATACTAGGCTTCCACAATATGCCATGTGGGTTTCCACAATAAACCGTATTTTTCCCATACCAAATATCTTGTGCGGTACGCACGTATACTATTTTAATAGGGTACAAACATAGTTGTTGAAGAGGAAGGATATAAAGCTGCGAAGACCAAAGGCAAAGGTAAAAGTGCTCTTCGCAAGGAGAAATTTGTTGCCTCATCTTCAAAGAAAAGAAAGATTCACTCTCCTTCTCCCTCGAGCTCCCATTATGATGAGAGTACAGATGACGATGCTGTATTCGCAAAAGAAGGTGTCTCTTCTGAATCCTCAATGGCACAACTATCCAGCATATTCTCTGATTCTATGCAAGGAATTGGTGATACTCCTCTAACTAATGCCTGCAAGTCCATAGCTGCTATCTGTGATGCCCCCTCTTAGAGAATAATGAGTCTCTTCGTGGAGTTTCCAGATTTGTATCCCCAAGTTTCTTACATTCGCTTAATAGCTTGGTAAATTTTCATACTTGTATTTTTATTCTTTTACTTTTTGATTCGAAATTGTAGTTTATTTTGAAAATTTGCCTTATTCTTTCGCAGGCTGGAAAAGCTTCCTACGCAGTCAATTCTGACTTAGTTAGGAGATGTGGGAATTTTGAGAAGAAAAATCTTCAGCTTCGCAAAAAGAATGAAGAATTGGAAGTTGAGGCTGTCAGTCTTCGCGAGAAGAATAAACAATTAGAATCCGAAACTGCTGTTCAGGAGAATAAAATTTCTAGCCTTCAGAATGCAAATCAACAACTCTATGGTATGAATTTTTCCTTCTTCCCCTTGATTCCTTTATCCCATTGTTTTATCTTATTTGATCAACCATTTTTGCAGACATTTATTGTCTTTCTGATGAAGCTAAACTCCTTCGTTCTTTTCCCGACCCTATAGATGATAATACCCTTCTCGAGCGTCTTAATAATTCTTTAAATAGTTTTTCCAATGATAAGATTAAATCTCTTTCCATAAATGAACTCAGATCCAAACTTCGCCTCTTAGAAATTGACCATAGATCCAGTTTGGGTTTAGCCAACAAATTTAAGCGTTTTTACCATAACTCTAAAGAGGAAATCAATACCTTAAGGACCAAGAACAGTGATCTCATAGATGATAAAGATTGCATTGCTAACCAAGGCGCTCAAGCCTTAGCGAAATTTCATGAAACTCTTCTTGGGGTTCAAATTGAACGAGATGAACTTAAACGCAAAAATGCTGTGCTTAGCGAGAGAGATAGTCAAATTCATTCTCGTCTTCTCATAACTAATGATGATGAATCCGCAACCAAACTATTAAGATGGTTTGTGATGATAATAACATTCTTCATTCCACATATCCCTGCCTCTCGGAAGAAATTCCAAAGAACGTTCCTAATCTGGTTATCTCTGATAGTGATGCTAGCGAAGAAGAATCTGATGAAGATGAAGAAGAAGAATCTGATGATGACGAAGAAGAAGAATCTGGTGAAAATGATGAAGAATCAAACAAGAAATAATTTTTGCTTCCTTCTTCAACTTTTTGTAATATCTGTATATTTGTTCTTTGATCTTCTGTTCTTGTAATATATCACTGCAAATTTCGCCATCTTCTAATATAAATTTTATCTCTTTTGCGTCTTTATGCTCGTGTAAATCTTTGATATGGAGACAAATAACATTTTCTCATTCTATGCATTCCCATACTTTCCTCTGTTATTTGTATTCAAATGAAAGATTAAGCAAATTATTTTTGAATATTAAGATTGTTGCGTAATCTTTTGGTAAATTTATGCCTCAGTTTCGCAGATATCTCTGCATAATCTCGCAATCATGTATTTTGAGAGATAATTCTTGTTTTTTTCATTCTTATGTGGTCTTATTTTGCCTTCCTAAGTAAAGGTCTTATTTTGCCACCTTTTGTCATGGCGACAAAATCGCAGGACGTCTTTGCACTCTCATGTAGAAACCCATTGATCTTGTATTAACTTTTCTCTTTTGTCATTTTTTTTACGACAATATGACAGGCCTAAATATTCTTGCAAAAATAATGCCCCGTGACATTGCCGTCTTGCGACAAAATCGCAGGACGTCCTTACACTTCCATGTAATGACCCATTAACCTTGTCTTATCTTTATCTCTTGTATTATTGCCTCTTCAGGATTGTCGCACAAATATGACAAGCCTTGATACTCCCGTGAGTAAAAAGCCTCATGACATTTGCGTCTAAAGACACTTATCATCTCCCTAATGGAGGGTGCGGACCTTATCTTCCCCCTGGTTGCCCCTTCAAGGAGATGTACCTCTACCATACAAGGTTGGCTCTTCCCATCCGGTCTTAATAACAACCAGTTGTTTTCACAGCCTTTTATCCCTTTTGCCTATATGGCTTATGGTTACGAGACTGCACCCTAAGTGTGGTTTTCTTCAGGCCGAGTGCATCATAGTCAAGACTTGCTAAGAATGTCCAGGTACGTTCCAGATGCCCCAGGCACTCTTGGCTCAACCGTGTACCTCAGAGCCTTGATCATATTCTGCACTCCTTAGAAGAGACCCTCAGTCGTCCAACCTAAGTCATAAGATTAGGTGTAAAATCCAAGGTACCTCTCCTGGATCGGCTTTATTGACCCCAAATCTCCATGACTCAAGTTCCAGGGGCGGTGTAACCTTTTCGATGAGCCATGCAACAGGTACCCCTTCTAAGACGTACTTTAGGTCTTACATTTTCCTCTTGCGAAATTTTGATTTCGCAAACTAGGGTGTACTCCATAGTAAGTTCGCCCCTTTCTGATGATTATTCTGTTTTTTTTTTTTTTTGCATTTCAGCTCTGTTGTAATTTCTCAATCACATCTTTGTCATTAAGTAAAATATTTTTTTGAAATTTTTTGCAACGAATCAGCCATACATATCTCTTTCTTTTCTCATTTCACAGTTTAAATTTTGTACCTTTGCTTTCTGCCTCTGCATTGTTGTTGTTTTTTGTAACTTTCTTACCTTTTGCGAGATTTTCGCCACTTCTTATTTTCAGCAAGCATTGGCTTTGCAGAATTTATTCTTCTGCCTGCTCTATTGCATCTACCATTAATCTCTCACTTCTTTGTATTTCTTTGACGTTATATTTTCAATTCTCCTTATTTGAAGTTTGTTCTTCGCATGATTTTATATCAATTTCATAACACTTATTTCCTTCAATACAATCTCCTTTTATAATGCCAATTCCACTTGGATGATGGAATTTGATGCATTGATGAAATATTGACGCTACACCTAGAATCCCATGTAACCAAGGTCTGTCAACCAAAGTATTATATGGAGACTCTATATCGACAATACAGAATAGAACTTCAGAAGATAATCCTTTTAATGGAATTCACATAGCAACCTCTCCTTTTGGATTATTTGCAGTACCGTTAAAGACATAGATTTTATAGGTTGAGGGTATTAAATCTTCATCTTTCCCTCCCATAGTTTTATATGCATGATAGAACAAGATGTCCACGGAACTTCTAGTGTCAATTAAAACTCTATTGATTGCCCATGAATCCTCCGCTTCATCATCTCTTGGTCTTGGGTTGATCTCTAGTCTTACCACCAATGGGTTTTCATGCATTTCTCCAGCCTCAGGTACTTCTTCTGTAATGAAAGAGATGGTTTGATTTTGCCATTCTTTTAACGACGAAGTCTTCGCAATATTCATTATTTCTCTCCCATCAACATCTCTTGCGAAAACTCTTCTCAGAACGCTATCATGAAAGTCCTCAATAGTTTTGTACAGATTTTTTGCCTTCGCTCCAACTTCTATTACAAATGTTTATCTTTCCTTTGTTGTATTAGCTCTACGAATTTCTGGTGGAGATGGTAATGGTTGAGATTGTGGTTTCCCTATTAGAAAATGATTTAGCTTTCCCTGATCGATCATTCTGAGGATGATTCTCTTTATATTTCTGCAATCATTTGTCGAATGTCCATGGAAATGGTGATAAGAAAAAAAATCATGACTTCTGTGATTTGGAGGTGGTTCACTCCCCATGTTCTATGGTGCTGGTATGTTTTCCATCAAAATTATAGCTTCCCATATTTTCTCCACACTAGCATTTAAAGGTGGCATTTTGATTTCTTCCCATATTATCTTATGACTTCCCTGTCCCCTATGATGATTTTGCCTCTGACCTCCATAAGTTTCTTGTGGTTGATCAAGTCTTTGAATTTTGTTGTTTCCACCTCGGCTATAGAAGTTTCTTTCTCTCTTGAATTCTTCTTGGTCACGACTTCCCATAGCTACTATTTTCTGCTGACTATTCTCCATTATCCTCTCTTGTTGTCCTTGCGAAGTGCTCTCCACTGTGTTTATAAACTTGGGTAACAAGCTTGACTTCGCTTCTTTTGAACTTGTATTCGCAACTGGGTATGATTCCATCTCATTTTGTTTTTCTTCAAGAGAAACATACTCCTCCTGCAGCTTTCGCAACTCAGTCATCATGATTGTATTCTTGATTCTGAAAATTTGAATGTACAACAGATTGGTTGCAAATATTGCTTTAATGAATGATAAAATGAGGTATCTCTCATCTACTCTTCCAGCCATATCTCTACACATTGTCTTCCACCTCATGGATAAATGCTTCAAGCTTTCTCCAACTCTTTGTTTTAACCCAAATACATCTTCAATGCCAGGTCGCGAAGAATTATTACTTATATACGCCCCTAAGAACGTAGTCTGCAAATGATTAAAAGATGTTATAATATTATTTGGTAAACCTTCATACCATTTTAATGCCTCTCCTGTTAAGTTGGATGCGAAATACTTGCACAATACATCATCATGGTTTTCCCACTGTAGCATACATCTCACATACGCTTTGATGTGTTGAACTGCATAAGTTGTTCCGTCAAATATACTAGTTAATACAAGAAGATCACACTTTGGGGGTATTCCTCTCAATTGCACTTCTTGTGTGACAATTTTCGTAGCTTCTTCTATGGCTTCGTCTAATTGTCTCCTGCCTCCCTCTCTTCTGTTATTTAGCATTCCTCTCATCTTCGCCAATTCTCTTAAGATTTGTTCATTTACACCAGGTGTTAATTCCATTGGTCCTTTTAATTCTGCTTCTCTTCTCCTGCGTTCTTGCCTATTTTGTCTTGCAAAACTTTGATTTTCCTCTTCATCTTCTTCTTCTTGTCTTTCCCTGCGATCTCCTCTTTCATCCCTTTCATGAATTTGCACATGATTATACCTCTTATTTTCTCCTCTGCGATTTTGTTCATTCCTCCTCAATTCTCTTTGTTGCCTTTCAACTCTCCTTTGTACTCTATCATATTCTTCATTGATATTAACATTATTGAGATTATGTCGCGTATTCTTTCTCGATTTTCATGATTGTTCTGACGTATTGCCTCTTGGAGCTCTCTTTCCTCCATTTCTGCTCTCAGTCTTTCCCTTTCGCATGCTAGACGTGCTTGTTCATCATAATGTATCTTAATTTCATCTTCGATCACTTGTTGATTTCTTTGAATTTCTCTCCCACGTAATATTCTTCTTCCTTCTTCTTGATTTTCTTCACCATCTTGATTATTTCGTTCCTGACGTTGTCTATTCCCATGATTCCCATTACATTGTTCATTTTGGGGAATTTCGCCATGTGGAATATGACAATCTTTAATCATTTCTCTTCTTTCACGACGTTCTTCATCTGGATTTTGTAATTCCTCTGGAATATCTCTATTAATACTTACTACATGTGAATTTCGCCTCCTTTCTCCTCTAATTGATCTTAAACTTGATCTTGTAGTACTTCTTGACCTCATATTTTGTAGTCTCATGTTTTCCATCCTCAATTCATGATTTTGTCTTGTCAGATTTGCACATTCTTCCGCTTCTAATCTCCTTTCTTCATGTATCCTTTATCTCAATGCCTCTAGTGCTTAATCTCTCCATTTTCATGAATTACTCCTCCAACCGCTTCTCGGTTTCTCTCTTCTCATCTATCATTTCTTAATTGCTGTTCTTCTGCTTCGTCTGCCGAATCTGACCGCTAAGTGTGTACACTTACTCTGTCATAATTTATAGTTCTATTTTGTGCTGGTGCACGCTGAATTGTCTGTTGAATTTGATTTTCTCCATTGTTTCTTTCGTTCATTCTTGAAGATTCCTCAATTTCATTTCTCCTTTCTCCAGCAAGCCTCTTACTCCTTCTAACAGTTGTTGGTTGTCTTGAAGTATTTCTTCTTCTAGCCATATCTTCAATCTCAATGAATTGTTTAAAATTATATGAAACTCTTCACCAGCTACTCCAAATTCTTTCAAATCACAATACCAATCTTCACGCTAAAACCACATAATCCCTGTTTCTAGCGCCATTATGTAGTTGCAGGAAATCCTACAATACATCCCTCACAAGAATTCATAATAATCAACATATGTTTATGACCAAAAACTACACTTTTTATTATTGGATTACAGAAATGTTACAAGAAGGAAATGAAATCAAGAATACAACACTGATTTGGACTTTTTTCTCTCCTCGAAACTTTCTCAACAATCCAAAATTGATCTCTCCTTTCCTTACGCCTATTCAACTCTTTATATAGGGTATTACATAGTGAATGAAAGCTAATTTTTCCTTTATTTTAGGATCTGGCTTGTGATATTCTCGCGAGCAATCAAGTGTTAAGTTCGCAACATTCTTAAATATCGCTAGGTCTTCACATCTTTTTAGTGTTTAAGCTGTCGTCATCTGTTATGTCATTTCTATAGTTAATTTGCGATGGCTTCGCAATGTACTTTTGATGATGACTTCGCAAGGGTGTTGCTGTTGCGATATTATGATCCTACATCACATACACATTACCAAAGACATTCCAATTCCATTCTTTAAGGATATTTTTTAATCTTTTTAATTTTTGTTGATAGATATAAGCTGGATCACCAAGAATTTCTTCACTCAAACTTTGAGACACAACTTCCATGAATTAAGGATGAGATAACCACATTTTTTGAAACTTCCAAGGAATATTTTTGGGCTTAGGAATAACAACATTACCTCCAAGTAAAGGAGAGTGATCTGAAGCAATTCTCAAACCAACTTTATAACTCCAATCTTCATTTTTTTGAAACCACAATTGGTTATATACAGCTCTATCAAGATTACACAAAATTATTCTATTGCCATGCTGACAATTTGACCATGAGTGTTGCAAACCACTTTTTGGAGCTTGAATCAATTCACAATTTGCTAAACATGAGTTAAATTCTTGCATTGCCTTTCTATTAACTGCATTGCCACCAATTTTATCTTCTGAAGAAGTAATGGAATCCAATTGCCATCCATGGATGTTTCAAGTCACTTATAAGCTCCATTTATGTCCATAGAAATCTCCTCTGAACAACACCTACATGAGCCTGTACTCCAGAAACAAGAATTCCACCTACACTTACTGTAATCATCTGACTTGACATTAAAACCATTGTTGGTTCCGGCAATGTTTTATTCCAAAAAAGCCATATGTTGCCTTTTTTATTTGAAACTAAATTGTGTATCACTTTATTATGCATACCAGGTAAATTTAATTTATTGAAAAAGGAAGAACTACATAAAACTTTAGGTTCAACTATAAAAACTAATGAAGGCTGAAACTGATTTATTAAGGACCTTAATTTATTTTGAGCCTTAACTCTTCTAAGGCTCCTTAAGTTCCAGAATAGAACTTTCATTGTTGAGGTTGGAGACCCTTAGTGCCTCCTTTCTTTTGAGTTTTTCTAAAATTATATTTAACATGAATCTGTTGAGATGTTACCTTTGGGGCTTCAACAGTTTGAGAAGTAGAAGGTCCCTGTTTTGTTGATGAAGATTTTGAGATAATTTTAGACCAAGAAGTATTTGGAATCTGCTCTTCAGTTAGTGTGCCTTCTTTCCCATTAATGTACTTGATAACGCTGTTTTCCAGAGCATTGTCATCCACTATTTTTAATACTTTAGCTGGAGATAGAGCAACACTTTCTTCATGCATTTCAATAATATTTTCTACATCATTTGTGTCTTGTAAGGAGCCAAACATTCCTGTGGTAATTTTTATTGTATCCCCCAAACCATAAGATAGATTAAAATGTGTTGTAGGAGTTTCACAATGTGCAACCTCTCTTGAAGATGTATTAGATAAAAACCCTTGTGCTTGACTTTTAGATCCTAATGATGGATCACTGATATCAAATTTGACATTGTTTGAAGTAAAACTGCTCTTTGATGGAGTACTGGATATTTGTGTTGGATCAGCTTCATTTGGAGAAGAATTCTTGACCCTGCATTCAAGCTTCAGATCCCCAACAATTTTACAGTGGTCACGGAATTTTGGAGGTTTTGTCAGGATTACATTTTGCATAAAGCCTCCAAACTTGGTTTTGATCCATAGTTTGCTTGGGATTTTATTTGCAAAATCAATATTCACCAAGACTCTAGCATAATACCAATTATCATAATTCAGAGTTGCTTCATCAACTTTTACTGGAGTCCCTAGAGCTCTGCAAATTGTAAAGAGAGTTTGTTCATCCAAATATTCCAAACTCAGTCCAAGAAGATGAACCCAGATCATTGCAGAAGAGATTCTCTGATTTTCCGGCCTAAAATCAGGAATCCAATTTCTAATCCAAATAACTTGATCTCCAACTTCCCATTTACCATCCTTAATACCCATTCTATCTTTTTCATTATCAAGCTTAATAGTGAAGAAACCTTTTCCTAATGGAATCATTTTACGTTGACCTTCAAGGTGCCATTGATTCTTCAGATTTGAAGCAACTTCATAAAATTTCAATCGAGTTAAATCGAAACGACCAATTAAAGAAAATTTCTAAGCATCACAAAGTTTTTCAGTATTATTAATTAGATCAATTGAAGGGCTTTCAACTGGAGAAATATTTAAATCAACAACCGATTAATCCATTTCTGGGTCCATATTTTTTTCCATGAACATGAAATAGGACCCTAAATAAAACTAGGATCAAAGGAAAGGTAAAATAGAAAGGATCTGAACATGAAGTAACACACCAATCATTTGTTCGAAATGGAAAAAACCTCTGAAATTCACCTAAATTAATGCTTGTTTGCACTGATAACGAAGATGAACGAAGAAAAAAATTCATTAAGTTGGTCGCCGATCCTCAGAGCTCAACTCAGTCGCCCAAACTCCTACCAAAAAAAATGTTTTGGATGTGGGTGACAGAGAAATTATCAAACAAAAATAACATCAGATTATATATTTTTAATGTTCCGATAATTTAAATTCTATTTTGAACTCCCAATCTCAATTATATATCCAACGGCTACTTTCCGTAACTCTCAATGAGTATTATAACTTGTGATATCATTCTCTTCTCCAAACAAGTAAAATCATTTTGATAACTAGTATCCTGTATCTCCTCCTATTTTTTTTTTTTTTTTTGAATATAACATATTCATGGATGAGTTTAAGCTATAAGAAGATCTTACAATCACCACATCTTTTGTAAGTGCTGCAGCTCTGCCTTTTGAAGTACGAAAACAACTCTCTCCACATGATTAATGGAAGATGGTGTTCGAGACCTTTGTACAACAATTTGTAAATGTTAATAACCGAACTATACGACAAGTACAAGTTCGGATTTCTCAAATTCAAATAGCGGTATATAAGTACGTTGATATCCAAAAAAGGATTCATGGTTATGCCCCACAACACATGACAATTGCGGTGATTTTTGAAAAGCTTCTTCCAATTAAACACTAACCTTATTTTATGTTTGTTTAGGATGAAATGGCCAAATTTGTGTTTCGGCTAGATACCAGTATAGAATTTACATGTTATGAATGCTACTTAATCTTTAAGGCCAACTTTCCGCAGTTAAACCCGAAAATCAGGCCCAATAATCCCCCAAAAGATGGATCCGATGATTAATATATACAGGTGGTGTTTTAGATTTTGTGGGTGCATCTTTTATAAAGCCTCACGAGACTAAAATCGTCCACTAGGGTCACCCAGGGATTTAAAAGCTTGTTGCACATGCTAAGTGCAACCGTGATTGCTACGAAAATGAGTTATGTTCTTATTTAGTAGCTGTAATATAGTTGTATTTTCATACTCTAAGTAATATCAAAGATTAATTTTTTTGATCCTATAATTTGAATTCAATTTTGAAGACCCCATCCTCAATTATTAATCCAATGACTACTTTCCAACGGCTATTTTCCAATGACTACTTTTGACGGATACTATAAATTGTGTTATTCTTCTCCAAACAACAAACACCTATTTTCATATACTTTTCAAAGATCCTTATCTGGTCTTTCTAACCCTCTACATACCTATCAATACAAGCACAATCACGGCATCATTTGATCCAATTGAAAATTTGGCTATAATCAAAACATGGTACACCGAAAGTCGAGTTGTAGATCTCTCCCTTGTAATGGTAAAACCCGAATTTTTTTTGGCGAAGATATATAACTAATATAGGAGAGATTATGGGAATCAAAAGAGAAGAAGTCTTAAAAAAATTCATGATAGGTACCAAGTTAACCAAAAATGTGTACATGATTTATAGTTAATCCAATAATGGATCTTCAACGCCATCCATAGTAACTTGTCCCCTCCACAATTTGTAAGTATTCTTAGAGCTTCTTTTGCATAACCTAAGTTATGCTTATAAAGTAACTAGAATACTAGTTTTGGGCCGAACTTTGTTGAAATACAAAGCTTCATTGAACTACAAGTAATAGGTTCGTCCTAAAATAAATAAGTCGAATGAGACGAACTTCTCTATAGTATGAGTTCGACTAAAAATGAAATACTAATTTTGGGCCGAACTTAATTAAACTACAAAACTTCATTAAAGTTGAAGTAATAAGTTCGGACAAAAATAAAGAGAAGTTGAATGAGATGAACTTTACTATATAGTATGAGTTCGGCTTAAAAATAGGATACTCACTGAAAAAGCGGGGGTCTAACAACCTCACCCAATATTTCGATTAACAATCTGTATGGACTAACTCTAATATACTTTTAAGAGAATCAACTAGATAGTCAGACTCAATCTTAATAAAAAAAGTATATCAAGGAGTAAATATCTTTATCTCTCGATTTGATCTATAGTAAAGCAAATAGAAATCTGCGAGTCTTTATCAAATACAAGAGATATAAACTTGGATGGTATCAAAGAACAATATCCAAGGATCAATCAATTTCCAATCAACAATCAACAACCAAAGGTTGGATTTCACAATTGATCGATACAACGCACAACCTGTAATATTTCAATTATATAACAAAATATAATACAGAATAGAAATAACACCAGAAATTTTGTTAACAAGGAAACCGCAACTACAGAAAAACCCCGGGACCTAGTCCAGATTGAACACCACACTTTATTAAGCCGCTATAGACACTAGCCTACTAAAAACTAACTTCAGTCTGGAATGTAGTTGAACCCTAATCAATATCACACTGATTCAAGGTACAGTTGTGCTCCTTACGTCTCTGATCCCAGCAGGATACTATGTACTTGATTCCCTTAGCTGATCTCACCCACAACCAAAAGTTGCTACAACCCAAAGTCGAAGACTTGAATAAACAAATCTGTATCACACAGAAAAGTCTACGATAATAGATAAATCTGTCTCCTACAGATAAACCTATGAGTTTTGTTCCATCTTTTGATAAAAGCAAGGTGAACAAGAACCAATCAATAACCCGAACTTGTATTCCCGAAGAACAACCTAGAATTATTGATCACCTCACAATAATCTAAATCGTATGGTAATAAAACTAGATATTGCGGAATCACAAACGATGAGACGAAGATGTTTGTGATTTCTTTTTATCTTGCCCTATCGGAGATATAATCTCAAGCCAATTATTCAATTGAACTCGTACGTTAGAAAATGGCAAAATCAGAACGCTTAACTACAAGAGAAGTAGTTTCGTCTGGCTTCACAATCCCAATGAAGTCTTCAAGTCGTTAATCGACAGGGTATCGAGAAGAAACCTACGATTAAAGGAGAATCAACACTAGCAAACCAACTAATATCATACAGGAGGTGTGGGGATTAGTTTTTCCAGTTTCTAGACGTCTCCCTTATATAGTTTTCAAATCAGGGTTTGCAGTCTAAGTTACCTTGGTAACAAAGCATTCAATATTCATAGTTGAAAAAACTGATTTATCCAAGCTAATATCATTCAACCGTTAGATCGAAACTTAGCTTGTCACACACAAATGAAATGTATTTCATTTAGGTTTGAGTAACCGTACCTAAACGTGTATATTTGGTTGGTTCACAAATGGTTGACCAAAGGTTAGACATATGAGTACTTTCATATCAACCATATTCATCTTTCTCATAACTAGTTCAAATGACTCATAAGAACTAGTTCAAGAGTTGTTCAATTACAAGGAAATCTAATGTAACTACACAAGACACAATTAAAGCAAAATCGATTTGATTCACTCGAATCAATTCATGAACAATATAGCCACGGTTTGCAAAGATTGCATTCCTTATTGTTTTATTGTTAAAGTTCATGAACAACCAATTTGAGAAATAACCAGCTTGGGTACGCATACGGGTATGCGTACTCTAGATTTATTGGAATTGGGTTTGAAAACCCAACAGAAATTTTCGGATGGAAAACTTTTGTGGGTACACGTATGGGTACGCATACCTAAGGTGACTGGTTTGTAAGTTCGTAAACTCCAAACTCAGCAGAAATTCACGGACATGAACTTCCGCCAGTATGCGTACCTAACTTGTCTCCTTCATCAATACCACATGCACACATATGCACGCACTTGGTTTCCGGTACATGGACTTATACACTAATGTGTGAACACACTATATATGTTTATATCCATAGGTGGTTACGTAATCTCAAATCTACATTTCAATCATTGAAACATTCTTCTATAATGTTAATAGTCGTTAGACACAAAGAATCGACTATCTTCATCAAAGACATTTTCAAGATTGAAACGTCATAATGACTTTCGTCACGGATAAAGATAAAACGTGGTTAAAGAAAAATCTTACCAACATATATTTCGAGAAAAATATAGGCGGGTAAACTCGGCTCGAAATAGCAAATGTGTATGTATGAAAACTATCATACTTATACGACTGTTGTCTCAAGAGTAGGAGATAGATAGACTTTTGAGTGCTAGATAAGTTCAAGTCTCCACATACCTTTTTGGTCGGATAAAGTTCCACCAGTTCCTTGAGTAATTCTTTGTCTTCGCAACATAATCGCTATGAATTCTGGAGCTCAACTATACTTAACTATCCTAGACCGAGACTTAGTCATAAGTAAACTAGAAATCAATACATATAGTTTTGATCACTAATATTGACAAACCTGTTTGAGAAAGAAACGCATGCGAGTTCAACCGAGCAATGCTCTAACACTCACTTTGGGCTGAACTTTATTAAACTACAAAACTTCATTGAACTATAAGTCTAGAAGTAATACGTTCGGCCAAAAAATGAAGAGAAGTCGAATGAGACAAACTTCGCTATAGTATACATGTCACTAAGGTTACATCGAAATTCTCACAAGAGTGACTGAACTTAAAGATGACAGAGAACGTGATCGGGTTTTTTACTTGTATGAGAGTTAAAGTTGGATTTAACCATGCTAGTGGCAAATGAGGTGCAAACTAAATTCGTTTTTGTTTTATATTTATTTTATTTTTCTTGTCTCAATAAAAAAAAGTACAAAAAAAAAATAGAAATAGAAAAAAAAACAAAAAGAAAAAGAAAAGAAAAAAGACAAGAAAAAGTCATTGTATCGTATTTGGTTTGTTTTAGTTCGTTTTTTGTTTTGTTCTTTTGATAAAGCCAATGGTAAGAAGGAAGGATCATAATGAAGTTTCAAGAAATAGGGAATTAGAGAAAAGAGTTACATTGTCAAGATTCTACGAAGTTCAAGAGTTATCATCGACAGTTGAAGACCGAAGACGTTTCTATGGATGCTGTGAGAGTGGTGCTAACTGCACGTCAAACGGATAACGAGGTAAGTAAGCATATTCCCACCTTCGTTAAGTGGTTGATTCCGTTTCTTAGAGATCGTCAGAGAAAAAAAAAAGAAAAAAAAAGGTTTTCAAAATCAATAAAAGATGTGGGTTTTCAAAACAATTCGGAGGGTTTTGCCTTCCTACCATTCAACATGTCACAAGATTCTCTCTTCATTCCTAACTGGACACATGTGTGACCCATAAAAAGATATTTATTATTGAGAGCAACTTCATAAAACCTTTTCTTGTGAGGCAGAGTCTAGACTTTCGATCACTTCAAACCCGAATTTCTTTCAATAAGGGATGGTTATTTCTCTCTCAACTTTTAAGGATGAGATTGTGTTCATATATATGTCTAACTTCTTATGACTAGTATGCAGAATTTCTATGTCTTCTTAGCGCGTTGGATGATATTATTTCAGAGAACTAATAAGTTGGAAAATTAGGTTTTGTGGGTATATCTCTAGTAAACCCTCACGAGACTATAACTCATCCACTAGGGACACATGGGGGTTTAAATGCTTGTTATACATGCTAAGTGTGACCGTAGCCTCGACGACACGAAGTTGTATGTATGTTTTAGAATTGTTGTGTTTGATTTGCTCTAGGACTAGCAAAGTCTAAGTTTGGGGGAATTTGATAGGTGTCTAAAACACCTTAATTATTATCTATTGTTTATCATTTCTTTACGAGTTATCTTGTAAATTATGTATCTTATGATTACATTTGAGCTTATCAGGTACTTTGGAGTCATTTGGAGCAAAAGAAGGAGAAATTACTCATTTAGAGCGAAAAGGACAAAAAGATCAATTCACGGGCGAGAGATACATGGGGCGAGCTAAATTGCGCAAGGAGGAGGTGAATAATGTACTGTCAGTTCCACATAACTAATAGTTGAATTGAACAGAAATTTTAAGCTGTCTGTAATTCGGAACCTATAAGCCTAATAATTTTGGATTTCCCTTATCTTAAGCGGTGGGTGACAATATCCATTGCAGTGTATTAGATCTCATCTAGGACGAGTTAAATTTAGTACAGAGAATTGGTTCTTTCCATCGAACCAGAGATGCAAGCTTCTTTCTGCCGGCAAACCAAGGTCTGAGGTCACGGCCAGAGTTTGAGCGGAAAAAAAATGAAGATCGAGAAGGAAGAATTTGTAATGGATTTGATGGTTGAATTTGTGAAATACATCTCGTGGTGGTTTCAGTGGGGGTCAAACAACAATGAAGATCTGATGGTGGTTTTTCTGGTTTCTGAGGTTGAGAAGAGTTCTAAAATGAGAAGAACTGAGAAATTGGTAATCTGTCACTGTTGGTTTGATAAATAGTTGGATGGGTTAGATTCATAGTCGAATTTTAAGTGAGATTGAAGTTTTTATAAGGGGGTTTTGGGTGAATTAGGTACTGAGATTGAAGAACTTGAATCCGAGAAGAAAAAATTGCTGCTGTTGGTGGTCAGAAGTTACAAGGTTGTGCTGATGCTATAGAGAACAACACAAAGAGATGGAGGAAGCAGGTTCTGATGGGTGTTTTCTTTGTGTTGGTGACTGAGCTGCAGATAATGGAAGTTGTGCATTGCAGGGAAGTTGTGTAGTTGAGCTGAATTGAAGTGTAGATTTTTGTTAGGTCTACAGGGAATGTGCTATCATTGGTGGTGATATTGTTGGTTTCTGTAAGGGACTGAATTTGCAATTGAGATGGTGAAGCTGATGATTTAGGTGCAACTACAAATAGTGCAGTTTGAATTTCAATTGCAGAATTAGTTGGTAGAATGGAATACAAGGAGATAATGGTGCAGAACAAGTACAAGAGTTGTATGGAGCTAAAAAGAAGATGATGTTGCGAACTGGTGGTTGTGCTGAAAGGTTGGAGCTGAGATAGGATAAAATATGCAGCCAATATACAACTGTGTCTTTTCTGTGGTTTTGATCGAGAATCACATAATCATCTTTTTCTTCATTGCGCTGAAACAAGGAAGCTCTGGCATTATTTTCTTGACAGTTTTAACATGTGTTTATGGGTGAAAATGGTTTCTGCTGATTTCGGTAATTGCGGGTGTGTGGGTGAGAAACTAATTTAAACCCTAAAAAATGTACTGCAATGGAGTACTTTAGATTTGAGAGATCAATCTGTACAAGTCTGGCCTAAACCAAGAAATGGTCGTTCTAGACTTGCTTCGGTCATAAAGTGGAGGAGAATGGGTTATTTTGGGGAGGGAAGCAAGAAAAGTGATGAGACCAGAATAGTTGATCCTGGAAGAGTAGTTGTGTTACTACGACTTGTATCAGAAAAGTGGGAAGGCTAACAAGTGGTAAGCTAGCAAGTATTTTCTGAGTGTTATATGCTCCTGACTGAACTTGTTGTTCGGTGGAAATAGGTAAGACCTATTTATACAAGTCGAAGTGAAACGTACTCTGGTCTCATTAAGGAATGGAAAATGGGTAATTAAATGAGAGGAGGTGGTAACGTATGGAATTGATGTTCCATAAAACCGTTAACACATGGAATAGATGTTACATCAAACCGTTAACGCATAGAATTGATGTCCCATAAAAGAGCGTTTCACCATTAACTCCCTGTATTTACTAACCGCCCCACCCTTATGACGGGCGCAATGTACACCGCACGCCGTAAACCGCCAAACCAATACCCAAAGAGGATCCCCCAGTTTGTGATATGTGTTGATGTGTCGAATGTTTTTGTGGAAAACATGTAGCATGTTGTTGTTTCCTGGCAAGTCGAGCTAGGGAGACTTGTTAGCTTGGTGACCTTCGACGGTCGAGATTTTGCATCTTAAGAGGAAATGTAACCGTTGATCGTCGCATGCTTTCGTTTTTCGGTGGCCGCATAGGGAAGGCCAGCATGGTGGCGTTGCTAGGTTGGCATGCCATTGGCGTGGTATGGTGGCACGGCTAGGTTGGCGTGCCTTTGGCATGGTATGGTGGAGCGAATAGGTTGGCTAGGGCCAAGGCAAGGTGCGGTTTGGATTGGAATGGTGGGGCCAAGGGTTTGGCATGGGCGCATGGTGCGGCTAGCCTGGATAGGGCTAAGGAAAGGTGCGGTTTGGCTTGGCATGGTGGGGCCAAGGGTTTGGCATGGGCGCATGGTGCGGCTAGCTTGGATAGGGCCAAGGAAAGGTGCGGTTTGGCTTGGCATGGTGGGGCCAAGGGTTTGCCATGGGCACATGGTGCGTCTAGCTTTGCTAGGTCCAAGGCAAGGTGGTGTTTGGCTTGGCATGGTGGGGCCAATGGTTTTCCGTGGGCACATGGTGCGGCTAGCTTGGATAGGGCCAAGGCAAGGTGCGGTTTGGCTTGGCATGGTGTGGCCAATGGTTTGGCACGACCAAGCTAAGGTTTTGGGTCAAAGGTTACCATGTGTTGTCTGGTAACCTTGGATGGCTAGGATTTGCTCCTGGGATTGAAGGGAAACCGTTGATTGTTGCACGCCTTCGCTTTGGTAGCCGGATAGGGAAGGCTAGCATGGTGGCGCGTCTAGGTTGGCATGGGGCCATGCAAGGTGCGTTTGGCATGGCGTGGTAAGTCTGGCTGGCATGGTTTTCCATTGGCACAGGGGTGAGGCTAGCATGGTTGGCATGCCTTGGCGCGGTAGGTGTAGCTGGCATGGTTAGCCATTGGCACATGGGTGCGGCTAGCATGGTTCGCATGCCTTGGCGCGGTATGTGTGTCTGGCATGATTTTCCATTAGCACATGCGGTGTAAGAATTAGGGTTTTGGCCTGTCGAAACCCTAATTAGCAAAAAAAGGTACCCTGGTAATTTCCTCGAAGACAAATTAATAAATGTGCTTGGCTTTGGACATTATTACTCAATTCTTTGACGTCATTGTCTGACTAGGGTTTTACGATTTTACCCCTAAGTTAAAAACCACCATCAACATTAAGTTCCCTGCTTAGCTCGGAACATGTGCCTTGTTGCGAGGTAAGCATATGATGGTGACAGACGAGGACAAAATCGAAATTTAGGACATGCAATATGGTCAGGAAAGTCCGACTAACCTTTTTTGAGAGATAAGGAGAGTTCATGATCCCGTGTTTGGCGGCCTTGCATAGCTTTTATTTGTTGTGTAGACCATGAAATGGTGAGGTGAGAAGCGTCATCTTAGTTCGGCTACTCATCATCTTGGTTGGGTTAGGGAATATCGTGACGATGGCTTGATAAGTTGTTGGTGTCGGCGTGGCAAGTCATGGCATGGGTGGCTTGGCATGATAGGGACACGTTAATGGAGTGGGAAACTTTGCATTGTGCGGTCATGGAAAGGCGCGGTTTTCGGAGGTGATGCGTGTACAAATGGCTTGGCATGACGGGGCCAGGGCAATGGAGCTGAAAACTTAGCGTGTGGGTCCAAGGAATGGTGTGGATGTCTTGGTGATTTACCTTCACGGGCCCAGTTTCCTCTTTTCCTTACTTGTCTCTAATAGGAAGTCCTTTCCTTATTCAAACTCCCATGCATCATATCTATAAAAGGGGGCCGGCCTCTCCCTTTACTTTACGCTTTCGTTATTTTATTTTATTTTTTCTCTGGTTGTGTTGTAACGGTGAAGCGGACAAGCGGACTATGTACGTTTTCCAGCATTTCCTCTTTAACTTGCTTTCTTTTGCTTTCTTATGTTGGCGTAAACCCTAGTTGTAGGCGTACCTTTTCGTGAACTCGTAGAAATATTGTTGGCGTGAACACTAGTCGTAGGTATGCTTTTCTTGAACTTATAATAAATTTTAGGCGCGAATGTTGTAGTGATGTTGGTCGCCTCAATCATTGTGCGAAGTAGGTGTGCACGAGGATTGTCATTCCCTTCCTGTGAGAACCTAGATTTTAGGGTTTCCCCTTTTTCTGGTACGGCCATGTGCATGGTTCCCGTGGCGAGGCGCGCCTGCTCGGTTGGGCACGAATTTCCTACTGCAGGGTACGACCTTGGCATGAGGAGGTGATGCGGGGTATGTTAGTCCCCAATCTTTTTTATTTTTCGTGTATACATATCATGACCTGGAAATAGACTGTCTTGCATCTTGGGTGGATCTCTCTTGTCTGACGAAAATAATTTTAATGCACTTTCTATAATAACTTCTCTTCGTATTGCTCTATTGTAGTTGTTTTGGAAGGTGGAAGTAGCGTGAGAGAATCTTCATTATGATGTCACTTGAGAAAAGTTCTAATGTACAGAAAGACGTTGGTAATTCCAAGCCCAACGTGGATGACGAATTCTTCACGATAGTCTCTGCCAGGAGAAGTCCGCTTAAACATGTGCTGCTTCAACTGACCGGTCCGGAGAGTGAGTGAGGGGATCGGTCGGTTTCATCCGGAAATGTAATACGGGTTTGTCTTCATAGGAAAGAGTATCCCGCCTCTCTTATAGATTTCAAAACCCCCGTGAGTCCATTGCGTTCCTTTGATAAATGGGTGCAATTTATGATAAGTCAAGAGTGTGTAAGAGCTAGTTTGACCAAGGCGCAAATCATTGATGTTGTCGCGGCTTCTGCATCACTTAAAATTAGGAAAGATATCTCGGGTTTGGTTTCTTTCATCTCCAGGTGGTGTCCAGATACTCACACGGCCATATGCAGGTGGGGAGAGATGACTATATCCTTAGAAAATGTGGCTATCCTTCTCAATCTTCCCATGACAGGAAACCTCAACATCAATCTGTCAGATGATGAAAAAAACTGCATACCTCCCTGGTTGCGAAGTCGAAAGGGTTTGTACGAAAAGAGAACGAGACAAAGTGTTTCTATATTTGGTGGATGTCTCAATGGTTCCCTGATGAGCTGGCACCAGATCAGAAGAATAGTAAACTCCACGTCGCGGAATTCTTGGCTCTCTGGTTATCCCGAGATATTTTCGATGATGGCTCTGGTAAGAAGGAAATAAGGATGGAACTCATCAATTTTGCTATAAGGTTGGCGAAAGGAGTCATTCTCCCCATTTGAGGCTTGTTTCCCGGTTCTTTGTACACACACTTGGATCATTTGTCTGTGGACATGCGCGCTTCAAATGGTTACATGAAAGTGGACTCGTATGTTCATGTTGCTTTTCTCCAGGCGTGGCTATGGGAGCATTTTGAAAAATACGCTCCTAAACCGTTGGTTTCACTTCCCGCATCTTGGGGTGGTTCGATAATACTTCGCTGGTCGAATAGGCGCCCAAGAGCTGGCTCAAACCTGGCTGATTCCCTCGATAATTCGTGCGCCACTAATTTTCGTCTATGGGCCCCAGTGTGTACATCCATAGCCCCGGTTAATACTTTTGCTTCTGCTCCAAACATGTCTTTGCTTTATGAGGAAGGGAACCTGGGCGTCGGCGAGATTGTATTCATGAAAAGTTGCACATTTAGTTATGTACCGTCTTTCTTTAGAGGATCGTGTCAGGAAGTCTCTTACAATATTGATCTGGCAGCTCGAAATATGGGTTTCGACCAAGAGGTCCCTCTTGTTCGTCAGCTGGCAGCTAAAGATGACTCATTACCGGCCATTCTTGATGCTAGTGTTCTTGCGCAAGGAAAAAGCCTCCCTTTCTTGCTTTCGGAATGAAATACTTAGACCACCTCCAAGTATAACGCATTCTGACAGAGTGAATTCCTCGCCATCCAGGATTTTGTGAAAGTCATAGTGGAGAACATTCATGGTAGGCCTTCTGCCGCGATTTTAGCAAAGCATCCGTTGTTGAGGGATACTTCTTTAACCAAAATAAAATCCGTTGGTTCGGACGCGGACAGTCCCCAAGCGAAGGAGCGAAGGTCTAATAATCGTGCAGGCGGTTTTCAGTCAGATTTCATATCTCTACCGACTTTCAGTTCATCCAACATGCGGGTACGTATGATTTTCCTCTTGACTTCAACTAGATCATGTATATCCTTGTTTCTTTTCTGAGAATGCGTTTTGTATTTTGTCCAGGGTTTCAGCAGCGTGAACGCCTTTGCCAAACTTGCAAGCAGTCAGAAAACCTTGTTTTTTGAGACGCAGGGTGGTGGTGCCGAGCCTATCCATGGTGAAGGGGAATCCGAGAAGAATGAAAGTTCAGAGTATGGCGATGGCGAGAGTAGTTCTTCTGATAATAGTGCTGAATCCTTCTCTAGTCAGTCTGAAAGAGAATCAGTGAGTCTTCTCCATGTTCTTCTTCTTCCTTCCTTCCTTCCTTTTTTTTTTGAAGTAAAACCCAAATCTTGATATTCTATGAGGAAACCGTTCCTGAGGATGGCTTCGAAGTGTAAACCCGCCCGAGTGAAGGTGTATCCATAACTCCCATTGCGGAAATTATGTCGGCTGGTGACTTGGATATTGAAGTTCATTATCCTAAAGACCTTGTCACGACTCGAGTGGTAGAGAATACTCCAGGGACTGCTGGCGCGATTGTAGTTAGGGATCCTTTTCCAGTTACTGATGCAGGCGCATGCGCCACTTTTGTTCCTCCATATCTGGTTCCTTATCCGGGTCACATGTTGGTTGGGGGATTTAGCGTGCCAGCTAAACATGCGGCGTTGTATACCAAAATATGGGAACACTATGGACATATTTCCACAACCAAGCAAATTAATAGTCGATTTGCGCTGGTTAAGCGGGTGGAGGAAGCTTTGTCTTCGATTGACGATATGTGCAACGTGACTAGTCATACGGCTCCTGAGGATGTAATCTCGAGCTGGAGGTTCCATCATGACGTGTGCATCGACTTTGAATTCAATGTTCCTTGGTTCGTTGAAGGTTTCTCTAAGGTTGAAAAGTCGTTGGCCGAAGCAGTCGAAGGTCTTTCCGCGGACATGGTGAAGAAGTAGGAAGCGGAATTCAAGAAGTTGTGTAGGCAGCTGAAGTTGAAGAGGGTGTCTCTCCAGAGCACTAGGGAGGCATTTCCTAATAGGAGAAAGCCGTTGTTAGAAAAATTTCCTTGAATACATTTCGGTCTTTTGAACTTCTTATTTTTTTTTAGTTTTTTTTTTTTGAAAGGCAAATGGAAACGCCTGGTTTATGATTTTTATTTTCTGGATTTTTGGGGTTGACAGACAAGTATTACCTATAAGGGTTTTGGATTATTATTCTGGAATGAATCATTTAGGAATGAATTGTTTGGGTTATGATTGCAAGTGATGTAAACATTCCAGGAGAACCTTAGAACCGTGTGTTGGTAGATGACATGGGGTAAAGCGTAACATGGCTATCGATTTTATCATTCCCGTGAAAACTTGAAATAGTAAACCATGTATCTTGTCTAGGTAAGACTTACTCAGTTTTTAGGTCTCCTGATGAAAAGTGAACCTTCCGAGTGTAAGACCGAGCTTTATGGGAAACACATTCGTGACTGTGGAAAGTCCCCAGTCGTTACTGAGTTATCTGATAACCGAGTCGTCGATTCTTGGGCGGATTGTTTGCTTCTAACTTCCAGGGAAGTCCCCAGTCATCCCTTGTCGTGTCATGACTAATAATCAGGTCGTCAGGTAACTGAGTCGGAGTGGATCGTCTTCTTATACCATCTTGATGTCTGGGTCGAAGAACGAGATCAACGGTCGAAAATTGACATTGTAACTGAAAGATCAATCTTCCACTGTGGTCGCCAATTGTTTATGGGTGAAAATGGTTTCTGCTGATTTCGGTAATTTCGGATGTGTGGGTGAGAAACGAATTTAAACCCTAAAAAATGTACTGCAATGGAGTACTTTAGATTCGAGAGATCAATATATACAAGTCCGGCCTAAACTAAGAAATGGTCGTTCCAGACTTGCTTCGGTCACAAAGTGAAGGAGAATGGGTTGGTTTTGGGGAGGGAAGCAAGGAAAGTGATGACACCAGAATAGTTGATCCTGGAAGAGTAGTTGTGTTACTATGACTTGTATCAGAAAAGTGGGAAGGATAACAAGTGATAAGCTAGCAAGTATTTTCCGAGTGTTATATGCTCCTGGCTGAACTTGTTGTTCGGTAGAAATAGGTAAGACCTATTTATACAAGTCGAAGTGAAACGTACTCTGGTCTCATTAAGGAATGGAAAAATGGATAATTAAATGGGAGGAGGTGGTAACGCATGGAATTGATGTTCCATAAAACCGTTAACGCATAGAATTGATGTTCCATAAAACCTTTAACGCATGGAATTGATGTCCCATAAAAGAGCGTTTCACCATTAACTCTCTGTATTTACTAACCGCCTCACCATTATGACACTTCCTTATGACGGGCGTAGTGTACGCCGCACGCCGTTAACCGCCAAACTAATACCCAAAGAGGATCCCCAAGTTTGTGATATGTGTTGATGTCTCGAATATTTTTGTGGAAAACATGTAGCATGTTGTTGTTGCCTGGCAAGTCGAGCTTAGGAGACTTGTTAGCTTGGTGACCTTCGACGGTCGATATTTTGCATCTTAAGAGGAAAGGTAACCGTTGATCGTCGCACACTTTCGTTTGTTGGTGGCCCCATAGGGAAGGCCAACATGGTGGCGTGTCTAGGTTGGCATGTCATTGGCGTGGTATGGTGGCGCGGATAGGTTGTCATGCCATTGGCGTGGTATGGAGGCGCGACTAGGTTGGCATGACATTGGCGTAGCATGGAGGCGCGGCTAGGTTGGCATACCATTGGCGTGACATGGTAGGCTGGCATGTCATTGGCATGGCATGCCTTGGTGCTGTTGGTAGGTTCGGAAAACCCACAATAAAATACTGCAAGTGCACATCGTCTAACTAGTAGACAATGGCAAGTACAGGTCGTTCCCACGAGGAGTGTGAAATATCCTACCAACTAATGCCAAAAACAAAGTAATCAACAAGATGATGTTTAATGATTTTTAAGATGTTCGGGACGAAATGAAATAATAAATAATAAAGACGTAACCAAAATAGGGAATGAGTTATTAGGATTTTCGGTTTCCACCAATTAATTATGCAAACTCTACTAATCGTTAAAAATATATTCTATGCTTTTTCAAATATTGTTTCTACGCGCTGTAATTTTCTTCGCTTCTTATGTAGTGATCCTAAAGCATTACCTATCTATCCTTGCATACCACGTCTAGGGATTTAACCGAAGCACGAAATATCAATTCAAAAGCATAAATAATCAAGAAAATCACATAAACAATTAGATACAAGCTTTTATGAAGATAAATTACTAGTCATTCAAATCATTATTAAGCATATAAATGTAGAGTTTTCATAATAAAATTGGGTTCTACCTAAACCCTAACATGGCTCTAGCTAGCCATGGATTTCTCCAAAGCCATAAATAAATCAAAATGAAATCTCTAGCTAAGCAAAATCGAAATCGAGATAATGAAACTTCAAACCCTCGCCTTCTCCACCACGGCTCTGCAGCCGCACTTCCTCCTTCCAAACTTTTCTTGTTCGTCTCCAAAGCATCCTCAAGCCGGCCTCCCGGCCTTTCCTCCTTTTTTTCTGTCTAATCTCTATTCGTTCTCATATAGGTGCTCACTGCGACTCTCAACCAAGACCAAACAAAATTATTCCTCATGGATAATAGGCCCAATCTACCGGTCCAATTCTATTATTTGACCCTCTAAGTTCAGTTCTTTCTCAAGTCTGGCTAAGCATGACTTAGTTTCTGTCCTTCTCTCAGCTGGTTGTAAACAACTCAACCAATCAAACACGAGCACAAATCTACTCGAGCACAACCCTTGGCAAACACGTTGAATAAACACAACAGCACATGTTGAGTATGATTCACTGTAGTTTAAAACTCGTACCATCAGCTCCTCTCTTCGTCCATCTCGACCCGTTGTATTCCACCATCTGCATCTACATTGAGCTGCACTCAGCTCACTTCAATTCTCCCTGAATATCTCACCACGACTGCAGACTCTACTCGTTCAGCCATGCTACCTCAGTCGATCCATACTCGAACTCCAAAATCTCATTGTTGTTGCATCTCTGCCAGCATCTACATCTCTCCTTGCAGTTTACGGCAAACTCCATTTATCTCAGCAGCTGTTCCCTTTCCTTAAACTGATTGCATCCAGTTCACCAACCCTTTTATTTTACGGAACACAAAGTTCAATACAAACACGACCACATCTTCATTCATTTCACGTCAACTGAATTACCATTCATTACTATCTCATGAACTTTCATTTTACAAAACCAGTCGCAGCCTTCACCATTTCCATCTGAAATTCACGACCAACATTTTTGTACAGCTACTTACATGCACTACTTTTCTCCATCGCTTGATTTACTGAGATAGCTTCTCGACTTGCCGACAACTCCTTTCTTTCCAACTGCAACTAGCTCAACCAATCACCAGCATCTTAAGATGTTCTTCCAAGTCATTCTCCATCTTCCTGTGCCTTCGTCTCACCAGCTTCAGTCCAATCTCTTGCTGCCATCTTCTATTTTCTGACCCCTTGAACCTTCTCAACTCCAGACAGCACCAGCAATCCACTTCCATTCAAACTCCACCTGCAACCAACTCCACATATACCATCGTTTTTTCTGTAACGGACTCGAGAGAATCACCAAACCTGAATTCGATCCAATCAGATTCTTAGGTGGTGCTAAGCTCCAATACAGACGCAAACGTCAACTGGACATCTATTCTCAGGCCTTATAACACCTTCAGCAACCCCTAAGAAGAGTTTCCTGCCATTCTTTCCCGTGACCAGGACTACTTCAATCATCTCCAGCGAACTATCGAATCACTTGCTTCATCCATTAAGAACAACCAATTAACAACACTGTCAATGAAGTGCTGGCGTTGCTGGAGTTCGAATAACATCAACCAGTTCATATCCATCAAGCACAGAACAATCTCCTAATCCTCTCCATCATCCAACCAGTTAACGGCAGCAGCATCATCAATTCAGCTGCTTTCCGGCAGTTCTTATCATCCAAAACAGACCCAAAATGGCCACACACTCCAGCTTCATAGATTCTTTCCATCTTCCTTTCATGCCTGTACGAATCCACTGCCAATGAGCAGCAATCATTGAACCCAATCAATCATCACCTGCAACAATCTATTTCAGCTGGTTTTCATGTCGAGAACCCCCAATTCAGTCCACAACAACACCATCTTCCTCATTCACCATGAGATACAAGAACGACAGCTGCTTGCTATTGAGAAATGCAAATTTCTTCTTCTTGTTTTGAAAGAAATGGGGATGTGGTGGAAGATACCACAGAATAGGCCACGTCTCCCACTTTACTTTTTAGCCCCAAATGTAGTCCACGTGCTTAAGCAAAGAGATTCTACGTTTCATTCAATCATTCTGGTCTTGAGATGACCCATAATTAATGCGTAACTTTGATGCCAGTGATAAAAAGTGATGCTGATATATAGAAATACCAGGCCAACGTATTTGATGATTGTGGTTGCTGATACATGGAGATACCAGGCCAACCCCGTTTTATCATTGGTTGCTGATACATGGAGATATCGGGTCAACCTCATTTTATTATTCTGGTTGCTGATACATGGAGATACCAAGCCAACCCGGCTGCTGATATATAGAAATACCAGGCCGACCCATTTCAATGCTGCTGATATATGGATATACCAGGCCATCTTAATAAGTGCTGCTGATATATAAAAATACCAGGCCAGCATAATAAGTGCTGCTGATATATAGAAATACCAGGCCAGCATATTTGATCATTGGTTGCTGATACATGGAAATACCAGGCCAACCACATGTCATCATTGTGGTTGCTGATATATGGAAGTACCAGGCCAACCAAATTTTGCCATTTTCCTCGCAAACATCATTAAGTCTCACATTTTGTTGTTTATTCGTTGGATGATCGAATTCACTTGTACTTTCTACAAAAGCACTAAAATAGTATTAGTAACTAAAACATTGTATCCTAGCTAATATAAATATGGGTATAAAATGTAGCAATTACATGCTTATCAACACCCCCACACTTATATTTTGCTAGTCCTCGAGCAAAACAGAGGTATTACGCAATAGATTTTTTTTTTCCTTACGAAAAATCCTAAAAAAAGCTTAAGAAAAATCCTAACAAAAGCGCCACTCCCCCACACTTAAACATTACATTGTCCTCAATGTAATTGAGTCATCCAACGTAGAAATTAAGGTGAGAAATTCTAAAAAAATAACAAAATGCAAAAACTAACGCACTAAAAATAAAAGATAAAGTGCAGGGAACAAATCTAATGGGTTGACTCCCATTAAGCGAAAGTTATATGTTTCCCTTCTTGCAAGTAGCACGTTCTCAAACAACGTGGAGTTGGTATTCCAAAGTATGCTTCCGGTCATATATGTAGAGTCTGAAAAGTTGGGGATCAACCCAACTAATCCGGTCAGCTGAAAATATGCACCTGCAATCACTATAATCATCCAAAGACATATGTGAATCCATTCCCCATACAAAACAATCCTTAATAATCAATCCATGCAATATCGGGATATGTAAATCATTCACACAAAGAGGTATAAATTGTTCAATAGCTTCTTGTTGAGGTGCACACCCTAAATCAGGTTTTAAATCAGCGAAAATAACTTTCATGGCAGATATTGGTTCTAGTTGTGCAAAATAGGGCACACGAACATTTGTTGGATCAAATGGAGCAATAATATCATGACTCATAGACCCACTATCATTTACAACGGTTTCATTATTAATATTATCAAGATGAGTCAAGGTCGGAGCTTTATCGACTAATGGAACTAGTCGAGACTCGAGAAAAATTAGAGTGTCTAGTTTGGGTTTCAATTTATTAGTGCACTTCAAACTAAGGTACTAAAAAAAAATATCAAACAAACTGCGTAAAAAGAAACTAAAGAAAATCTAAAGAAAAATAAAAATAAATTATGTACAAAAACTAAAAATAAGCTATATACAAAAATTGATATCAGTCATATTGTATTATGCAACCACTCCCCGGCAGCGGCGCCAAAAACTTGATAGGTTCGGAAAACCCACAATAAAATACTGCAAGTGCACAACGTCTAACTAGTAGACAATGGAAAGTATAGGTCGTTCCCACGAGGAGTGTGAAATACCCTACCAACTAATACCAAAAACAAAGTAATCAACAAGATGATGTTTAATGATTTTTAAGATGCTCGGGACGAAATGAAATAATAAATAATAAAGACGTAACCAAAATAGGGAATGAGTTATTAGGATTTTCGGTTTCCACCAATTAATTATGCAAACTCTGCTAATCGTTAAAAATATATTCTATGCCTTTTCAAATATTGTTTCTCCGCTGTAATTTTCTTCGCTTCTTATGTAGTGATCCTAAAGCATTACCTATCTATCCATGCATACCACGTCTAGGGATTTAACCGAAGCACGAAATATCAATTCAAAAGCATAAATAATCAAGAAAATCACATAAACAATTAGATACAAGCTTTTACGAAGATAAATTACTAGTCATTCAAATCATTATTAAGCATATAAATGTAGAGTTTTCATAATAAAATTGGGTTCTACCTAAACCCTAACATGGCTCTAGCTAGGCATGGATTTCTCCAAAGCCATAAATAAATCAAAATGAAATCTCTAGCTAAGCAAAATCGAAATCGAGAGAATGGAACTTCAAACCCTCGCCTTCTCCACCACGGCTCTGCAACCGCACCTCCTCCTTCCAAACTTTTCTTGTTTGTCTCCAAAGCGTCCTCAAGCCCGCCTCCCGGCCTTTCCTCCTTTTTCTCGAGACATGTTTTTGGGCATACCAAAAAATTACCGGGCATACTCAAGTTTCGGCTCACAACTTTTTTTTTCCTAGGTTTGCTAGGTTCGGATTACAAGTTGTGAGCCGAACCTAGACAAAATGTATGCCCGATAATTTTTTGGTATGCCCAAAAACAGCCCTCTTTTTTTCTGTCTAATCTCTATTCGTTCTCATATAGGTGCTCACTGCGAGTCTCAACTCAACCAAGACCAAACAAAATTCTTCCTCATGGATAATGGGCCCAATCCACCGGTCCAATTCTATTATTTGACCCTCTAAGTTCAGTTCTTTCTCAAGTCTGGCTAAGCATGACTTAGTTTCTGTCCTTTTCTCAGCTGGTTGTAAATAACTCAACCAATCAAACACGAGCACAAATCTACTCGAGCACAACCCTTGGCAAACACGCTGAATAAACACAACAGCACATGTTGAGTATGATTCACTGTAGTTTAAAACTCGCACCATCAGCTCCTCTCTTCGTCCATCTCGACCCGTTATATTCCACCATCTGCATCTCCATTGAGCTGCACTCAGCTCACTTCTATTCTCCCTGATCATCTCACCACGACTGCAGACTCTACTCGTTCAGCCATGCTACCTCAGTCGATCCATACTCGAACTCCTAAATCTCATTGTTGTTGCATCTCTGCCAGCATTTACATCTCTCCTTGCAGTTTACGGCCAGCTCCATTTATCTCAGCAGCTGTTCTCTTTCCTTAAACTGATTGCAGCCAGTTTACCAACCCTTTTATTTGACGGAACACAAAGTTCAATCCAAACACGACCACATCTTCATTCATTTCACGTCAACTGAATTACCATTCATTACTCTCTCATGAACTTTCATTTAACAAACCCAGTCGCAGCCTTCACCATTTCCATCTGAAATTCACGACCAACATCTTTGTACAGCTACTTACATGCACTACTTTTCTCCATCGCTTGATTTACTGAGATAGCTTCTCGACTTGCCTACAACTCCTTTCTTTCCAACTGCAACGAGCTCAACCAATCACCAGCATCTTAAGAAGTTCTGCCAAGTCATTCTCCATCTTCCTGTGCCTTCGTCTCACCAGCTTCAGTCCAAGCTCTTGCTGCCATCTTCTATTTTCTGACCCCTTGAACCTTCTCAACTCCAGACAGCACCAGCAATCCACTTCCATTCAAACTCCACCTGCAACCAACTCCACGGATACCATCGTTTTTGCTGTAACGGACTCGAGAGAATCACCAAACCTGAATTCGATCCAACCAGATTCTTAAGTGGTGCTAAGCTCCAATACAGACGCAAACGTCAACTGGCCATCTATTCTCAGGCCTTATAACACCTTCAGCAACCCCTGAGAAGAGTTTCCTGCCATTCTTTCCCGTGACCAGGACCACTTCAATCATCTCCAGCGAACTATCGAATCACTTGCTTCATCCATTAAGAACAACCAATTAACAACACTGTCAATGAAGTGCTGGCGTTGCTGGAGTTCGAATAACATCAACCAGTTCGTATCCATCAAGCACAGAACAAGCTCATAATCCTCTCCATCATCCAACCAGTTAACGGCAGCATCATCATCAATTCAGCTGCTTTCCGGCCGTTCTTATCATCCAAAACAGACCCAAAATGGCCACACTCCAGCTTCATAGATTTTTTCCATCTTCCTTTCATGCCTGTACGAATCCACTGCCAATGAGCAGCAATCGTTGAACCCAATCAATCATCGCCTGCAACAATCTATTTCAGCTGGTTTTCATGTCGAGAACCCCCAATTCAGTCCACAACAACACCATCTTCTTCATTCACCATGAGATGCAAGAACGACAGCTGCTTGCTATTGAAAAATGCAAATTTCTTATTCTTGTTTTGAAAGAAATGGGGATGTGGTGGAAGATACCACAGAATAGGCCACGTCTCCCACTTTACTTTTTAGCCCCAAATGTAGTCCACGTGATTAAACAAAGAGATTCTATGTTTCATTCAATCATTCTGGTCTTGAGATGACCATAATTAATGCGTAACTTTGCCAGTGATAAAAAGTGCGGCTGATATATAGAAATACCAGGCCAGCGTATTTGATGATTGTGGTTGCTGATACATGGAGATACCAGGCCAACCCCGTTTCATCATTGGTTGCTGATACATGGAGATACCATGCCAACCTCATTTTATTATTCTGGTTGCTGATACATGGAGATACCCGACCAACCCGACTGCTGATATATAGAAATACCAGCCCAGCCCAGCCCATTTCATTGTTGCTGATATATGGAGATACCATGCCATCTTAATAAGTGCTGCTGATATATAAAAATACCAGCCCAGCATAATAAGTGTTGCTGATAAATAGAAATACCAGGCCAGCATATTTGATCCTTGGTTGCTGATACATGGAAATACCAGGCCAACCGCATGTCATCATTATGGTTGCAGATATATGGAAGTACCAGGCCAACCACATTTTGCCATTTTCCTCGCAAACATCATTAAGTCTCGCATTTTGTTATTTATTCGTTGGATGATCGAATTCACTTGTACTTTTTACAAAAGCACTAAAATAGTATTAGTAACTAAAACATTGTATGCTAGCTAATATAAATATGGGTATAAAATGTAGCAATTACATGCTTATCAGCTGTTCGCATGGGTTTTGGGTCAAAGGTTACCATGTGTTGTCTGGTAACCTTGGACAACTAGGATTTTCTTCTGGGATTGAAGGGAGACCGTCGATTGTCACACGCCTTCGTTTTGGTAGCCGCATAGGGAAGGCCAGCATGGTGGCGCAGCTAGGTTGGCATGTTGTTGGCATGGCATGGTTTGGCGTGGCCAAACTTAGGTTTATGGGCCAAAGGTTATCATGCGTCGTCTGATAACCTTGGATGGCTAGGATTTGCTCCTGGGATTGAAGGGAGACCGTCGATTGTCGCACACCTTCGTTTTGGTAGCCGCGTAGGGAAGGCCAGCATGATGGCGAGGCTAGGTTAGCATGCCGTTGGAATAGCATGTTTTAGCGTGGCCAAACTTAGATTTTCGGGCCAAAGATTACCATGCGACGTCTGGTAACCTTGGATGGCTAGGATTTGCTCCTAGGATTGAAGGACGGCCTTAGGTTTTCGCACGCCTTCGTTTTGGTAGCCGCGTAGGGAAGGCCAGCATGGTAGCGCGGCTAGGTTGGCATGGCATGGTTTGGCGAGGCCAAACTTAGGTTTTTGGGCCAAAGGTTACCATGCATCGTCTGGTAACCTTGGATGGCTAGGATTTTCTCCTGGGATTGAAGGGTTACTGTCGATTGTCGCATACCTTCATTTTGGTAGCCGCGTAGGGAAGGCCAGCATGGTGGCTCGGCTAGGTTGTCTAGGGACAAGGAAAGGTGCAGTTTGGCTTGGCATGGTGGGGCCAAGGGTTTGGAATGGGCGCATGGTGTGGCTAGCTTGGCTAGGTCCAAGACAAGGTACGGTTTGGCTTGGCATGGTGGATCCAAGGGTTTGCCGTGGGCACATGGTGCGGCTAGCTTGGCTAGGGCCAAGGCAAGGTGTGGTTTGGCTTGGCATGGTGGGGCCAAGGGTTTGGCGCGACCAAGCTAGGATTGTGACCAAGCTAGGGTTTTGGGTCAAAGGTTACCATGTGTTGTTTGGTAACCTTGGACGGCTAGGATTTGCTCCTAGGATATTGAAGGGTAACCGTTGATTGTTGCATGCCTTCGCTTTGGTAGACGCATAGGGAAGGCCAGCATGGTGGCGCGTCTAGGTTGGCATGGGCCATGGAAAGGTGCGTTTGGCATGGCACGGTAAGTGTGGATGGCATGGTTTTCCATTGGCACAGGGGTGCGGCTAGCATGGTTGGCATTCCTTGGCGCGGTAGGTGTGGATGACATGGTTAGCCATTGGCACAGGGGTGCGGCTAGCATGGTTGGCATGCCTTGGCGCGGTAGGTGTGGTTGGCATGGTTAGCCATTGGCATAGGGGTGCGGATAGCATGGTTGGCATGCCTTGGCGCGGTAGGTGTGGCTGGCATGGTTTTCCATTGGCACATACGGTGTGAGAATTAGGTTTTTGGCCTGTCGAAACCCTAATTAGCAAAAAAAAAGTACCCTGGTAATTTCCTCGCAGACAAATTAAAGGGTTCAATAAATGTGCTTGGCTTTGGATATTATTACTCAAGTTCTGTGACGTCACTGTCTGACTAGGGTTTTACGATTTTACCCATAAGTTAAAAACCACCATCAACAACATGTTATGGGTTTTCTATGACACGGTAAAGCAAAATGTTTGTGAATGGGGAAGAAGAAAGAAAACTAAGACATTCATGTACCAGTTGTGGAGTTTATTACCTTTTGCCATCTGGTGGGTTATTTGGAAAGAATGGAATTGCAGGTTGTATAAGGGTTTCAAGAGGAGCTTTGATCAGTTAATTATCTCCATCGAGTGTTCTCTGTTTAGTTGGTCTGGTAGTACCAATTTATTTCATGGTTATTCTTTAAGCATACTGATTTGTAACTGGGATGTTGTAGTTACCAACAAGTAACTTGTTTTTTTTTTTTTTTTTTCACTATTTTTCATCTTTTCGATGAAATCTAGTCTTTTATAAAAATTTCCCATTAGCTCTCAAAAAAAAAAAAATACAACTATATGGATTAGTGCTACTACTGTTGATTTGCGATTGTGTGCTTGATGCTGTGTTAGCATTACAGGTAAGAAATGATAATGAGTTTGTTGAGATAAATTTGAGGAGTTTGTGTTGTTGAGTTGTGAAGTTGAAAGGAATCAAGGAAATAAAATAGAGGGTCTGTTGCTGTAACAAACTACAGGGTATCAGTTGGCTGAACTGGAGTTTCCGCAAGCCATGGATTGTTGGTGATGTTATTGGATTGGCGTTGCCTAAATTCATGGTGTCATAGAAAATGGTTAAGCTTGTCAGTTCCACAGGACTGACAAGACAAGTAGGTAATGGGATTTGAGGCCTGGATTGTGGTTGTGAGAATGGGCCAGACAGATAGAGAAGGTTAGGCGTGACCTAAATTTGGTGGAGAAAGGAACATTATAAGAAAGGAACTCCTCTCTACACATAGAGGATCTCTTTTATTATATCTTGACTTCTACTTTTGTTCTAGGGTTTAAACATGGAAACTCTTCTCTTTATTCTTATTATGAACTCCATGAGCATGAGTACTTAATTTTCTTTTGGTTATGGATTAGTTGGATTTCACATAACATGATTCGTTGATTCAATATATTAGTTTTGTCTCATATTTATCGTTCACGATTCTCTGAAAATATAGTTGTATGATTGACTATTACAACATGATTGATTGTTTGTTTTGTCAAGTTGCAAATTGATAGAACTTGTAATCACATCTATCGCTAGTTTAGGGTTTATTATACGTAAAAGTGATAATCCTTGAATATAAGTAGCATAATTGTGAATATTTCTTATAGTGATACATCCTAGTAAGTACAAGTGAATCGTGACCTTTGTTAAATTGTTTGCGCAATGTATTTCAATTGCATTGATTGGCCTGATTTCATAGAACTTAATGCATCTAGAGAATTAAACTTGATTAGTGCTTTTACACGTTATGTTGTTCTTTTAGATAGAATTCATACTCGCATATTTTAATGTGTTTGTTGAGGACAAGACGAAATTAGCGGGATAATGTTGCGATCAAGTTATCCTAGGGCCTTTGATAAAGTAAAGATTAAATATCAATTCTAATTATTATGACAAGAATATGTTTGTGAATGAAAACGAAATCCTTAACCAATGCTTTCACATCTTTGAATTTATTTGTTTACTTTTCTTTATTTTATTTTCTTTTATATTTGTTTTAGTTACATAAATCAGAAAAAACCCCCTTGTGTTACATAAGAAACCGAAACATATTGGCAACCTAGTCCTCTCTGTGGGAACCATCCTTTCTTGCCCTTGCTATATTATATATTTTGAGTAGTAAGAAAGTGTAATTTATTTTTGACGCCTACAACAATGATCAAAACTGAATCACAACCATTTTGTTCATGTTGAATTGCTTTCCATAAACTATAACATTGAACTATAGCTTGAACCTCATTGACCTCATTCTTTAAATCCCAAGTTGTAGCCCTTTGGTGTCTCAAATATCTGACCACACGCCTATGATCCGGAGTCTCATAGATTCTCTTTGCCCACGACTCCTTATAACCAATCAAAACCTTTCCTCCATCTTGAGGAATACCAAGCATTGGGGAATTCCTCTGGGTAGGTATTACATAATCATCATTGGGAATATGAAGCTTTGTCTTCCGTGGTTCTGCAAATTTCCTCTCTTTTACTTGTTTTCTTTGTTGTGGTTGTGGTTGTTATTCTTGTTCATCTTCAACGACTTGTTTTCCTGCCCTTTGTGGTCTTCGTTGCTCATCTTCTTCATCATCTTCATCTCTATTTGTGTTACCTTATAGTCCTCCTAGGCTTCTGGTCTCTTTTGTTGCAGTAGTATTTGCCTTATTAGCTTCACTTCCCTGAACTTCTCTTTCTGGTTGTATCTATGTCTCTCCATCCTATGTTGTAGTTCCTCTTTTACGTACACCCAATTTTTTGTTGCCTACTCAAGGTTGGGGACTTTTGACATTAGAAGGGGTTACTTCCATAAACCTCTTCTTCTTGTCCCTTTGAGTTACAATTCTACCACCGTCACCTTTGATTTGTTTCCTAACACAAAAAAAAAAGTAACAAAAAATAAAATAAAATAAAACACACTGAGAGATGTTCGGCTTAAACCCTATAGATGTAAAATCGATCGAACTTCATTTAATAACAAAATTGTGCCTGAGTAATATGTTCGGCCTAAAACAAACAGAAGTCGAATGAGATGAACTTCACTGTACATAGAGTTCGGCTCAAAACTAGAATACTAATTTGGGCCGATCTTCTTTGAACTACAAAACTTCATTGAGATACAATTAATATGTTCGTCCGAAAATAAAGAGAAGTCGAATGAGACGAACATCACTATAGTACATACTCTACTCAAAATGGGAATGCTAATTTTGGGTCGAACTTCGTTGAACTAATTTTCATTGAACTACGAGTAATAAGTTCGGCTGATAATAAAGAGAAGTCGATTGAGATGAACTTCAAAATAGTCTGAGTTCGGCTCAAAATGGCAACCAAATTTTTGGCCGAACTATTCTTCCACGGAGCAAAAAAATAAAGAACAAACCTAGGTTCGTCTATTTCTGTCACAAATTTTTTGGCCGAACCCACTTCTGAAACCCTAAGAAATCCTATTTCATCGATCAAACAGAGTAAAAACAATCAAAATTAAGATGGGTTTGTATGAAATACCTTCTAATATACATTATGGGGTTATTTGAATCTCGATTTTGTGAATCAACGCCCCTCGAATTGATTTGTTCTTCACTTGACATAGAACTTGCTTGATTTTATTGGAGTCCAACATGCACGTCTAGAAGTAGATCTCTAGCGCAACGTTTTATTCTACTCATCATTATAGTTTTGATTTTAATTGGCGATCAAAGATTTTTCATCGAACGATTAATCGTTTTTTTTTTTTTTTTGCTGAATCTCCAATTTTTATTAATAAAGAAAGACTAAAGTGTTATACAGCAAAAAAAGAAACAAAACAAAGATACAACAAAAAACTGAAAACTGAAAGAGCTACAAAGCACTAGCATACCCTATAATATTTTTTATTTGTATTTCTATTGTGATTAAGTGATCTGGTCTTCCAATATGATGTTCAATTTCTTCCATTTGCTTCTGAGCTCCTCTCTTAGCCAAACTATCAGAAGAAAAACTTCTTTGTAACAATGCTCATAACACACTTGGTTCAATCTTCTTGTAGCCTGGAGCCATCTTGCTTTTAAACTCCATGGAACTATCCCTTGTTGGAAATCAGTCATTACTGTTTTTGAATCTGCTCTAATAATAATGTTATTACACTGTAAGTTACTTGCCCATTCAATAGCCCATATTACTGAGAAGAACTTTGCTATATAGCTAGAAGCAATCCCCAGACCTCCTGAAATGGTACCAATAACATTTCCAGCATGGTCTCTACCAATAATACCAAATCCTTCCAGAACTGGTTCCCTAATTGCAGTTCCATTACAGCAAAACAGAACAATATCTTTTGGAGGAAACAACCATACACATTCTTTAATTGTTGTAAATTTACTTCCCCTGTCTCCTATCTTAAAGAATTCAAGAATGTGTGAATCATAATTTTGTTTCCATCTTGTTGCTTGCATTTTATATCCTCCATAGTAAACTAAATTAATAATTCTACTTTTAAAAGCATTGATAGTTGGATTGAAGTTATCAAAGATAATCTTGTTTTAAGAAACCATATCTCTCTCATGGTTGCAAAAGATGTTATAAGCCATACTTGTTTAACTATAGGGCTATGACTACTTGCATATTGAATCACATCATCAAAAGAGGAGGGATTGGAGAAGTGAAAGATATTACCTAGCCATTGCCAGATTTGCAAAATGAAGCTACATTGCCACAAAAGATGGTTCATACTGTCTTGATCTTCTTTGCAGATGCAACACCTAGAAACCATTGAATACCCTTGCTGAACTTTAAGTTGATCATCTACAAAAACACCCTGCTGCAGTTTCCAGATATTACTTGAGATGCCAGGATGGATGAAATATTTCCATATATAAGAAGGCCAGTGGAGAACTGGTTCTATATGTCTTATTTTATCAACAGCTGCTGAAGTAAAAAAAACTGCCTTTGACATTGCCACTCCAAACCAATTCATCTTTAGCACCAGAAATAGGTGGCAAAGGATAATGCATAACATTTTGTAATTCAATTGGTATAACCCATTCATTACCCTGAATTAAATCTTTAAAGTTCATCTGCAGGTGAGATTTGACATATTCAGTAAAACCAATTTTATCAATCAAAAGGCATTCACCATTCCAGAGGTTGAACCAAACAGAAATAAGCTCTCCATTGCCTATAAGCCATCTAGTATCACATTGAAGAGCCTTCCATGCCCATTTTAAGCCAGGCCACACAGAAGATAGTCTTCATTTGTTAGTCCAAGTACCATTCTTATCTTTATATTTTGCCGCAACAAATAATGACCAGTCCTCCTGATCATGAATAAGCTTCCATATCATTTTCATTAACAATGCTCTATGGATATTTGATAATCTTTTAATTCCCAAACCTCCTTCAACAAATGGAGTACATACTCCTCTCCAAGAAATAGTTTTAGACTTCTTAACTTCTGCATCACCTGACCAAAGAAAGTTTCTCATAATTTTTTCACATTCTTTAAGAATTGAAGAAGGACATTTGTATACATCCATATTGTATATAGGAATGCTACTAAGAACATGTTTGATCAAAATTAATCTATCATGAAAAGATAGCAGTTTCCCTTTCCAGACATCCAATTATTCTTGCATCTTTTCAACCATTGGCCATAAGGTAGCAGTTTTAACTCTCCCTGGATGAATAATGACCCCCAAATATTTGTCTGGGAATGAAGTAAGATCCATTTGAATCATGCTTGCAATCTGAGCTTTTATGATGTTAGAACAACCATCAATAAAGCATTTACTTTTTATATTATTAATACTTTGACCAGAGCAAAGTTGATAATCATCAAGTAGTTGTAACAGATTAAGAATACTCTTTTTTGAGCCATTTCTAAACAGGAAAATATCATTAGCAAAAAGAGTGGGTAGGAGAAATACCATTTCTTATCACCATAGGTTGAAGTTTATTTGTTTCCACCAACCTTGTTATATTTTTACTCAACACCTCCTCCATTAGAACAAATAAAATAGGAGATAATGGATCTCCTTGTTTGAGACCCCTTTGCATTGAAAAGAACCCATTTGGCCCACCATTAACCATGACAGATATCTTAGTAGATGATAGTAGAACATGTATCCATTGACACTAATCCTCAGAGAATCCATACTTGATAAGAACTTTAAACAAAAAATCCCATCTTACAGAATCATAAGCTTGAGAGATATCAAGTTTTAAACTTAAATTTCCCCCTCTTCTTTTTTTATTCATCTCATTGACCAATTCAGAGGCTAAGATAATTTTCTCATGAATACTCCTCCCTTTTATATATGCAACTTGCTGTGGAGACACTAGATTATGCATAAGACTAGCCATCCTTAGGGAAATGATTTTAGTGAAAACCTTAAAACTGAAGTTGCTAAGACCAATTAGCCTGAATTGATTAGTCTTTTTTGCTCCTTTAATTTTGGGAAGAAGAGTCAAAAAGTTAGAAGTTAAACGTTTAGGAATGTACTTCCTACTCCAGCAGTATTGAATTTCCTTGATGAAATCATGCTGAATAATCTCCCAACAAGCTTTGTAAAACATGCCAGAGAAACTGTCAGGTCCTGGTGCACTATCTTCATCCATTCCAAAAACTGCAGCTTTAATTTCCTCAGCTTCAGGTGTAACTTCTAGCATAAATTGATCTGATTCAGTAATAATTGAAGGTATGACTTCAAGAATGGATTCATTAGCAACCACATCTTGAATTTTAAATCTTTGCTCAAAATAATTTACTAACATGTCACATATTTTTGCTTGATCAGATACCAAATTTCCATCTTCATCCTCTAGTTCACAAATGGCATTTGTTGTTTGCCTAATCTTAATATTTGAATGAAAGAAATTAGAATTTGAGGATCCTTCCATCACCCACCTTATTCTGGATTTTTGTTGCAACATTGTATTGTACTGCACTTCTATTGAATTAAGTTCATTTTGAGCAACAACTAGATCATGCAAAGCTTGGTCATCATGAGGATTAGAGTCTGAAAGTATTGTATGTTTTGATTCATCCTCTTGAATTTTAAACTTAACATCACCAAACACCTGCCAATTCCAAACTCTGGGAATTTGTTTTAATTTCTTTAACTTAGTCATAAAAATAAAAGCAGCATCACCCTGAATTTCCTGTTGCCAACATTCTTGAACTACCTTCATGAAAGTAGGATGCTCCAACCACATTTTTTGAAATATTAAAGGAACATTTTTTTGATCTTGGAATACTTGCACATCTACCCAATAAAGGAGAATGATCAGAAGCAATTCTGAGACCTACCTTGTAACCCCAATCAGTATGAATCTGCAGCCATTTCATGTTGAAGACAACTCTATCAAGATTACACAAAATTCTTTTGCTACCCTACTGACAGTTAGACCAAGAAAATTCCAGACCAATTTTAGGAGCTTGCATTAGTTCACATGCATTTAAACAATCCTTGAAGTCAATCATGGATCTTCTTAAAGGAGATTTACCACCCACCTTTTCTTCCATAGACAATATAGCATTAAAATCACCTAACACATCCCAAGGCTTCTTATATTCACTAATTGCCAACATTTCATCCCATAAATATCTTCTTTGGACTACTTTAACATGATCATGTACACCAGATACTAGAACATCACCCACAACTACTGTGATCATTTGACTTGAAATAGAAACAACCTGAGGAGTAGCTATTTACCTACTCCAAAACAACCATATATTGCCTTTGTGATCACTAGTTTCATTATGAATAACCATGTATTGCATCCCTGGTAAATTTAGTTTACTACAAAATGAGGAGGAGCACTTAATTTTTGGTTCAGCAATCCACACAAGAGAAGGATTAAATTGATTAACTAAAGAATATAATTTTTGTTGAGCCCTAAGTCTTCTAAGGCCCCTTAAATTCCAAAATAGTATTTTCATGATTTAATATGGAGGTTTGAACCCCCTTTACCATTATTTTTTCTAAAAGTATATTTATGAGAAACTGGATTAGCTGCTTTACCACCTGAATTATGAACAGGAATAACATTCTTAACAACTTCAGTTACAGCTTTTGTACCAGAACTAACCTGATCAATTGTGCTATCAATAGGTTTAGCAGAAGCTTTAGAAGTTTTTTTGCCTGAAGAAGTTTGGACTACTGATGACCAAGAAGTAAAAGGAACAAATTCTTGAGTTATCTGTCTTGTACCAACATCAATAAATTTAACCACATTGTTTTCTATACCAGTAAATTCAGCAATCTGAGAAAGTTTTTGAGAAGGTAATTCAGTAACAGCTTCTTCCTTAGATGTATCTATCCTCAGAGTTTAAAACATTAAATCTTCCTCCAACCAAATTAGTGGAATTAAAGTTTAGACTTATAACAGGAGGTGTAATATTTGTGACTAGAGAGTCTTGCACTAAATGTTGTTTGGGAGATGATTGAGAAATACTAGCATGTACCCTGGATGGTGAACTTTCTATCTCTGATCTATCACAAATGTCAAAAAGGCTGTGAGACATTCCTACTTTAGCTATAGTTCTTTGCACACTGCCTTCAGAACTACTTTTAGCTTGCTGGGCCTTACAATCAGCTGTTGCATGACCAATGATTTTACAATGATGACAAAATTTGGGAAGAATTGGAATTGAAATATCCTGAAAAAAACTACCATACTTTGTACCAATCTAGATTTTATTAGGAATTGACTGAGCGAAATCCATCTCAATCAAAATATTAGCATAATACCCTGATTCACACCTTTTTGTTGTATCATCAATCTTAATAGGTGTTCCAATTTCCTTGCAAATTTTGAAGAGTATGTCTTCCTTCCAAAATTCAAGACCCAAACCAGGAAGACGAACCCAAACCTGAGCTTTAGAAGTACGCTGATTAGATGGTCGAAAATTTGAACACCAATATCTTATCTGAAGAACTTGATTAAGAACATTCCATTGACCAGCTTTGATAGTTCTACGATCTAACTCATTATCCATCTTAATCGTGAAAAAACCTCTTCCCAAAGGTATAAGTTTACACTCCCCAGTAAGTTTCCATTGCTGTCTTAGGATAACAACAATGTCAACGAATTTGATAGACTGTAAATTTAATCTCCCTATAAGGGAAAACTTCCATGGATTCAAAGCTTCTTCAAATAAATCATCAGGCAACTCAATTGATGGAACTTTTAAAGAAAACATCTCTGAAATGGATTTCGAAGGATCTAACTGAGAATCATCAATACAGGTGGATTTTAAACCAGAATCCATAAATCCACCTGACTTAATGATTATTAATCATGAAAACAGAAAAAAAAACTGGAAAAAATCGAAACAAAATCACCTGAGATTAGTGGATTTGACCTCGAAAATGAAGAACGACGATAGAAATTTTCCCTGAGTTGGTCGTCCGATTCTCAGAGCGTGACTCGCCCGATTTTCAGTCAATTAATCGGTTTATGGAGGGGGTTCGGCTGCAAAAATGAAGAAGGGGAAAGAATGAAGAAGAAGATGTGTTGACTGATTTAGTTTTAGTTTAGGTTTTAATTTAGTCAAGGGGTATTTAAGTAACCTGACTAATTTTAGTTTAAGTTTTTAATTAAATTGAAGGTTATTTATGTAATTTAATCTAATTAAAGAGTAACCTAGTAATTTTGGTATGGATACACACCTTTTTTTTTTTATAAATATACCCTAGATGGCATCATCTTTTAGTATGCCTCAAAAAAAATCGGGATGCTTCAAAACAGGTTTCAAAAATAAATAAATTCAATGACTTGGTGATACAATTGTACTTCTAAATCCAAATTTAATATACCCAAGCCCAATAAAAGGATTAGTGACTTGTCACCATCATGATTGCACGTAGTTTCTTATTACATGCAAGATATGTAATTCCGAAGGGATGGATTACTATGATTGTTACTTCAGCTATTCACATGAATACTGACAACTATAAGGATCCATTTGCCTTTAATCCAGCAAATTGGAACGTAAGTAAATCGATCACCATATATATAATGGATTTATCATTGGAAATAATGGAATTATGTTATAGATACCCTGTCAGAACACCAATACTGATTTTTCTTTTTCTCTTTACACACATGATCCTAGTTCGAATATGTCATCCAAAAACTCAGTTTGAACAAGAAGAAGAAGGAGGAGTATCTTCTTCTGATAACAACAAGAACAAGTTCAATGGATTCTTTACATATCTCAGGGATTTGATTTGTAAATATTTTTGTAGTTAGAGAATTCAAGGTACAAATTCATCTCTTTTTCTCTTTGGTTTTCTTCAATTTTAGGATTTTAGGGTTTTTAATGGACTGCTAATTAGGGATTAACTGAAACGTTCATGTTAGCTAGTGGGGAATTCATAATTTTGTTTTGGTCGCTTTTGTTCAGATTTTTTGTTTGGTAATAGCTTCAAAGAATCAGTCACAGGTGTGGGTAATAGCTTTAAAGAATCAATCCCAAAACAAGTAGGTGATGCTGGTAATAGCTTCAAAGAATTGGTCACAGGTGCTGGTAATAGCTTTAAAGAATCGTTTTGAAAACAACTAGGTGGTGCTGGTAATAGCTTTAAAGAATCGACCCCAAAACAACTAGGTGGAAGCAAACATGATAAAAGCTTTGGCCTGGCAGTACTACTGAATATCGGTGGAAAACTAGCAACCAAAACACAAATTGGTGGGAATAGTGGTGGTGGTGGTGGCAGCAGCAGTGATAATAGTGGGGGGTGGCAGTGGAGGCAGTAGTAGTGGGAGTGAGGAAGATACACCCCAACTTAAGAAAGGAGGTAGTGGGACCAACAGCAGCAGTAACGGAGGGGGTAGTGGGTCTTCACAATTTAATGTTAAGAAGTATGGTGCGCACACTGATGGAACAAATGATGATACCCAGGTTTGTGCACTCGCTCTGTATTAAAATTGGTTTCCTTTGGGTTTACTGGTTTTTGGATTTACTAATTTTCATCTGTAGGCGTTTACTATGGCATGGAAAGCTGTGTGTGCGTCCACAACACCTGCTGAAGTTTTTATACCAAAAGGAACATATTTGGTTGGACCTGTTAAATTTACAGGGACTTGTAAAGCATCACCTATGACAATTAATATGCTAGGATTCTTGAAGGCATCAATAGATCTTAACAAATATGGTTCCCCTTCTGACTGGTTTGAGTTTGGATGGGTTGATGGTTTGAATTTGATCGGTGGCGGGATATTTGATGGTCAAGGTGGTGCTTCTTGTCCCTTTGACAACTGTCCTACAAACCTAAACTGCAAAGTCCTTCCCAAAGTAAGCGTCATTGTGCTTTTCAAATTTTTCTGGATTTTTCATTAATTTAGACTTACATGTTTATATTTCTTTTTACAGAAAATGTTAAGTTTGTTTCATTAACCAAAACGGTAATGAAGAGCATAACATCGGTGTATAGAAAATTCTTTCATATGGTTTTATTGTGTTAGAGCATTTCTCGGTCGAACTCGCATGCGTTGCTATCTTAAGCATGTTTGTCAATGTTAGTGATCAAAACTATAAAGTCTTGATTTCTAGTCTACTATAGCTAAGGTCTCGGACTAGGATAGAAAGTGTAGTTGAACTCAAGAACTCCATGACAATCATCATACAAGACGAAGGACTACTCAAGGAACCAGTGGATATTCATCGACTAAAATGTATGTGGAGACTTGAACTTATCTATGACTCAAAAGTCTATCTACTCTATATCCTATCTTGAGACAAAAGTCGTATTACTATATAGACTAAGATTATACACATATGATATTTCGAGCTGAGTATATCTCACTTATCTATTTCTCGAAATATGTGTTGGTAAAGCTTTCGCTTTAGCCAAGTTCATCTTTACATAGTGACGAAAGTCATGTTATGTTTCAATTATTTTGGAAATCGCTCTGACGATAAATAGTTTGTGAGTAACAACTATATAACGTCCTCTGAGAATGTTTCAATGATTGAAATGAGAGTTTAGATAATATAACCATTGGAGGATATAAGCATTGTTGTGGTAACACATATATGTATAATTCCTTATTCCTTGAACCGAAGTTTGCGAACTTTGTTGATCAAGTGAAACCGGAGTAGTGCGTGAGCTCAGTCCGCAAACTCAGCATACAAGCTCATTCCGAGAACTGACGTAGTTCTCGAACCCTAGAATTTCAGTTGGAGTTTGTGAACTCCGTCCGGGAACTTAAGTCTGCGAACCCAGTCCTCGAACTTGAGTAGGATATGCCTAAAAACGATGTTTGTGAACTTATCATAATAAACTAAGGAATGTTATTGCAAACCGTGGCTTTATAGTTCATGAATCGATTCGAGTGAATCATATCGTTTTTTCTTCAATTGTGTATTGTGTAGTACATGAGATCTCATAGCAATTGAACAACTCTCTAACTAGTTCATTTGAGTCATTTGGACTAGTTATGGTGAAGAGGAATATGGTTGATATGGAAGTTATCATTTGGCTAACCATTTGGTTAACTAGTGTTGAACCAACTAATGTACAAGTTTGGGTACGGTTACACAAACCAAAAATCGTCAAGTACATGTGTGTACAACAAGCTAAATTTTCGATCTAATGGTTGATAAATATTAGCTTGAATCTAATCAGGTTTTTATCTAACGGTGAATACTGAATGCTTTGTTACTTAGATAACATTGATTTCAAACCCTGATTTGAAGACTATATAAGGGAGAACTCTAGCAACTGGGAAACCTAATCCCCACACATTTTGTGTGATACTAGTTTGCTAAGCTAGAGTCTATTCTCCTTTAACCTTTGGTTTTCTTCTTCTAAAACCAGGTTAACGACGTAAAGACTTCATTGGGATTGTGAAGCCAGGTCGATACTACTTTTATCATAGTTGTGTGATCTGATCTTGCATCTTCTATCGTACGAGTACAATTGTAATAATTGGATTGAGATTTATATCTCCGATAAGCAAGATATAAAAGTAATCACAAACATCTTCGTCTCATCGTTTGTGATTCCACAATATCTTTTTTCACTGTGTCGATTAAGACTATTATGAGGTGATTGATAAAACTGAGCTGTTCTTCGTGAATATAAGTCTGGTTTTATTGATTGGTTCCTGTTCACCTTGATTTATCAAAAGACGGAACAAAACTTATAGGTTTATTCGTGGGAGACGAATTTATCTATCCTTGTAGACTTTTCTGTGTGAGATAGATTTGTTTATTAAAGTCTTCGACTTTGGGTCATAGCAACTCTTGGTTGTGGGTGAGATCAGCTAAGGGAATCAAGTGCGCATTATCCTGTTGGGATCAGAGGTGTAGGATCATAACTGTACCTTGGATCAGTGTGAGATTGGTTGGGGTTCAACTACAGTCCAGACCGAAGTTAATTTGGAGTAGGTTAGTGTCTGTAGCGGCTTAATACAGTGTATGTTTAATCTGGACTAGGTTCCGGTATTTTTCTGCATTTGCGGTTTCCTTGTTAACAAAATTCTGGTGTCTGTGTTATTTCTTTTCCGCATTATCTTTGTTATATAATTGAAATAATACAGGTTGTGCATTGTTCTATCAATTAGAATATCCGACCTTATTGGTTGTTGATTTAAATTGATTGACACTTGGATATTGATCTTAGGTACCATCCAAGTTATCTCTCTTTGATTAAGACTTGCAGATTGTATTTGCTTGAGTAAATCAAATTGAGAGATAGATATAATAAACTCCTTGAGATATTTTCTATTGATTGAGTCTAACTGTCTAGTTGATTCTCTAGAAAGTAACTCGGAGTTTTCCATACAGATTGCTAATCGAAATATTGGGTGTGGTTGTTAGAGCCCCGCTTTTTCAATTGGTATCAGAGCAGGCAAACACATTCAAGACCTTACAAGTCTGTATTTGTGGCAATTTGAGTCTGAGGTCAAGATCTCCTTTGCGTATACCGAAATGTCTCCTAAAGCTTTTAATTATGTCAAGTGTCTTAGAAACACCTCAAAGGATTATTCCTTAGTAGATTCTTCCGAATCCCGAAGTGGAAAAAATGTTCAATTTGATAATGACATTTTTTCCTCTCATGAGGCATGTGACACTCTCGCAAAACCTGAAAAGGAGCTCACCAGAATTTCAAAAAATACAGCTGAGATTGTTGACTTCGATGATCATGATCAGCTCAGTGATGAATTTGATAAGTTTCTTGATCGAAAACTTGATCTCTATAACATCATTAAGTCATTCTCTAAGAATATTGGGAAACTTCTTCAAGAAACTACTCTTCAACGTGAAAAGATTAGTACTCTTGAAGATATTGTTAAGGAGGACTCAATTAGAGAAAAACGTTTTGTCGAGACTCATTCATCAGATCTCAACATACCTCGTGTTGAAAAACAGAAACTAAGTGCATCTCTTACTCTAACCCATGAACAGTGTAAATCCTTGGAAAAATAAAACTCTGTCTTAAGGAGAAATTCTTCTATAACTAATTATCATGAATTACCGCATATGAAGAAGTGTTCTCCGGTAGAAGATTGTGTCAAGGAAAGTTTACATAACTTACAATCCTCTCATATGGCTATGAAATTAAGACATGTGCCAATTGTTGCTTCTCCTCCACGAATCTGTACTTTTTGTGGGAAAAAGAATCACTATGCTATCCATTGTTTTGCTAGAAGGAAACAAATTTTTAAGCTTCACAATTTGCTTCTCTTCACTGTCAATGGAATAAACAGTCGGACAAGTACTGCAGTGATTCGCATGCCCAAAGAAAACCAGAAACCATCTCTAATCTATGAACCATTATAGGGCTCACGCGCATTCTGGCAAAAGTTCTTGTGTTGCTAAGGAAAGCATTCCCTGCACTTATAAGAATGTTTATGGTAAATCTAAGTCTAGAAAATAGATTCATATCTATTCCGATCCTCTTAAACCAATTGGAGGTCCTAGACTTAGTCCTCAGAGAAAGCCATCTGATGGATTTGTTAAGTACGCCATGTCTTATCCTTCAGGGATGAAAATCAACCGAAGAAAGGAGAAGAAAACAAAGATCAAATAGTCAAATGATATATACAACTTATTTTCCGATGATCATAGTGGAATTAATTTCCACTCTACTACCCGATTCCAGTATTTGTTTCCTTGTTTCTAACTTGAGAGGTGCAAGGAAAATAATTGGGGAATACTCAAGTATGTTGTATATTATTTCGTTTTGAGTCATTTTGTTGGTAGTCCACAAACGTCTGCGTCCTCCTCTTGTGAGTTTCTAGGGTTTTCAAAACCAGAGTTTTATATTCTTGTTGACGAACGCATATATACTTGTTCTATATTGTGTTCTCCATTCCCTAAAACTCTATGGAGAACTCTGCAAAATCTCAAGAGATTGTGCGTCTCCATATGGAGGAAGACAATCAGGAACGTTAGTCAATTCAGGAGCTGGTTCTAAAGAAGATGCTTGAAAGAAAGGATCAAAACTCCTGGATTGATGATTCTGTCAAGGATTTAACTCGTTTTCAGAATGATTCAAGGGTCAAGTTTGCAAATAAACCAACTTCTAAATGGTCAGGCCAGAATTCTTGCTAATCAGAACATTCTGATACGGAATCAAAAGAAGATTATCATGGACTGCGCCAAAGCTAAGCAACTTTCTCGGGTGGTTGATCGCAAAATTAGTGTTCTAACTCACGAACACGGTGTGTCTACGGTGAAGAGAATAAAGGAAATCAACGATACATTCTTTGATGGTTTCATTGAAAGATACGAGGTTCTTAATGAACTCTGATTTCTGTTTGCCTAGTAAATCTTCTATTTTTCCTTTTATTTAGAATATAACTAGTGTTTTGGAATTGCCATTATTGTGATTACACATAGCTATGTCCAAAGTTTTCATCTCCTTGTTTTGAGATTTATTGGTTTAAATTCTAAACTTGTTTTGAAGATGATTTTTGCAGTATTAATCTTTTTGATTTTATATACTCCAATATTGTTATGGGATATGTATGTTCACGTCCGTGAACTTGATTGTCCCATATTTTGTCAAAATTAAAGTCGTTCGTGGATTGATATGCAAATATTGATAAAAGAATGAATATATTTTTGACAAAACACGAAAGTTAAGCCTATATTGTCAATTATTGATGTAAGATAGGTTCAAATCTTTTGTGATTCAAGGATTATGTCTATTGTGTGTCATTGTGCAAATAGTGATGGAAACATAAAATGAATCCTTGCTTATTCCACGGTACAAGGTCGATTCTCCGATCCACAAATTTTTGTGTAATTACTGTGTGATCCATGAAGTGTCTTATGTTGAGCACTAAAACAACAAAAGTTGATTGCTTTGTGATTAGCTTAGTTGTTGTTCCGTAAAATACTTTATGTTGACATGATAAACTAAATTAATCATATTGTGTGATTATTTAGTTATGACTCCGTAAGTTTTTCTCATGTTGGACATCTCTTTGACTGGGTTGGTTATTCGTGATTAACTTAGTTATTACTCCATAGAATTTCTTATGTCGAGTATGACCAATTAAATTGATTACTTTTATAATTAGTTTGGTTGAGTATGACAATTAGATTGTTTGTGAGTTCTCTTGTGATAAATCTAATTGGTTTCTTAAGTCTCCATAAGTTTACTTGTGTCGAGCATATTTAGTACAATTAATCTTGGTTCGCTTTGGTTAATATGATTGAATATTTCTTTTTAGATTCCAAATTCATACTTGTATGTGATTTGTTGAGTCTAAAGAAATCCTTATTTTCTTTTGAAATTAAGGTCGCTCTTGTTGTTCCCTTAGGAATGACATTATATGGGGGGGGGAGTTCTTTTGAACTTGTGCTTAATTGCCAAATCTTTGCGGGGAGTGCGGCTGTGGAATATTAGAGGGGTTATATTGTATCTTTATAAACTCCTTGATGAATGCATTTAGCTTAGGCTTTATGATTGCATCTAAACAAGATGATATACATTTACTTTTGGTCATGAAATGTCTCTAACGGAAATTTCATTAGGATCCCGTTCTTGTACCTTTGCCAATTTTATTGACAAAAAGGGGGAGAATTAATATATAGTTCACACTACAAATACATATGGTTTTAGGATCATTATGTAAGGGGGATTGGTTTCCATGTGAGATGGAGTATTGACTAAGGGGGAGTGAAGTATCACCATAGTATTGTTGTTAAAGTTGTGATGCAATTGAAATTTAACGATGTGTAATGATACTATGACACTGTATAACAATGATTGAGAACCACTACTTTTCTCATTGTTATAGCTACAAATTTTCAACAACGATGATGCTAAACTTACAACCTTCGGGATCATTGGACTACTTGGAAGTGAGGAAGATTTCGAGTAATGTTGAAGATTATACATGTGGAATAGGAGCTACAAAGTTTATTTATATAATTTTTGTATTTCATATGTATTAATAGTTTTGCCACTAAAATTGACAAAGGGGGAGATTGTTAGAGCATTGCTCGGTAGAACACGCATGCATTTCTATCTCAAGCATGTTTGTCAATGTTAGTGATCAAAACTATAAAGTCTTGATTTCTAGTCTACTATAGCTAAGGTCTCGGACTAGGATAGAAAGTGTAGTTGAGCTCAAGAACTCCATGGAGATCATCATACAAGACGAAGGACTACTCAAGGAACCAGTGGATCTTCATCGACTAAAAGGTATTTGGAGACTTGAACTTATCTATCACTCAAAAGTCTATCTACTCTATCTCCTATCTTGAGACAAAAGTCGTATTACTATATAGACTAAGATTATACACATATGATATTTCGAGCTGAGTATATCTCGCTAATCTATTTCTCAAAATATGTGTTGGTAAAGCTTTCGCTTTAGCCAAGTTCATCTTTACCTAATGACGAAAGTCATGTTATGTTTCAATCATTTTGGAAATCGCTCCGACGAGAAATAGTTTGTGAATAACAACTATATAACGTCTTTTGAGAATATTTCACTGATTGAAATGAAAGTTTAGACAATATAACCATTGGAGGATATAAGCATTTTTGTGGTAACACATATATGTAGAAGTCCTTATTGCTTGAACCGAAGTTTGCGAACTTGGTTGATCAAGTGAAACCGGAGTAGTGCGTGAGCTCATTCCTCGAACTCAGCGTACAAGCTCAGTCCGCGAAATGGCGTAGTTCTCGAACCCGAGAATTTCTTCTGGAGTTTGTGAACTCTGTCCGGGAACTTAAGTCCGTGAACCCAGTCCGCGAACTTGAGTAGGTTATGTCTAAAAACGATGTTTGTGAACTTATCATAATAAACTAAGGAATGCTATTGCAAACCGTGGCTTTATAGTTCATGAATCGATTCGAGTGAATCACATCGTTTTTGCTTCAATTGTGTCTTGTGTAGTACATGAGATCTCATAGAAATTGAACAACTCTCTAACTAGTTCATTTGAGTCATTTGGACTAGTTAAGGTGAAGAAGAATATGGAAGTTATCATTTGGCTAACCATTTGGTTAACTAGTGTTGAACCAACTAATGTACAATTTTGGGTACGGTTAAATCGTCAAGTATATGTGTGTATAACAAGCTAAGTTTTCGATCTAAAGGTTGATAAATATTAGCTTGAATCTAATCAGGTTTTCATATAACAGTGAATATTGAATGCTTTGTTACTAAGCTAACATTGATTGCAAACCCTGATTTGAAGACTATATAAGGGAGAACTCTAGCAACTGGGAAACCTAATCCCCACACATTCTTTGTGATACTAGTTTACTAAGCTAGAGTCGATTCTCCTTTAACCTTTGGTTTCTTCTTCTAAAACCAGGTTAACAACTTAAAGACTTCATTGGGATTGTGAAGCCAGGCCGATACTATTTTTATCGTAGTTGTGTGAGCTAATCTTGCATCTTTTATCGTACGAGTACAATTGTAATAATTGGCTTGAGATTTATTTCTCCGATAGGCAAGATATAAAAGTAATCACAAACATCTTTGTCTCATCGTTTGTGATTCCACAATATCTCTATTCGCTGCGTCGATTAAGACTATTGTGAGGTGATTGATAAAACTGAGCTGTTCTTCGGGAATATAAGTCTGGTTTTATTGATTGGTTCTTGTTCACCTTGATTTATCAAAAGACGGAACAAAACTTATAGGTTTATTCGTGGGAGACGAATTTATCTATCCTTGTAGACTTTTCCGTGTGAGACAGATTTGTTTATTAAAGTCTTCGACTTTGGGTCGTAGCAACTCTTGGTTGTGGGTGAGATCATCTAAGGGAATCAAGTGCGCAGTATTCTGCTGGGATCGGAGGCGTAGGAGCATAACTGTACCTTGGATCAGTGTGAGATTGGTTGGGGTTCAACTACAGTCCAGACCGAAGTTAATTTGGAGTAGGCTAGTGTCTGTAGCGGCTTAATACAGTGTATGTTTAATCTGGACTAGGTTCCGGTATTTTTCTGCATTTGCGGTTTCCTCGTTAACAAAATTCTGGTGTATGTTTTATTTTTTTTCCGCATTATATTTGTTATATAATTGAAATAATACAGGTTGTGCGTTGTTCAATCAATTAGAATATCCGACCTTATTGGTTGACACTTGGATATTGGTCTTTGGTACCATCCAAGTTATCTCTCTTTGATTAAGACTCGCAGATTGTATTTGCTTGAGTAAATCAAATTGAGAGATAGAGATAATAAAATCCTTGAGATATTTTCTATTGATTGAGCCTAACTGTCTAGTTGATTCTCTAGAAAGTAACTCGGAGTTGTCCATACAAATTGCTAATCGAAATATTGGGTGTGGTTGTTAGACCCCCGCTTTTTCATACTAGATTGCACCGATTTTAAAGCAAGCGATGTCCATATATCTGCACCAGGAAACAGTCCCAACACTGATGGTATTCATATGGAATGGTCAAGAGGTGTAACCATTGCCATTGCTAATATTGGTACTGGCGATGACTGTGTATCAATTGGACAAGGAAACGCTCATGTTACCATTACTGGTGTCACTTGTGGGCCTGGCCACGGTATCAAGTTCGTTAGAGAGTAAATACATGTTATGGATTGTTCGAAGGAACAAATAAATGCAATGACAGTAGATAGTGAGCTTTTGTTTTGTTTTGTTTTGTAGTGTTGGGAGCTTGGGGAGGTATCAAAATGAAGGGGATGTAAATGGATTACTGGTGAAAGTGCACACTTTCAGGGACAATGAATGACATTAGGATAAAGACATGGGATAATTCTCCTGATTCCAGTGTTGCTTCCAACATGACATTCGAAGACATTGTTGTTAACAATGTTGCTAATCTTGTCCATACGCCTCTTGTTCTTCAGTTGTAAGTATTTTCTTCAGCTAGCCTCTGTCTCTAATCCAATAAGCTACAAATCTACTATTTTGTACTATTTAGCTATCTCAATTGTATGTTTTGATCCGTGAAGTCAGCATCCAAGGTTAAATTGAGTGATATAACTTTCAAGAACATAAGAGGGACAACATCGTCTCCGGTGGCAGTAACACTAGAATGCAGCAAAGGAGTACCATGCCAAAACGTTAAGCTTGAAGATGTACATTTGGACCCAGCTGGTGGGGTAGAGTAGCGAAATCATCGCGTTTGAATGTCCAGGCCAAATACGCTGGAATTCATATTCCTCCTCCATGTGCTTAAGAATCAAGTTAAACTACATTGGGATTAAGAGACTAATTATAGTTGGCCGTCAATCCACCGGGCCGTCCTTTTTCCCATGTAAGAGTAGTAGCATATGTTTTGTATGCGGCTGTGCATTTCATTTCAGATGTATAATGTAGAAATTGCAGCCCTCTCATCTCTCAAGAAGGACTTTTTTCCCCACCATTTTTGTTTATATCTATTACTCAGCGTTCATATATTGAATTGAAACTTCATGTACAATTTTATTTCATTTTACCTACAGGTGCCGTTCAAGATTTAGTTTTGCGTCAATGTTTTTGGTCGGCCTTCCCACCGTTGCAGCGGTCATCTAGTTTAGGTTTTAATTTAGTCAAGAAATATTTAAGTAACCTGACTAATTTTAGTTTAAGTATTTAATTAAATTGAAAGTTATTTATGTAATTTAATCTAATTAAAGAGTAACCTAGTAATTTTGGTATGGATAAACACCCTTTATAAAGATACCCTAGATGGCATCATCTTTTAGTATGCCTAAAAAAATCGGGATGCTCAAAACAGGTTTCAAAAATAAATAAATTCAATGACTTGGTGATACAATTGTACTTCTAAATCCAAATTTAATAAACCCGAGCCTAATGAAAGGATTAGTGACTTGTCTAGGAATCATCTTTTAGGGACCATGGTTTTTATGGGGGACCATGGTCTTATTAGGCCAACCTCTCTATACTTATAAGGGGTGTCCTAAAGTTAGGTAAATACACATTTACCCTTTACTTTAATTTAAATTAAAACTAACCTAATAACTATATAAATCTAATCATATACATCTAATCTAAATGAATCTATTAACCAAAATCAAAATCAAAAATATAAACAGGAGGGGAATCGAAATTTTTTAGTTTTGAAAAAAAATCATTCTCTTCTTCTTCTCTTTTTCCTTGACGTTCCTCGTTCGATTGAAAACCCCATCAATCTTTTTAATTTGTTTTTTGATTGAGAAAATTGAGTAGAAATCATCAAAATATGGTTTAAATGGAAGTTAAAGTGGCATGTTCGGTTAGGAATAGTTTTAAAAAAACTAGTTTTGTAACCGAACATTTTGAAACCAAGAACACGAAGAACACTTTGGTTATCACGAATTTAATTTTTCGTAACCGAACTCCAAGTTCGGTTGGTTCGCAAAAATAGTTTTAACCGAACTTCTCATTGAAAACCAATATATTGTGTTCGGTTTGTTAGGTTAATTGGAATTTTTTTTCCTTTAACCAAACACTTGTATTCGAACAACAAATGCTGAGTTCGGCTGGGTCGCAAAAAAAAATTGCTAACTGAACTGATCCCTCATTTTAAAATCAATATGTTGAGTTCGGTTGGTTCGCAAAAAATTCTAAAACTATTTTCTAACCGAACTTTACCAATATTACAAACCGAACATTACTCTGTAACCTGCGTGTTTGGAAAAAGTAGCCGAACTACACTTTCAGATGTGTTCGATTACCTGTTCTTCACATATGGTAACCTAACAAGCCCAAATCTACTTAAAAAATTTACATTTTTTTGAAATTTTGGATCAATTCAACCAACATTATCTAACTTTGAATCATACCTGGGTACAAATACTCATCCTCCGGTTGTGGTTGGTAAAATCCATGTTTTCTTCTTCATCTTCTCTAACTTTACTCTCTCAATAATTCTAATTCTTTTTAATAAAAACCCATCTGATTTTTTAATCTCACTAATTATCTTTAACTTAATCATTACACTAAATATTATTAACACTAACTAATTATTACCCAAAATTAATCAGGAGGGTAATTTAAGTATTAATATAAATATCTAGATAAAGGGTGAACCTAAATTTACTTCTACTGTCTTACCCAAAATAAAATAATGGTCCCAAAAAAAAAAAAAAAGCTCGTACCCAAAAAATGATTCCTTATCTAGTCAAATCCCGCCAGTGAGTGCAGTCAAATATTTTTGGGTAACCATGAATGGGCCACACTCGAACTGCACGAAAACCCATTTTACAGCCCTACAAGCGACAAGAGAAAAGCCATAACTAGATTCTAGAAGAGGGGAAGTTTAGCAACAAAGATTTCAATGCAGAAATTTGGAGGGAAAGAGAGACGTTAGAGCAACCACAGTCATGGACCAAAACTAAAAATTTGGTCCAAAAACCAGGCGCTACGGGGGTGGAGTAAAGACCAGAGACCATACCAAAACTAAAAACCAGAGTAGATTTGGTCTTTAGTCTGGTCTTTAGTCGGGCGTAATTTACGCCTACGCCCGAACAGGCGTAACCTCAAACTCCGCCTGACCCAAAAAAAAATTTAAAAAAAAATGGGGCGCAACATAAAGTTGCGCCTGAATGGGGCGTAACTCAAAGTTACGCCCCATTAAAAATAAAATAAAAAATATAGGCGTAACCACAAAGTTACGCCTGATGACAATGGGGCGTAACCTGCTCTTGCGCCCCATTCAGGCGTAACTTCCTCTTACGCCTGACCAAATTTTGGTCTCCCCCCACTGCGTTGTAACACGGACTAAACCCAAATTTTCAAAATTTTTTGCTCTTTGGTCTTTGGTTTATGTCGCACCACTGCAGTTGCTCTTAGACACCAACGAAGCAATCTTGGCGCCAAAAACCAAACTCAATTGTTTTCACTGCGCATATAGTATTTTTTAAGGGGAAATTAGGCTAAGGCCCAACCCATGGATAACCCATAATATGAGGCCCTTAATTAAAAGAAGTTTAAATCTAGGCCCCAAATTATTAAAAGACAACCATACCCTTTTATATATTTTTAAACCCCAAATAAAATAAAATTTAAATTTAAGCCCAAAATATTAAAATATAGAAAATATGATGTCACATCCATATTTAACGACCGCCACCACCACCACCTCCGACGACCGCCGCCACCAACCACCACCTCCGACGACCGCCGTCGCCGCCAACCACCACCTCCGACGACCACCGCCACCAACAAACACCTCCGCCGGCGACCACCAACGCCGAAACCACCACCATCGCCAACCACCTCCGACGGTGACCACCATCAGCAGCAGAAACCACCACCTCCGTCGTCGGAGGCCACCACCGCCTCCCACCAATAGTATATGGATGTGTAATCTGAAGTTACACATACAACGAGCATGTGTATCCAGAAGTTACACATGAATATGGCATGAAAGGGTTACACGTAAGTAGAAGTTACACATGCATATAACATGTGTATCCAAAGGTTACACATCCATATGGCATGTGTAATGAGAAGTTACACATAAAAAAAAAATAGACATAAAAAAGTAAACATTAAAAAAAAATACATCTATTACACTTTAAGATTTATTTACAATAATTTCTTAGCATGTGTAACTAAAAGTTACACACAAATTTGTCTAGTGTAACTGGGAGTTACATATGCATATATATCTAGTGTAATTGAAATTTACACAACACTATGCACACTTTCAACAACATTTATCCTACAACTACCACCATGGCTCATTTCATCATTCTCTACCAAAGATCAATTTCGACAAATCCTTGCAATAGCAACATACATTGGCAACTCGCACTGTTTATCCTAACATGCATCTAGCATGCAATATTGAGTTCTCAGACTCAGGCCATAACTTACCACATATCAATTCCATCGTAACCCATGTCCTGCAACTGCAACCAACACCAATAAACTGAATTATGTATCATTTCAGGTTTACTCAAACTTCTACACATATAATTAGCACATGTAACTAGCAGTTACACATTCAATTAGCATGTGTAACTATAGGTTTATTTCAGGAACAATTGCTCTAAATTCTCAATCACTAACTGAACCTGGATCATTCAAAGTGGAGTTATTATACAAGATTACAAGTAACTACTTAGGTTTAATCATACACAATACTAGTACTTCTGAAAGGCCTACTAATTTGGCAACTGCTTGTGTAAAAACTATATGTAAGTAAAATCTATGTAACCTGAAGTTACACATTCAATCAGCATGTGTAACTAGAAATTACACATCAAATTAGCTTGTGTAACTAGAAGTTACACATACTTTTGCATACTACTGAGAAATGATGACAGAGTTAATCCATAAGTACATGTATAGCTAAGGGTTCAGTGCAGGATGGAATCCAAATACACACTATGAATACTGAAAAGCAAAAAAACTGTGAATTATTATGTATAACGTACCATATACAGAGTGAAAACCCCTCAATCTGGATTTTGTCATTCTTCGTGCATGAGATAAAGAGTGAATGTGGTTTGGTTTGCAGCTGATGAATCCATCTTCAACCAACTTCCTAATGTGTTTTTTTGCACAATACATCACAAAACCAGTAAATTCAACCAAAAATAATCATAACCTAGATACAAACCACTAGATCCAATTAGCATGTGAAACTAGCAGTTACATATTCGGTTAGCATGTGTAACTATAATCTACACATTCAATTAGCATGTGTAACTTGCAGATACACATGCATCTGAATTGTGTAACTAGGAGTTACACATGCATCATACTTATATATGTCGTCCTTAAGGGAAAAATACCTATGATGACCGCATCCACAACTTTCTAGCAAACAATAATCATGTGTAACTAGAAGTTACACATCAAATTAGCATGTATAACTATAAGTTACACATCTATTTAGCTTGTGTATCTATAAGTTACAAATCTAATAAAAAGTTACACATGGATATAACATTTGACTCGAGGTTATTAAATACAAACTACAAAGATGTGATTGCTAGGAATTATGAAAGCATACAATTCCAAACTCATATGATAATTTAGACTTCAATCATGCAAAGAAAAGAGTTTTATAAATGATCACAACAAAGTATAGACAAGAACATTTCGAAAGATGAAATTCAGGTAACGAGACATTTACCTTAAGGTTTGGAATGATCTCCATATCAAGTGCATCAACTTCCATGAGCCTTGCAATAGCATTAAAATTCACCCCACCTGGATATGAGATAGGTGTTAATTTGGTATTATGGATAACAATCCAAATGTATCAATCAATAAGTACAAATGTTAAACACGAACTAGTCAGGAAAGAGTTGTTGGTTTTCAATTTCATCTAAAAGTAACAGGAAGTATATACAATCATTAACTCAAAACTCAGCATGTCTACATCATCAATTTGAAGTTGTTCTTCTGAAACAATATTTTTTCTTCAAACTCTTCTCAGTATCAAACAAAAAAACTCACAACAAATTCACAAAAAAACAAAAAACAACAGAAAAATACAAATTCCATGCTAAAAATACAACATGATATATATGTGTAACCTCAAGTTACACATACTGTAAAACAAAAAACAGCATGTATACATCATCAATTTGAAGTTGTTCTTCTGAAATAACATTTTTTCTTCATCCTCTTCTCAATATCAAACAAAAAACTCACAACAAATTGACAAATTCACAAAAAACAACAAAAAAGTACAAATTCCATGCTAAAAATACAACATGATATATATGTGTAACCTGAAGTTACACATACTGTAAAACAAAAAACAACATGTTTACATCATCAATTTGAAGTTGTTCTTCTGAAACAACATTTTTTCTTCATCCTCTTCTCGGTATCAAAAAAAAAATCACAACAAATTCACAAAAAACAACAAAAAAATACAAATTCCATGCTAAAAATACAACATGATATATATGTGTAACCTCAAGTTACACATACTGTAACAAAAAACAGCGCATGTCTACATCGATTTGAAGTTGTTCTTCTGAAACAAAATTGTTTCTTCATCCTCCTCTCAGTATCAACAAAATATAAACAACAAATTCTCGGATCGGACATGCAAGAACAACAAATAATCGAATTTTTTTTTGAAAAAAGTTTAAAAATTATGTGAATAATTACTTTACCTGATCATCTTCTTTTGGAGAAACAAGAAAATAAGAATCAAGAATCTCTACAGACTCCATAGATGATTTAAGATCTGGTGACGTTGCTTTAGTTTCTTCAATAATGGGTGGAATCATCATCTGAGATGGAGAAACAATCTTCATAAACAAAAAAAGAAACAAAACACAAAATCAAATTGAAAATTAAAAGCGAATAAAATTCAATCAAATCTACGGGTAATAAAGATGATGATTCGTTGATATCGAATCAGACGAAGAAACACATAAAGAATATCGTGAGTATGTTAATAGAAATGTACAGTGTAAAGAGATAATACTTTTAATAGCACATGCTTGGCGATTGTTGGAACAACAACTTTACCACTAAAATCGATATCAGATCTTCAGATGCGATTAAAGATTCAATCGATCTCAGATCATTCTACAAATTGATATTGAATCGAAGAAGAAACACACAAAAAAATCGTCGAGCTCCGATCTTCGAGATGCGATTGATATTTTAGGTTGTAATCGCATCAAACAAACAGAGAGAGAGATGAGAAACAAACAAACCCTAGAAAAAATTTTCTTTGCAACTGAGAGAGATGAACCGAGAGAGAGAGAAGAGAGAGAAACATAAATGAAAAATGAAAAATGAAAAATATCTTCTGAGATTCCTCTGTATATATTCTAAAGGGCAGTGTTGTCATTATTAAAATTCCTAATAATTAATTGTGGGCCAGATCTGAAGAAATATTGATATTCCGGGCCTAGTAAAATCATTTTATGAAAGTATGGAGTTGACAGTGGATGATCCATTTGGTGGGGCTTCAAAATATTGAACCCTATAGTTGGGGGATTCTAGTATATTTCACATTTTTAATAGTGTTTCTACCCGCGGTCAGCTAATATAACGGGCAGCTTCATCTTAATTATGAGAGAGAGAGTGCGTGAAAAAAATACATCTTTCTTAGGAACCTCAAACACAATTAGATCCTCCTCGTGATCTGTAGAAACTAGGGGTGGGACTTGGGTTGGGTCAACCCATCCAACTCATGCCCAACCCTAACGTTGGGTGGACATGGGCAACGTATTTCAAAACTTTGGGCAAGCTTGGGCATAAATTTTATGAACCCGAGTTAAATTTGGGCAAGCATGGGCACAAATATTTCTAACCCAAACAACCCGCCCAACCCGAAGAACTATATATAAGACATTTTATATAATTAGTATATCATCTATTTAGAGAAATTTTATATATTCTCTTCAAATCTATTAATGAAAATATAAATTATATATATCTCATTAATCATTTGATATGAAAAGAGTTTATATTATTGTAGATAATCTTTAGTTATTTGGAAATTTAAAATAAATGGAGCAATTAAATCTTATTATTTATAAATTTATTATTATCACGTTAACAAACTTGTATGTCTAGTGGAATTTGGGCCAACCCGAGGAACCCGGGGAACCCAAGGAACATAACTTGGGCGGACTTGGGCAACACCTCAATGGGTTTCAAGGTTCGATAGGCAACCTGATCAAAGAATTCCTAGCTCGGGTCTGCCTCATTCAAACCTTCTAACCCGTCCAACCAACCCAAGTCCCACCCCCAGTAGAAACCGTGTATAAAACCAATCCAACGGTTTTAAAAACCATAAACACCGAATTTTCTCTAGATGATGAACCTTAGCATCATTACCGAAGCTAGTTGATGTCTCTGTTTTTTGCTTAGGTCACGGGTTTCCTTGGTGTTTTTTTCTTCTTCTGTGCCCACCAAAATATTCTTTGTTTCTCTCTCTCTCTATGTGTTGAGTTGAGTGTTGTTGTTAAAGCCTACTACTTCTACTTCACTCAAGTCACAAACTCATTTAGAGCTTTTCACTCTCTTCTCATGTCCCGCCTCCATCTCCTTTTTTCTTTCTCCTTGTTTCATTGATTAAAAGAGTCACCGGGGTAAATAAACTGAGTCTCTTTTTCCTTACCCAAACATAGTACTAGTCTTTTTCTTCATTCAAATTCGAGATTGATAGATATATGCTTCTTTATAAGCAATAAGAATACCCAACTCTTTCATTTCTGATTCTTGTTGTCTATTGATCAGCAGCTAGTTCTGTTTCTTAGTAGTGTGGGGTTGAAGATTTTTAACACAAGGGTTCATTTTATAGTGGAAGTGTAGTGATTATTGAGATGGGTATTTCAGAGAAACATCATGGTATTGAAGAAGGAGGAGGAGGAGGAGGAGCAGTAATAGAAATGGAAGGGAATAAGAAGAAGAGATATGTAATAGTAGGTGTACCAATAATAAGAACGCCCCCGCCTTTAAGAAAAATAAGAACGAAAAGGGTTGAAATCAAAATTCAAAGTGAAGTTGAAGTTGAAGACGAAGAAGAGGAATGCCCAACAACACCAACAAGTAGAGAAGCAAGATTACCAAAGAGAATAGAATGTCCACCGGCACCAAGAAAGAAAAGGCCTTCTGCTTCTTCAAGATCATGTAATTTTAATGTTACAGATTTTTTCAATCCACCTGATTTAGATTCTGTTTTTATACGCCATCTTGAAAGTGCTTCTGCTAAGTGAAAAAAAAAATGCTTCAAAAAAAAAAAGTGAAAATAAAAATAAATCCTAATTAGAACTAATTCAAAAAGGTCCCTTTTTTCCCCTCTTGACTTTTTATTTTTTTTTTCAACTGTGATGGAGGGAATTAGTAGTTAGGCCTTGTTTGTTAAAATTTATGATTATTTATTTATGATTATAAATAATCATAAATTGATAAATGATTTTGAGATAATCATTTTTAAAATAAATTTTTCCAAACACTTTTTTTTCAAATAATTGATTATCATAGAACGATAATCTCGAAAAGGAGAAGAAAGAATAATGATCTACGATGTTTTTTTAGTTATATGTTGTTTTGATGTTTCTCTTGATAGTTTAGAGAAAATAAGAAGAAAAAATTCAATTTGAGTTTCTTAGAAAAAATAATTGATTATAATAAATTTTCAAAACAATTTTTTCCTGTTTATGGAAATAATGGATTTTTTCAATTATGATTAAAATAAGCAATTATTATAATGGTTACCAAACGCATATAAAATCCATTATAATTTGCATAATGGATTATGGGCTGATAATCCATTAAAATAATGGTTACCAAACAGCCCCTTAATGTGCAGAGCTATAATATAACTTTAGCTTCTATTAGCTCTTAATAATCAATTTAATTAGTTTTTAATGGGGTCATTTCTTCAAATTATTTTGATCTTCAATAGTCTCCGAAGAGTAATTTATTCAGACTACTAAGCTAGTTCATTTTGAAGCGATTACTTGGTTTCATTGAATCACCCGATCAGTAGCTACTTGTATGGGTTTCATGCATCAATAATTACTCAATCTTTCACTGATTGATAAAATTCAATCTCGACCCATAGCTCTAACTATAGCCTAGCTTGTTTTCCAGACTTTTGATTCCCCAAGTGTGTGTTTTAATCCCAATTTTCGATCGAGGTTTCTGAGGAGTTAATGTCCATTTGTGAAGTCATACATATATATATTTCTTAATTTAGTCATGTTCATCCAAAGCTGGGTTGTACAGACGCGGACATGACACGACGTGGACACTACAAAATTCTCAAAAAATTAGGACGCGGACACGTATATACATATTTTATTTATATATTATTTATATATATAATTATGTATTTACACAGCAAATTTAAATGTTTCGATCCTAAAAATTAGAAAATTATGCTACATGTGTCTGAATTTCAAAAGAAAAAAAGAGATCGTTTGTTTATACACCGAAGGTCAAGCAATCAATCACTGTTAGACACATGACACAATCAAAATGCATTCTTAAAACAACACATGTCCAACAAACAGTATACGTGATGTCATTTTTAATTGCAAAATTTTAATAAAGACCTAAATGATTGATCTAAATGTTCGTCTTTCTTCATTTAGTTAATAATAGTAAAAATAATGGAAGAAGTTTAAATGAAAATAGAAAAACAAAGCTTTAAATCCGAGTCATTAGTGCGTTCAAACAAGGCGCGCATAGGACGCGTAAATTGGTGCGTCGGACACACGTCGTGTCAGCGTCAAACGCGCGTTGGACGTGGCACAAAAAATGGAGCGTCCGTGCAACCCAGATTCAAAGAGATCATATGGTTTTAATTGAATCATTGATCACCAACTTGTCATGGGGTTTCATTGATCATAGCTAGTCATGGTATTACATCCATCAGATTCAGTAGTCCCATCTATCTCTCTCATGAATCATGAGTCATGGAAAGATTCTGGCTAGCAAAATTCTTTCTTAAGTATTCAAAAGAAGTTTGAAATCCACATGCACATGTGAGTGTGAAATGATTTTTCTCTTCTATGTTAGTACATCCTATCCCATGTTTGTTGAAATCCTTCTTCTCTAATTGATATTTGCACACAAAGACAGCAGTCTTTACTCTAGCACTAGCTCTATCTTAGCTTGTTTCTCAATTGCTGCCTTTTCTACCCCACTTTCCTTTTGTACCTTTTTATCCCCCTCTCTCTCTCACACACATCTCTTACTACAGTTTTAGTGCTACACAACACAAATACATACTCGTAGTTATCACCACCGATCATGGTTTTTAAAAGCGTATGCTTCACGTTTCAGGAGGTACGTTTTGATTCAAATTTTATCATACCGTTCCAAAGCGTGCTTATGAAACGAAATGCCCATGAAACGGACGCTTTACTTATGAAGCGTAAGATTCGAAACGAATATACGGTTCACGCTTTTGTTTCCTTTGTTTTTTATTAAGTAAATAGATAAAGTCAGCAGTCAGCCTTTATTTTTTTCGTTAAACACATGGTAAAGGACCAACCACCTACTAATGGGAGAACCAGATTGTCTGGGGGCTAGAGTTATTGGGACCTAATCTAAGGGAGTGTTTGGCAAGAAAAAAAATTACTTTCTGATATAGCATTTGTCTGTTACGTTTTGTATACACGGATTTCTCAAATTCCCAACACTTTGAGTTGGTCATTCATCTGAGTAACACTTGGCAGCTACGCGATTTCCTACAGAATCTGATTGTGATTATTAGAGGCATACTTGTGGGAATAATTAAAGGTTAACTTAGAAGCAATATTTTGTAAAGGGAAAACTGAAAATGAACTCATTATGTACGAGTCTGTGACACTTGACTATCAATCAATGAAATTTATATTTTGGTGTATTTTTATTTTTATATTTTTATATATATATGAAAATTATTTTCTATACATATAAAAGAAAAAACTATGAAGCGTCGCTTCACGCTTCAACATAAAATCAAAAACGTTTCACGCTTTAAAAACCTTGCCACCGACTGCTCTATAATTGAATGGTAATTTAGAAGGTTCTATTTTCCCCTATAATAACATTTTGATAAGGTGTTAGTGCCGAATAACACAAAAGACAAACACTTAAGTCTGTAATGTATTTGCTTGAGAAGATAACAAAAAAAAAAATATGTATTTGCTTGAGAAGATAACAATACTTTAGAATCCTATGCGTGGGGGCACCGAGGGTTCATTAATGAGGAGAAGGTGCTCATAAAGTCCCAATTATATGAGAGAAGTGATAGAATGACCGAAGTTTTGCACCGCAATGTGCACTTCGGGTCATCCAACGGTCCTGCTAACATCTCTAAACACTAAGATTAGGAGTGGGGCAGGCGTGGACCCCACTCTCCTCTCACAAAAACACTCACGGTGCACAGTTTCGGTCAATGTATCATTTTTGATTATATGAACCTTCAATATGACAATTTCAGAGTACTTGATAACAATGACACTTTGTTTTGTACTCCATTGATTTATAATATTAATGGGTTTTATATATTAAGAATTGGATACAAATATATTAGTAGGGAATCATAATAATAATACATCGCATTGTAGCACCGAGTAGAATTCATAAGTGTAAATGATGCTAATGGATATTCATCAGCTCTCTCTCCATAGGATACAAGTTTTGTTTGGATATGACAAGGAACTTCACCTAATTTGTTTTCTATAAGTTACAAACAGGATTTATGGGGATTGGAATGGTGGATTACCAATCACTCGATGAGTTTTTGACAATTCTAATCAAGATTAACAAGTACTCCATTGGTGGGTTGGATTAGGTAGCCTAATCAACAGAGGTTTATTCTTAGTATAATCTTTCTACATATTATTGGACATGCATATTCTTGTTGGGTTTCCATCTAATCTTCTTTCTAGGGAGCAGTATATTCTGGCATATATCTGCATCCTTCTTTTGTTCAAATCTAGGTAAATCATAGGAGACTTCAAAGATGATTATATTAAAATACCCTCGAAGAAGTCGTGTAAAAGGGAGCTTTAGCATGTCCAAGATACAGTCATGACACTGTTATATTACCCATGTTAAAGCAACATGTACATAATTATATCTACTATTGATGAGTAATATTTGCATCTACTATTTATTTATTTTTCGGAAAAGAGGCGAACCTCAGAAAATATATTGATAAAGCCGATTTAGGAAGTCGGAAACCTTACAGAAATTTTCCAAGATTACACAAAAGTCATTCAAGTTACGTATTTCCACCAATTCTTGCCTATCAAATCATTTCCTTCAGACCTAAAAACAGTTTCAGAGGACCTTCTTCTCTCTCGTAAAGGAGAGGAACAAACAACTAGGGACAAACTGGCTTTGAGAACAACACCAGTGTGTGTCAATGCACAAGGAAATGACTGGATCAAATCCAACCCAATGTTCATCAGAACATGTGAATAACATGAACTGGAGTTTTTTAAATTTAGACTGCCTAATGCAATCAGGATAGTTGTGACCCAACTATCTGCAATGGTAACCAAACAATATCCAAAGTGTCTTCAGTAGCAGTGGTAATCTAAATCGGTCTTTAAGGGTCTGAATCGGAGCAAATCGGGTTGTCTCGGCGTTGGAGATGTGGTAACAGTTATAGTGATTGATGAACTTGATGGTAATCTTGATGAATGAGCTGTTGCTGTCTTGGTTTCCAAATCTCGAGTTGCTGCCTTCCCAGGTAATGCTGTTGGAATGTATTTTTGAACTGAATATGAAGGGTTACTCCATATCTTCATATCATCACCAGAGAGTGAAACAAACATTAATGCATAAACAACCCATTGAAATCCATCTAGAGTAATCAGGATTACAAAGATTTAAATCCTGAAGTAACTCCCATAATCTAGTACTGAAAATAATGATTACTAGACAATAACCTAGTCTCAAAGAAGAGAATAACAATCCCCGTAGTCTAGCACTAAATTTATATACCTAATAACAGAAACAAAACGAGATCTAAGATTAAATCGATCTCTTGAATCCCCTAAAACATGACAGAAACATAAATCTAATACAAATAAAAACCACTTTATATAACCACCTAAATCAGATAAACTAACATAACTGCTTTGAATTAGGGGAGATGGTGAAAGAACTAAAGATGCTGATGAAACTTGGATTTGAACATAGATCGGAGTTGGAGAAGATGTTATGCTTATGGTTCTTCTTACACAAAACATATCTGCACTCACAATCCATAGATCTACCAGATAAAACCAAAAAAAATAAAAAAATCCTAAGGAGAGTTCTGCAATGTGAAAACAAAAGGGAAAAAAAATATTAAGAGGTACGAATTAGAGAAATCGGATGAGAAGAATGATGGGTTAGTGATTGATTTTCTCAGACCAACTCCAAATGAGCCGATCTGAGAATGGAGATTTCAGGGAGGTTTATTTTATTTTTTTGGTCGCTCTAGTATTTATTTTTTTGGAAAGAGAAAATTTTTGGTCGCTCTGGTTTCAAATTCTTTTGTTCAAATCTAGGTAAATCATAGGAGACTTCAAAGAAGTCGTGTAAAAGGGAGCTTTAGCATGTCCAAGATACAGTACAATTGGCTTATAGGTTCATGACACTGTTATATTACCCATGTTAAAGCAACATGTACATAATTACATCTACTATTGATGAGTAATATTTGCATCTACTATTTATTTATTTTTCGGAAAAGAGGCAAACCTCAGAAAATATGATTTAGAAAATCGGAAACCTTACTGAAATTTTTCAAGATTACACAAAAGTCATTCAAGTTGTAGTATCTCCACCAATTCTTGCCTATTAAATCATTTCCTTCAGACCTAAAAACAGTTTCAGAGGACCTTATTCTCTCTCGTAAAGGAGAGGAACAAACAACTAGGGCCAAACTGGTTATGAGAACAACACCAGTATCTGTCAATGCACAAGGCAATGACCAAATCAAATCCAACCCAATGTTCATCAGAACATGTGAATAACATGAACTGGAGTTTTTTAAATTTAGACTGCCTAATGCAATCAGGGTAGCTGTGACCCAACTATCAGTAACGGTAACCAAACAGTATCCAAAGTGTCTAACAATCTTCCTACGCCTCCCTTTCTAACTTTTTGCTTAAACTTATTTTACATTTGGTTTTTGAAAGCTCCATCTTATATTTAAAAAAAAATCATGGAAAATGCAAGCCCTATGGTTTTAAATGGGTTTCGAATTATTTTAAGGCATGTTCTGGAGTCTCATGGAAGACATTCTAGAATTTAGAAGTAGGCGTAAGAGAATCAAATCACTTGTTATTATTTTCCTAGTTGTTCAGGTTTGAGGTCTTGTGATCTTAAGTTATTGATTTTCTAATTGTTCAGGTTTGAAGTCTTGTGATCTTATTAAGTTGGAGAGACAATTCACTTGGCACTTGCCTACAAGTTACTTTCTCTTTGGAAGACTTAGCAAGGCGTTCTTGATTTGAAATGCTAAAGTGGTATTAAATTTGGAAGATGGAATTTAGATACTATAAGGTAGCTTGCTCTTACAAATTATCAATTTTTCCAAAATCCTTTAGAAACTAAGAGATCTTCCAAAAATTCTTTTTATAATAATATAAAAAGAATAAGAATTTGGTACATTAATAATTGTTAGACATGCCTGAATTCATAGCGTATTGTAGACAGATTTTTCAACGAAACCCAACTGTTAAATGTAATAACCACTCGTGGGATCCGTCCATTTTCCTACCCGAGAAGTGTTTTGAAAACCAGGTTTTGGACTAGTGCGACCTTGTTTTCGGCACTATCGTGGAAAACACGGCTGGTTAGGATGTGCATATTATAAGAGGACGTAGTAATCGCGACTCACACTTTGTCCATACTTACTTTCTCTTCAAACATATCTTTAGTCCCTCAATATGTGTCTCTCAACTTATTCAGATTCAACTTCTTTCTTATATAACCATCCTTCATCAAAAACATAGATTCCGATTTTTTCTCGTCCCAACCGACCAAGCTCTTGTTCAATTTATCCTCCCAACAAAATTGATAATTGTATCTGTTATTGGTGGATTTTCCATCAACCTCGAGGCCTAGAATTTGCTAACAATCATCAAGAGTTATCTCCATCTCATCGAATGGAAAGAGAATTATATCCATCTCCCCATAAAGCCTCTCACAGAATGAAGATATGTCAATTTTATCATACTTAATAACTGAATTCTTCACCGCAGGCCACAACCCGTAGTTTTTGATAATATCTTTCACGTCGTCTCATTCAATGCCAAGTGGCCATTTATTCATTATAGTATTTGAAGCTTGGCACCTCAAAATACAGATGAAATTCTCGTGATCCTATATTTAGTTTTACATAATCACAATAAGAAATACATATTAACACTTAAAATCATAGAGTAAATTTTATACACCCACGAGTCTTGTATCCGAAGAGCGCATGTTCACCATCTTCGGGCAACCCAAGGAGTGACTCATTTATATCTTGAGTCATCTTCAAGTGAGGGGACGACGTGTGGGAATCAATAGGTTTATTGATAACTTTATTTTTTCCATTGTAGCTCGTGGTACTTATTCAACACGAACCAATATTTCTTGACCATTACATTCTTCATCATCATCTTCTTCATCTTCTCCATCATCATTTTCATTATCTTTATCACCTTCTCCATCATATTTATCATCATGAATCCTATCATCATCGTTACCTCCTCCAACAGGTGGAATGTCATTCTCATCATCATCCTTATCTCCTCTATCGGGCAGAATTCCTAGATCACCAACATCATTATCTCCTCTACCAGGTGAAATTGATTGGTCTTTATCGGGAGTTTCATCAGAATCACTTGTTTTAGGTGGTGGCTGAGTCACTTTGCGTTCAAGGATCCTAAGAATTCCCGAATCTACAAATTCCCCTCTAAGTGTCGTAGTCAAGAGTTTGTCGCATTTGCGAGGAGGTTTTGAAAGAGGAGTAGCGCGTTTTTTTCCGTGCTTGAGATTTGGAGCCTAAAAATAAAAAATAACACAAGTATAATCAATTAAAACTTGCATCTACAGTCTAACAAACTCAAGAACCATGAAAATGCATTTCAATTAGTCATCAAGGTCTACAGTTGAATTAATATGATGATGACTAATTATCTTATAGGATTAGTCATCAAGGCCATAAATCCTATAAAGTGACAATCAAACCTTAGTCGTCAGAAGAAAAAAAACTTAAAGACTAGTAACCAATCTGAACACAGGAAAACTATATTTTGGTGAGTTATAAGTCGGCATGGTCGATATTCCCCAAACTGACGACTAATACTTAGTCATCAAGGTACTATTCCAATAACATAACTAAAAACGCGGGGGTATAACAACCACACCCAATATTTCGTTCGGTAATCTGTATGGACTAAACTCTAATATAATTCCAAGAGAACCAACTTAAAAGTGAGACTCAATCAAGAAATATATCAAAGAGCTTTATCTCTTTCTTAGTACAATCAACAAATCGAACATTTAGAAATCCGTGAGCTTGATTGAAGTAAGAATAACTTGGATGTACCAAAGACCAATGCGCAAGTGTCAATCAAGTTCTATCCAACAAACAAGGTCGGATTTATCAACTATGATTGAACAATGCATAACTTGTGATATTTCAATTATATAAACAAATATAATGCGGAAAATAAATAACATATACACCATAAATTTTGTTAACGAGGAAACCACAAATGCAGAAAAACTCTGGAACCTAGTCCAGATTTGAACACCACATTGTATTAAGCCACTACAGGATCTAGCCTACTATAAGTTAACTTCAGACCGGAATGTTGTTGAGCCCTAACCAAGTCTCACATCGATTAAGGTACAATCGCATTCCTTACGCCTTTTGAATCCCAGCAGGACTCTACGCACGTGATTCCCTTAGCTGATCTCACCCACAACTAAGAGTCGAAGACTTATAAACAAATCTATCTCCCACAGATATGTTTATTCTGGTTTGGTTTCCGTCTTTAGATAAATCAAGGTGAATAGGAAACTCAACTAATAATCCGTTCTATAGTCCTAAAGAGAAGCCTAGAAATATTAGTCACCTCACAATAACCTAACTGTTTAACAGAAGAAGTTATTGCGGAATCACAAGAGTCTGAGACGAAAAACTATTGTGATTACTTTTTATATCTTACTTATCAGATATGAATCTCGAGTAAAACTTAGGAAAGATAAAACTCAATACGATAGAATAAGTAAGATCAGAATACGCAACTACAAAGAAAATAGTTTTCTCTCGCTTCACGAATCCCAAATGAAGTCTTCAAGTCGTTAACCTAATAATGGTTTTGAAAAACCTAGGTTATAGAATAATCGACTCTAGTTTGCAACTAGAACACACATGAGTGTCGGGATCAGTTTTCCCAACTGCTTGAGTTCTCCCTTATATAGTCTATCAAATCAGGGTTGCTTACAATCAAAGCTAAGAAAGCTTAGTAACAAAGCAATTGATATTCACCGTTAGATGAACTCCTGATTTAAGATTCAAGTTAAGTTTGCTTAAAACTAAGCAATCAATCTCCACCGTTAGATGGTATTAGCTTGATACACACAAATCAAATATACACATATTTAGATATGGATGAACCGTACCCAAATGTGTATACTATGTTGGCTCAATAATAGTTAACCGAAGTTATCCATATTAACACTTTTAACTTACCATATTCATCTAACACTTCTAGATCAAATATGATGATCAATCAATCATGATAGATAATCAAATGAATCTAAATGTGTTTCAAAAGAGTTGTTCAAATGTTTATCATTTAATTTAATTTCATAGAAATATATATATATATATATATATGAACCACTTGAAACAAAATCGGTTTGGTTTGTAATTGTACAAAGTATTTATACAAGAACCAATTCATGAACATAATGCCACTGTTTGTAAAACTAGTTCACATACCTTATTCCATTAAAGTTCCGGGACTTTAGTTTGCAAACTGATTTCGCAAATGAACCTGAGTTCATGAGTATGAAAAACCATACTTAGCGATTTTAGAACTTGACAATTGTGTTCGCAAACTGAGTATGTGAACAACAATTCCGTACTTTGGCTTTGTCCAGCCGTTCGAAAATAAGGTACGTGAACAATAGTTTCAGACTTGGCCTTGTCTAGCCATTCACAAATTGGGTACGTGAACAACAACTCCATACCTTTTCACTAGTAAAATCGTTCGCAAACAATAGTATACATACTGTGATATATCCAGGTATTGGCAGTCATTCTAAAACTCTCATTTAGTCATTGAAACATCCTTGGAAGACAAAAATGGTAATCTTACACATACCACTAGCTTCAAGTAATTTTCAAGTGATTAATCGATAAATACGAAACTTCCCAAGTTAACATCAAATGACTGTCTCACACAATATCATGTAGCATGTTCAAGGTAATTTTCATATGATCATGTTTGACTTAATATTTAGTTTCCAACAAATAAATTGTCTCCAACTAAACTCGTCAAGTATACGATGAACTTAGATAAAGATAAAAGCTTCCAACATATATTTGGAGAAATTGATATACGCGATAAACTCGTCTCGGAATATCAAATGTGTATAATATAAAAGTCTATATAGCTATACGACTTATTATATTTAGAAGATAGAATATAATAGACTTCTAAGTAATAGATAAGTTTTAGTCTCCACATACCTTTTGTTGATGAAGTTCCTCCAAGATCTCCAGTAGATCTTCTTCTTCAATTGGTGAATGCCATGAAGTCTAAATCTCAACCACACACTTCTATCCTAATATGAGACATAGCTATAAGTAAACTAGAAATAATGTATAGTTTTGATCAACTAAACTTGACAAATAAGCTTGAGATAACAACGCTTGCGAGTTCGGCCGAGCAGTGCTCTAACAATCTCCCCCTTTGTTAGTGACAAAACTATCAATACATATGGATTACAAAATAAATACACTTTGTAGATTCTGATCCATCATGCTTGATTTCCTTGGCTCTTCAACTTCTTTTAATTCTTTGTTACTTCAAGTTCTCCATCGATTCTGAATGTGTTCAACTCAGCATCATTGTTGTTGAAGATCCGTAGCAATAAAAATATGAAAACAAAAGTTCTCAATCATTGTTATTCAGTGTCATATTATTATTATATAGAACCAAAGTCCAATTGCATCACAACTTTGAAATAATACTATGGTGATATGTATCACTCCCTCTTAGTCAATACTTCCATCTTATAATGAAAACCACTCCCCCTTACATAATGATCCGTAAACCATATGTATGTAGTGTGAACTACCAAATAATTCCCCCCCTTGAGAAGTCGAGACCTAACAAAAGAAGTAAACCTGAAGTGTCGCGAAAGACTAGGATGGGAAATGAAACAGAATGTACCGGATTTTGTAAATATAAATTGGCAAAGGTACGAAAATTATGGGATCATAATTAATTTGCAAAAGATAATTTATGACTAAAAGAGAACATATCAACTTTGTTTCGATGATTTCACATAGTCGAAACTTAGTGAGAACATATCAACTTTGTTTCGATGATTTCACATAGTCGAAACTTAGTGTGTTCATCAAGGAGTTTATTAAGATACAAGTTAACTCCTAAAAAATTACACAACCTCTCTCCCCATAATGATATAGCAATTAAGCACAAGTTCATTTAAGAACTCTCCCCCATTTGATGTCATTCCCAAGAGAACAACATGAGCGACCTCACTTTTACGAGAAAAGAAGGATTAATTTAACAAATCACATGGATTTGTATCCAGTACACACGAATGAATTAACCACAAGAAAATCTTATTGATTAACTTAATCAGAATCACTCAACATAAGAAAACTTACGGATCCATGCAGTACTTTCACATAAAAGCGGATCAGGGAAAGATCAATACTGCAAAATTTTCTTAACAAGTTCATTCCATCTTTTATCAATATTTGCATAAAGACATAATAGACTTAACTTTTGAGCATATATGAGATAAGCACAGTTCACGAACGTAAACACATATATATCTCATAAGATATTTGCAATATATAAAACCAATAAGATTAAATACTGCAAGATCATCTTCTAAATAACTTGAATTTTAATAAATAAATCTAAAAACATTGCAAGATGAAATCTGTTGGAAATAACTATGTGTAATCACAATAATTGCTATACTAAACCCTAGTTATCCTTCTTAAACATAAGAATAAATTCTCATAAGAAGTTTCCTAGACAAAACAATGACAAGAGATAAAGAAGCTAAGCATCATCTTTATCATTATCGAAGTCCATCCAAGAGGCTTGAACTTTATCAATTTCTTCCTTGGTTTCGAGGAATTTTGTAGCAATCACACATAATTTTTCTTGCACACATTTTACCTTTGAATTGACATTACAAACACCCTTGTGAATTTTTTGAAGAATACCCAAGGTGGTACGATCACAAGAACCGTCAAGAGTATCACATATTTGTATTTTTTAGGACTTCATCTTCATACTTTTGATAATACTTGGAAGAACCGGTTTGGGAGTTCCAATAGAGTTTCCAATGGGATCAATGGAATGTTCATGACATATTTTCCCAATCAAGCATGAAAAGCGTAACTTCTTGTTGGATGACATCATGGAGACCATTTGAAGAATAATGAATCCACAAATATCAAGACCTTGAGCACCCATTTCAAATAAATATACCAACTCCGCAAAATCACGACTCCACCAAGAGTTCTCAATCGTGGAGGGACAAAGATTAGAAATGCCAAGTTTTCCGAAGATCCTCAAAACAATACTAAGATTATGAGTAAGAAATTTTCCTTCTATCCAATCAAAATTCTTACGAAAAAGACCATAAGAAATGGTTTCACAAGATGGGTTTTCTCCTTTTGGTTTAGAAAGACAAAAATTACCCAAAGGAATTTTAGTAATCTTTGAGATCAACTCTCTATCAACTACAATATTTTTCCTATTTATCATAGTCTTGAATACCAAATTATCAAGTTTAACATCATGGATGTTAGCATAAAAGATTCTTGTGAGGGTGTCAAATCCTTCACCAAGACCATTGAATATGTCACCAAGATTATACTTCTCAAAACACACCAAATCTTCTTTATGACCACTTTACTTTACCAATTTCTTCTCTATGATCATTAGAAGAAATCTTTTCAAAGGTCTTACAACTAGAAGCATTGATGAATACAATTTTAATAGAGTCTTGGTCACTTGGTATACTCTTACTCATAAGAGTAAATGAAGTAAGGTTTTTAGACATCCTTTTTGAATTCTCACCAATACTATTGAATCTCCCCATGTAAACTAAAAAATTGAGAGAGGTAATAAGAACAGAATCTTACTTAATGATCTCCTTTGTAGATGATAACTAACCTTGCACTTCTTAGACCTCCAATTTTGGTTTTAATAGAGCTGGTACGGAAACCCTAAATACAACTTGTTCACGCTCGCGAACGATGAAGGGAAGGAGAAAGGTGCGTGTACCGTAATCTTTATACCTATCCATATTGGGCATGTACCCATACCTAAACCATGACCCATGAAAAGTAGGATTCCTTATCTAGAACAATTCCAAAAGAAGGTCTAGATGATATCACATACCCGTTTGAGAACGATACTTAATACTAAGAAGAATGCTCAACTTAACTTATGTGACAATTGAAATATCAGGGTAGAATCCAGAACCATGATGATCACACACTGTGAAGGTATGGAAATATACTTGTTCTTAGCTTAATGAAAAAAATATAGCACAAGAAAGAATTTCCTCCCTTAGTCACAGTGATAAATAAGGTAGAAGAAAAGGATTCTTCATACATTATTTGGATCCAGATAAGTAGAAAATAATCTGCCAAGATGGTATTAACAATTGGAGTTTCCTCAACAAGTTGAAATACATAAAGCATCAATAACATTATTCTAAGAAAATTTTTTTTCAGTTAAAAAAGAAACTAACCTAAAAAATAATACAAAATACAAGGCTAATCAATCTATTACTTGCCCCATCTCAAGCTATATACAAATGGGGGTGGAGCTTAATCTTGTTACCAAGAGGCTAGATGGGCAGGAGACTGCTCACACACCATCTCAGGTTGATATTTGTGATATGTACCAGAGGTATAATCATAGTAATGATGATACTCAAGATTAATTGATTTTTTTGACTCCTCTTTCTTAGATTAAGGGGTGAAATTTTCTGATATTTGGATCTTGCAAAAAACTCAGTAGAAATATTTTTATCGATTTTACATGAGTTGTTCACACGACTAGACTGCATATCATGAATACATGACTTGACAGAATCGGAACTAACACCAGCACAAACTTTTTCCTTAGTCGAATTAAGTCATTCTAAAAATTTAAAAACATCTCCAAAGGACGTAAATAGATCTTTGTCAATAGATCCATCATGATAGTATTCTTCAAATAGAATGAGTAGTAGTCTAGTGAGGTTCCATATCCTTGAGATTTTATCCACACGTTTCTTGCAACAACTTTTCTTAGAGGAACCTTTTCCTTTTCCTTTAGATTGTTTTTCATCAGCTAAGATTTTTAATATGTTAGATAACTCAAGATTATCTTGAGAGACCAGAGGTCTTGTAGATAATAAACTCTGAACAATCTTTAAGGATTTATGGTGTGCATCATAGATGCACATAACAAGTTTCCCAAAGTGATTTCCCATTAGGACAAACTTTAGGATCAAACAAATACAAACTTATTAGTTTTACCGTGTTTGCCTGCTCTAATACCAATTGAAAACGCGGGGGTATAATAACCACACCCAATATTTCGTTCGTCAATTTGGATGGACTAAACTCCAAATAATACCGAGAACACCAACTTAAAATGAGACCCAATCAATAAATATAACAAAGAGTTTTATCTCTTTCTTAATACAATTAGAAAAATCGAACAGACTAAAAATTAGTGAGCCTGATTGAAGTAAGAATAACTTAAAGGGTGCCAAAGACCAATGCCCAAGTGTCAATCAAGTTCTATCTAACAAAGAAGGTAGGATTTATCAACTATGATTGAACTATACACAACCTGTGATATTTCAATTATAAAAACAAATATAACGTGGAAAAAAAATATACAGACACTAGAAATTTTGTTAACGAGGAATCATCAAACGCAGAAAAACCCAGGGACCTAGTCCAGATTTGAACACCACCTGTATTAAGCCGCCACAGACTCTAGCCTACTGTAAGTTAACTTCGGACTGGAATGTATTTGAACCCTAACCAAGTCTATTAAGGTAGGAAAATGTTCCTTACGCCTTTTGAATCCTATCAGGACTCAGCACACATGATTCCCTTAGATGATCTCAACCACAAATAAGAGTTGTTACGACCACATATATGTCTATTCTGGGTTTATTTCCGTCTTCAGATAAATCAAGGTGAATAGGAAACTCAATTAATAATCCGGTCTTATACTCCCGAAAAGCAGCCTAGAAATATTAGTTATCTCACAATAACCTAATTGATTAACATAAGAAGTTATTGCGGAATCACAAGAGTCTAAGACGAAGATATGTTATGATTACTTTTTATATCTTGCCTATCAGAGATGAATCTCGAGTAAATCTTAAAGAAGATAAAACTCGATATGATAGAACAAGTAAGATCATAATATATAATTATAGAGAAAATAGTTGGATCTGGCATCACGAATCACAAATGAAGTCTTCAAGTTGTTAACCTAATAATGGTTTTGGAAAACCTAGGTTAAAGGAGAATTGACTCTAGTTTGCAACTACGACACACGGAAGTGTCGAGAATAGGTTTCCCAGTTTCTTGAGTTCTCCCTCATATAGTCTTTCAAATCAGGGTTGCTTATAATCAAAGCAAAGAAAGCTTAGTAACAAAGCAATTGATATTCACCGTTAGATGAACTCCTGATTTAAGATTCAAGCTGAGTCTGCTTAGAAACTAAACAATCAATATCCACTATTATATGGTATTAGCTTGATACATACAAATGAAATATACATATATTTATATATGGATGAAACGTAGCCAAACGTGTATATTATGTTGGCTCAATAATAGTTAACCGAAGTTAGCCATATTAACACTTATAACTTAGCCATATTTATCTAACACTTCTAGATCAAATATGATGATCAATCAATCATGATAGATAATCAAATGAATCTAAATGTGTTTCAAAAGAGTTGTTCAAATGTTCATCATCTCATAGAAATATATATGTGAACCATTTAAAACAAAATCGATTTGGTTTGTAATTGTACAAAGTACTTATACAAGAACCAATTCATGAATATAATGCCACGGTTTGTAAAACTAGTTCACATACCTTTTTCCATTAAAGTTCTAGGGACTTTAGTTCGCAAACGAACCTGAGTTCATGAGTATGAAAAACCATACTTAGCTATTTTAGAACTTTACCATTGTGTTCGCAAACTGAGTACGCGAATAACAGTTCCGGACTTTGGCTTTTTCTAGACGTTTGCAAACAAGGTATGCGAGCAACAGTTCCAGACTTGGGTTTGTCTAGCCGTTCAAAAATAGGGTACGTGTACAACAAATCTAGACCTTTTCACAGGTAAACCCGTTCGCAAACATAGTTCGCAAACAAGAGTTCCAGAACTGAACTAGAATTCCACAGTGCACATACAAAGTATATATACTGTGTTATATCCAGGTATTGGTAGTCTTTCTCAAACTCTCATTTAATCATTGAAACATCCTTGGAATACAACAATGGTAATTTTACACATACCACTAGCTTCAAGTAATTTTCAAGTGATTAATCGATAAATAGGAAACTTCCCAAATTAACATCAAATGACCGTCTCACACAAATCATGTAATATATTTAAGGTAATTTTAACATGATCATATTTGACTTAATATTTAGTTTCCAACTAATAAATTGTCTCCAACTAAACTCGTCAAGTATACATTGAACTTATTTCGAAAAATAAAGTTAAGAGCTTCCAACACATATTTAGAGAAATATATATACGAGATAAACTCGGCTCAAAATATCAAATATGTATAATGTAAAAGTCTATATAGTTATATGACTTAGCCTCTTTAGAAGATAGAATATAATAGACTTCTGAGTGATAGATAAGTTTTAGTCTCCACATACCTTTTGTTGATGAAGTTCCTCCAAGCTCTTCAGTAGATATTCTTCTTCAATTGGTGAATTCCGTGAAGTATAAATCTCAACTACATACTTCTATCCTAATCCGAGACATATCTATAAGTAGACTAGAAATCAAGTATATAGTTTTGATCAACTAAACTTGACAAACAAGCTTGATTTCGCAACGCTTGCGAGTTCGACCGAGCAGTACTCTAATAATAACGACCAATAACAAAATGGTATATAGAGAAACTTGGTTTTGGTCATCTATTAGCCGATAATCTACAAAGTGACGACTAACACTTAGTCGTCATGGTACTATTCTAATAACCGACCAATAATAAAATGGAGCATAGAAAAAATAAGTTTTTGACATTATTAGTCGGCATGTTTAGGATTTTTGAAACCTGACGACTAATAATACCACATCACTAGGCGTCAAGGTATTAGGTTAAATATCGTGACGACCTTGTAAATGTCACTTTCAAAGATTTACAACTATAGATGGACAAGAAAATTCGTCAGGGTAGTCAGAGAGTTACCCTAACAAAAATATAACTGCAATTCCAGAATTTAAAAAAAAATTTGACCTAATTTGACGTGCAAAAAATGAAATGAAGTACTTGACTGAGTTTATGTAATCGCTTACTTTCTCAATCTCATAATATCTTTGTTTTGTAAATTTTCAGAGTTTTCTTCTTCACCCATTGATTTTGTTTCTTCCGTTTGTGTTGTTGCATTTGGTTTCGAATTCCAGGGTCATGACTATTAGATTTTCTATAATATTGTTTCATACGTGACTGCACGTTTAAAGATTAATCGACGATGAATTATTTTCGACCCGACGATTACAACGAATTAATCGACGAGTTTTCAAACATTTAGATGAAGATGGGGGGACCAATTGGTTGGTATGGTATAGGAAGAAGGAGAAGATGAAATAAGTAAATGAAATGGGTTATTTTAATTATAATTATAAAGGGAAGTTTTGTAACTTTACCCATTATAGCACTCCCTTATCCTTGCCTCTAGGTACACTTATAATCTCGATACCCCAATTAGTTTGGGTATGCCCTAATCATGCATCATTATATTTAACGACAATCGAATTCATTAAGGCAACATGCTTGTTAGGTTTCACAAATCACCATACCCAAAGTTTAATCCCTAGTTAGCAATTTTACAAATAATATGTGTATTATTCGAAAACCTTTACGGGGCACAAATCATACGCAAGAGACTCAACTTTTGAAACATGTATGTGTATTATATGTGCCTTCCACATTATACTTGTAGGACCAGAATATCGCTACAACACTTCTCAGCGAGCGTCACCGCAAGCTTTTTAACAACACTTTGCGAGTGTTACAAAAGAAGTCAAAATAGTGACGTAATAGCTGACGATTGAAGAAAACATGAGAAAAAGCATGTTTGTCCTGCGATGGTTACAAAGCTTGCGAGAATGAACATTGTAACTATCGCGGTACAATCGCAGAACAAATACTAAATAAGAGGAAAATTTAGCTGTCATCCATTATGTAACTACCCTATAAATAGAGACCCAATATGTCCAGATGAGGATGATGTATTTTTGAGAGTTGAGAAAGTATTGAGGAGAGAGAAACTTCAAGAGAAAATTTGTATTCTTGAATTCTTACATTTCCTGTAAACATTTCTGAAAATCAAATAATAAAGTGTCGTTCTTAATCTTCAAATTTGAGTTGGTTATTACAATTTCTTAACAAGGGTGTAGTGTAGGATTTCCTTCAATTACATTTTGGCGCCCGAAACAGGGAGAATCAAGCTAAGAAATCTCTAATTACAACTTGAAGATTTGAAGAAATCGTTAGGGTTGAAGAAATGGCTAGAAGAAGAAGAAATACATCAGAACCACCGACAACTGTGAGGAGGAGTAAAAGACTTGCAGGTGGAGAAACAAATGAATTAGGAGAATCTTCAAGGATAAGAACAAGAAAAAATAGAACAAGGATTGAAGGAGAAAATCAAATTCCATAACCAAATCAACAAACACCGATACAAGATAGAAATGTGGATTATGATAGAGTAAGTGTGCATACTTGGAGATCGGATTCGATGGAAGATGTAGAAGATCAACAATTAAGAGACGGAAGAAGAGAAGAAAGAAATCAAGGGGAGGTTGAAGAATTTATTCACGGAGAAGGCGAAGATGAAACAACAGATTATCCAAGACAAAGAATACAAGAGGAAAGAAGATTAGAGGCGGAAGAGCGTGCAAATTTAACAAGACAAAATCACGAGTTGAGAATGGAGAATTTGAGATTACAAAGTAGAAGATCAAGAAGTACTGTTAGAACAAATTCAAGATCATTAAGAGAAGAATTAAGACGAAATTACCCAATAAGAAATGCTAGAGGAAATATCCAAGAGGAAATGCAAAATCCAAATGAAGAACAACGTCATAGAAGTTTACTTCCTAAAATGGAAGTTTACTTCCTAAAATGATTAACAATGTGGCGAGCACCTCGCAGGTACAACAAGATAAAGTGGTGATTGATAATCAACAGAAGTTAGTAGCGATGGGCAGTCGAGATCAAGAAGAATATGAAAGGGAGAAAAATTATTACAATCGCGACGGAAATAGTAAGATTCAAAGGCTTGATCAGCAGCCGCAAGAAACCTATGGTGGACAAAGGCAAAATAACTTTAGGGGGCAAGGTAATCAGAAGATAGTATGGGAAGAAATCAAGATGCCACCCCTAAATGCTAGTATAGAAAAAATTTGGGAAGCTATCATTTTGATGGAAAATATATCATCCCCATGGAATATGGGAAATGAGCCGCATCCAAATAATCGGAGTCAAGAATTTTGTCCTTACCATCACTTTCATGGTCACACAATAAATGATTGCAAGAATGTAAAGAGAATAATTTTAAGGATGATTGACCAAGGAAATCTAAACCACTTTTTAGTAGGATATCCACAATCTCAGCGATTACCTCCAGCACCAGAAATTCGTAGGGTAAATACTGTAAAAGGAGCAGAAACATTCGTAATAGAAGTTGGGGCTAAAGCAAAGAATTTGTTTTGTAATTCCATTGTACATTCACAGAACTGTTGAGCATTTCCATGATAATGTTCTGAGCAGAGTCTTCACGAGAGACACGGATGGAAGAGAGATAATGAATATTGCGAGAGCCTCGCCATTAAAAGAATGGAAAAAACAAACTATATCTTTCACTGCACAAGAAATACCAGAGCCTGACGAGCAGCATGATAACCCATTGGTGGTAAGGTTAGAGATAAATCCAAAGCAAGTATAAGAAGAGGATGAAGAAAATGATGATGAAAATGAAGATTCTTGGGCTATCAATAGAGTTCTAATAGACACAGGCAGTTCAGTTGACAACTTATTCTATCATACCTACAAAACCATGGGTGGAAGAGACGAAGATCTAACACCATCAACATATAAAATCTATGGCTTTAATGGAAAAACTAACAAACCAAAAGGGGAAATTGCAATGCGGATTCCATTAAAAGGAATATCTTCAAAGATCTTGTTCTGTGTTGTGGACATTGAATCACCTTATAATTCCCTGATTGGTCGACCTTGGATACATGGGATATTAGGTGTAGCATCTACTTTTCACCAGTGTATTAAATTTACTCATCCTAATGGTGTTGGAGTTATTAAGGGAGATTGGGGAGAAAGCAAAAAATGTTATGAGATTGATATAAAATCTTGTGAGGAAAGAGCTGAGAAGAATAGCAATTGGAAGTACAACATCAAGCAAAGACGGAGATGTGAAAGATTGATGATTGATACAATAGAGAAGCGAGAGGAAGTTGATGGCGAGCGTCTCGCAGATAAAGAAAAAATAGCAAAACGTAACAGAAAAGCAGAACTAGAAAATAGTAAGTAGAAAGGTAAAATGATGAAATTTAAAGAAGCTTACGCATAATTTGTTTGAAGAAAATGCAATTGAAAAGACTACTCTTTTTGAAAGAATTGCAAAATTTTACAAGAAGATCAAAGAAATGAAATTTTATCATAGTTACAATACTCGCGAGAAGCGCGAATAAAATTTCGCAGAGATTAATAGAATGGGACGAACCTTTATGGCGTGCACCTTAGTTCGCGGATACAATTTCGCAAGAGGAAAATGTAAGACCTAATAGTGCGTCATATAAGGGGGTATCTCTTTACATGATTCAGGGATAAGGTTATACCGCTGCTGGAACCTGAGTCATGAAGATGTCGGGGTTAAAGAAAACCTATCCAGGAGAGGGATCTTGGATTTCCAACTATATAAGGTTATACCCTGGTTGGACGACTAAGAACCTCTTCTAAGGAGTGCAGAGTATGACCAAGGCGCCGAGGTACACCGTTGAGTCAAAGGTGCCCGGGGCGTATGAAACTACCCTGGTAGTAAATTGGCAAGAAAATGGGATGGACCTTACATCATTAAAGAGATAGTTGTAACTGGGGCATACAAATTAATGGATCCAGAAGGTAGAGATTTTGGTCAAAGACTTGATAGACCATGGAATAGATTATAGCTGAAATGATATTATCAATGACAAGTTCTGCGAGATTAGAGATGCTGGTATATTATATGATGAAACGGATAATAATGTTTTCTTTATTACAACTGCGAGATTCTTCCAATGACAGAACAAGTAAGAAATGCGAAAATATCGCAAGAAACGCGAATAAAAATTTCGCAGATAAATAAGAATGGGAAGAACCTTTATGGCGTAAACCCTAGTTCGCGAATAAAATTTCGCAAGAGGAAAATGTAAGACCTAAAGTGCATTATATAAGGGGGTATCTCTTTGCATGACTCAGGGATAAGGTTATACCGCTGCTGGAACCTGAGTCATAAAGATGTTGTGGTTAAAGAAAACCTATCCGGGGGAGGTACCTTGGATTTCCAACTGTGTATAAGGTTATACCCTGGTTGGACGACTGAGGGTCTCTTCTAAGGAGTGCAGAGTATGACCAAGGCGCCGAGGTACACGGTTGATCCAAGGATGCCCGGGGCGTATGAAACTACCCTGTCCATTCTTGTAAAGTCTTGGATATGATGCACTCGTCCCGAAGAAAACCCCACTTAGGGTGCAGTTTTGTAACTATAAGCCATATAGGCATAAAGGACAAGAGGCTGCGAAAACAGCTGGTTGTTGTTAAGACCGGATGGGAGGAGCTAGTCTTGTATGGCCGATGTGCCCTCATTGAAGGGGAAACCAGGGGGGAAGATAAGGGCGGCACCCTCCATTAGGGAGCTGATAAGTGTCTTAAGACGACAATGTCATGGGGCTTTATGATCGCAAGAACATTTAGGTATGTCATATTATCGCGTGATGAAAATTATACATAGGCAACATGCCAAAAGAGAAAAGTTAAGATGAGATCAATGGGTTTTTACATGAAAGTATAAAGACGTCATGCGATTTCATCGCAAGACGGCAATGTCATAAGGTTTAATTCTTGCAAGAGAGTTTATACTTATCATATTGTCGCAGAGATGTTGAAAAAATATTGATAAGACAAGATCAATGGGTCAATACATGCAAATGTAAAGACGTCCTGCGATTTTGTCGCAGAAAGAAAAAATGTGGCAAAATAAGACCTTTAATTAGGAAGGCATGATAAGACCATAAGATTATTGCGATAATGCTTGCAGAATTTATGAGATTTGCGATTTTACGCATAGATCATAAAGTTATGCAATTGTTGCTAGCGATAACATCGCTGATATTGAGGCAAATTTAATTTGATTTACAACTAATATCTAATCTCTACTCAATTTTTTCATATTGCAGATGAATAATAGAGGCAAGTATGGGAATGCATAGAATGATGAAATTATTATTCATCCATTATATGATAAAATTGCATAGATATTATTAAATGATATATTTATACAGATAATTAAAGGATAATAATTGGGTTGATTGATTATGTTGCAGAAAAAGAATTATTTTCTAATTCGTACAGATAAAAGTAAAAGAAATTTTCACATCAAGTTGGAGAAACTCGCAGCAATATTACGAGACGCAGAAAATAAATGTACAAAATTTACAAGGAAGAAAAAGAGAAGAAATATAACTAAGTAGATCCATCACCACCTTCATCGGATTTCTCCTCATTACCAGATTTCTTTTCTTCATCATTATCATTATTATCTCTATCTTCGTCAGATTTCTCTTCCTCGCCAGATTTTTCTTCATTACCATTATTATTGTCATATTCATCTTCGCTAGATTCCTCATCTTCGCTATCAGAGATAACTAGATTTGGGGAATCAGCTGGAATTTCCTTTGCGATATCGGGATATATAGAATGAAGAATACCATGATCATCACAGACTAGTTTAATGGCGTTATTACGAACACGGATAAGGGCGTTACTAAAATTCGAAGATGAGATTTTCAATTTTTCCTTCAATCTAGAATACTTTTCATCGAGAGAAGATAGATTTCTAGCGAGTTGTCTTTTATCTTCTTCTAGCTCATCAAATCTTTTACGATAGTTTTTTTTCGGATGTTACGAGCAAATAATAACAAAGTTAATACATATAAGGATGATTCAATCAGGAAATAAATTAGTGAAATCATAAGAGTGATAACCTTCTCTTTAAGAAATCATGTCTTTAATTAAATCCGCTTGATCAGCATGAAGACTAACATCTACACCTAAATTATTTCTGGCATTATCAAGAACCATCGCATCCCAAGAAAATTCATCATCGCTATTAATAAGAAGATGAGAGCGAACTTGAGTTTCCCTCGCAAGAAAACCTTCCTTCTCGCGGATAAGCCCATCCCTTTCAATTTGAACTTCAAGAATGGTCTTATGGAAATTTGCTAAGGTTTCAGCTCCTTGTCTAGATATACGGTCTTTGTATTTTGAGAGATCTTTGTTTTTGGCCTTTAAAGTTTTAATCTCAACTTTGGAATTATGATAAAGTTGTTTGAGTCTGTGAGTTATATCTAAACAAGATCTGTAGTCAATTTCTAAGAGGCGGAACTTAGATCTGAGTTCATCTATGGAAAGGGAATTAATATTGGAAGGATTATTTAAAGAATTATTAAGAAGTTCTAGAAGAGTATCATTGTCTATTGGTTCAGGAAAAGAGAGAATGGTTAAAGCCTCCTCAATGAGACCATAAACGTCTGCGAGAATGATAAATCAAGTAAGAAAGAATAATGAAATATAAAATTATGAAGGAAAAGAAGAAGGTTATCATACCTAAGAGTTGTTTGTTAACAGTATCAAGATTGGATACTTTGAGCGATTGTTGAGAAAGATTTTTCTCAAGTTCTTTATTATTCTCGCGAAGATTGGCAAGTTCAGCTTCCATTTGTTCATTCTTCTCACGAAGATTAGTGAATTCAGATTTTATTTCTTCATTCTTTTGGCGAAGAACAACATTCTTTTGTTGAGAAAGTGCACGCCTTTTGTCCAAATCATAGGCAATGGCAAAGGAAGCTCTTCCAATCTGCGAAAGAATAATATAAGTTATGACCTGGAGATGGAATACATAAACAGGTTGAAGAAATGAAAACATACCAGGGTACCAAGAGAATTTAAGAGACTGGGAGACATCGATCTTGAGATTCCTTGTAGAGAATCATTTTCTACCAATATGGGAGCATCGCAGACTTTGGCGAGAGCCTGGGATGTCTTATTAATAACTTCATCTTCATAATTATTAGCGATACCATGAGTAATATCGCCAAAAATATTGGATAATTGAGCCATTGAAGAATCAGAAGAGGAAGAATCTTTCATGAAAGAAATATCATTATCATCATCATTATTGTCCTTATCAAAATCAACACTTAAATTTTCTGGAATGGGTTGAGAAGTTGAAGAATAAGAGAGTTTGGTTTTTCTTCTCTTTAAGGTAGGATCATCAGATTCCTCATTGCGAGGAGTGGTAGGCTTACCTTTGGGATGAGCATTAGATTTACCCTTGCAATCAATTGTGGACTTCTCTGATGTCTTCGCAGGTTTTAGTGGTTCTAATTCTTCAATTTCCTGTGAACACAGATAAAGATAAGAAATAGGGGCAACAATATATTGTCAAGATTTATGAAGGAATATTTCTTACTTCATCTGTGAAGGATTTAAGATCTAAGAAAGTGCTGGGTTTCCTAAAGTTTTGGTAGCTGAGCTTTATTCTGTCAATCTGAGAAAGATCGAAGTAATCAGCGAGACTATAAAAACTTGTAGAAGATAATGAATAATAATTATGCAAAAAGTTGAGAGGATATACTTCTTTAGATCTTTCAGGCCAGTTGAAGACCCATGGTTGATACTCTGAAAGATTCGCATGTAATGTGAGAGAAACGGAAATATAAGGAACTTCAAGACATAATGGAAAAATGAACCACTTGTCATCGCTAGAGTGGCGAGGACCTTGATTAGTAGGTGAATGAAAGTCAATGTAGGAGCGGAATATCACAACAAATGATAACTTACGAAATTATGGAAAGAAAAGACATCTTGCGAGCAAGGAATATTTTGCGAGCAAAGGAAGTCACAAGGAAACCAAAAGAAGTTCGCGAAGTGAAGTTACGAAGGTTCGCAAGATAATTTTCAAATTCGAAATGGCGGGACAACACAACTGTCATATTTTGTAAGATTGTATAAATAGCCATTTAGGCATGAGAAGTAGGAGAGGTCTTTCTGGGAGAGAGATAGATAATTTTAGGAGGAGAGAGAAAATTATTAAGAGAGGGATTTATTTTCTTTATCATCTTCTTCCCCAAAATTCTAGAGCTCCAAATATTCATTAATGGAGTCTCAATTGTAAAATCATGTAATCACATACAATCACTAGTGAAGTATCGTGGATGTAGATCACATTGATCGAACCACGTAAAAATCTTTGTGTATTTTTATAATTTTAGTACTTTAATCTTCATCTTCACATCAAATAATTGAGATCATCATATTGGATTCTTATGAGGGTGTAGTTGTGAGATAATCCGCAACTACATAATTGGCGCTAGAAACAGGGAGAGAGTAATGGATTTATCCTTCCTGTAACTTGTTGATTCAAGAAAGTTCAAAGAAATTAGCAATTATTGGTGATGAAATTACAGCACATCTCGTCATTTGAAGAAGACAAAAAAGAGGAAGATGCATAATGCTCGTTCAAAAAAGAAAAGAAAAAAAAAGGAGACACAAAGAAACTTTTACCAGCAACAGATTGAGAAGAAAAATCATTCCCCTAAAAACTCATCTATTACTTTCTTAAATTTTTAGATCTGGTTGTTTATAAACAAAATTTTGAAAACACTTTGTAAAAACTTTAATTGCTCTTTCGCAAAAATCTGATTTTATGTCCAAGATTTTGATTTAAAACGAATTTTGATTATAAATTTGTCTTCAATGAATCATGTTTTGCGAGCTTATTAGTTGAATTTCAACAATAGTTGGGATTGAAAATTTTAGTTGATTTGGAAATTTTTCTGTGAACAAAATTAAAGAAATTTTTGATGACAATTTCCATTCTCCACAAAATTATGCTTGAGCATGAACTTTTCAAGATTTCTCATTGAATCAATTTTTTGTTCGCAACAATGTAAACTTGCGAAATAAGCACCTGGAACAACTCGTATTCTTGCAAAGAAGAACAACTTATAAAAGAAGATCAAACAAGACAATCAACAGACAAAAGATAGCTCATCGTAAATCAACAACCAATTACGATGAAAATTCATCAGCAAACCATCCAAGTCATTCTAAAGATTTGAGATAAACCATGGAGAAATCAACAGTACAATTAGAACGGTAAGAGCAACAAAATAAGGAAAGACGTGATGATCAGTTCGCAACCTAATTCGCAATAGTTCGATTCCAAACCATCAACAGTATTACCAACAGTGAAGAAATGCTTTTGAGGATCAGTAACAACCAGGGAAGATCAGTGAAAATATTGCTTGCAGAAATGTAGACCTCAGAACCAGTTGCGATTCAATCCAACAAACATGAGCCATTATCTCCAGCTACACCTAGCATACATCCAGAAAATGAAACATTCAATATTGAGCTCCTCAAATTAATTCAAACTGCAACTCCGACTGTTCCCTTGTCCTAACAGTAACCTATACGAATGAGATGTTGGTGAAGTGAGCTGTGGGTGGAGTGAGATTTGCGAACAAAATTAAGACATTTACTTTGCGAAGTTTCTTATACAAATGTTCGCAACAAATTGACGGAAAGAAGGAAAAGTAGTTACTGCGAACAGAAGATTGCTATCTTGAACTTTGCCATTTCTTTTCTTCCCTATTCAACAATACTTAACTATGAAAGAAATAACAGATGATTTTGAGCTCAAATACCATTAATTCATAAATTTCCAACCACCGTTAAGCTTCCATTACTGATCACCATGAACTTCCAAGATCGATCATTGTCATTCTTCATTACCACGGCTAGTCACAGCAACATCAGTTAAAACTGTAATTTTCTTTCACTATTAGAATAACAGAAACCACAACAAGGACGCCTGTATATATTTCCTTCGCAATGACGCCTTAGTTCACATCACTGAACCCAATTGGCAACAAGTTAGTTTGAGGCAGTCATTTTATTGCTAGAGATAAGTCATGGAAGATGAAGAGATGATAAGGCATAGACAAGCTGGGAGTATGTAAAATATCTGCGAGATAATGTTTCTACGAACACTTTTCGTCAACAACAACTATTATCCACTTTGTTCGCAATATTATCTAACGTGCTAACATGAAATGATAACTAACTTTTTTGACTCATGATTCCACTCAGGTTATAGGTCCGGAATTCACAATTTATGGACCAATGGGATTTGACATTGGAGCTCACTTTGGAAACTTGATTTTGGCATGCCCCTCTTGTGAAAAGTATGCCAAGATGGAAGTGTTGATCGATACCTAAAGATGGATGTTACACGGGAAGACACCAGAATTTATACTAAGAGGAAGCTTTGGTAGGAAGTAATTGGGTGCTGGGAGTTGACGTGTTTGGAGTTCTAAGAGAGATTAAACTCTAACAACCCACTAGACTGAATTTCTATCAACAGTATGGCATAAAAATAATACTTGAGCATATACAGGTAAGGCTAAACACGCAGAAGATGTAAGGGCATAGGCCAAAACCACTCCATCAGGCAAAGCAGTTTCATTTCAGAAACAAAAGCATCAAAGGATAAGCTAAGGAAAAGAAAGGCAGCGTCCAAGCAAACAATGTCATAAATGAATATTCATACACGTGAAACTTACAGTTTCATTTCGTTTCTTAAGAACAATGTTATCAATGGTTCGCAAGTGAAGGTAGAAAAAGGATGAGTTTCTGCAGAAAGGATGAGTTCAATTGTTCGCAAGTGAACAATGTTAAAAGGGGCAGTTTAATACTTTTTTAGTTGAAGGGAGGAAGAGTTTCTGAACTTGCTTTGCAAACAATCGCAGGGTGAATAATACGAACTAAAATGTTTTTGCGAAGTAAATGTGTGGTTGTGAGCAGAAAAATGACAGGTGCTGGATGTACATAAGCTTTGAGACTTAATTCAAGCCAGGGATTGGGGATGTAAAGTCAGTGAAGAAGCAAGAGTAATGGGAAAAGTTATTAAGCTGCAAAAAAGTTGCGAAGTATAATACTGCATGCCAATATAATTTCTTTTTATGGGAAAATGAATATGTTCAACAAAGAGACCGTAAGATTACAAGGGAGAAAACAGAAACCAGCACTGATGGTCAGCTTAGAGGACTCACATTCGAGCTTTCATATTCGCATAAATTTTTGAAGTTTTAAGTTCGCAAGTATTTACTTTGCGAATATTCGCAAGACCAACACTACTACTCTCTTACACTTCGCAAATGTTCGTTTACTTCGTAAAAGTCCGCAAAACAGCAGAATTCTATTTCGCAAGAATGGGTTAGAATAATTGGTATGTTGTGAGAACATGCAAGACGATGCTAGCTTCACAAGCAAATCATATACTTCGCAAAGGGCAACAACAAGCCGTAAAAAGGTAAGTACCATTTCCTTTAATACTTTATTTACGGAAGACAAAAGATTTTTGAATTTATTTACTAAAACGGATATACTCGTAAAATTTCTACAATTTCTAAGATTTCAAAACATTTCAAAGATTTTTTAGATTGGTTAAAAGCGTTACAATCGCAAGATTCAAAAATAACTTCATCGCAAAATTTAAAAGATCTCAATTTTTTTTTTCAAAGACTTCAAAATTACAAAAAATAGAGAAAATTAAATTCTTATATTTCTATAGAACAATTTTGATTAATACTTCTCATACTTTTCATACTTCTTATACTAAACATTTCATGAAAACATTCAACATTTTATGTACATGAAAAATTTACGATGAATTTTTAAAAAAAGGCGAAAAAATACCGCCATTTACGATTAACTTGCGAATAAAAGACCGCAATCTGTGATCAGCCTCCAAAAAAGAAAGAGAGCCGCAGAAAATTTTATACAGGCAAACCTTTGTGGCGTACACCCTAGTTCGCGAAGCTATATTTCGTAAGAGGCAAAGTCCTAAAGTACGTCATTTAAGGGGGTACCTATAACGTGGCTAAGGGTAACCGGAACACCACCAAGGGCCTTTAGTACATGGTAAAAATTTAGGGGTACAACCCAATAATGGGGTACCTATCCGGGTTAGACACCTTGGATTCTCACCTAATCTAGCGACATTACGCAATATAAAATGCGGTGTAAGAAGATTTAGGTTGGGCGATTAAGGAATACTGTATTTCCCAAGAAGTGCAGAAAACGATCAAGGCGCCGAGGTACACGGTTGAGTCAAGAGTGCCGGGTGAGGTTGAACCACATCTGCCATTTTTGACAAGTCTTGGCAAATGATGCACTTGGCCCAAAGATACCCCATAGGGTGCAACCTCGTAACTATAAGCCCTATAGGAAAAAAGGATAAGAGGTTGCGATCAAAAGCTGGTTGTTGGCAGAACCGGATGGGAAGAGCTAACCTTGTATGGTCGATGTACGCTTCCTTGAAGGGGCAACCAGGGGGAAGATAAAGGGCAACACCCTCCATTAGGGAGCTGATACGTGCTATAAGACGCAAATGTCACGAGGCTTCTTGTTTGCGAAAACATAAAGTCTTGTCAAATTTGTGCAACAAATGAAGTTCTGCGAGCTTTCTAAAAAAAAAAAAAAAAAAAAAGAAAAGAATAAAGAACTCGCAGAACATAACAAAGAAGTTAAGATGAGATCAATGGGTCACTACATGAAAGTGTAGAGACGTCCTGCGATTTCATCGCAAGACGGCAATGTCATGGGGCTTTACGTTCGCAAGAATATTTAGGCCTATCATATTGTCGCAACAATTCCTGAAGAGGCTAAAATACTATACAAAAAAGATAAGGCAAGATCAATGGATTTTTGCATGAAAGTGTAAGAACGTCCTGCGATTTTGTCGCTACAAAAGAGGTGGCAAAATAAGACCTTTACTTAGGAAGGCATGATAAGACCACAGCAATTAATGAAATTCATTACAATCATTGAAGAAATTATACAAGAATATACATCATGAAGTTTTGAAGAGACAACTTCGTCAAGATCATTGAAGAATTTTGAAGAGAATATATATCAAAGAAGATAATTCCATCAAGATCATTGAAGAATTTTGAAGACAATATATATCAAAGAAGACAATTCCATCAATATCATTGAAGAATTTTTACTAGAATATATATCATGAAGTCATAGCAAAAGAGGCGATTTCATTCGCGATCAAAGACGAATTTATATAATAAAATACACAAATAAACTTACGAAGATAATTATATGAATAGAGGCAATTCAAAGATATATCAATTTTACCGCAGCAAAATGAGCTAAGTAACACAAACATTAGCTATGCATTATAATAGATAAGTATTCACATCATACAAGCATCATACTTGCATCATACAAGCATCATATTTGCATCATACAAGCATCATACTCGCATCATTCAAGCATCATATTTGCATCATAAATGCATTGCATAAACATTTCATGGCATAAGAATCGCATACGCATTTCATAACATAATCATTACATAAATATTATATTCGCACAAGTATTGTACAAAATTTTACAGGAAAATACCACGAAACTTCGCAGAAAAGTTCATAATTCGCAGGACTATTCAAAGTTCGTAACACTATATTCGCAACATTATATTCGCAACACAATGTTCGTAACACTATATTCGCAACATTATATTCGCAACACTATGTTCGTAACACTATATTCGCAATAGTACATTCGCAACAATATGTTCGCAGCACTATTCGCAGCACTATTCAGAAGTTCAGAAATCGTGAGAAAAACTCGGGAATTCGTAGAAATATTGAGGAAGATAACAGGGTTACCACTTGAGGCAGAGGCAACATAACAATAGAGATGCAATTTAATTATTCAACATTTTCTCATGAATTCTCTTTCGAAGATAAAGAACAGAGGCAACTATGGATACCCAAGAAAATATTTGATGTTCTTTATCTTCTCAGCAAGAATCCTCACCAAAAGTGGAATAATAATTTCACATGAACAGAGGAAATATTTATCACTCTCATCAAGGATATTTTATACTTCTTATATAATTCGAGGATTAAATACTTCTTATACTTCTTAAGGATACTTCATACTTCTTATATATTTCGAGGATTAAGTATTTCTTATACTTCTTCAAGGATATTTTATATTTCTTATACTTCATACTTCTTCAAGATACTTCACACATTCCATAATTCGCAGGATGATACTTCTAATTACTTCTTAAAGTTTCAGAACTTCGCAAAAGAATAGAGGCAAGTATATACTTTTCGAGTTTGATATTCTTTCGCTTGTTCCTTCAACAACAAAGATCAAAGACTACTACAACGGATTTTTTCTTAAAGATCGCTCTTCAAGCAATATTCAAGAAAAAAGAGGCAAGATGTAGGAGCGAAATATCACAACAAATGATAACTTACGAAATTATGGAAAGAAAAGACATCTTGCGAGCAAGGAATATTTTGCGAGCAAAGGAAGTCACAAGGAAACCAAAAGAATTTCGCGAAGTGAAGTTACGAAGGTTCGCAAGATAATTTTCAAATTCGAAATGGCGGGACAACACAACTGTCATATTTTGTAAGATTGTATAAATAGTCATTTAGGCATGAGAAGTAGGAGAGGTCTTTCCGGGAGAGAGATAGATAATTTTAGGAGGAGAGAGAAAATTGTTAAGAGAGGGATTTATTTTCTTTATCATCTTCTTCCCCAAAATTCTAGAGCTCCAAATATTCATTAATGGAGTCTCAATTGTAAAATCATGTAATCACATACAATCACTAGTGAAGCATCGTGGATGTAAATCACATTGATCGAACCACGTAAAAATCTTTGTGTCTTTTTATAATTTTAGTACTTTAATCTTCATCTTCACATCAAATAATTGAGATCATCATATTGGATTCTTATACTTTATACTTCTTCAAGATACTTCTAATTACTTCTTAAAATTTTAGAACTTCGCAAAAGAATAGAGGCAAGTATATACTTTTCGAGTTTGATATTATTTCGCTTGTTCCTTCAACAACAAAGATCAAAGACTACTACAACGGATTTTTTCTTAAAGATCGCTCTTCAAGCAATATTCAAGAAAAAAGAGGCAAGATGTAGGAGCGAAATATCACAACAAATGATAACTTACGAAATTATGGAAAGAAAAGACATCTTGCGAGCAAGGAATATTTTGCGAGAAAAGGAAGTCACAAGGAAACCAAAAGAATTTCGCGAAGTGAAGTTACGAAGGTTCGCAAGATAATTTTCAAATCCGAAATGGCGGGACAACACAACTGTCATATTTTGTAAGATTGTATAAATAGCCATTTAGGCATGAGAAGTAGGAGAGGTCTTTCTGGGAGAGAGATAAATAATTTTAGGAGGAGAGAGAAAATGGTTAAGAGAGGGATTTATTTTCTTTATCATCTTCTTCCCCAAAATTCTAGAGCTCCAAATATTCATTAATGGAGTCTCAATTGTAAAATCATGTAATCACATACAATCACTAGTGAAGCATCGTGGATGTAAATCACATTGATCGAACCACGTAAAAATCTTTGTGTCTTTTTATAATTTTAGTACTTTAATCTTCATCTTCACATCAAATAATTGAGATCATCATATTGGATTCTTATACTTTATACTTCTTCAAGATACTTCTAATTACTTCTTAAAATTTTAGAACTTCGCAAAAGAATAGAGGCAAGTATATACTTTTCGAGTTTGATATTATTTCGCTTGTTCCTTCAACAACAAAGATCAAAGACTACTACAACGGATTTTTTCTTAAAGATCGCTCTTCAAGCAATATTCAAGAAAAAAGAGGCAAGATGTAGGAGCGGAATATCACAACAAATGATAACTTACGAAATTATGGAAAGAAAAGACATCTTGCGAGCAAGGAATATTTTGCGAGAAAAGGAAGTCACAAGGAAACCAAAAGAATTTCGCGAAGTGAAGTTACGAAGGTTCGCAAGATAATTTTCAACTCCGAAATGGCGGGACAACACAACTGTCATATTTTGTAAGATTGTATAAATAGCCATTTAGGCATGAGAAGTAGGAGAGGTCTTTCTGGGAGAGAGATAAATAATTTTAGGAGGAGAGAGAAAATGGTTAAGAGAGGGATTTATTTTCTTTATCATCTTCTTCCCCAAAATTCTAGAGCTCCAAATATTCATTAATGTTGTCTCAATTGTAAAATCATGTAATCACATACAATCACTAGTGAAGCATCGTGGATGTAGATCACATTGATCGAACCACGTAAAAATCTTTGTGTCTTTTTATAATTTTAGTACTTTAATCTTCATCTTCACATCAAATAATTGAGATCATCATATTGGATTCTTATAAGGGTGTAGTTGTGAGATAATCCGCAACTACAGTCAATATCTAGCATGAGAATTTTGTCTTCAGCGATCTTTTCTTTCTTCTGCAAGCGAACACCCCAGCAAGTGTTATCCCTCTTCATAGGGATTATCTTGTAATTTTTAAAAAAGTTCTCCACAGTATAATTTGCAGAGATAATTGGAACATCTTTATATTGAGGATTCTTTGCAGCTTCAGGGTAGCGAGATCCTTTATTGGCACCGCGAGAGGCATATTCAAGTAGTAATCCAATACAATCTCCACCCAGTTGATATATCGCTCGCGAGAACCTCTCGTCAGAAATTATTTCATAGAATAGTGGAAGTTCCGAATTATAGAGAGGAATGGGAAGACCAGCTTCAAGTTGACCTAGCGATATTATAACTTTCTCGCGAGTGCATTCATAACCAGTGAATAATTTGATGGAAAGATTGGATTTAGGGCCCTGATCTGGAATTGTAGACAAAGTAAAACCTTTGCTTTTGAGTTTTTCTCGCATCTCACCAAAAGCAGTCAAATTTTTAGCACCAGCGACAACCATTTTTAAGTATGGGAATGAAGAAAAAGGTTGAAAAATAAAAAAGAAATCACAAGCCCGATATGAGACGCGCAATTTACGGAAGAACAGTAAACTTGCAGAGGAGTTACAGAGAGAAAGAAGAAGAAAGTAAAAGAGGAAAAGAAAAGAATGAAAGGAGTATTTATAGAAGAAGAGATTTATCGAAGAAGATGAATGCAATAAATGCAAAGAAAAGACATGAACGGTCAGGTCGCAATGGTTAGAGAGGACGTGTCATAAATTTATTAGAAGAGAGAATACGTGAAAACAGCTGGCGAAGGATATAGAAACGTGTCAGAATAGAGAAATCTGAAAAGATAAGTAGTTGCGGCATTTTAAAGTTCTCATGATCTTCTCTTCTTCGCAGAAAAGACATGAGAAGAGGCAAGATGTAGGACCAGAATATCGCTACAACACTTCTCAGCGAGTGTCACCGCAAGCTTTTTAACAACACTTTGCGAGTGTCACAAAAGCAGTCAAAAGAGTGACGTAATAGATGACGATTGAAGAAAACATGAGAAAAGCATGTTTGTCCCGCGATGGTTACAAAGCTTGCGAGAATGAACATTGTAACTATCGCGGTACAATCGCAGAACAAATCCTAAATAAGAGGAAAATTTAGCTGTCATCCATTATGTAACTACCCTATAAATAGAGACCCAACATGTCCAGATGAGGATGATGTATTTTTGAGAGTTGAGAAAATCTTGAGGAGAGAGAAACTTCAAGAGAAAAGTTGTATTCTTGAATTCTTACATTTCCTGTAAACATTTCTGAAAATCAAATAATAAAGTGTCGTTCTTAATCTTCAAATTTGAGTTGGTTATTACAAATTCTTAACAAGGGTGTAGTGTAGGATTTCCTGCAACTACAATACTCATATATTATATGAGCCTTCTGCATTAAATGCGGATAATACAGACTCGCGATTAATCCTCCAGGAAGATTCGTCTGACTTGGGCAGAGTCATATCGCTGACTCATGTTTTACTTAAGGTCTAGTGAAATAATGAAAGCTAAAAGGGAATTGAACCTGAGACGTTCAACTACAATACTCTATATTGACCACCTAACCACCGTCCCATCCCATGTGCTGATTTTTCATTAGCATTGCATATAGTTTTTATTTAACCCTTTAAAACTTTAGAATTCTTATGTTCTCATGCAAACTTCTAATGTTGATTTTTCTTCAGTGTAGCCTATATATATACAAAAATTAGGTTTTCTAATTTATTAAAAAAATATTAATTTTATTATATTTATATGCCGAATTTTCTGCCCCCGATTCAAATATACACGTACATATGTCGTTCCCTGAACTACAAATAGTTGGCCGAGTAGAGCACCGAATTTTCCTTCCATCGAGACGAATAATACACGTACTTATACAGTCTCAAAATTTCCCCTACTCCGAATTTCTAACTAGCTAGGGTGTGATTGTTGTGGCCATGTAGGGACTAGAATATGATAAAAAGGACTTCGTGGTACGTATATATAATTCACTGTACAAATTCTTAGCATGGTATTTCAAATTTTTTTTGACTTAACTCATCAATAACAAGCAATCTTATAATTCTAGTCATTCAATTGTCACGTTATCTCTAGAAGCCTATTATTGGGGAGTCACATTTCATTAGAGGGCCATCACCTAATAAGACAAAAACGGGTCACTCATAAGTAATTTCAAAAACTCCTTATCTCAAATAATTTTGTAATGACCAAACAACCCTTATTTAGTTAATTTTAATTTAATTAGATAATAATTAAATTAATGAATTTTGTTATATACTTGGTGAATTCTGGGACAAAGTTTTTGTGGGAAGAAAACCTAGAGAGAAGAGAAAGAAGAAATTCTTTGGAGATTTCTTTTAAAACCTAGATTTTGATTCACTCAACCAAAATGAATGAAACAAGTTACCAATTTGAGGTGGGTGAATCTCTGTATGATAGAGAAAACAAATATGCCTCTAAACTATCTCCCATGAGTTCAATTTCACACAAAATTAGCTAAAGTACGTTAAAAATCAGATTTTTCCACTTACTGCTCATGTTACGGTTGGGTTGAAGCTTCTTTCCCAACCGTAATCTATACTTACGGTTAGGTTTGGATTGAATCCAAACCGTAACTGGTTTTCAATAGGAAAAAAGACATATTACGGTTGGGAAGATGTCATGCAAACCCAACCGTAATTAATTTTTGCATGGGTATTTATTGTTCTTTTTACGGTTGGGTTTTGCACAATTCCAAACCGTAACTTTTCTTACTGCTAGGTTCGAATTTTTATTTACCAATCGTAAATATTCATGTGAGTTAGATTTTATTCCTACGGTTGGAAATCCAGATATTACGGCTGGGAAAACCATTTACGGTTGGGTTCGTGGCTCCTATAAGATAAACCTGGACGCAACTCAATACGGTTGGAAACATTAGTCAATAAACATGCCGTAAAATCAACTTCTACGGTTGGAATTAATCCAAACCTGGACGTAAAACTACATGCAAATCAAAATTTGCTGGTGGAATTAATCCAAACCTGGCCGTAAGTTCTTCATAAACTAAAGTTACAACTAGAAAAACAATACCTAACCTAGACGTAACATTAGCAGAAATGTACTGGAACCCTAATTTTACTTCAATTTCATTCAATCTAACCTATTTTCAGCACAAAAACGAGTAAACAAAGATGGGTTTTTCCGATTCTTACCTAACATACACCATCACCATGGGTTGTTGTTGAGAAGAAAGATGAAGAGGAGAAGTTTTTTTGTTGAATTAGAATAGAAACGACTAGGTTTTTAAGTTTTTATTTTAGTTAAAGGGTAATCTAGATATTTTGTATTTTTGTTAGGACATCCTATAACCACTTTTTTGGACACTAAGAATTCAAGTGAAGCCCCTCTATTGGAGTGTGATGCCCCAAAAATAACTTTCTATCTTTATGCTTTTATTACCTTTTTGTTTGGCTATAAAAGCGAAAGAAAACAAGAAGAAAAAAAATCAAAAAAATCAGCCATCCCCAGCACAGAGCTATGCATCGACAATTAAGAGAGTTCCGCCCGTCGATGATGTTGTTGCTTAAATAAAAAATTCAAAAGAATGAGCCACATTTTTTTGGAATTCTATTATTGGGGATGTAAGGGTTGAGTTTTTGAAGGATTAAAATGATATGTATAGCCTAAGGGTGGATAGGGGACCTAAGGTATATGAAAAAGTAAAAAATACCCTTACCTAAATTTCACTATTCATAAAATAGATAAATATATATCCTAAATCTATAATCTTCTCATTCTTCTTCTCTTCTCGTTGAAAATTCATGATGAAGATGATGATCATGATTTCATCATGATGAAGATCATAAAAAAAAAAAAAAAAACTAAATCTATTATCTTCTCCCCATCCTTCTCTTCTCATTCATAAATTGTGATGAAGATGATGGTCATAATTTCATCATGATGAGGATGATGGTCATAAAGAAAACCCAAAACTATTTTCTTCTCATTCTCTTTCTTATTCAAACATCATGATAAAGATGATGATCATCATAGAAATAAAAAACTAAGAAAATTCACAATTTATTTTTGTTTTGAATGATTAAAAAATCCAATTCGATGAATTTCGAGTAAAAAAAAAATTGTTTCTGAAGGTGTATACGGTTGGGAGTTCTTAAATCCCCAACCGTGAATCAAGATTACAGATTTTTTTCCCCATCGAGAATACATGTCTCGGCTGGGTTTTCAGAACCAGTTACCGTTGGGTTTTCCCAGTCGTAACTGGTTTTGAAAACAAAAAAACATATCAAAAAAACACTTTCGGCTGGGAGTTATTTATTTCCCTGTCGTAAATAACAAATACGGCTTGGAGCACCATCAGTTCCCAACCATTTGTGCGATGGTTGGGTCGACAAACTATTTCAGCCGTAACATATAAAAAAACCCATAATTTCCCCCCGAGTTTTTACGGATTTGAATCGACCTAATTGTTAGGCCCCTTCCTATGGGTGTGGAAAATCAATATATTTGCCATTTAAGCACCCACTATGGAGGGGGGAAACTGGACTGGATAAGTGGAAAATTTTCCACTTAGCCAGTCCAGGTGGAGTTTCGACCGGTCGGTTTACTTTAAGCCGGTAGGTGTATACGACTCCGGTACCGGTTTCTGTAACACCGGCAGGTGCTTGTTACACCGCTGACTAAAATCTGATCCAACGTTCATGATTCTCCCCCCAATAAATACCACATTCCTCTACCATTTTAACTCACTCCTTCTCTTCTCTACTCTTCACATTTGTTAATCTAAAACAAATTGCAGCATCTAACTCTTTCATTCACTCGTATTGTATAATTTCTTTAATATGTCTCAATCTAATACTCAATCTAAACCACAAAAGAAGAAGATTAGGGGTCCAAAATTTGCCGTAGCTGAAGATGAAACCATTTGCAGAAACTATGTGTTCTTTACACAAGATAGTATGGATGGTGCCAATCAACAATCTACCAAGTTGTGGGATAACATATTTGCTAACTTTCGTCAAGAAACTATGAGCATCAACGATCGTGATGCAAATGGATTGTCCGGTCGTTTTATTACAATCAACGCCCAAGTTGCATTGTATGTCGCTGCTATAATGCGAGCTGCCCGTGGTCGAGAGAGCGGTCTTGTCGATGTTGATGTCGAACGAAAGTGTCGCACTGATTGGAACCATAAACATGGGAATAATTTTAGTTTCGAAAGTTGTTATCATATTTTGAAAGTGTTTCCTAAATATAATCCAGAAGTGTTAGCAAACATGCATAATATACCTGAAAGTTCACCATACACTTCTTCACCTTCGACGCCATCTTCACAACCATATCAATCTTCAGATAATCCATTCTCTTCACCAGAAACTACCAGAAACAACAATTCCAACCTGAATGTCAATACCGCAATTAAGAGAAAATTATTAGGAAGAAATCATGCAAGAGCAGCGAGAAAAGATGCCCAAGAAGGAGAAGCAAGTGAAGGAGGTAGTAGTACTACTGAAACTTTGATAGAGCATCAGAAGGTCGTCGAAAAACAAAGAGTTGTAGACTACCAGTTCTTGACTAAGGAGATGAAAAAACATCGACTAACTCAAGAAAAATTTGTTGCAGACTATGACAAGAATAAGATTCTAAATGCAGACACCGAAAAAATGAATGCCATACAATTGATGATATGGGAGATGGAGATGGACAGGTTAACAGAGGAATTGGAAGAAAAAAGAAACAAGAGAAACATGAAAAAACAATTTTGGGTTCAAGCCGAAGATGAGGATGGCGAAGACGACAATGAAGTGGTGCCACTTAATTAATTAATGTATCAGCTTTTAATTTCAATGAAGACAATTGATGATATGGGATATGTTAACTTTAATGAATTGTTCTACTTTTTTCATTACATTAAAACTTTTACTTGACAACATCCATGAAATCATTATTAAAAACTTTTAAGCCTAACATCCCATATGAGTTACTAAAAACTCCTTAAGAATTCGGTATTGCGCTTCGTATTCGAAATCTTTTCGTTTCCATCTTCGCCACTTGTCTCGAGTTCGAATTCCCAATTCAACATTGGTCTCACCTATAAGACGGTATCGAGTGACAATCCTTTTCATATCTATAAAATCCACAAGATCTTTTTTTATATTAATGAATTGGCAAAACAAATCAGCACAATCCCAGTTATGAGGATTACATGTCTCTGTGCATAAGGCATCATGAAATTTACCCAAATAACTCATACTAGGTAAACCACTCATCCATCGTTCTTCACCTTTATTCGGATAGTATATTACATAGTTTCTACAAAGAGATAAATCTTCATCTTCAGTGAAGCTAGGATAAGGCATAATTTAACCAGAAATTAGAGATTCAACCAAAATTTAGAGAAAGAAATCAGAGAAATAATTTGTAGAGAAGTGATGTGAGTTTGAAACAGATTTAGTGTGTGATATATAAAGGAATGATAGCGGTTGAGTCTACACCGCTAGAGATTGAGTCTAGACCGTTACTTTAATAATAATAAACTTAAACAATAATAAATTTTATTAGTAAATTATTTTAATTAATGAAACAATAATAAATAAACCAAAATAAATGAAACAACTCTACTCAATTCGCCCCCCATCTCTTCCAAACTCATCCCACAGATTTGCTCTGAGATCTTCCCTTAACCTGTTATACAAAGCTATGTTCTCAATATGACTGGTCATTTGCGCATAGTTCATTGCAGGTAGTCCTCTTGCTGGTATAATTTCAGGCCTTAAGTCTTCATCTTGATGGTTAGTCCAATTCTTATTACGACGAGTCTCCTGGATAACCATGTTATGCATAATGATGCAAGTCAGCATAGTCTTATGCATTTCATGAGCACTTAGACCACGATAAGTCCCACAAATAATTGCGAACTTCCGTTTCAGAATTCCAAAAGCTCGTTCGACATCCTTTCTCGGATTCATTTGTTTACTATTGAAATACAAGTATGAACGACCCATTTCACCGGAAGGTGGCTGACGGTAACATTGAACTAAAGTTGACCATATTGGATAAATTCCATCTGCAAGATAATAACCATGAGTGTAGTGATTCCCGTTGATAGTAAAGTTTACTTGAGGAGAAATGCCATACTTTAAATCTTCAAACAAAGACGATTTGTGTAAAATATTAATATCGTTTTGAGATCCCGGGAGACCAAAAAAAGCGTGCCATATCCAACAATCATAAGATGTCGCAGCCTCAAGGATCACCATTGGTTTTGCGTAATGACCTTTATACTGACCATCCCAATAGGTAGGGCATCCGGTCCATACCCAATGCATGCAGTCAAGATTACCCAGCATTCCGGGAAATCCCCTTTCTTGATTTTTCTTTAATATTTCTCTAACATCTATATCAGTTGGTTTTTGTAAATAGGTAGGACTAAAATGATTAATCATTATTTTTCAAAACAACGCAAGATACTTGTATGCAGTTGTTTTGCCAATGCGAAGGTACTCATCATTAGAATCTGGAGGTCTTCCATATCCTAAAATCTTCAAATCCAAAGTAACCTTTTGTTCAGGGCTATGACCCCTAATATTCAGTGCATCATACTGATAATTAAATTGAGGTTCTACCTGACAAAGCTCACCAATAATCTTTAGCACCAAATGTCTGGGCATGCGGAATCGGCCTTGGAAATTTTTATCAGAGAATACACAGTCCGAAAGAAAATAATCGTGCATCAGCTTCTCGTGCCATTCGTCCCGACCACGGTATGTATATATTCATGTGAACACTTCTCTTGGCTCCAAATCTCTAGGTATTTTCCCCAATGAATCTAGCTGCATCAAGGTGTTGGTTAGTTCTTTATCTACATCTGACTCATCATCAATTTGTTTAAATGCCTTCATGAATAATCGTTGTTGTTCTTCAAATCGATCCATATGAATATGCACTTCTTCGTCAGAAGAATCCATATCTATTGAGGTGGAGAAAAAATATTAAACAGATGATTAAGGTACAAAAGAGTGAGTAAAGATAGAGTTAATGAGAAAATGAGGTGTGATTAGATTTCACTAAATGAGGCGAATTTATAGATAAACATTAAGGAAATGGTCGTTACTAAACTAAAATAAACGTCGATTAAAAGACCGACCGGTTCTCAAAAGACCGCCAACGGTTTAACCTCGACCGATGTCGGTGTTTGTAACACCGACCGGTGTTTGTTCTACCTACCTGTTTACACTCGACCGGTTATATTTTCTCCCATAGTAGCGCGACAAGTTTTCCAGTCTAGATGGCATAGCATAATAACATTTTAGCTAGTTACCATAGGAACCGGCCTTATTGAGAGTTTATTATAAGGTTTCCCTAAGTATTTTGACGAAAAATTTGATCCTTTTTCCTTCAAAGTTTTTCAGAAAAAGTTCATCAAAATCATCCTTCTCCGTCAAAATAAAGGAAGAAAACAAAACATATTTTTTTTAAAAATTTCCAACTGATTAATCATTAGATTAGTCTAATCCAATCACTAATTATAATTAGGTTAATTAAAAATCATAATTAACACTAATTCACAAAAGGGTATAATAGACATTAGGAAATATAATATGATAGGGGATAACTTCATTTACTATTTCATGACCCTATAAAGCCCCAAATTTCCCACCCCTTTTACAACCCCAATAATAGAGTTCTTTTTTTGAGGCATCTCATTTGATGAAATTGTAGATTGCACTTTCGCATGAGATTTTTTTCCAAAAAATCTCTCACTTACTGCATTACTGAGTTGTTGTTTAGTATCGATAACCAAAAATTTAATAAATTACAAAAACAATATTGTGATCAATTTGGGACGTTTTGTCGGCTTAAATATACTCCCTCCGTACCACATATATAGGCGGAGGGGACAATTCTCTTAGATTAAGAAAATTGCATTGGATTCATAATATCTCATACATTTTCTTATTTTAACCCTTGTCCTATTCCTATTACAATTTTCCATGCACAATATAATAGGGGTATTTAGGAGAAAATTCATCTTGAAATGAGGACTCCGCCTATCTAGTGGGACAAATAAAAATCAAAATTCCGCCTATATAATAGGTAAGAAGGGAGTAGTATTTAGTAGGGGTTAGTTGGAGTTATCTTGAGATGGTTTTGCAGAAATGGGTATTAGAGCAATTCCTATGGGATGAACAAACTTGAAGTGTGTTCATTTTGCTCCCACTATGGAATGAACAAACTTGAAAAATGGATGTTTAAATGAACAAATTTGATGGTTTGAACATTGAGACGGAACAGCCGGCGCGCGTCTGTGGTAAAGACGAGCATCATTCCTAAAAACGCTGGCGTCAGAAGTAAAAACGCCAGTGTTTGCATTCCTAACGCGCGTTATCGGTAAAATCGCCCGTCATTCCTAAAAACGCTGGCGTCAGTACTAAAAGCGCTCACGTCATTTCCAGTAGCGCCAACGGCTTAATCTGAACGGCTGCAAAGAATTTTCATCCAACGACTACATTTTTTAAAATCTATAAATACATACATTCTAAATTCACACATTCAACTATAAATTCACACATTCTTCTCTACACTCTCAATTGTTGATTGAACATGTCTCGACCCCGGTTAGTTCGGCGAGTTCCCTATGCTAAAGAAAAAGATGAATCCATTTGCAGAAACTACTCAGCTTGCTTCGGCAAACTATCCATGGGTGAATTTATGAGCGGTTATTCACGATGGGTTCTGCAGTGACACTCGTAATCCAAGTCGTCATTCTATATGCGACATAGAACATCGTTTTGATACAATTAAGAAAGAAGTAAGTGAGTTGGTAGCTTTAACCATATAATGAAATCAATATCGACTGAGAGGTGAAACTGATGCTGAGATGGTAACAAGATCTTTGGCTGAATGGCGAAGATGGAAAAATTTGGCTTTTCCTTTCGAAAAATGTTTTGAAATCCTTAAGGGGTTGAAACTGTTCAACCCCTTCTTTGTAGTTGTTGTTCCACCAAGTACTTCTTCTCATTAGTGAAGCTAATGTAATGTAGTCCGTCGTAATTTAGTGAAGGCAATGTAAAACGCTTACTTTTAAACATATGTCATTTTATTTAATTAAGACTATCGTACTTTTAAAACTACAAACTTTTATAACTAAAACTGCAAATATATCGGAATTAAAAATTACAATAATCTCTCTAACGTCGCTTATCTCTAGCTCGCTCATCTCTATCCCCCTCATTGTTATTTTCTGGAGCCAATAATTCAGAAAATCCTGGGGATAGACCTGGGAATTTCCCAGTTGTCAACATATTATATAAATGTCTGATTGTTGATAGACCTGGCTGAACAAAATAAGGAGATTGGAAAGCACTATGTGTACTCGGTCCTCCAAGCATATACGAGATTTGTTGTTGTGGTGGTGGTGGTGTTGGTGTGTAGCATTCATTTTGTTTGTAGGGTAAGAATGATGATGAAATGCGCCTAGGTTCAAGCCGAAATGCCTGAGGTTGAGATACATGCACAAGTTGTGGTGAAATATTGTGCTATGTTTCTCGCACCTCATTTTGTTGTGTTTCTCGCATTACTATTTCTTCACTATCTCGTCATGATCTGTTGGTTTCTTCACCTTCATGCCATGAACTGTTGCTCCTGGTGGAATCGGAAGACTGTGACTGCCGCCCATCATCATTTACAGGCGGACTAAATCCAAACATTGTGTTTGTCTTCCATTTTCGTACTTCTTCCAAGTGCATCGCATCTTTTCGTCGATTCAGCCAATACAAATCGTTCAATTATTTCCTCAACTCTAGCTCAGTGGCAATCACATTGTTGTAAGGATAATCACGGTCCATACCTTGGGAAACAATGGGGATCGTGGTTGGCTCACCTTGTGAAGTAATACTTTGTAGCTCCCAATGAATTTCGGGCATATTGAACGAAGATGATGAAGAACTTGCACCCGTCCTCGGATAATTAATAAAGCTTGGCTCTTGTGGAGGTGGTTGGATAGGAATGATACTTGGATCATGGGACATGTTTGATAACCCTGGGAAATCTAACCCATAGACGTGCATGTTCTGTGTCCCAATTACTGGTTTCGTAATTGACGTGTACCAGTTGATATACCGCGCTTCATCAATATTCTTTTATGTGTTTAGTTCATACCTATCCCAACCGGTTCTTCTCAGCCGATCAAAATCTGATGCAGAGGTTTGCATCTGTTGTAGCGGGTTAATTGCAATTGCAAATATACCTTCTATTTGATACTGCACTTTTTCTCCCAGATACCAAACCCCTCTTTGTGATTCCGGACTGTAAAAAACAACTCTACACATTGAATAATCAAGAATACGTACTCCAACATCACCATTATACTCAGGTAAATCAATGTATGGGTGAACAACTACGTTGCTATGGCTTCGAGTCATCTGCTGTAACCTTTGAACAAAACTGAAACCAAAGACGTCGCTGCCAGTGTTCTTCTGTATGTTATTCTTCATATACATGTCAAAAATTGGAAATCTAATTGTCTCGTCTTTTAGGATTGGTTTACCAACACGGAAGTAGGCATACCATCAATACTGCAAATTACTCCATAATTTTAGAATTTTGACTAAATAATCTACATTAGTAATAATAATAAATTTTAAAATAATTATTTTTGATATTTACCTCTATGATACCCCAGAAACCCTCCAATTTAAAATTTCCCAAAGACCCTTTATCCAGCGCACAGTACAATTCTCCTAAAATTGAAGATCCCCGGTCATAATCTGGTGCTTTGTCGAGATCTTCTAACGCTTCAAACCAACCAACATGAGCAACAGAAGGTGAGTTTGGAAAGAATGCCTGACCCAGTACCCATAAGATAAACATCCTTTCGAGTTCAGTATAGTCATCTACATTTTCTGGGTTGGGTTAGGAACATCTTCAAAGCCGCACATCTAATCCCATTTTCTTTCAATTCTTTATAATCTTCACGCGTTGTTGATTCGAAAAACGAGGGACAAAGCGTCTCCCATTTACGATTTAAAATCCATTCCTCTTGGTTGAATGGTGGTGGCTCTCCCACTCCACTTGGAATCCCAGCAATGAAATACAAATCAAGGGGAGTAATTCCTATTACAAGTATAATATCAACTATGATTAATTATTTGGTTTATTTAATAATTATTTAAATTTTTTAATTTAATTTAAGTTAAAAAAACTTACCAATTTCGAAATTAATAAAATGGAATGTGTGCGTCGTATTCCACCACCTTTCTATCATTGTTTTTGGAATTTTTTTGTTATGTTTTCTAGGATTTATTCTATAAAGCGCACGCTAAGGATATTTGTCAACCCTTTCTCGGACTGCAGACGGTAGACCAGTATAAACATCATTTAATTCTGAAAATCCGCCCCTCGTGACATAAAATTCCTCAGACCGTTCATGATGCCCCGACACATGACCTGGGACTAATGATGGACCATCAACTATTTTTTGGTTAGCAAACTCTTCTTCTCGATTTTGAGAAAAATCTACACCTGTGGGAGGCAACGGTGCAGATTCATTTTTTTGATCTCTTTTCTTCCTAATACTATTCGCCGCCTGTCTCACTATATTCATATTGTAGAAATTTTTGATTTAGAAGAGTAATGTAGAAATTTTTGAAGGAAATGGAGGTGGTGTAAATGAAAATGAAAGAAATGTAGCTGTAGAAATTTTTGATTTAGAAGAGTTTTAGAAGAATAAAATTGAAGTGGTGTGAACGAATATGAAAGAAATGTAGCCGAATTTATAGGGTTTAAAAAATCTGAGCGTTGGGGAGTCGAACGTTGGAGTTTCTCCTTCCAACGCCGCGTTTTCATGCCTAACGCCCGCGTCAGGCCCAGTGACCCCCGCGTTTTCATGCCGAACGCCCGAGTCTCTCCTCCTATCGCGCGCCTGTTGGTCCAACGCCCTATGCTTTACCATAGTGGAAAATCCAGTTTGGCCATTAACGTGGCTGAACAAATGTTTGAGTTTGGCCATTGCCATGGGAATATCTCTTAGTACTAAACGGTGTAAATAGGTTAGATTTTATTTTTATATTGCCTTTTTCCCGATTCTTATTGATAGCTATTTATTTGGGTATTTCAAAAGCATTTGAGGGGATTAGACAGGGAGATCTCATTTTACTCTTCAATGTTGCTACGAAGGGTTTCCAAAGATATTTGGATAGAGTGATTAATTTGAGTCTTTTTAGTGGTTCTTATAATGTTCAGAATGGTATTATGGTTAATCATCTACATTTTGTTGATGATACCATTTTCCTTCTCAATGACATCAGGGAGGAACTTCTTAAATGTTCTCTTCTTTGAATTCTTCGCAGGTTTGAATAGCAACGCTTCTAAACTAGATCACCGCTGCAACGGTGGGGAGGGCCGATCGAAGAAAATCGAAACACCGTTATGCGTAATGGTGTTATAAGGCTAAAATTGATATGCATTTAATTTATGGTAGTTTACGTAAATTTCTACCATTTTTTATGCATCTTTTGTGGTGGTTTCAATCAATTTATCCCATGTATTATGTATTCTTTGTAGTGGTTTGCACCAATTTCCCCATGTATTATGCATCCTTTGTGGTGCTTTGCATAATGGGTATGCATTAAATTTTAAAAGTCAACATCGAATTTTTCGTAAAAACACTAAATTATATATTATTGTTTGTACTCGTTGCGTAGATTTTTTAAAATCCTTTCAAATGATATAAAATTTGTAAAATTCTAAGGCACGAATTTTTAGATATATTATATTAAAGTTTGGTTGCCAATTATACCCCTGAAAAAATAAGGAGTTATAACAATTAAACTAAAATGAGAGACATTTTAGACTTTTCATGCCCCAAAGACTACCACCAAATTCATTTCCAATAAAAGGGACTCTCTCCCTACGGGCCCTCCGGTCGGTCGGCCCAATTAGATTCATTATTAGTGGTAATTGAATTATTGTCCTTCCTTTTGATGGGTCTACACAAATATCCTTATGAAACTTTACAAATATCCCTAATGGCATATTTGAAATTTTGTGTGAAAACATAATGTTTATAATTCCACATTTAACCTTTTAGTCCTTTCTTCTTCTTCTTCCTTCGTATCTCAAATCTCAAATTTGAGAGAGAAACAAAAATCGCCATCGGCGCCTACACCACTACCCACACCTTCACCATCTCCACCATCTTCATCGTCACCATCTCTGCAACTATCACCACCTTCATCGCCGCCAACTAGTTCATGATTCAATCGACAAGTATCGGCAACAGATGGGACTTAATTATTTAAAGATTAATTAGAATCAACGAGATCGAGATTTGATTTTAAGATTTGATATCAGGTAATATTATTCCTCGACTCACCGGTGGATGCATGTTCGAATTATTGAAAGAAGATACGGATTTGGTATGTATGATTTTCAATTTTGTTGCAGAGATTTAAGATTTAAGAGATAGAGAGTTCTGTGATTGAATTAGAGAATCGAGAAGATGTTGAGAGACAAAGCAAGAAAGCTGAGATGGGATTTCTGTGAAGATTAAGCCACAGGAAGAGAGAACAGATCGAGAAATAGAAATGTTGATGTCGATCTCAGAGATTACGGGACCGTGTGTTGTTTGAATCGTGTAGGTTATGTTGAATGATGATTTTCATGGGTTGTAGATAAAATCGAAGATTGGGTTTTGCTAATTTGAAGATTCAAAAACAAGGTTGCATTCTCGTTGATTACAAATCCGATTTAGTTACTTGTTCTTGGTAGTTTATTAGCGGCTTGGGTGTTCCTGAAGATTTTTCTTGGTCTCGGTGGATTCAATTCGGCTTCAAATCCAGTACCACCACCTCCTACTATTACTGGTATGTATTTGAATCTAATTTTCTTTCGGTACGGGTGGTATTGTAAGTGATTGCGACGTAGATGAGAATTGATTAGAACTATATGTGATGATAAAATTGGTGTTGGATTTTGGTTTTGGTTGTTTGGTGGTGGTGGTGGTGGTGGTGATGGAGATGTGTGATTAAGTTTGTGGCAGTGTTGGTATGAGTTGTTGTTACAGGGACTGAAGCATGTTTCTGAATGAAATATGGTGGTTATCTGGGTTGAAGCAGATAGTGATATTGGATCAACTATGGTTGTCGATCCAACTGTAATGGATAAACATCCACTATTGATCCAACTGAAATGGATAAACATCCATTGTTGATTCAACTGAGATTGGTTTTGAAGCTAGTCTTGGAGTTGTTGGTGTTTATGAAGCTACATGTAATGAAATATGGTGGTTATTTGGGTTGAAGCGGGCAGTGATATTGGATCAACTATGGTTGTTGATCCATATATTTTGGATCAACTATGGTTGTTGATCCATATATTTTGGATCAACTATGGTTGTTGATCCATCTATATAGGATCAACTACTGTTGTTGATCCTTTGAACTCATGCTTTTGTAGTTAAAATCATGTAAATTTGTTCCAATGCTGAACTTGTGGTGCAATGGCAGCATGACTGACTCCATGTCAGATGATGCGTGTTCGATTCACGCCAAGTTCACTCCATTTTACATGGATCAACTATCATTATTGATCCAATTTTACATGGATCAACTTCCATTGTTGATCCACTAAAATTGGATCAACTTTTACTGTTGATCCTTTTTTCTTGGATAAACTAGATAAACTTCTACTGTTGATGGTTTTGTTGGTGGATCTGAAACTGCAGCTGATGAAGTGGTATCATTTTTCCATCAGCATGGATAAACATCCATTGTTGATCCAACTGCAATGGATAAACTTCTTCTGTTGATCCAACTGCAATGGATAAACATCCACTGTTTGATCCAACTGAAATTGATCAACTATTTTTTGTTGATACAAAAATATCTGAACCAGTGGCGGTGGTGGCGATTGCATTTAACTAGTGGTGGTGGCGGCAATAGACTAGTGGTGGTGGAGGACCGGTGGTGCTTAAGGAGTGGTGGTGAAATATTAGTGGTGGTGGCGGTTGGTAGGTGGTGGTTGTTGAACAGTGGTGGTGGAATGGTGGTGGTGGTGGTGCTAGTGGTGGTGGTGAAGTGGTAGAGGAAGAAATTTGTTCCATTTTGAAATAAAGAAAAACATTACTTGGGTGAGGGTATTAAGGTAATCTAATATTAAATGGATAAGGTTATAAAATAGTAGGGACATATTTATTTTTGAATAAGGATATATTTATTGGGTGTCAAAAGTAGAGATATATAATTAATATACCCTCATTATTATCGGTTGTTTCCCTGACTTGTCATTTTAGGCTCATGAAATTGGTTGTGGCATAGGCCCCATTCATTTCATATATCTTCATATCTTGGTATGTCTTATGGCACCGATGGATAAGCCATATGAATTCCAATGTTGGTGAAATTTGAGAACAAATTATCTCATTGGTATTAGTGTTCACTTTCTAAAGGAAGTAAATTGACTTTGCCCAAACATATTCTTTCTTCTCTACTCATGTAGACCCATCATGTTCACAGGGCCCATATATGTTATATACATGGCCAAAATTTCGTTTACTATTTCCACCTAGATCGACCAAAAAGTAAAAAACTTAGAAAAGCTGAAAAAGGTTTGACCTCTTACTGTTCAACTGTGGAGATTCGTGATGATGAAAATGGAAAAATTATTATTGATGATCATGATCAAGAAAAAAGATACGATTGAATCATTAATGAAACTACACAAATCAATCAAACGGGTTCTCCATGGAAGATACAAGTGAATGAGTGAGTCGTTTTCCATGGTTTGTTCCTGTGTTTCTAAGTCAGGGAATCAAAACTCTTCTATTGAACTAAATGATTAATGATTTTGATCGATCAAAACTGCATCACCACTATACCATTGCTCACTACTGCTGAACTAAACAAACTAACGCTCTGTTAAAAGAGAGTTTCAGTTTTTGTTAAGATTGAAAAGGGTGTTTACATATTTGGGATGGCAACCATATATTCTGACAATAGTTTTTTTTTTTACTTGTAAACAACATCCACAGAATAGACAAACACTGCATTAGTTTGATTGAATTAAAATCCCAGATTAGTAAGAAACCGTAACTTATAAAGAAAATTTAAAAGATATTGATTTCACCTAATGGCTAGATTAAGCAAATTTTAGTTGATTAAAATTAAAGAGTAACAAATTACACAGAAGGTTTAGTTCAATGATTCAATGGAATTGAAACCCATTACTGTCTTGATATACAGGTTGTTAATGGCTAGAATCGCTAGATCAAGAGGATAGATGAAGGGGAGAGAGAGAAAAAAAAATGGTTGTGGAGAACGTCGTGTGTTTAGCAGAAGTAGAAAAAGTGAAATAATTTGTCCCTATGAATATTTTCGACGTGTGATTAAGATCACGGCCCTATTGATAGCTAGGGTCCTCATGTATTAGTTCTCGTAAAAGTGTTTTTTGAACTTTATTTGGTGTACTCATTTAGTGGACTCATAATTTTTTTTTAAGGAACCAAAACCTTCTCTCTCTAGCTGTACGACTCTCTCTCTCCTGGTTTATTTTTTTGAAATTTCTTTACCACCCAATGGGTGGTAAACCTCTATACCATCAATTGATACCACCCATAAAACCACCAATTAGAGCCGTTTTTTTGACCGTTACAACAAATTCAAACCGGAAAAGCTAGTCAATCGTCGGAAGTTAGCCGGATAATGAAATACACATCAGTTCTTTTGAGCAAACAATCAATCGATACATTTTCACCTTAATTCGAAGACACTAATGATATACAAGAATCTATCTTACTAGTTCTAAGATACTAAGTTTACATTGTTACTAAGACATTAAAACCCAGACCAAAACTAGATCCTCAGCCCTAAGACACTAAGTTTACATTCTATCTTACCAGTTCTAAGACACTAAGTTTACTTTGTTACTAAGACACCAACACTCAAGACTGACTCAAGATTCAATATTATCAGTTCTTATGATATTCAAGCTCCTACCGCACTAGTCCCCTTTGCTTACTTGATACACCAGTCACAAGATACAAAAGAATCGTGAATCAAGCAATAAGAATTATACTATCTCAACTGCTTTCTCAAGTTACTCTCTGAATTTTTTTGTTTCTTATCAAGTTGCAGATACCTGTTTATCATCCATAACAACTTTATTTTATCTGAATTTTTCAACATCCCTGCATTTGTTTTATTTTCTCTGTTTTCTTTGGAGTTGGTGTTTTCTTTCTGGAAGGAGTTTTTGCAGATCTACTTGTGCTCTTCCCTTGCTGGAACTGGTAAACAGAAGACTCTGCAGAAGGCACAATTTAGATGTGTTACCACCCCTTTGAACAAAATGAGTATTTTAAACTGGAATTGTCGTGGCTTTGGAAAGCCAGAGGCAATTCGTGATCTACGAGAATTAGTGAAATTAAAATTCCCGGATATAATCTTTATATGTGAAACTATGTGCAAAAAAGAAGTCACTGAAAGAAAATTTCTATCCCTGGGGTATGTAAACTTTTTCGTATTATCATCCATTGGTAAGAAAGGGGGCCTGAGACTTGCTTGGAAAGATGGATTTGATTTATCAATCCTAAAGTCGAGTCAAAGAGGTTTCTACTGTACTTCGAAATCTTTTAAAGCAAACACTAACAGTTCTCTACATTTTGTCTATGGGGAACCAAATCGAAATCTGAGATCAGCCAGTTGGGCTAAATTTATAGATCAACCTCATGATACTGATTTACCTTGCATTGTTATTGGTGACCTAAATTGTATTCTACTCCCTGAAGATAAATGGGGAGGGAGAATAGTTACTGAAAGTGATCTCAAGGATCTTCAATCTTTATTAACTACTTGGGAACTGAGAGAAATTTCATTCTCAGGGCCTGACTACACTTGGACTAACAGTAAAGAAGGTGAACATCTTATTTTGGAAAGAATTGACAGGGAAGTAATCAATGATACATGGGAATCTTGTTTCCAGATACTCATACTTTACATTTGCCGAGAATTTCTTCGGATCATTCTCCCATCTTGGTTTCTCTCAGTGCTGGGATTGAAAATTTTCAGAGACCCTTCCACTTTATGTCTAATTGGTCATAGGATGCTACCTGCAAAACAGTAATTGAATAAGCTTGGTTAAGATGTGTAAGAGGATCAAAGCCTTACCAGCTTAAACAAAAGCTAAATATAGCAAAGAAAAAACTCAAACTTTGGAATAAGGTTTCTTTTGGAAACATTACACTTTCAATAAGAGATACTAAGGCAACAATTCATTTGGCACAGGAAAATGATCCTACCAACACCTCTATCTTATCTGAATTAAAAGATAAGATGACATATCTATACTCTCTTGAGGAAATACTATGGAAAGATAAATCAAGGGAACTGTGGCTGAGTGAAGGTGATGATAATAAACCTTACTTTCACAAAGCGACTATGTTTCGTAGGAAAAGAAATAATATAGCTTGGATTAAAGATTCAAATGGAAATTGGCTAACTACAAGAGAAGCCATTGGAACAGAATTCATATCATACTTTCAAGATCTATATAAAACTTCAAATCCGGAGGGACAAGTTGAATTCATAGATTCTATGACATCTAAGGTCACTGATGAGGATAATGACTTTCTCTCATCTCTTATCTCAGATGATGAAATTAAAACAGCTTCTTTTCAAATGGGAGAAAAAAAAGCTCCGGGACCGGATGGATATACAAGACATTTTTTCAAGAATATTGGGTTGTAATAGGTGAATCTGTTTGTGAAATGGTCAAATATTTTTTTCAAAACAGGACACTTGCTGAACAATTCAATCATACTAATATATGTCTCATTCCTAAGACTAATATGGCGGAATCAGTGGATCAATTCAGGCCAATAGGCCTGTGTAATTTTGCTTACAAGGTGGTCTCAAAAACGTTGGCTAACAGGATAAAGCCGATGATGGATAAAATCATTTCTCCATATCAGAGTGCTTTTGTCCCTAAGAGACAAATTGCAGATAATGTTCTAATGGCACATGAGGTGATTCACTGCATTAAGAAGAAAAAAAAGGAAAAGTTGGTTTGGCAGCCATTAAGTTGGACATGGCAAAGGCTTATGATATACTAGAATGGTCCTTCTTGGCCAAAGCTATGTCCAAACTCGGGTTTAATCAAAAATGGATAAGTCTAATCATGAACTGCCTGAATACGGTATCTTATTTTATTTTATTGAATGGAAGTCCAATAGGCAATCTAAAGCCAGAAAGAGGATTAAGGCAAGGGGATCCAATCTCCCCTTACCTATATATTATTTGCACTGAGGCGCTTTCAGCCTATATCTCTAAGCTTGAGAAAACAAACCTCATCCATGGAATAAGGATTGTAAGAGAAGCTCCTCCAATTAGCCACATATTATTTGCTGATGATAGCTTTATCTTCACTAAGGCGACAATACCTGAATTCCATGCTACGAAAGAGTACTTGCACAAATACTGCAAAGCAAGTGGGCAAGAGATCAATTTTCATAAATCTGGTTTATTGTTAAGTAAAAATGTGCACCCAAGACATAAAAGATTATTGGCAAGAATATTGGGAATATCTAATTTACATCTTGGGGAAAAATATTTAGGAGTACCAATCAATATTCTTAAATCTAAAACACAAACTCATCTTTCTCTCCTCACTGCAATTGAGAAAAGATCAAGTAGTTGGCTTACTCATTTACTTTCACAAGCAGCAAGGACAACTTTAGTAAAACATGTGGGGCTATGCTCATGTATCAAATGACTAATTTTCTAATACCTAAAACTCTATGTCACAAAATTGATTCTCACCTTATAAGATATTGGTGGGGGAGAGGATCCAAAGTCAGATAAAAGGAAAATTCATCTTTTGGCTCGGGAAAACATCTGCAAAACAAAAAAGGAATGGGGGTAGGTTTCAGAAATAGTGAAATAAATAACCTTGCCATGATGGCAAGAAGTGTTTGGAGACTGGTGGAGAATCCAAATTCTCTATGGGCAAGAGCCCTTAAAGCAAAATACTATGCTACTTCTGATATTTTACATGCTAAATGCTCGGAGTCGGCTTCTTGGGCATGGAAATGTATTTACAAGAAAATGGAAAAGATTAAGCCATTTATTGCTTGGGTTGTAGGAGATTTTATAAAACCATGGTGTGACAACTGGATACCTTCTAAAGGAGTTGCTACACCTAAAGAGAACATTACCCCTGATATTAATCTTAAAGTGTCTGATCTAATTAACCAACAAACTAGAACATGGGATCCAATCAAAATTCGAGAAGTATTTGACCAATCTTCTGTTCAGAAGATTGAAGATATTCCTTTAACAATCATGCCTACTAGAGATAGAAGGATATGGGTAAATGCAAATGATGGTAGATTCTCTACTAAAATTGCATATCACAGTCTCTCATTAAGGGGGGACAATATGAATGGTGATTTATGGCTAAAATTGTGGGCTGTCAAATTACCAGCAAGAGTAAAACTCTTTATGTGGAAGGTATTGAAAGGAGCCTTACCAGTAAAACTAATTTTGAATCAGAAAATGAAAATTTCTGAATTTACCTGCCCTAGATGCAAAGTGAAAGAAGAAACAATTATACACTCTTTAATCACTTGCTCCAAACTTCATACAGTGTGGTCCCAAGTAAATGTGTTAAATCAAAATTTTAGAGACTTTACCGTAATTGAGTGGGTAAGATACTGGTTACAGATGAATCCTTTTAGGGATGTTTCCATAAGAGATGAATCATTCCTGAAAATTGCTTGCATGATGTGGGCAGTCTGGAACAGCAGAAACTCGTTTGTTCATGAAGGAAAAGTTGAAAAACCGGCATCAATTTTGGCAGAAGCGAAGGCGATGTTACCAATACAACACAACAAATCACATCTTCTGAAGATTTCGATCATCGCCCAAATAACTGAAATATCGGCTTGGATACCTCCAACTTTAGATTGGACTAAAATCAATTGTGATGGGGCTTGGGATCTAGGTTCAGTGAATGGAGGAGGGGGTTTCATCATAAGAGATTCTACACATAATTTCATTTGGGCGGAGGCAATTTATTCTTCATGTGAATCGGCAGAGGAGGCAAATATAAGATCGATAAGAGAAGCGATGAAAAAATCTTGGGAGAGAAAAGATCAACAACTGGTTATTGAGAGTGATGTGGAAGGAGTTATACGGAGGATTAATCAGGGGGATTTTTGCGGAAACCTAAGAACCCAGGTTTTTTTTTCTGATATTGAATTTCTAATCTATAAATTTCAGAAAATTCGGTTCAACTATGTTAATCGCACCCATAATGGGGTGGCCCACAGTGTAGCCCAATGGGAAAAAAATAACAACACATGTATGTCTTGGTATACACCTCCGATTTGGCTAATGCCATCTCTAAGTGCTGACCATAATCCTAACAAAAATGTAATGGGAATGTAAGGGGGTTTCGTACTTTTCCGATTGGCTTAAAAAAATGTATTAGTTCTCGTTGTTCAAAGATCCCATCTCTATGATTAATCACTTAGAAAAGAAGATTCAATTTTTTTTTTGTCATAGTTTAAACAAGGAGCTAAATGCTCACGTCTAGTTAACTGAGAATTGGTGTTTGCACCAAAGTCTGGTGGTGGACTTGGATTTTTGAATATTAGATTGATGATAACAACAATTTTGACAAAGTGGTGTTCAAGGTTTAGTGTCGAAAATATGGTTCTCCGGCCTTTTATTGGATCCCAAGTAGAGCTACTTCCTCTAGTGCATTTCTTGCTGAAAAGCTATTTCTGACTCTAGGAAGTTGGTTAATGCTCATTCTACCCTGACTATTCACTCTGGTACAATAATTTTGTATTGGCATGACAAGTCGTCCGATGCTCTTATTGTTGGTTTCCCTGATCTCTTTAGATTTCAAAAAATAATCACTATGCTCATGTTCAAGCCATAATTCTGACACCAGTAAAAAAGACTTATGAATAATGAAACAAATCAGTCTTGTTTGTATTGTGCAACTTCGGGACTTTGTTCCTGTTTATCTATTAAAAAAAAAGAGCGAAGGTCATGAAAATTACCTTTTCCATGGGAAGGTCCAACCACAGTCCAACTCTTTAAAAACCAAACAACCATGTGCTTGTCTAACTCAGTCCAACTCACTCAGTGATCCGTCCAGCTCAATACCTAATCTACCCTCTCTAGTCATTTAATTGGGTTAGGTTAGGTTATCCTCCCTTTAAACGATTTATGGACTCAACCTGACCCAATGAGTTTACAAAACCTGGTCGACTTCGTTTATTCCAGTACTACCCTCCCTAGTTAGCTAGGTTAACTATAAATATTTTGGGACCCTTTAAAGAGGTGCCCAATTTGTATCATTTGACCCTGTTGAAGAAGTAACCAATAAATATTTTTGGACAGCCTTAAAAAGGTGCCCAAATTATATTATGCCATGGTTTAGGAGAGGTGCCCAATAAATATTTTTCATACAGTGTCCCAAATACCTGAAAGCAGTAACAACTAAAGTATGAAAACCATACAACTCACGAAGCTTGGCCATTCAGTCAAGACTCAGCCAGCACCTTTTCGCAACTTCACAAGGTGATGCTTCTAATTTCAGAAGTATAAATCGATCTCCATCTATAAGAACTGATGCCGCAACAATCAACATTTCCATATCACCAATACGGCAGCCATGCATGCAACGACAACAACATCATTTAACACCATCACTTCCAGCTACGACCACAGCAGCAACTCCAACTAAAAACCTATTTAGAGTACTAGGCCATATCATCGCTGCCAAGAATCACTGCACCGATTCTAGACACTACCTTCCACCACTGCTAGAAGTTGATACGAGTCTCGACTATCTCAGAACTGATCAAATTATCCAACTACTGGCCCTAGCTTCGCTGTACCAACAACCACCAGTTTGAGAACATCGAACCCACGGCTAACAAGTTTATACATCAATAACCACCAACTCCTATTCATACTCAGGCAATTACACGGACAGTTTGTAGGCTGATTCAGGGGCATGAGGAGGTGCTTTTGTGCTTGATTTCAAACCACTCTTATGTTGGAAATTTTGGGTATAAAACAGAGGATGATAACACTAAAAGAAATTGTTGTTGTACTCAAAAGCTTTCAAGGCTCGGGTGATTTCTTTTAGACGATTATTTCTACCCTCCCAATATAAATTGGCGATTGCAACAGGTATGCGAAATAATGCCTTCAGGATACAATGAAAGCCCTACAACAGGAAATTAGATTCAAGGTTTGCACCCCTTGACCCAACCAAGAACACATGAGAGAGATTTCTGATGATGCTTTAGATGGAGAGAAAACAGGTTGAATTCATTCTTAAGAATGGGAGAATTCCTTCACTACTTATAGGGTTATTCATGCCTATTGGAGATGCCTCTTCACTTCCAAAAGACACATAAGGTGTCTGTTGGGAATGGTTGTGTCCTTTATGAACCATCACACCTATTAGAGGTGTCCCTTCATCTCCAACTAACATCCATTGTGTTTATCCAACACAGAACACTTCCCCATCATAGTGACAAACCAAAAACGAAATTTTTTTTATTTTCTAAGTTATTGAAAATATCCAACAATCTCCCCTATTTTCAAAAACCAAAAAACATAAAATAAAATAAAACTTATAAAACCGGAGTGGTCGCATCACTCAAGTGATCGCCACGTACCCGAGTGGGATCAAGCCAACGTAGTTCAAGCACAATTGAGACTAAGCATCATCGTTGAAACCAATACATAAATGATAGGTACCTTCTGGGTTTGAACCTTCACTTAGTGTAAGAAACTCAAAGCTTTATCGATATTCTATGGTGAAACTAGTCTTGAACCAAGAATCCCTTATGACAAAGCCGGAGTCTCCACACATATTGATTCCATAAGACATGTGTTCAGTAGCCAAGCACTATAAAGGCCTTGTGCTTATATCCTTATTCATGAGTCTTCTTTAGAGAACGGTCTTCTTCTCTTAGGAAACGGCCCACATTTCCATACTCATATAGGTAAGTCTCGAAGGTGTTTCTGCGAGACACCTTTTACTAATCACAGACTCATTAAGGATTTACATCCATCCTATTTTCTTGCAGAAAAACCAGCACTAACTTGAAATGGGAAGTTTTATGTTAGTGCTCCATAATCTACAACCATAACTTGTTGGTACCACATTGAACCTTGTTTATCTTTTTCAAAACATAGGTTGGGTTTCTGCTATGGGAGATCAACCTTCCTTCACAGACCTTAGTCCCATTTCTATATACTTCATTGAAATTAATTCCTTTGGGAGACTCTTCATAAGTAGGTCTACCAAGCTTTTCTCCGTTTCAATGGTTAACTGCAATTACTCCTTTCTTGAGTAATTGACTTACCGTTCCTTGTCTAAGACTTGTATGTCTTGACTTTTCATTATAAGTCTTGTTAAAGACGTTATAGATCATATCCTGATTCACAATTAATCAAGACCGCTTGGGATGGCTTCTTCCAAAAATGGGATCTCTACAAGTTAGGTTCTAAGCCATTTCTCCTCATTAATTGCATCTACTCATACAATCAATTCCAAAAAAATAATGTTCCTATTTGATTTTACAAAATAATTGTAACTTCTCTAGTGATTTTAATTAACATTTGCAGTTAATTCATAAAAAAGTCATTAAGACTTGCATACACTAGAGGCATATAAAATTTGTAGGCAACTTATATATTTTCTATCTCAACAAATATAATACCTTGATGAGTAACTCTTTTACTCATGCCCAATCCTCTACAAATTTATACCCAAAAAAAACATAGACAATGTCTATTTAACATTCTACATTATGTAATGCAAATGTTCATAATTTATGCATCGGTAACATCGTAACACCTCATCGTTGGATATTTGGTCCCGTGCCCAATCTTCCAATACGTTACATATTCACCGGTATTCCACTTTCCTTTCAATGTCATTTAAGACATACCAATTTCCAAAATTTGGAACCTATAATTCTTATCGCAAGAATTATTCTCATATCAAAATGTTAATGTTCAAAAAACTACAACCAGAATGTTTCTTCTCCTGGTAATTGTATAGCTTTGCCCCCACAATTCATGATCATCAAAATGTCATGAAACCACTGTCAATCTTGAACAGGGAACTAGAAATTTCTATGCTCCCTTCGTTGGGTTTACAGATACCAATTGGCACTGTTGTGGGTAAGCAGGTCTGGATTAAGATCATATATATCTCATTTTCCTTTTCTCTGTTCTATTGATCCATCCTAATTCCAAAGAGATTCAAGGACCTACCTGCCCAAGACGTTTTATTTCTTGGCGAAAAAGATGGCACAAAATGAGATAATATGAATCATCGACGAAACCTGATGACTACTTCTCCCATTGGAATGACACATCTCTTCGTACAAATATCAATACGCTCAAATTTACATCTCTTCACAAAGTTTATGTCCCTGCAAAATCTAGCATTTAATAAAATTAATGCCAGTGGATACACAAGATCTGTCGATCCATTATTTCCTGTTTCACTGTCAAACAGAAAACACACTTTAAACAAGCGTGCACTCAAGCAGAGAAGAGGCTAATGTCAAACAAAGAGATAAGGAAAGTTCTACAACAAAGATCCAAAATGGTTGACATATGACTTTCCAAATGAAGAGACGTTCCAATTCATTTTGTAACCACCAAAGTTGGTTAGGAAACTTATTCTGGTCCAAGTAACGGAGGGGTAAGAGTCACGTCCGTTCGGTATTCGTCTAAACCGTTGGAAACAATTTGAAAAACTCAAAGGCAAAACAAATGGTTAGTACTTTCTCCTTCACATTTAATTTCCAACTCGCTACATATACAGTTACTTCAACGATGTAGTACTATACTTAATTCATGGCATGTGAGAATTTAGAAAAATCACACCGAGAACATAAGTGTATCATGCATGTAATTAATTCTAAGAATCGTGCTTGGTCCAAATATGGCATCATGCATGTATCCAGAAACTAGAGAAATGAAGAGACAATATCATTGTATTTCTATCAAATTTCCAAAGAAACCGAAACAAGAAAAGAATTCTCTTTAAGATTGTTGGAAATAATATACTTATCTGATTTCATGGAAGTTTCCCTTGACCACAACCCTTGAGAGTTTGCGCGCCAATGATTGAATCAAATTCCCATAAACGACATCATAAGGGAAGTTGGAAAACAAGCTTCAAATTTATAGTGGAAAATTTCTTTTAGTGTTATCATCCTCTGTTTTATACCCAAAATTTCCAACAGTTTTAGACGATTATTTCTACCCTCCCAATATAAATTGGCGATTGCAACAGGTATGCGAAATAATGCCTTCAGGATACAATGAAAGCCCTACAACAGGAAATTGGATTCAAGGTTTGCACCCCTTGACCCAACCAAGAACACATGAGAGAGATTTCTGATGATGCTTTAGATGGAGAGAAAACAGGTTGAATTCATTCTTAAGAATGAGAGAATTCCTTCACTACTTATAGGGTTATTCATGCCTATTGGAGATGCCTCTTCACTTCCAAAAGACACATAAGGTGTCTGTTGGGAATGGTTGTGTCCTTTATGAACCATCACACCTATTAGAGGTGTCCCTTCATCTCCAACTAACATCCATTGTGTTTATCCAACACAGAACACTTCCCCATCATAGTGACAAACCAAAAACGAAAACAGTTTTATTTTCTAAGTTATTGAAAATATCCAACATCTTAGCCTTCTCTTGACCTGTCCGAGTACGATCCCCAAATATCTATACATCCATGAACACCACTTCCACCATTTCCAAATCTGTAGCTGTCTTGGTTGTAGAAGGATTCGAATTCGATTCAACGAAACAAAGAAAGTGTTGCAGCCATCGACCTCTTGATACTTTCCCTCTCCAATTGTGTTCTTCAATTGCTATCAACATTTCTCTGCCAAACAATTTCTATCTAGCTCTTATTCTTTTGCTGTGAACACTGAACACAATAGTTGTTTGAGACCCAAAACCACTAAATGGCTGCAGTTGGAGAAATGAAACGTCCCACTTTTATTGTTTAGTCCCACTAGTGGGATTTCACGAGCTTGCTTCCTTTCTTGTATTTATGGACATGAAATGGTGAATGTGCGGCAACTGGGGTGGGTAAATTGGCAGCCACACTTAATTAAGCTGTCCCATTCGGGTAGCTTTGAGATGCTTTGGCCATTTTGTCGTAAAATGTCACTTGAGCTCTTATTTGAGCCGTTTATTCTCCAACAATCAGAATTGCCTGTATTCCAACAAAAACACTAAAATATTATCATTAGACAGAATATCAATGAGCGCAATTTTTTTGAAGCAACAAGCAAATCTAAGACAAGACGTGAAACACAACAATCAAGTAGAAATACCATTACAATAAAAATCAAGGAAATACACAAAAGAATATTGAAAGAGAAGGGTAAGTTAGTAGTATTAGTAACCTCGAAATCAAATTCAGCGTGGGGTTTTCAATGCCGTGCCATGGGTTTCTTTCCAACAGCAACCAACCCTGTGAAGTGAAACCAAAGAGAAGATCATACCTAAAGTTAGTTTCATTCAAAGAAACTCGTAAAAATCAGCAATAAACCAGATTGAGTGAGAATAATTGAAAATATTTTCTGTGAATGACTATGACAACCGACCTCAACATACAAATTTGGTAATCGAATAACAAAATCAACAATCAAAACCCATGAACCTTTGACAAAAGTTCAATTCCGAACGAACCGAATGAATTCTATAGGAGAATCAAGGGGATTGGTTTTAACCAGTAAAAGAGGGTCAGTGTTTCAAACAGGAAAAAAATGCAATTACAGTCACCTTTAAATATGATGTAAATAAAAAATTAAATAGAACTATACCATTTGGATTTGATGAATTCATATCCATCCGTTTGTGGCGCTCTGCGAACTTGCATAAGAGAAGATGAAGGAGAAACAAACATGGTATTCGTCAAACCATGTCTATCCAACTCACCGAGCTTGATTTTCTTTTTAACTCTATCCAACTAACCTAACCAATGAACATACCTAACCTAACCTAAACTAAACTAACCGGGGTAGTTAGGATAACTCAACCAGGGAGGGTAGGTTAGGCAGGACCGGGTATGGCTAACTCGATGAGTTAAAGGCGAGTTGGACTCGCACCTTTCTGCCAGTTTCTACCTAACCATACCCTTTTTGCCCCTTTATTGGAAATGTGTAATTTCCATGACCTTCGCTCTAAAAAAGAAAGTCCTCCAAGGAGAATTGAACACGATTGACATTGTTGCTTGAAAAAAAAAAGAATTAATCTTTATGACTTTTGTACTTTTTGTGGCAATGCAACTGAGCCTACAAATCATATTTTGATGCATTGCGCAGTCTTCTATACGGTTTGATCCTTTCTGACTCCTTCAAATTGGGGCATGTTGTTCCCTAGTTCATTGTATATTTGTATGCCTTAGTTAAATATTGGAAACTTGATCATCATCGCTTGTTAGGAAAAGAGGTATGGAATTTAATACTCTCTTTGTTCCTTTTTAATATGATGGTTTTACTTTTAGAGAAATTTAAGGAAATTAAGAGAATTAATTATTGAAAGTGGTCCTCATGACACTGTCAATAAAAGAAGTGAAGTGAAATGGTCCCCATGACACTTATCAGCAAAAGAAATAAAGATAAATGGTCCACATGACACTTTCATCAAAAGAAGTTAAGAGCATCTCCAACCAGACCTAGACAATTTCATATATTTAAGGCCATGTAGGTTTTATCAAACTTTTACCAAAAAATCTTCTCCAATGGTGATGTGAAAGTGAATGTAGAGATGAGTTGGCACGATAGTTATTCTCACATCCTCTAACACATCCTCTACTTTTAGAGGTTCTCTTAGAGATGTAAGAATGCCTAGTCACAAATTTTCAAGGAAAAGTAATCCAAAAATAAATAAAAAATATGGCTAGCCCAATTTTGGAATTTTTTATATTAGGAGCCCGCCATTAAGATACCCTATATTAGAAACCCAAACTTAGTTTTAGAATTACTGGTTTTACTATAATGACCTTTCACTACAGTAATTATTTTATTTTTGTATTTGTAATTATCCAGTTTTGTTCTACGGTGAAAAAAGTCAAAAAACCAAAGATTTAGGATTTTAAATTTTAAATTTAATTAAGACCGTGAATTTTTTTTGAGCAATCCTAATCCCTAAAATAACTCTTTTGACTTTTCGAATTTTACTCACTAAAATAACTCCTTTGAATTTCCAAAATTTACTCCCTTAAATATTTCCTTTATCTTAATAACGGCTATTTATTTGTCAAAACCTAAATAAATTCTTGTAACCGACCAAAAATGAGCAATCCTAATCCCTAAAATAACTCTTTTGACTTTTCGAATTTTACTCCCTAAAATAACTCCTTTGAATTTCCATATTTTACTCCTTAAATATTTCCTTTTATCTTAATAACGGCTATTTATTTGTCAAAACCTAAATAAATTCTTGTAACCGACCAAAAAATCTCAATTATCACCGTGGGAGATTTCGGAAAAATCCAATTTTCACTCATACATTTATTGGTGAAAATGGGAAGTAAAAAAATCCAATCAAAATAACTCCAATTATCACCGTGTGAATATGTGAGAATCACAATTTTTCTGAAATTGGTAAAATAATAATTCCAATTATCACCGTAATTGGTGAAAATTACAATGATGAAAATTCATGTTTTCATATGCGAAATTGGTGATATTCTAATTCCCACAAATTGATAAAAGTTTTGTTAGAAAACTCGAATTATCACCCATCTGATATTCGTGAAAATGGTAATTATCACCCATTTACATAATCCTAGAAAGAAGAAATTTAATATGAATCTATTTAGGGAGATAAAAACCAAACTAGTTTTCTAATCTTCTCCACAAAAATTCACATACATCCCCTTCTACACTTTCTCCGTAACGTTGATGTTTTCAGTTCATTTTCTAATCTTCTCCACAAACTTGCGAAAAGAAAACTGATAATAAGATTTGATCGGACATAAGAAGTTTAAGAAAACAGATGACAAATCAATAACCAATTATACCTTCTTAAACAAGATTGATTATAGTAGACGTCTTAACCCCAATAAAACCAATATGAATTTTTGGAGATTCACGAATGGTTAAATTTTTCCCCTAAGCACCCGTAATGATAGGTAATTAACCTAGATTCAAATAGAAAGCTGATAGATGCTACAGAAAAGGAAGAAAATTTGAGAGAGATTAACAATCGATCCGATATTCTTGCAATTTATTAACTTAGTATGAGTAACTACCGCCCATAATAATGCCATAAGTTAATTAGTTTCTTTTTTTACCCATGAAACTGCCGTCCACAAAACACGGCCATGACTTAATTATAAATATAATTATTTCTCCTGCTATTTTTGGTAATATTATATAATTTGAAAAGGTTAATTTGGTCTTGTATAAAATGTGAAAGTTTAAATCCAATCTAAAACTATTAATCTTAACCGTTGATTTTGTATTTTGGGCTACAAATACAAGTTTAATGATGGGTTTTTAGAAGAGAGAGGAGACAATCTCGGTTTCCTCAGAAATTTCCACTAAATAAAAACTATATCTAACCAATCAGATAAACACAAGCATATTGCATTAGTAATCTAGACATTCGCTGGTTGGAGATTAATTTTTTCAAATTCCTAAAAATATGGTAAAACTAGAGTTTAAATTTTTAAAGGATGTCTTCCTACCCCTGCCACATAGGAAGCACACCACATTCCATTGGAGATGTTCTAAGAGAAAAGTGGTCACAAAAAATTAAAGTAACATTTGACTTTCCCAATTAGAAAACCAGTTATTTTTTTGAAACATTTATTTACAGAAACCAAAAAGGGGAGGGAATATCGTCTTATGTTGCTTAGCTTTTGTGGTATTAGAGAATTGATATTACGTTCGAGGAAACTACGAGTTCAAAACTGACATGGATTTAGACATTCAAGCATAATCTCTTATTAGAGAAACTTACCCTAAAGTATTGTAAATCTCTAAATATGGTTTTGCGTAAAACATGGTAAAAAATAAGTTACCTTAAGTTTGTTATGAAAGAGGTAAAGGACTAGCTCTAATAAGATACCCCAAGAGCATTTTCGTAATCCAAAACTATTTTGATTTGTTTTTTTATGTTTTGTCCTGATCTATAAATGTTGATGTATTATCAAATCACAGATTTGACTTTCAGTTAGTGGAGTAATCTGTATTGTTGAATCAAGTTTACTCTTTATTTAACTTTGTTTTGTTTTTGTATTCTTTGATCTATCTTCCTTTTGATTAAATTTCATGGAAAATTAATTTTCTTCGCAGTAGTTTCTTGTGAACCAGGTGAGATACCAGTGGTGGAATGGAAGCAGTTGCTTCTGATTCTTCACAGTTGTGCATCATCTTCGCAGTTGTGCATCCAGTTTTAGCAGTTGTGCGTCCATCACCCTCTTGATGGTAGTAAATCGTCTGTTCAATTTCGGTCGTTTTTGTAAAACAGTTGGGAAAATCAAAAAATATTCTATCACACATCACAACCCTTTCATTCATCACTACCCTGTTCATCATCATCGTTTCAAGAAAATCCAAGATTGTCGTATCTCCATCATTGTCCATCATTCCAAATTATGTAATCGTTCCGACCAGAATTATTGGCAAAAATCTAGCGCCATGATATTGCATTTTTGTTTACGTATACTCCTACATTGCGTTACTCCTAAATTCCATCCACATTCATATTCCCCCCATAAATTCAGGTTTGACCATTTATTTAGTCTAACCAAATGTGGTAATCTCGGGGAGAAAAAATCTTTTCCATCACCAAAAAGCCACTTTGTGAATGAGAGAAGGGTTAATGGGCTGTCAAAGTCTCTACATGCGGAAGTATTTACGGCAAAAAGATTTGCTAGAGATAATGCTTTAAAAGTGAAATCAGGAACTATGTTGCAAAGAGCAAATAATCAATGATGCAGTGCAAGTGAAAAAGAAAAGGGTCGGGATCTTGTAACAAAAGTTTTTGACAAAACCTTTTGACAAAAAATAGTATCCGTTAGATTTTATATATCCAATGGTTGAAATAGGTGATGATCTGACAGTAAAACTAACTCTAAAACTTATTTGGCTTGGCCCGTCTGCATACAAGAACTAATAAAAAAACAACATCCATAAGTACACGAGATTTCTCTTCCCCCGTCTAGTTTCTCTTTATCCCTTGTCTAGAACCCTAGGTTACACAGTAAACCCCGTTTGGATGAATAATTTTTATCTAATTTCATGGATCGAAGTATTGGTTTCCATATCGTTTAGTTAATTATTTGAATTATATGTATTAATTAATCAATCATTCATCATCGCCAATTCTTAAAAGGGTTCTTTCCATGTTAGATGTTGGCGTAGAATGGATGTATGATAGAGTCCTAAAGTCAGACATTTAATGATAGGGCAAGCACAAAAAATTGTTTTGATGATCTCAAACGTGATTTTCAACCAGCAAATAGTTTTAAATACATGATTTTGATTCATGGCAAAGCAGAAAGGACAAAAAGCTTACATCTTTAGGGTAATGATTTAATTAATAATCACATAGCATGTTATGATTATTGGAGAGCATAATTTGGTTTCCAATCAATTTTGATCAAGTTCCAATTTTGATCTATACGAATTTTGAGTTATGCCTAACTCAATCGGTCCGAACCAAACAAGTACTAGAATTAGTTCCACTGCCACGTCATTGATCAGTTGGACCATCAGATAAATAAAATCCAACGGATACCATGTTTTGTCAAAACCTTTTGATCCCAAAAACGAAAACTAAAGAAGAAGTGATTATTAGTGAAAGTATGGGCGCCAATAGCGCAGGTGCTACTTTAATAGTTTGTTGTCGGTTCAATGAAGTTAAAAGGCAGCCTATGGAGGATGCGACTAGGAAAAAGAAAGGGGATACCAATAAATTTGGTATTACTAGTAAAGTGAAAGGGGGCATAATCCAAGTGTTGGCCGGTATTGTTAATGGTTCATCGAAATTGGGGGAAACTGACTTCAAGAGAAGAAAAAGATTGCAAATTGGAATACATGGAAAAGAAGATACACATTCATCCCAAATCAATATCTTTGAATCATATCAAAATTATTCTCATCTTACCAGAACCCATTGTCTGAACGTGAACAGTAGTATAAATGATATTGTAGAAAATCAATTTGGTAACATGGAGGGACTGGATATAGATGATATAAATGATGAAGCAACTGCAAACAATAATCTCACTATGGGGATACTTGAAACTATTGTCATTCGAGTAATTTTCTTCCTTGATTTCTCTATTTGTAGTGAATTAGGTAGATTTTGCAATTTAGGTCATTTTCATTCTATCTTAAATAATTTTCATATCACTCTAATTTTTTTTGTAATCAATCAGTATCCTCATTTGTCTCTTCTGAATATTGTGAGTCATGATTGGTATCTCTTCATTGCTAGCATGAGATTTATATCGTGGAACTTCAAGGCTACGACAACAAAGATACAAGGAATCATCTTAGAACCCTAGTCAGAATAAATGATCCGGCTATAATTTTCTTAGCTGAAACAAAGAATTCTGGGAGTAAAATGTTTGATTACACTAAACCTCTGAATTATCCGAATAATTATTTTGTTGATCCAGTTGGTTTTGCAGGTGGTTTGTGTCTCCTTTGGAAAGATGGATTAGATTTGAAAGTCATCAATTCTGCTCATAATGTGATAAACTGTGAACAAAACATTGATGCTAGAACTAAGGTGTACCTCACATGTATGTATGGGGCTCTTCCCAGTAGTAATAGGTCCGAGCAATGGGAATTTGTTAGTCAATTTTCTCTTTCAGTAAATTACCCATGGATATTGTTGGGTGACCTGAATTTTATACTGTGTAACTCTGAAAAATCAGGTGGTGTGCCTATTTTACAGTCTGTTATTGACACTTCTAAAGATTTTGTTGACTCTTTAGGTATGCATATAATTCCTTTTTGTGGAAATCCATACACATGGACGAACAAGAGACAAGATGGAGATCTTATACAGGAGAGATTAGATAAAGCACTTGGAAATGATCTCTGGTATGATTTGTACCCTTCCTCTCACACTTATCATCTAGCTCCTATAGTTAGTGATCATAGCCCATTGGTTATTACTAGTGTAAGAAATAAAAATCATGTTAAGAAACCTAATAAATTCAATAAGTGTTGGCTTAGGGATCCAAGATGTAAAGATGTTGTTAGAGAGAATTGGCTTCAGAATAATAATCAAGGGTCACATGATTTCAAACACAAGTGTAACTTGAAACAAGTTAGACATGCCTTAAGACTTTGGAACATCAATTCCTTTGGGCACATTCAGACTAACATTAGTAGTCTGAACAATCAAATTGAAAACCTCCACTCTGTATAGTGGACACTGGGGACAACATGTTAGCTCCCGTTCTTGCACAACTTAATCACTGGAAGAGTATAGAGGAGGATTTATATAAGCAAAGAGATAAAGATGATACTATGAAGCTTGATGACAGAAATGCTGGGTACTTCCATTCTAGGGCTAACTATAGGAAGAGAAGGACCCAAATTGAAGCTATTTAGGATACAAATGGTAATTGGACAACCGATAGAACTAACATTGCTGACAATTTGTTAAAAAAATTGTTGGAATAAGCAAAACTTGTAATCCTGTTAATGATTCTTCTTTCATGTCTTGCATTACTCCTTGTATTACTGATGCTGATAATGGTAGATTGATTAGCATACCTTCATACGAAGAGATAGAAGATGTGCTCTTCAAAACAAAGCCATGGACCTCTCCAGGACCTGATGGGTTTCCCCCAGGATTCTACCAACATATGTGGGACGTGGTCGAGGAAGATACGGTTAAAATGGTGCTATCCTTTTTCCGAGGTAACTAATTTCTCAAAGAAAACAATCATAATTTCTTATATTTGATTCCAAAAATTACTTGTCCTAAGAATGCAGCAGATTTCATACCTATTAGTTTGTGCAATACTTCTTATAAACTTATATCTAAGTTGTTAGCAAATATGCTTAAACCTTTACTCAATAAGATAGTTTCTCCTTACCAGGCTGCTTTTGTGCAAGGCAGACTCATGACCGACAACATTGTCATTGCGCATGAGTTAGTAGATACTAAAAAAGGTTTACTAGCGATTAAACTCGATATGAGTAAAGATTTTGATAGGGTTGAATGGCTATTTTTAATTGAGTGTCTTAAAAGACATGGTTTTAGTTCCGATTGGTGTCAGTTAATTAACCAATGTATCTCTACGGTTTCTACGTCTGTGATTTTGAATGGTTCTCCAGGGGATATTTTCAAGCCTTCCAGAGGTTTGAGACAAGGTGATCCCCTCTCTCCATATATCTCTTCATCTTATGTATGGATGTGTTTTCTAAAGTGTTAATGCATGCCGAGAGCGACAATCTGGTTAAAGGTATCAAAGTTACTAACACTAACCCATCTATTTCTCATCTTTTTTTTTTGCAGATGATTGCTTGATATTCACCGAAGAAAATCCCACCGAGGTAAGACATCTTAACTCAATAATTAAAACGTTTAGTAAAGTTTCTGGTCAAGCCATCAATTTTTAGAAATCTGGACTGACCTTTAGTCCCAAGACTGATGACCATATTAAGGTATCTATAACAAATATCTTTAACATTATAAAGATAGGTCTTCAAGATAAGTATTTAGGGGTTCCTTTGTTGCTTTAGAGAAACAAGACTGAATCCTTTTCTGGCATGTTAGAAAAATTCGATGGAAAACTTGGTAATTGGCAGAATAAATACTTTAATCAGCCTGCTAGAACTGTCCTTACGTAAATTGTTTTAGGGGATTTATCTACTCAATAAATGTCAGTTTTTCCCATGCCAAAGAATTTGACCGACAAAATGGACTCTATACAAAGGAAGTTTTGGTGGAAGAAAACTAGAAATAAAGGTCTGTACCTAATAAACTGGGATTGTGTTGCTAGTCCTAAGTGTAAAGGTGGTCTTAATATTAGGAAAACAGCTGTTTTTAATAAATCTCTTTTATCCGAGCTTCCTTGGAGGATGTTGAAAGATCCTAATTGCTTGTGTGCTAGGATACTGTTTGTGGGAGAAAACTACTTCTGCATGTTTAGGTAATTTTGGGTGTGTGTGGATGAGAAGTGAATTTAAACCTTCAACAAATGTGCTGCACGATGAACACTTTTGATTTGAAAGATAATCTGTACAATTCTGTCCTAAATTGAAGACACGGCCGTTTCAGATTTGCTTCGGTCATAGGTGAAGGATGTGAGGTTGATCTTAGGGAGGGAAGCGAAGAAGGTGTTGAGAGTATGAAGGTGAAAGCTATTTGATGACTTGTTAACAGAAGGTTGAGCAGGCTAGCAAATGTTGCCGGCAGGCTCTGGGTGTTGAATACGATGGTATTAACACTTGGTTTTTCTGTGTTGTTGGAAATAGGGAAGAGAACCTATTTATACAAGTCGATAAGCCTTCATCACGTCTCTCATGGGAAAGTGGAGGAAGTGGAGTGATGGAGGAAGTGGAGTTGTGTGTTAGTGTCACACAGTTACTTGCCCACTTCTCCTATCATCGCTAATAGCCCATGTTTCCCTGACACGATCTTGTGATGGCGTGTTGCATGCTGCACGCTGTAAACCGCCAGACCAATACCCCAGTTTGTATCCCCCAGTTGTGACGTGATTAACGTCTCGAGTGTTTTGGAAAACATGTAGCATGTTGTTGTGGCTTGGCAAGTCAGGCTCGGGAAGCTTGCTAGCTTGGTGACCTTCGACGGTCGAGATTTTGCATCTTGATAGGAGGGGAAACCGTTGATCGTTGCACTAGAAACCCTAATTAGCGCCTCTTACTAGAATCGTTATAGAATTTTAGTATGGACTCGGATTTTGATGGTCCACCCCTCTATTCCATACGGAAAAGAATTTCCTATCTCCCAATGCGGGAATATTTAGGTTTTAAGCTCGTTCGGGAGGAGAAAACAGCCCGAAAGCAAAACCCAGGAAGGAAATTGATACTTGTGAAGTATCGTGTTGTTTGTAGGCGCATATTGTATGCATGCGGTGCATTAAATATGCTTAACATATTTGAATCCTACACAACCTTGATAAAAAGATTGCAAGTTGAAGTGACTCAACTAGCTATGTTAAGGAATTTTTCGGAGGTCGCATGAGCGGGACCCACCTTGGCCGGTTATGCCATGGAGAAGTGTGGAGGATGGTGATCACGGTGATACCTTGTTTGCCACCTAACTCCCTTCCTAGGCTATTCATCCAAGCATGCGAACTTGGACAGACGAGATTGATGGAGGAATAACCGTTGGATTAGGGTTTGGAAGGGTTGCGAGCTTCCTTTTTCACCCTAACGGTTTTATGCCTTGGGAGGCGTGCATGGAGTGGCCGATTGGTCCTGCAGGCAGGCAGGATGCCAATCTACACGCCCATGTCAAGTTGAATCTCATTGGACCGATCTAGCTCGCCCGTTCTAGCCTGCGATGAAGGATGGTCGAGATTAGAAGTGTCCTTACATGCCACCTTTGGGCACGCAAATCGAGCTGCATGGAAGTCAGGGGAGCTGGCTGATTGGTTCACCGTGGAGGTGGGCCCACGGTGAGCATGTAGACAACGTCGGCCAGAAATTCCGCCTCCTAATCGTTCGTACACACCCGCCCAAAGTTGCGTGGTCGCAACTTGTCGGCAAACCCTAATTTTAGGGTTTGTGGGCCCAACCTTCAAGCTAACGTTTCCCAACGTTCGTGACTCCCACAGGCAAGACGATCATACCAGCAGGGAGGTGGGTTGGTGGCGAGCATGTGCATGCTTGGTTTGAGACAATAGGCGTGATCTAAGCCATCCAAACACGCCTGCAATGACGGATGGCCGAGATTAGAAGTGGCCTTGCATGCTACCTTTGGGAACGATTTTCGAGACGACCAGCTGCAATATTCAATGTTCGATTGATTGGATGCGTAGCCGAGCCCAAGGTGAGAATGTTGGCACTACCGGCCAGTGGTTGGGACACCAAACCGTTCGTGTACGCCGGTTGCAAGTTGCTTGGTCGCAACTTGTTTAGCAAACCCTAATTTGAGGGTTTGTGGGTCCGCCACTTCTCTCTAACGGTTTTGTGGTTTCTACGGCCCCCTTGGGGAAACCAATTAATCCAGGAGGAAGGTAGGCTATCTGTGAGCATGTGCATGCATGCTACTCTGTCCCGCGTGCGATCTAGGCCGTCCAATTATGCCTGCGAAGTTGGACGGTTGAGATCTATTTTTTAAGCTTGTCTTTGCAGAACAGCTTTTCATGACTAGCATGGGTAGTATTTTTTATACTCAACGGGGCTAATATAACCCGCCGTGAGAGACGCCCAACGGGGCTAGTATAACCTGCCGTGAGGCTATACTCAATCGGTCTAATATAACACCGAGAGTTTCAGCCTGTACATGTATTTCGCACATGTCTCCTTATTAATGCTTGGAGATTCGTGTTGGTCTGCTGAGAGCAAAACTCAGTCGTCATGCCGCACAAATAATGAGAGTGGAGAAGTACAGGAAATACAAGGCTGGCCATGCATTAATCAATAATGCTGTAAATTCACAGGGTGTATGGGATTGTTGCTACATGCTCCAACCTGGATGAATTTCGTGTATTTAATTCACAGAATACTGAGATTGTTTCCACATGCTCCATTCTAGGTGAATTAGTAAAGTGAAGAAGTACTCATCACTTCATTAACGTCTTTATCCCTTATAGGATGTCAGCATATATTTATTTGGTTTTACAATTTTAGCCCTGAACTAAAATCCACCATCAACAGATACTTAAACGTAAATACTTTCCAGATTGTAATCTTATAAGTGATGAGTTTAATACTAATGGGTCTTGGATCTGGAGGGGTGTTTGTCAAGTCATTCATATCATTAAAAGAAACTATTTTTGGGAGATTGCTGATGGTAAGAACATCCATATTTGGAAAGATAAATGGGTTCCTGGTTTAGGAGAACTTTTACCAAATACGTTTTTCTCTACTAATATGAGAATGGTTTCTCAGCTCATTGATGATGATACTAAAATGTGGAATCTAAATACTCTAAAAGACTTATTTACTAATGATATTGTTGATATGATTTGCAGGATTAGATTACCTTTTATTGGTTGTGACCAAATCAGGTGGACAGGGACTAAAAATGGGATGTTTTATGTTAAATCAGCTTATAACATTATTTTGCAGGAATCTGAAGTGGGTAATACTAATGGTGCTACCAGTTTTCCATGGATGAGATTGTGGAAAACCATCTTACCACCAAAAATTCATAATTTCTTATGGAAATGCTTACACAAGTGTCTTCCAACTAGAGATAGATAAAGTCTGTCATCTCTGTAGTAACTGTGATGAAAGGATGCAGTGTCTTAGCGTATATGGTTTGTTATGGATAGTGATATAGCTAGGCATATTACTAATGTTGATTTTTACACTTGGTTGACTAACTTGTTTACAACAAGTCAGTTCAATGACACATTTATGCAACAGAGAATTAGATTCATTAGTATTGTACTTTGGTACATTTGGAAACTTAGATGCTCTATAGTATTCGATAATGCTCAGTTTACACCATCATAATTTATTTACTCTCTCAAAAAATTTATAATTGAATGGGAAGGTACAATGAATGGTGATCAGTCTGTTCAAAGTATTACACAGACCCATACTTGGAGTCCACCACCTTTAGGGACTATGAAAGTCAACTTTGATGTTTCCTTTATTCAACAAAATTCACCAATAGGAATTGGACTGATTTTGCGTAATGCTGCAGGTACTTTCTATGGAGCAAAAGGAATAAGCTCAATTTCAATAGACGAGGAACAAGGTGAAGCAATTGCTGCTCTGGAAAGCATTAGATGGGCTAAAGCTAAAGCAGTTGATGTTCTTCATTTAGAGGGTGACAATAAAAATGTGGTTGCTGCAATAAATGGGAATGCTAGGTGTGTTATCTGGACAACAAATTCTGTTATCCAAGAGTGTTTATTTTTGTTGAAAACATTTCAAACCTGGTCATGTCAGTTAGTTAAAAGAGATGCAAATAGTGTGGCAGATCTCCTATCCAAGTACGCCAGAGTGAATGACCAATATGAATGGTTCAATGATCCTCCAGAATTCATTATGGAATCACTGGAGAGAGACATGTCTACTGTGTAATACTCTATTTTTCATAATAAAGTTATTTTCTTATCAAAACAAAAATCTCTTATAATGTCTTGGTTATTTAATACTGGTCATAGAGCTTATGTTAACTTCACGAGTTCTCTTTTTAACTGGGACTCCCAAACTTCTTTGGTATGTGCTAATTTTGTGGCTACTTTCTTTAAGGGCAGGTAACATGAATGTTATTCTTCATCCGGATGACTACTCCCTGGCTAGTCTTGGGAGACCTTAATGTTATTCTTCATTCGGATGAAAAAAGAGGAGGTAATCCGGCAAATCGTACTGATATTATGAAATATAATAACATGTTCAATACTTTGGGTCTAAAGGATGTAGGATGCATAGGTTTCCCCTTTACTTGGTCCAACCACCACACAGACGATACTCTTATCGAAGAAAGGTTAGATAGAGGCTTAACTACCGGACAATGGCTCACTCTTTTTCCTAATTGTAGCATTAGATATCTTATACATATAGGATCTGACCATTCTCCAATTTTATTGAATACTAAGGTCCCATCCTTTTCGGGCCATAAGCCTTTCAAGTATTTTAGCATGTTACAGGAAGAACATAAATGTATTGATCTGATTCACTCTTAATGGAATGGTCACTTCCAGGGTTCACATGCTTTTATTTTTGTTAACAAGCTATCCACTGTTAAGCATGGTGTTAGTAAATGGAACAAACTTGATTTCGGTAACATTCAAAATAATCTTCATAAGCTTACTCATAAACTTGAAAATATCATGAACACCCCTAACATTAGATTGGATGACCCTAGTATATTGAACACCAAATTAGAAATCCAGAAAATTTTTGATTATGAAGAAGAAATGTTGAAAAATAAAGGGCAGAGAAAACACGATTCTTCTAGGAGATAGAAACAACCATTATTTACACCAGAATGTTGTTATTATACAAAGACGTAACCATATTGGTGGGATGTATGACGAAAATAAAGTGTGGATTGAAGGTAAAGATAATATTGCTAATTGCTTAAATATTCATTTTGAGAAATTACTCACCACTTCTGCTCTTGTTATTAATCATGATATAGTAAATCTAGTCCCCACGCAAATCTCTAAAACTGACAATGTGTTGTTGATGGCTAAACCCACGGCTGTTGAAATCCGTGATTCCCTTTTTAACATGCCACCTAATGCTAGTCTGGGACCTGATGGATTCCCGGCTTGCTTCTTTCAAAAGAATTAGGAGCTCATTAGTGGGGATGTAATCAAAACTGTCCGGGCCTTTTTTAGTAGTGGGCACATGCTTACTCAAATGAACCAAACCTTTATATCCCTGATTCCGAAAGTCTTGCATCCTACCACCCCTGGGGACTATAGACCTATAAGTCTCTGTAACATTTCCTATAAAATAATATCTAAAGTCTTATCTAATAGGTTGAAACCCCACTTAGACAAGTTGATCTCCCCCTACCAGTCGGATTTTGTCAAGAATAGTTTAATCTCAGACAACATCCTTGTTGCTCATGAGATTATTCATGCCATGAGGAAAAAGAAGAAATCTAAAACTGACCACCTTGGCCTAAAAATTGATATGTCTAAGGCTTTTGACCGCGTGGAGTGGTTTTTTTTTATTGCTATCCTAAAAAAAAATGGTATTTTGCGATGCTTGGTGTAACCTGATATGCCAATGTATTAGCACTAGTTCTTCGGACATTCTCATTAATGGTGTCCCTAGTAAATCTTTCAAACCTAATAGAGGTCTGAGGCAGGGAGACCCTCTATCTCCCTACCTCTTCATTTTGTGTATGGAGTCATTTTCTAGAACTCTTACCAATGCTGAAAGTCAGGGGTTAATCTCGGGGTTTAAGATAAACAAACATTGCCCGGCTATAACTCATATGATCTTTGCGGATGATTGCCTAATATTCACAAAGGCCACTACCTCTTAGAGCTCAAACCTCCTAAAAGTTCTTGAGGATTATGGCAACTCTTCGGGCCAAATGATTAATTTTTTTAAATACGGAATTTTTTTCACACCCCACATTAGTAATAGTTTTGGCAAAACCATAATTGATATTCTTAAGGTGAAGAAAACCAGACTAGATGACAAATATCTGGGAGGCCCCCTTTTCACTAATAAATCCAAAATTGCTTGCTTTGATAACTTGTTAGATAAGATGAGTGGTCAGCTAAAAGGTTGGAAAGGTAAATCTGTTACTCCTCCTGGTAGGGAAATTTTAGCTAAATCTGTTCTTGAAACTTTACCTGTTTATAACATGTCTACTTTCATCCTTCCTAAGCAAATTACTAAGAAAGATACGAGCATAATTAGAGACTTTTGGTGGGGTAAATCGGGTGAACCTAGTGAATCTAAGGGTGTTTATATGAAGAAATGGACTAACTTGAATGTTAGTAAGGAAAAAGGGGGAAATGGGTTAAAAGACCTCAATAAAATGAATTTTTCTTTGATTGCTAAGAATGCTTGGAGGCTGTTTCACCAGCCCAACTCGATTTATACTAAAACTATGAAAGGTAGGTATTTTCCTCACACCAATCCTTTCCATGCTAGTTGTAATGATATCTCCTTTTGGGCTTGGAAAGGGATTCACACTGGTCTGATGTCAGTAAAAGAGTATATCATCTGGGAAATAGGTAGAGGCAATAATGTTCATATTATTAAAGATAATTGGATTCCCGATATGGCTGACCATCCCCTGACATTAAACACTGACTACAATGGAAACCATACCTTAGTTGAGCACTTAATCTCGGAAACTGGTTGGGATATGAATGTTCTTAAACAAATGTTTGACGGGTACACTATAGAAAAAATCTTAACTATCACCCCTGATAGGAATTCTGATAACATCCTAAGATGGATTGATGACCCTCAAGGAAAGTTCACTAGTAAATCTCTATACAATCTTCTTAACAACAAACATGAACAAGTAACAGATAGTTTGGCAGTGAAAGTATGAAACCTAAATGTCCTACCAAAAATCAAGTTCTTCATCTGGAAAGTGAAGAATAATATTGTGCCTTTTAGTGGTGTTTTGTCTCATCGTATTAATCATATTGACCCAGTTTGTTACATGTGCAGGAATGGTATTGAGACAGGAGAACATTCTCTTATGCAATGTTCCTTTACTAAAGCTGTTTGGTCGGTCTGTTATTTAAATCTGGAAAATGCAACTCATGGATTGTCTCCTTTAATGACTGGTGTTCTAGCTGGTTTCTAACTTATCATCCACCAACACCTTTTGGCCCTTGGAAAGACATATGCGCCACCATATGTTGTTTCACATGGATGGCAAGATGTGAAGTGGTATTTCAAAAGACTAATCCCCGTCCTACTAGGACGGGAAAATTCATCATAGATCACTTGAAATTGACCAGGACCTTCCAGGATAGAAGCATAGCTAGATTGTCAGTTAACATGCATGTCTCTCATCCTCCTGGATGCACACTAAACATCACTTTTTAGTATATGACTTACCTTGATCATGTAATAGCCCTAACGGGGATTGGTGTTTTGATTACGGGTCCAAATGGAGACACCATTGGTAGGAAAACTAGGAGAGTCCGTGTCCATGGAAAAGAAGAGGGAGATTGCCTAGCCGTCAATGATGCTCTAGAGTGGGATAATCAGCTGGAATGCAAATCTTTCTATCTTCAAGGAAACAACACTCAGATCAACAAAACTTTACAAGGAAACACATGACAAACCAGTTGGAAAACCAACTCAAAAATTGATCATCTTCTTCTTCTTTTATCCTATTTTGATGATGTTATATGTAAGGACATAAAGTCCAAAAACTTTCCAGATCTTGAGAACTTAGATAAAGCTGGAGTAAGAAACCTAAGACCTCAAATGTGGGAGGCAACAACTAGTATCAAAGAATGTCAGTAACTTTCTTCTTTTATATATATAAAAAAAAAAGGTAACATGAATGTCAAATACTCCCTTAGTATCAGGATTCCCATGTATAAAGATGGAGTTTAGGATTTTAGTTGTTCCATTATATAGGTGGGGGATCTAATTCCAATAATATTTTCTTCTATATATATCCTTATTCAGGATGCATGAATATCATCACAACTCAGTTAATGTGGGATAGATAGATGTGGGATAGAAATATATAAATTTAGGAGTACTAGCTAATATTTGTATTTCATGAGAGAAGGATAAATTACAAAAAACAATAAGAGATTAATAAAAAAACAAAAATCTCTAAACATCTACGTGAATGCTTGTGGACGGGGAAGGGAGTGCGATTTTCAGTTTTACCAATCATAAATACTTTGTGTCTCTTATAAAATCGTAAGACCAAAAGATTATAATTACTTTCAATTAACATGCTACGAACCAAAATATTTTTTTCATTTCAGAGACATTTCTCAAATTAAGTTGGTACAAATCAAGTTTGTAAAAGAAAACTCTATAACTATCTCCGTACTATTTTAAACGGTGGTTTGGGGATTTTTTTCTAGTTCTACGGTGCTAGGAGGTTTTCAGATTTTCCATATAACTCTCAACAATACCCTCACATTTTTTTCTTGGAACTATAAGTTTTATTTTAAAAGGTAGTAATTTTCATTAATGTTTGGAGACTTTTATCCATGTCATATATAGATAGATGGAAAAAATTAATAACTCTCTTTATTCGTTAAATTGTGTGAAATATATTAGACCCTCGTCTAAATGGAACGCAACCTGGATATGTGAAACTCAACCTCCTAGTTTGTTATAATCCTTCGAAATGATACATGTACTTTTGAAAGAGGAAGAGCATGACCTTCAACTTGCTCAGATCCGCAAGAAACGCAGTAGCAAGCAGCAACATGGGCATCAAAAAAGAAACTTACCAAATTCAACATAAAAAGTGACTGTTAATCTAAATGGAATCTCAGCTGTTATTTTTTGGAGCAATAAAACTATTTTGGAGGAAGCAAATAGATTAGTTAAACATTGTCGGAATTTTCTAGGGTTTCGTTTTATAGCCAGAACGGGAAATGCAGTGGCAGATACTTTAGCTAAAGAAGCACAAATCTTTTCTTGTATTTTAGATTGGGAATACAACCCCCTTCATGTATTAAGTACCAACTATCAGTAGATAATTCTAATATTAGGAGAAGCGATCTTTCACTCTCTCCGCTGCATATTGTTTGTTGGTACCGTTAACAAATTAACGGAGAGCCCGTTAACCAAGCCCGTCTACCTATGAAGATTCCCTTCATGTATTAAGTACAAACTATCAGTAGATAATTCTAATATTAGGAGAAGCGATCTTTCACTCTCTCCGCTGCATATTGTTTGTTGGTACCGTTAACAAATTAACGGAGAGCCCGTTAACCAAGCCCGTCTACCTATGAAGATTCCAGAAGTTTCCAGAAGAATTGTTGCCGAAGTTGCTTGCATATCAAGTTTGAATCAAAATTATGGTTACATAAACTCTATAAATACATGTATCCTAAAACGTAAGAGGATATGGAATCCTATGTTAGCTAACCCATACAATACCTATTGTAATCTCATATCAATACAATACTCTCCTTATGGGATTCCTCCGTGGATATAGGTAACACTTGCCGAACCACGTTAAATTCTTTGTCTTTTTATTTATCGTTTTCTAACCCTAATTTATATCATCATCAACATCTGATCATCGTGTTTAGTGCATAAAATTAATTTTGGGTACAAATATGGTTGCACGGAAGATGTAACTCAAGCTTCGGCCTTCATCTAGTTTGCTTTAGTTAAATCTTGTTTACAAAAAAATAAAATAATAATAATAATAGTACTAAGGCCTTGTTTGGTAAAATTTATGATTATCTATTTATGATTATAGATGATCATAAATTGATAAATGATTTTGATATAATTTTTTTTTTTTGAAATTTTGTAAATTATTACTATTACTATTAATTTTCATTTAATCAAAATTTGGATGGAGATAAATCTCTTTAATATTATTTCTCAATAATAAAACAAAATCTTACAAAGTTAAAAATTACATACTAGGCAAGCGAGCGACAAGCTGTGCCGCTAGCCCTTTTTTATATAATCATTTTTAAAATAAATTTTTCTAAACACTTTTTTCAAATAATTGATTATGATCTCGAAAAGGAGAAGAAAGAACAATGATCTACTATATTTTTTTAATCCTATTTTGTTTTGATGTCTCTCTCCTGATAGTTTAGAAAAAATAAAAAGAAAAAATTCAATTTGAGTTTTTTGGAAAAAATAATTAATTATAATAAATTTTCAAAATAACTTTTTTCTGTTTATGAAAATAATGAATTTATTCAATTATATTAAAATAAGCAATTATTATAATGATTAAAAAACACATATAAAATCCATTATAATCTGTATAATAAATTATATATTGATAATACATTAAAATAATAGTTACTCAAAAGCCCCTAAAATTCTCATTTAAGTAGGTAAAATTAGTTTAGACTTTAAAGTAGCAATAACAATGTAAAACCTCTTTAAGAGAAAATGCGAAGAAAAGTGTGCCCAAAATGATTGATGACGTCGGAGAAAATAAGAATCCAATGTGAAGTAGATTGCAGAGACATAAACACATGGCTTTGAAAGGAATCCAAAAAAAAAGATTCCGGAAAAGGATACTAATTATTTACAACTTTTACTTTCCCTCCCTCATCGAGCTTTGATCCAATACCTTAAATTTCATGTTCAATTTTCTCTCTGAGACTGCCCGTTCATTTTTCAGTGACCTAATTACCCGTACTTCCTGCCCGCATTGCCTTTTTTTTTTTTTTTTTTTTTGGCGGGAATCGAAGAGTATAAAAAATTTGTATTTCGCGCCGAGAAGAAAAAACGAAGCCCGGGGAAAGCGGGAGATAACTGGTGCAGTGACAGTGACTCACTATGTTGCCCGGACATGCCTAGAAATATGCCGTAACCGTGTCGGACACATAATCGGACACGACATGGTTACGACACTTCCTGACACGCGATGGACACGCCACATCATGTGTCCCATAGAAATCGATATTTGACACTTTGCGGACACTTCCGGACACATCATAAATGGTTAATTTTGGTTTGAAAAATCAAAATAAACTAAGTGTGAAGCTAATTTATTCGTCCTTTTGTCAAATATAAACATTATTTATGAAAAACGTGATCACAATTTCATCATTAGTAATTTTATTTTATTAGTAAATAAGTATTCTGAAAATAAAAATAATTATTATGTTGAGCAGATTAGTGTAAAATCTCAATTTAATGATATGTGCAATATATATAACGTGTCGCCGTAACCAGATTTTTTGAGATTTGACGTGTCTCCGTAACCGTGTCCCGTGTCCGTGTCTGTGCAACATAGGTGACTCATCATATCTTTCTTGAAGGTGATCATTTCATAAGAACCACTAGGTATCACCGGGGCCTTACGGCCCCGGCTCAACCTCCCATATTAGTGTCAGTTTACATAATCTATTTCTTTATCATTCCAGGGTATACTCATGATTTTATAACATTAGTAAACACATAATAATATAAATACTAATCAAATCAGTTTGCATTTAGGCACTCATTTCCAGCAAATAAAATCAATCACTTGATTTAATTTCATCACACTCCAATAATTGTTATTATTACCGGAGCGTTTGTAATTGAGTTTCGAGGTTAGTGGTCCGTTTCTAATTAACCAAGACATGTGCCGACAATTGCATTTTTTTGTTACCTAACAGACTATTATCCATTGCAACAGGTGCACTTGCATTGGCAACTACCAATGCCTCTAAGAGTATTAATCAATTTGGAGGTATATCAAAGAATTCAAGAAGAAGTAAGTGCCCAGAACAAAAAATAGTACCATTTTTTTTTACTGCTAAAACCACGACATAAATTTACACAGGTTCAAATCTGGGGACAACTGAGTCACAATGACCGGCGCGCCACAAACGGATGATCCCAGTGAAAATAGGAAGACTATTTTAGGAAACAACTTAGTTTAGTTTAGAATGTAATGATGATAACGAAGAGAGAGACAAAAATGAGATGTCTTTTTTCTATACCAAACATATAGCTAGAACAGGAGTGATGAAACTGGGTCAACTCCATGAAAGATTAAATTGCTAGTAATTTACTTTGAAAGTACAATATGCTAGTCTTTTTACTTAACAAAAGACATGTAATAGAGCGTAAGAGCTACAACAACGTGATACTAAAGCATCAATTTGGTAAAAAAAATAGTATAAGTCTGCTAAATTTGGTAAACAATATTTTTTAGCAGATAAGATTCTAATACGTTGTTACTTGTTTTTCTAATCATCTGATTTAGTATATGTAACCAATTTGATTGCTTACAAATTTTCCGAGCAGTTACACATTGATAAATTCTCTTGAACAATTGTATCAAGTTTCTAATGTTTAATGAAACTTCTAGAATTCATTCGTGTATCTACTAATAGTAATTACAATGTAACACAATAAAATCGTTCATTAATTAACACATTAAAATGAGATGTTCATCCCTACTTTCAGTTGTCATATTTCAACTAAACCATTAACTACACACATTCATAAAATCCCCAAAAACATAATCTATGTCACCACTTTCATCCACTCCCATCAATTAACGACATCATGAGAAACATGATCTGGTTCTCTCTTCCTTGGATCAAAAAGATAAAATTGAATCTAGAGAAAGAAAATAACCTATTTAGGTTCAAATAAAAATTCAACTCACGAATAGTGAAAGATTTATTATAACTCCATCTAACCAATTAAAATTTGTCCCAACTCCAGACTCTTGTATCTAATTTCTCTTAAAGCAAGATATTGAACCTGACGTGATTTGAACACTCAGTTAAAGACAGACAGTGAACCTGACGTGATTCGAACACGCAACCTTCTGACATAGATTTAGATGTGCTACCCTTTCGCCCCAGATTCATACGCGTGCACATAAATCACTGGGTTAGTTTAAACAGTGAGGGGTGCCCAGAAGGCCCATCCATGGGATCCAACTAACTTAGATGGTTACATGCTTCTGGTTAAATATAAAACTCAGGAACTATACATGAAACTGACAACATATTTGTTGGGGAACAAACACAGACTCGACCAAGGACGTAAACCAAAATAAAAATAAAAATGTTAAGTATGAAGTAGTTAGCTATAGTAACTTACTTCTAAGTTAGTTAAACAGAGTCATTTCTCTCAAAAGGGATTGATTTATGTAGTCCCTATGCCAATCCTTGCCAGATAATTAATGCTTGTACATAAGATTTGATTATGCAAATTATATATATAGAGTATTTATATTAATGTTCGTCTCATTCATGTTTAACAACATGAGAGACCACAATGACATCACCTTCCATAATGCAGTCAAAGCGGATAAACTTGTAGTATTCCAAATTGAGAGTAAACCTATGAAAGAATTAGGAATTACCTCCCTTTATCTGGAAGCATTCCTAAAGTAAGGCCAAATTGAGCAAGCATAGGAGTATTGTATGAAGAGTTGGCCGGTATATATCTTCCTCAAACAGACCATATAAGATACATAGATGGAGTTCCTGCATAGCACACACCACTTCAATTATTCTTTTCTGGTTCCAATATGTCTAAAAAACCTGGTTCTGACCTTCAACATTTGAAAGAAATACAATATACCATATTCATGCATTCCTTCAATGTTATATCTGACACACATGAAAATACATGTACCCATATATCAACATATTAGGTGTGATTAATCAATCTACACAATAAAAATTCAGTAAAATCGTCAATTGAATATCCTACATAAAATACCAACAATGTAAAGCTAAGATGTCACCTATTACCTATTGTGGGTGCTTGGTTTGAGCAAGTTTTAAAAGTTTTCAACATATAGTGTCACTAAGCAATCCAAATTACAAAATAAGTTGTTAAGGACCTTCTATCACAAAGGTTAACATCAACATGTAAATTATGAGGATCTGGTTCGGTAACATCAACGTGTAAATTTTGCGGATCTGGTTTAGTGATGGGTTGTTTTTCCCTCGACCCTATATTGCTGATGTTGAGATAACATTGCTCTGGAATATTTGTTGCAGGAACCATGGACAATAATGTGGATGGAAAACTGATAGAAAATATTAGACCTTCATTTGATTTTCTGAGGAAAAGCCCATCACGAATCAGATTGGTTGAATTGACTTTTCAAGAAGGACGGTGAGGATCAATTGTGGCCCGGAGAGAAAAGCGCCTTATTCTAACCACCTATGACGTAACGAATCCAAGTTCAACTAACTCCTAAGTAATACCCTTGACTCTCCCCAACTTTGTAATGTGTTACGCCTAAGTTACCCTATCTTCGAATTTGCTTATTCTTTATCTCTCGATCAGTTTTTCATCTAAGGTTTTTGTATAGATTTGGAAAAATAGTCCCAAACCGATAAAACAATTAAAAGAAGAAGATGATGTTGTTGAATGATGGAGAAATAGTGTGTTAAGAGTTTTGAGAAGACAACAAAGAATGATGTTTTCGATTTGAAATTTAGATAGAGTTTTTGTCGAAAAATCAGCGAAGGAGTTTACTGCCATTGGAAATGTTTGTTGTTACCATTGATATCAGAGATGGATAGATATTAAATAGATGTTTTAGAGTTCTGATGAGTCTAAGAAATATGGGTTGTGTGTTGAATGTCAAACTGTTGCAGGGAAGGAGATACGATGTACTTAGATATCAACACCAAGTCCATACCTCTTCACTGTCAGAAACACGCCCATCAATTTCTCTGCATAATTCCCCAGCCAGTTCTGCCCTAGCTTTGTACAGATGCGATCCATGGTTTTTTGATTGAAGAGCAAAGAAAACAACGCCTACTTGCACATAGATTTTGATTGAAGAGCAAAGAAAACCAAGCCTACTTGGACATAGACAGTGAAACATATCCTTCATGGAAAACTGATAGAATAGACTACACCTTCGATATTTATGTGCGATCTGAGAAGCTGATATATGTATATATATGGTATAAAACTCTTGAGTTTGATAAGGGTGTCCCTGGTTTCTTTCGTGAATTTGGGCTAAAAAAAACCAATCATTCCTGGCCGTCGAAGTCAAATCTCCATCCGGATGCTATGGACAGCGGAATGACCCATTCAAATAGATCCAGTCCGCAGGACGATCCAGAACCTGCAGCCACGGAATCTTGTTACACGCTTACCTAAAAACCGTCCCAAACATTACAGGACGATTAAAATTCTTTATGAGGATAATGATCGGCTGACCAAATTTGATCAGGCCAGCAAGACATCGGGATCTTCCTTATAAGTTCGACCCTTTAAATTTCAACCTAATCACAACTAATTTTAACGCAGGGAATATATTTAACTCTAGAAATTCTAATCCATAGCCGTGGCCGTGTCCGTGGCCGTATTCCCCGGCTATTATGACACGATTACCTAAACATAGCCCCAAATTCTACCGAATGATTAAACTTTTGTGTGAGGATATTGAACGACAGACTAAATTTGATCGAGCCCGCAAGACATCGGGTTCTTCCTAATAGGTTTCACCCTCTATATTTCAACCTAATCACGGTAATTTTAAAGTGGGGAATGTTATGACACGATTACCGAATCACCGACCCAATCATTACAGGACAATTAAAATTTTGTGAGAGGATACTGACTAACTGAACAAATTTGGTTAGGGCAGCAAGATATCAGGATCTTCCTTATAGGTTTGACCCTCTAAAATTTCAACCTAATCACAACTTACTTTCAAGTAAGGAATATATTTAAATCTAAAAATTCTTTGGCCCCGGCTACTATGACATAACCTCCTCACTTATTGTTGGACGATTAAAATTTTGTGTGAGGATATTGATCGACTGACCAAATTTGATCAGGCCAGCAAGACATCGAGATCTTCCTTATAGGTCCGACCATCTAAATTTCAACCTAATCACAACTAATTTTAAAGTGGGGGCTATATTTAACTCTAGAAATTATAATCCATGGCATGACACGATTACCTAACCACAACCCCAAACATTACAGGACGATTAAATTTTGTGTGAAGATACTGACGGGCTGACCAAATTTTATCAGGCCAGCAAGATATCTAGATCTTCCTTATAGGTTCCGCCCCCTATATTTCAACTTAATCATGGCTAATTTTAAAGTGGGGACTATATTTAACTCTAGAAATTCTAATCCACTGTCGTGACCATCTATTTTGTTTTATTTACCTAAACACATCCCCAAACATTAACGCACGATTAAATTTTTGTGTGAGGATATTGACCAGCTGAACAAATTAATCAGTCCAGCAAGACATCGAGATCTTCCTTATAGGTTCAACCCACCAGATTTTAACCTAATCACGACTAATTTTAAAGTGAAGACTATATTTGACTCTAGAAATTCTAATCCACGTCCGGGATCGTATGCCCCGGCTACTATGACACGATTTCCTAAACACCTCACCAGTCATTACCGTATGACTATAATTTTTTGCGAGGATACTGACCAGCTGACAAAATTTGATTTAGACCCCGGCCTTATCCGACTATTATGATCCAACTAATTAAACCGTTACTGTGACCCGGGTAACTAACTCACAATAATATGATACGACCAACTAAATATGTGGTTTTTCTCCCGACTATTATCGCATGGGAAGATATATAAGCATATAACAACTTTTTGAAAATCGACGAATTATTTTTTTGATCATCTTTCTTTTAATTGTTATTTTTTTATTTTATTTTAATCAAACAATCCTCCTTCGTGTTTTCCTTTTATTATATTTTTGCTGATCAAACAACATATCAATAACATAGTTTTTTTGTGGGAACGATTTCTTACTACCATCATATTATCAGTTAATTAGTGGGAAATATCATGATTAATTTGTTGCACTTACGACACGCATCAGATCATGGTAGTCGGATAGGGACGGGACCTACGGCCCACATTAAAATTATTGTGTTAGTTGGTCATGTTCATAATAGTCAGGAGCATATTTAGTTAGTCGGGTCATAGCAGAACGGTCCCATTATTTACTTGGTCGTGTCCTATCATAGTCGGATCACAACACCGTGTTTAATTAGTTGGATCACAATATCTAGATAAGGCCGCGACTGTGGAGAAAACTTAAAGGCAGATTTAGTGCCCACATATTTAATTGGTCGGATAGATACGGAGCCTACCTAAAATGAGTTGAGCACTTGTGCCCGCAGGTTACCTTGGGCCTGCTGTTTAGCCTTTAATTGGTCGATCCAAATTAGTCGGGCCATAGGACCCTGCCTTGGATTACAAATCTTGAGAGTTGGCCTATATATTTGAACCTTGTTTTAGGGCATACTGATTTTTTTTAGGACATATCAAGTAAGGCCAAAAATGGGTCATTAGATAGTAATCCTCAAAGCCTCTTATCCATATATTTTGCTTAATGACAAAACTGCCTTATTCATTTTTTTAAAAATTTTAAAATATTTTTTCCCTTTTTTTTGGTTTAATTGAAAAAGTTTTTAATTTTCAAAAAATATTTATTTATTTTTATAAAAAATTTAAGAGAAACTTTAAAGTAAAAATTCATTAGAAAAAATAAAAATAAAATAAAGAATTTAAAATATTTTTTTGAAAATAAAAACAAAATTAATTAAAATAAGACCCTTAAATATATTGGATAAGAAAATTACTTTTATTTAAATTATAAAATTAAAAGTGTAAAAACTTAAGAAAATTAACTTTTCTTTTAAACTTAGGAATTACTATTCAGAGAGGGGTTAGAGCCCAGCTTGTTACTCGGTTACCAACCAAAAGCTGTGTTTGATCTTTTTCCTAAAAATGCACATATATAGGGTATTGCACAAATCTCCGCTAGCCTGAAACATTCATGATAACACCATTTTGCACAGTTATCAAGTGGAAAAATATATTGGATATCTTTTATTTAAACAATAAAATTTACAGAACTTTTATATTTTGGATAACTGAAAAAAAATTTAAATTTTTTATAAAAATAATATATTTTTAAAACTTATTAGAAAATATTAACTTAAAAATAAATAATTATATTAATAAATTAATCGAGGATAACTAAGTAATTTACCTAACTTTGAATACCCGTTATCACCCACCCTAGTTAGTTTAACCTTTTTGTATGTGCCTTAAATTTTCTTGTATGCCCTAAAACATGATTCATATATTTCACAATCGATCCATCCACTTCCTTGACAGTTTTAGGAGGGGTCTTTGTTGATGGTTGCCCGCTCCAAATGCTCAACAACATACGGAATTGTAGAGATTTATTTAGTGTGACCATAATTAATTAAACCATGAAACATGGAACAGAAGTATAAAAACCATCAAGTTAGATACTTTATCGGTTAATTAATTCCTTTAGCTATACAAACTCTTCAAAACATCACCAATCCATGGTTAGAACGAAGACAATCCAAATGAAATTACAAACACGTATGCCATATAAACTTCCTTGAACATGAAATCCAAACTAATATAATTTCATAATCACAGAACCCATTAAATCAAAACTATATAAAATACATAGTACATATTACCCCCAAACTTGGGGTGCACTTTTGACAAAAAGACTCTTCTTTGCCATCTAGGTGTGGAAAACAAACTTAAACTCTGCACCAAATACCATCTCCTGAAAATATTAATAGAATTATTTGGTAATTTACGTTACGTATTTAACTGCAAATGTGTAAAATCAAAGTTCAAAATTAAATAAAACAAAAAGTGACAAACACAAATAATATCAGTTTCTTTCTATGTCTGTGATAAAGAACCTAGTGCCATTAAACCTAACGACAACGATTTTTGCGAGGTCCTCACACCTAGTGCCAGTAAACCTCAGTGTAAGTGATCTTTATTCCTCATTTAAAAAGGATGGCCTAGAAAACGGAAAATGCAAGAATGAGGAAATGCCGTCAGTTTTAAGTAATCTCCTCGAGCAGTTCTTCATAAGCGCAAATGTACAAATGCACAACATAAGCACATAATCATAATCCTTTAATCAAGTAGTAAATTACTGAACTAAGATTATTCACATCTTACAACTTAACAGTAACACATTGTTGATGCTTCAAAAAAAAAAGTAACAGATTGTTGGAATATTTAGAAACATGCTCCACAGCAGGTCCAATGTAGACCCGATCTTTAAGCTTATTAGGAATTGTCAAAGAAATCAGGTCTTAGCTTTGAGCTTTAAGCTTATTAGTAAGCCTGAGCTTTAGACTTAAAAGCACAAATAGTGTATTTAGTGCGAGGAAATGTTGTCAGCTTGTTCGGTAGTAGTACAATATTTCTTGACCCGAGCAGCCAAGGCGTTTAATTATATGGAAATAATGCCCTAAATCTGTGGCTAGTGTTGGTGTGGATCTTTTATCGGTTGGAACGATCGACATGTTTCCTGAAACTTGGTTGGATGTTAAAATTTAAATGTATGTATATATGGCATAAGCATGTCATGACCTTACTATTATAGCCTATATATATGACCTTACCCAATCATGCTGGTAGAGTGGCTGCATTTCTTGTAACCTGGCAATTTTATGATGATACATCACTACTATAAAACCTAACAAAGCATATTTAAAAAAAAAAAAAAGATAATCTACCTCAGATGGTGTCGCGTGATTCTTCAAATATTATTTTTTTCCAACAGATAACTAATGACCCCCACTAATTTTTCTCTCAAGAACTTGAGCGAAAAGCACTCACCGAGTCTCCGCAGCAGGTTTGCCAAAAGCTTGATGGCTAAAAATGAATATATTGATTAACTAATACACCATAAAATTTGTGATATTACCAAAAATCATCAAACTTGTACCTTGAACATTCCAATTTCCAAAATCAGGTGGAAAGGCTAACTAACTAAGATCATCTCGATCTTGTAGCCGTTAATTAATAACTGATAATCGATTACCCCATAATATTAATCATTATTTTAATTTTGTCATCCAATCAGTATCCTTGCACAAAATTTTAGTCGTTCGGTAATCATGTCATAGTAAAAAATTTAGTGGTCACTTTAGAAGTTTGACTTGATAATGAATAGAAAGACCAACTAATTTGATAATATTGATAGTATCTGTTATTTGACCAAAAGCTGGCACAGTACTGCCGTGTTGTATTGTAGGGAATCACTTGTAAGAAAATATTTATAACGTAGCTTTCATTGAATCATGTAGAAGAACATTTTCAGTTACAAAAAATTAAAAACATAAAGTAGAAGGAATATAACTGAGGGAATACACCATTTCCTTGCGTGTTTGGGATCTTCTCAAGCAATCTCATCAGGTTTTTTGTTGACTATTGCTAATAATATAACTGAGCAATTGGCATGCAGTGAGCATGAAGTTGTCCGCGGACAGTAGATGTCTAAAGCAACCGAGTCAAATAGCTAGTAAAGACATGGTTCGATATAATGTAATTAATGGAAGTATAGTCTACATTTTCAATTACCAATATAGCAAGTCATTTATTCCTATTCTCCTCTGAACTAATCTCTACTGTCATTTTTATTCATGTCCAGATATTTAGTTCTCAAAACCTGTACTGCAACTATGATGGACGGGGCTATTTCTAATTTCTTCGAACTGGTGCAAGCATATTATAATGTAAAGTATCTGTTTAATCCAAATATATATATATATATATGCACAATCAAAAAGTACAATTTAGTGATAAAAACTAATATTCTAGCATGGAAAGTAAACTGAAAAAGACACTAAGGGAAGTTATTTACCTTTATGTGATTTTGGTCATCTAAGCTCACGTGAACATCAAATTCTATTGCAAACTTATATTGCTTGCTGCAAAGATCACAACGCAGCGACTTCTAGAATTTTCTGCTCATGCTATACTACCAGCTGGATTTTAATTTCATCGAGTACACAAAGCGACAATAGAAGCCAGCTGGTAATTAAAAGTGTAGCAATTTTTTTAGACATGCCGGAAGAACGGCCGATGCTCGAAGCCCTCATCGGTCTCTTATCATCACTACAAAAGATAAACAAAAAAAAAGGGGGGGGGATATCAGAACTTACGCCGGATAATGGAAACAATGACTTACTTTAAAAAAGAATCTCTTATCAGCACTACAGAAGACCATACAATCTGAAAATGTTGCCCCATTATAGCATTCCGAATAATAGATAAACATTTTCTTGTTTAATCGATCTATTCTTTTTTAAAGTAAGTCATTGTTATCATAATATCATCAAATTTTTTTTTTCCATTCTTCCATATACGATTTACCTATCACTATTACATCAAAACTCAAAATCTGAAACATATAAAATCCAATCATTCTACAATGAACTTGAGCTTCAAACTAACACAATACCAAGGGGAAATCAATTACCTCTAATAAACTGGGATCAAGATGGTGAACTGCAAGCATCATATCTATTGCATCCTATACAAATTAAAGTACAATCAAATTAACAATAATAACAATACTTTACAATGAAAATTTCTCAAATATGCAACGAAGTTCAATACTATATACCAATTACAATCCCAATAATAGGGTTTTTATATCTATCAATTCTGTTAAAAAGAGTAACTTTTAAGCAGACAAAGAGAGAACATGATTAGTGAGTTAAATTCTGTAAAATCTTCAGTGTAAAAAAATAATCTTCACCTGGATCATAGTGGTCAATTAAAGAGGCATATGGATCTGAAGCTCCTATCACTCTCTCGTGCATTGAACTGATGTTTTGTGGCTTTAGATGCGATTTCCAAAACTGAGCCATTATCCACTACAAATGGGTGAATTAGAGGACAAAGAGCATGCAAATCATTCTAATTAAATGCAATTTACAAATATTTGAGAGCGCATGACATAGAAAATTTGATTTCTACAAATTTAGCAAATGGGTTAATAAAATGGCTTAGGAAAATAACTCGAATGTGTAACTTTTCTAACAATAAGATTATTGTCCTTCTGATTTACCCCCGAAAAACTGAACTAAGCATATATATATCCCATCCGTGAGGAAAGTTTCCAGACATATCTAGCAATTTGGCAGTCTGCATGTCTACCCCATCCGCAAGGCAAGTTCCCAGAAAAACACCACACCGACCGTCAACCAAGAATGCGAGAATGAAAGAAATTAAAAGAAAACCCAGATAAGTTAATGGTGCCGAAATCTATAGGTCTATCCACCAATATATATATGAATGTTTTCATTTCACAAACAATAACGCCTATCCACCAATATATCCAATACGTCTACAAAGACCCTTGATGCAGACTTAATAGTATAGATATTATACCTGATACAATGTTGTCCGTAAATATTTGAAACAACTACCCACCTTGATGCTCCTAGATTTGAGGGTTGTACGTGTTGCTATCAGAACTGCTGGAGTAAGAAAATAAGAAAATCGACTTATTAAACTTTCGATTAACAAAATCAATATTAAATTGAGAAGTTTAATTTCCTTTTGTTTTTAATTTACTGTAAGAAAAGTATGCACTGCATTGCGGAAAACATACATTGAGAAGTTTAATATACCAATAAAAATACCAACAAAGAGAAAACTTGATGCAAAATTATACACTGATGATGGTTCATCTGATGTCGGTTATGTGCACTTTGTTTTGCAGAGATATATATTTCGCATGGACGACACCACTCATGGAGCAATGTATTAGAGAACCCGTAAGTGAGATTCGTGGAAGCTAGAGATACATGGGATAAGACTGCAATACATGAATATCCAGCATTCCACATGTTGAGTCCCTCAAAATCTGTTTTTACTCTAATTTTGATGATAAATTCAATGACATAAGTAATAATTTTCAAAGGATGTTTCTGATTGTTGGTTAACAGAATACAAAAAGATATTTTTCAAAGAAATTCTTACTGTCATGTTTGAATCGTAGCAATCTTCTCCAGAGATGAACTTGGTACTTGGTAGTCTCTGTGACCACCGGAAAGTGAGAAAAAAACTAAATCACATGAACTCTTTAGCTTCAAGATATCAACCTGATACGAGAAATATATAAAAATTTGAAACAACTACCCACCTTGATGCTCCTAGATTTGAGGGTTGTACGTGTTGCTATCAGAACTGCTGGAGTAAGAAAATAAGAAAATCGACCTATTAAACTTTCGATAAACAAAATCAATAGTAAATTGAGAAGTTTAATTTCCTTTTGTTTTTAATTTACTGTAAGAAAAGTATGCACTGCATTGCGGAAAACATACATTGAGAAGTTTAATATACCAATAAAAATACCAACAAAGAGAAAACTTGATGCAAAATTATACACTGATGATGGTTCATCTGATGTCGGTTCTGTGCACTTTGTTCTGCAGAGATATATCTTTCGCATGGACGACACCACTCATGGAGCAAGGTATTAGAGAACCCATAAGTGAGATTCGTGGAAGCTAGATACATGGGATAAGACTGCAATGCCTGAATATCCAGCATTCCACATGTTGAGTCCCTCAAAATATGTTTTTCCTCTAATTTTGATGATAAATTCAATGACATAAGTAATAATTTTCAAAGGATGTTTCTGATTGTTGGTTAACAGAATACAAAAAGATATTTTTCAAAGAAATTCTTACCGTCATGTTTGAATCGTAGCAATCTTCTCCAGAGATGAACTTAGTACTTGGTAGTCTCTGTGACCACCGGAAAGTGAGAAAAAAACTAAATCACATGAACTCTTTAGCTTCAAGATATCTACCTGATCCGAGAAATATATAAAAATTTGAAACAACTACCCACCTTGATGCTCCTAGATTTGAGGGTTGTACGTGTTGCTATCAGAACTGCTGGAGTAAGAAAATAAGAAAATCGACCTATTAAACTTTCGATTAACAAAATCAATAGTAAATTGAGAAGTTTAATTTCCTTTTTTTTTTAATTTACTGTAAGAAAAGTATGCATCGCATCATGGAAAACATACATTGAGAAGTTTAATATACCAATAAAAATACCAACAAAGAGAAAACTTGATGCAAAATTATACACTGATGATGGTTCATCTGATGTCGGTTCTGTGCACTTTGTTCTGCAGAGATATATCTTTCGCATGGACGACACCACTCATGGAGCAAGGTATTAGAGAACCCATAAGTGAGATTCGTGGAAGCTAGATACATGGGATAAGACTGCAATACCTGAATATCCAGCATTCCACATGTTGAGTCCCTCAAAATCTGTTTTTCCTCTAATTTTGATGATAAATTCAATGACATAAGTAATAATTTTCAAAGGATGTTTCTGATTGTTGGTTAACAGAATACAAAAAGATATTTTTCAAAGAAATTCTTACCGTCATGTTTGAATCGTAGCAATCTTCTCCAGAGATGAACTTAGTACTTGGTAGTCTCTGTGACCACCGGAAAGTGAGAAAAAAACTAAATCACATGAACTCTTTAGCTTCAAGATATCTACCTGATCCGAGAAATATATAAAAATTTGAAACAACTACCCACCTTGATGCTCCTAGATTTGAGGGTTGTACGTGTTGCTATCAGAACTGCTGGAGTAAGAAAATAAGAAAATCGACCTATTAAACTTTCGATTAACAAAATCAATAGTAAATTGAGAAGTTTAATTTCCTTTTGTTTTTAATTTACTGTAAGAAAAGTATGCACTGCATTGCGGAAAACATACATTGAGAAGTTTAATATACCAATAAAAATACCAACAAAGAGAAAACTTGATGTAAAATTATACACTGATGATGGTTCATCGATGTGGGATTTCATGCACTTTGTTCTGCAGAGATATATCTTTCGCATGGACGACACCAATCATGGAGCAAGGTATTAGAGAACCCATAAGTGAGATTCGTGGAAGCTAGATACATGGGATAAGACTGCAATACCTGAATATCCAGCATTCCACATGTTGAGTCCCTCAAAATCTGTTTTTCCTCTAATTTTGATGATAAATTCAATGACATAAGTAATAATTTTCAAAGGATGTTTCTGATTGTTGGTTAACAGAATACAAAAAGATATTTTTCAAAGAAATTCTTACCATCATGTTTGAATTGCAGCAATCTTCTCCAGAGATGAACTTGGTACTTGGTAGTCTCTGTGACCACCGGAAAGTGAGAAAAAAACTAAATCACATGAACTTTAGCTTCAAGATATCAACCTGATCCGAGAAATACATAAAAATTAGTTCTTCATCTTTATAAGATTAGGTAAGTAAATAACAACCCTAATGCAGGATAACAAATAAAACCCGACAATCTAGAGATGAACCGCAAGTTTTGACTATCCATGTATAATCACCTGCAAAAAGAAAAAGAAAAAGAAAAAGAAATCAATAGCACATTAAAAAGAACGCAAAACCGACCACGAATTGGAGAAGAGCCTCTGGTTTGAATTGGTTTCAGCAGTATCATCATCTTTCAACCATGCAAAACCACTTTGGTCGACCATTAATGGATTAGATAGAAAAGTGAAAAAACCTAGAATTTGCTAAACCCAGAAAAATTCTAATTCTGCCTAATCCAAAGACGTCTGTAAATTTCAACAATTTTTACGAATCTAGGTTAACACAATAATTGGGAGATGATTTTTATATGGTAAAACTATGGGACCGAAACCTAGCTATAAAAGGCATTCCTCGTGACCCACCCAGCCTGGATGAATCTTTCGTAGCCGTCTAATGACTTTCCAATCCGCAGCATCCCGACCTTCGGATCGGGCATAAATTAAACGTCTTCCGTCTGATAGCTTTAGTCATCATGGACATAAACCTCATACCTTTTTTTTTTTTTATAACAATGATGATAAGTCATAAGCCGGTGCCACTGTAGTACAGTGGTAAAGTCACTGGGTGATGATACCAGTGACCTGAGTTCGAAACTCGCTGGCACCAAAAATTCTTTACCGATCAAAAAAAACAAAAAGATGATAAGTCATAACCTTTAAAAAATTAACTAGAAGACAACTATACCCCTGTGTATTTATTCGCACCCCACTTCATTTCATAACCTCAAGGAGCTTTACAATATTTTAACTCGATGGGACCGTCGCCCCGCCGCCGCTGTATGGGTTCCACCCGTAAATACCAACTCCTCTCCCAAGTTCCCAACACAGTCTGGCTGACGCGTTTTCGAGCTCATTCTCCACACAAAAACCATTACATGTACTGTCACTGATGTACCTTTTATAAGTTTTATCAAAAGTGGAGACCGATATATTCCAAATGGACTGACATCCCATAGACTGGTGGCGGCGCACAATAAGGTTGCACCAAACGGGACAGCATTCAAGTGACCAATGACCATCTATACATATATTGCCCCTCTTGTTCAGGTCAGTGAAGAGCATGATTGAATTGATTAGTTTGTCCCTTATAACTGGAGCTGAGGTATCCACCAGATGAACGAGAATATCTACGTTTGTCAGAAGAATAACCGTACATACAGAATATAAGACATAAACATAAAGAGTCGAGTACTGATTGAAACCTAAAACTCATTTCTTGGTTCCATTTCTTTCCTACACAGTTTACAACTGCTACAAATTACAAATTTCTAAATAAACAATAAAAAAGAAGATGAAGATACTAAATGTAATCTGATAATATGTAATTCTGAATCCTACTTTTACTCTTGTAGTGAGTTTTTTTCTTCACTTTCTTGGAAGGGTGAGAAAAGTGGGAATAATATATATCAGACCTGCAGCTAGTGACATACCAAGATTGGAGAACAAAGCTGCACTCTTTGTGGCCTTGGTAACATCCAGGGGAATCTTTCAGCTTAACTTAGTGAGAAGGAGCTTCTTCTTTCACTTGGGCAGTGGGGCTTTCGTCCATGACTTCATCTTTCACTCTAGGTGGGGCACTTTCATCCATGACTTCATCTTTAATGATTCTGGATTAAAAAAAAAGAGAATATATATATATATATATATATATATGTAAGGCAATCAGGACAAAGTAACATCGCATTGATTTAAGCTAGAGTAGATCTCTGTGATACGTCTGCTCTTTAGAATTGTGTCACGAGTGGGGTATACACAGGTCGAGTTTTTCTTCCAGTTGCACCTTAAAATCAACATCAATTGAAATAGGAATAGTACCTCGAATCATGGTTTAGTTGGCCATCCGTGCCAGAATCATTAATTCCTGGCTTTCGATCTTCTTCAGACTCAGACCCAGAGCATTCACCATCCCAAATTCGGCATTTCGGTCTTTCATCCATATCCTCCTCTTCCTACACCCAACCAAATTCGACCAATAAGATTAAGGGGATGGTTCTAAGTTACGAGAAATTCTTTTATGTGTATGCCAATGAAATAATATAAGAAATACCGATATACCTCTTCTGGGAGTTCCGTGTTGGGTGGTCTTGCTTGAAATTGTACACTTGGAGCATGTTGTATCTTCGAAAGTTGGTCCAACAGTAAGGTCCTGAATAAAATTACATGCAAGAGCTTAAGCCTAAACAACCAACCCAAATATAGGAAAAATACCAAAATACCATAACACAGTGATTTCATGTCAACGTACAAACAGAAAAAACAAAAGATAAAAAAAAAAAATGAAGCCAGTGTGCAAACATGGGGAGATTGAGAGACTATCGACAATTGTTTCATCAAGTACACTTTAGCCTTTCAATGACTTGTGAGTTTAGTATCTAAAGACAGATCTCAGAGACTCAGGAACAAGGTAAAACAGATTTTGCTATTCAACTATACCTGACCTATCCAGTATGTTCATTAATCCTGTAAAATACATGTGTTTTGTAAAGAAGAAAGTGGTCAAAATTTATGTGAAGAAAGGCCTGTCAATGAGACAGTAGAACCAAAAACGCATGCATAATGCTCAACACATACACATCTTCCACCAAAAGAAACCACTTCAGAAAAAAAACAAATCTGCTAAATATAATTGGACAAACTAAGTAACTAGATAAACACCATTCAAAGAATTACGCTGATTTTTGAAAGAAGTCGAGGTATTTTTGAAAGAAGTCAAGGACTCAAGGTATATATGAGTGGATATGCGTAATTCTTAAGAAGGCAAATTATTTGCTCTCAATCTCTACTCTAGGAAGGCTAAAGTGAGGTTCCAAAGTTATTTCGTCAGTTCAAGTTGTGTTACTCAACATCTTTAGTTTAGAAAACAATAGTTTGAGAAGTGTCTTTTACAATGAATCACCACAAACTGATTTACAAAGACTGACACGTGATGCAACATACCGTAAAATGGATTACTGGGAGAAATTTTAAAAACCACAAGGCGCAGTTACTGTTATCAATTTTTTTAATAAAAAATCAACAAGGAAATGAAAAGACTGTATTTTCTTTTCATGATATCTTGAATTGCTTTAACAATCACCAACGGATCCAGAACGCCACTTGGCATCTTGTCCCACTATAACTTAGTGACAGAATAATAAGTAATTTACAGTATTTACCTTATTTTCTCCATATCTCTAGGTGTGTTTTGATTCTCCATGTTGCTTGTGTCGACATGAAGAGTATAGTCTGGACCAAAGTACTCGTAATATTCGTTGTAAGGCAACTTGTTATCAGGTTCCACTCCGACTGCAACTGCTGTCTGTCCGATCACAGAGTGAAACTTAGTCAGTTTTCGATATGAAGATACCAAGAACAATTAAAAAAATGAGCACATTGAAACAACAACAGAAACCTCATAGCACCAACAGCGGGCGACATTACGAATTGTATAGCCTCCGCCTCCTAAGACCATTAAAGGTACGTTGAAGGATCTAAGATATCTTAGGCAGTCTGCATGACCCTTTACCGATAGATTGAAACAACCCAACCTATCACCAGATAAGGAATCTGCACCACATTGAAGAACAACTGCTTCCGGCTGATAAACTTCCATTACTTTCTGGATAATTGGACGAAATAATCCACGAAAGCTCTCATCATCAATACCATCATTAAGAGGTACATTGAGCGCATAATACTTTCCACCACCCACACCAATATCCTTAATATGACCAGTTCCAGGAAAATAGTCCCCGAACTTATGGAATGAGACTGTCATGACTCTATCCGTAGTGAAAAATGCCTCCTCTACTCCATCTCCATGGTGTACATCAATATCTATATACAAAACTCGCTGCAAGACAGTAGGAACAATTATTAAGTCAGGTATAGTGTTCATTCATGCCTAATAAAATGACCTCTGAAATCTGATGATAATTATAAACACGAAACAACACTACAAAATAACTACTCAAAAAGGATTCCAACATATAAAATAGGGTATATAGTTATCAACTTTAACATTACAAACACCCAGATGTACCTGAAACCTCATCTACAGTACATTGCATGATGGCACAAACAATGAAAGAACAATAAACAAGCACACACTATTGCAATGTATACATCCTAATATACCCACCTCCATAAATAGCACTATAGTACACCGCTATCCGAAATTCATGAGCATCTCTTTTTGTTTAAATTCTGCTTCTATATACATTATATAGTTTATACACATCATAGCTCAGTATACTGCTTCTATATACATTATATAGTTTATACACATCATAGCTCAGTATACTGCTTCTATATACATTATATAGTTTATACACATCATAGCTCAGTATACTTATCGACCTAAACATCACAAACACCCACAATGGTCAAAACTACCAGAAACATTAGCAGTAAAGTAGTACATACAACACCAGAGCACGGACAATGAACATTCCTCATAGGTAATTGAGTATGTCATTTTTATTGCAATGTGCACATCCTATAAGTTATATCTACCGATAGCACTATAGTTAACCAGTAACCAGATTTCAAAATCGTTTTATTCGGTACATAAATTCTACATCTATAAACATATCACGACTCACAATCCCGATTTCACACATGCTCAATAAACCCTAAAAGAATCAAAACAAAAAATTCTTCTTCGTTTATCAAATAACAACTACGAACCCAATGGCAAAAAACCCTAGAAATCCACAAACGACCCAGATATATTCAAATTAAACAAAGACCAAAGAAAATCAAATCAACCAAATTTATCAAACCCTAGGGAAAAAACCCTAAAAATAAAAACTAAAGAATGAAAATTTCTTACCTTATGATTCTTGAGCAATTCAAGAATCCCCAAAACAATATCATTAACATAACAAAACCCAGAAGCTTCACATTTTTTAGCATGATGCAACCCCCCAGCCCAATTCAGCGCAATATCGGCATCCCCTCTATTTAATTTAGCAGCAGCTCCCATGGAACCACCGGCAGAAGCTTGACAAAACTCAAATAAACCCTCAAATACAGGACAATCTTCACCGACATTAAATCTTTTCAGATGTCTAGAATGAGTATGATCATGTAAAGTCTCAGGACTAACAGATGATAAAAACTCAACATAATCATCTGAGTGAAATTTTCTTATGTCTTGAGGTGTAGCAGGATATGGAGTATTGATTTCCATTAAACGATGAAGACCATAATGAACAACTAAACTATGTGCCATACGAATTCTATGGGGTTTCATTGGATGACCTTGTCCGTAGTAATAATCACCTATTGTTGGTTCATAGAAATATGAAACCCTACGTTTTTTTCCATCGGTTCCTGAAGTTTGAAGTGCATTTCCTGATAAATCTTCTTCCATCTCTCTCTCTCTCTCTCTCTCGTTCTTTACTTCGTCTCTCACAGCTCGCTCGCTCGCTCGCTTTGTGCTTTGTGTTGAGTATTCTTGTGTCCTTGTGAGGTATAAGTAGACTTCGCCTGACCGAATTGATGACCAACGAAATCAAGCCCTAATTTCTTATTCCAAGTCACAATCTTTTCTTTGCCGGTTGATTTTCATAGAGATTTGGAAACAGATCTAAAGGATCCTGATCATCGGATCGATTAAGTGGTATCATATTTTATAAGTCATGTGTATGGTTTTCTACCCATATTATATGGTCAAATAAAAATGTGACTAACAATTTCTCCCTTCTACCATAAAAGCTCCAATCACAAAAAAGATGCATAAAATTTCCAAAATAATAGATCTGTCTACACTATATATTACTTTATCTAAATCAGCATACAAAAACAAAACAAATCAATTTCACTCATTTAAAGAGTTTCACCAGTTAAACAAAAAATTCACTCCAAGTTTCTCGACCCGCTCTTCTCTTCCTAAAACCAAATTTTATGAACCTAATAACTCTATCAAAACTCAAAATCAAACTGTAAAGTGAAACTCCACATTAACTTCAGAAACCAAATCTGACCTACTATAAACTCATAGTAAAAAAGGTGAAACAATACGAAAAGAAAGATGAACAATTGTAATTCTCTTATATTTATTTACCATAAGTTTCAAACCAAATTTAGTTTCATAAAAATCAATTTCAAGGTTGACAAATTTTCTACAAAAGCGGATGATTTAATGGTATGTGAAAAGGAGAGGGTACCAAGTGAAAAGACGAGAGTACCCAAATACACCACGATCTTTCGAATATCAACCTATAAGTCCTTTAACAAGTGTGATTGTCTGTGGACAAATTCGAGATAATACAACAACTATGGTATACACTTTGTGTGATCGTCTATGGATATGAAATCGAGACAATACGACTACAAAGTGTTTACTTGATAATATGTTCGTCTTAAACCGAAACACTATAGGATCAATATCAAGTGATCAGGAATTAACGTACAAGTGTATTTACTTTAAATTATAATAACCAAATTATAATTGTGAATAATAAAGTAAATGACACAGCAAGATTTTGTTGATGAGGAAACCGCAAATGCAGAATAACCCCGGGACCTAGTCCAGTTTTGAATACTCTCATAATTAAGTCGTTATACAAAATCTAATCCAACTTCGTATAGTTGAGACCAAGTAGACTACCCCTAGCTACTTAGTTTCCACAATATCCATGCGCATTCGACTTCTAGAGTCACGCACGTGAATCACCACTCCTTTAGATTGTATTCCAAACAACAAAGGAATGAATATGTTTGGTAACTACTCTATTCAATCTTTGGTGAAATATATGGGTAGTCTTTCAGATATTTTGGAGGGCGATAAAATCGGCGAATGACTCAGTGATGAATCGTTTATGACTCAATTAATTTTTCTCTGTTTTCTTCTTCTTTGATCTTGTTTTCTCAATCTTGCATGTGATTTTCTCTTCATATTCCCTCATTTGATATAATTATTGATGTTACTAATGAAAGATTTTCTCTCTTTCTGCTAGGTATTGGTCGCTGTGCTTGGATATTGCTTTGGATATTGGAGCATATTTGCCTGATAGTCATGTAATCCCTATATATTATTCTCATGGCTCAATCTTTGATGTTTGATTTGCATGAGAAGATTCAAATTTCAACTTTCAAATCAGTTTCACCTTTTAAATCATTTTCACCTTTTAAAACTGCTGCAATCTCCACTTTTCGTCTCTTTTCATCTGTCAGCCGACAAATCGGCCGTCATAAATTTAACCTTAAACCTAAACTACCTTGTTGTAACAATAAATCGTACAAGTGTATGACATTCACTCATCAGTTTTAAGGTAGGAATTCTGTTTTATTAATCATGGACCTCGTTATTTTCTCCCACTTTCTTCATATTTCTTTTTCTCTCCTCATGGACTCTGATGTTAGAGAAGTCTAGGAAAAAAGGAATTCACTTCCATAACTGAGAGACTTAAGTCTTTGAAGGAACCAGAGTTATCGATTTAAGATATCATACAAGGTGCTTCTCAGTTCAAATTTAGTTTCTTAGGTAAGGCTTACTCTACCAAAATCTATACGGTTGGTGAACTTGATAAAGAACTTAAGAAGTTATGGCCAAAAAGTAAAGATATTTTCATCACAAAGGAAGATAATGACTGTTTTTTAATCAAGTTTCATACCCAAGAAGAATATGATGTTGTTTTCAAATTTTGACCTTGGTTTATAGAAGGTGATTTGCTGGTTTTAGAACCCTGGGATATAATGATTCCAAAAAGTGCAGTGGGTCTAACAAAACAACTGCTCTGGTTACGTCTTTATAACATACAACCAGGATTTGCAAATCCATTTATCGTTGAAGGAATAGTTAAATCTATGGGTGAAGTTAGAGAATTAGACCCTCCAGATTGTGTTGTCCCAAAGGGTAAATTTTAAAAATCTTTGTTTTTTGTTGATGTTAGAAACCCTCTTCGTAAAGGATTTTGGATTAAAAATACAGCTGGGGAAGAAGTATGGATACTATTGTTTTATGAAAAATGGCCTTTCAACCTATGTGGCTACTACTATACTATTGATCACAAGGAACTGGAGTGTGAGACAATAACTAAATTCTTACTTCAACAACAAAGAGGATACCTTTCTTCAACTTCAATCTTAGATCCTCCTTCATAGACAAACCTAAACATGCGAGGCATCAAAACTCATAATATTACTGCTGCTTAGAATCAACAAGATCATGAAATTCAGCATGCAATGATAGTTGCTTCTAATTAAAGTCCTAACAATGGTAACAAGTGTGCAATATCTCGAGTTAATGAAGATGCATTAATTGTAAATGAGCCTGGATGCATGCATGCAAGTTCTTTAAATGAGATTTCTGCACAATTCACCTTGTCAGTAACAAAAGATGCAGTTACTTTGAACCAGCAAGATATAAACAATAATACTAGTTACTTCAGTTGGTTGTGATACTCAAGGTATGTTGCAGGTTAATTTTAATATACCAAGAGTGAGATAGGATGTGGTCCAAAGATAGGGGGAAATAATTAGAATGGAAAAAGGTGGACCTAGTAATGTGGATAATAAGTTACAGGATTTTAACTTGGGTCGGCAATGTGGATTCGGGTCGAATATTGACCTTCTAAAATCATATATTGCTCTAAGAGAATTCGATGTCACATTCGATGATTTCAATGTAGACAATATTGATCCAGATTAAATTCATGATACTAGAGCCTATAAGCAACCACTTCAAGCCCTCACTTCTCATTTCGAAGAAAACATGTCAAGCCATAATTCTAATCAAACTGTTGATTCTTCACCAAGTGAACATGTTAATCTTCAGGAGATTTCTCCATCACATAACTCTTATCCTACAATTCATGGGACTGTTTCACAACAAAATCATTCCAAAAGATTCAAAACACAAGCTTCAAGCACGGATGCCCAGGTACCCTCTTCTCAGTTTAATTTTAATCTCAATTTTATTAATTCTCTAAAATTTAGTTTTCTCATTATTTTTTGTTTTCATATTCATAATAATCATAATCATTTTAGATATGTTTTGACTCTGTTATTTTATTGCGATAAAATGAAAATTTTATCTTGGAATGTTCAAGGATTAGCATCTAAAGACACAAGAGACTACTTATGAGATATTATTCAAAAGCATAATCCAGACATTATATTCCTTGTTGAAACTAAAATTGGGGAAAACAAAGCAAAAACTTTAACTCAAAGATATAATTATCCCAATTCTGTGTATGTCAGTTCAATTGGTTTGTCTATAGGGCTAGCTCTATTATGGAAAGATGGGTTTACTTGTGACATTGCTTGCAGCAAAGATAACATGATTCATTTAATCATCACATTTGATGCTTTTAAGCAAGAATGTCTCTTTCCTGTGTGTATGGTTTGACTCATTATGAATTGAAAAAACAACAGTGGGAATTCCTAAAGGAACTCAGTGAAAATGTTTTTCAACCTTGGGTTGTTATAGGTGATCTAAATATTCATTTGTATAGACATGATGCCTCTACTAGTAGCAACTCTCTAGACAATTAGGTCAAAAATGTCATAAACACTGCTTGTTTAATTGATATGGGTTATTCAGTGAGCCATCACACTTGGTATAATAGGATAAATGGGAAGGGTTACAAAAGAGCTAGGATTAACATGGCATTACAAAAATCAAACTGGTTACGAGAATATCCAGATTCTAAAGTAATACATCTTCCATTCTTAGGGTCATATCTTTGCCCAATTCTTCTTATTACAGAGTCTGATTCTTGTAGACCTAGGAATGTTTGGAAATTTTATAGATGCTGGCTTCGAGACCCAAAATGCTCAAAACTTATTTATTCTATCTGGAATTCTTCTTTCAATGATAATAACTTAAACACAAAAATTATCAGTTGCTAGAAGAAGCCTTTTTAAATGGAATAGAGAGCATTTTGGTAGAATAGATTTCCAAATTAATCAAATTCAAGAAAGATTATCTAATCTTCAAGCTCAGCCTTATAGTGATGCCAACTCTAGCATGATTCATCTCAATATTGAAAAACTGAATTACTGGAAGAAAATAGAAGCTGATTTTTGGCAACAAAAATCAAGAGATCACTGGCTTAGAGAAGCAGAAAATAATACAGCTTACTTTCATTCTTTTGCGAATAAGAGAACATCTATAAATCACATTTCTGCATTAAGAGATTCTAATGGCCATTGATATCATTTTGCAAAAGACCTAGCTAATCTTCTCACAAAGAAATTTTCTTAAATAGCAGCTTCTACAGCTCCTACTTTCCAGGAAGATTCTTTCAGTATTATTACTCCAATCATCACATCGGCAGAAAATGAATTTTTAATTTTTATCCCCACTGTTGAGGAAATATACAATGTGCTTAAAAGCATAGCTAGCTGGAATGCTCCGGGTCTTGATGGTTTTCCAGCAGGATTCTATCAAACTCAATGGTCTATAGTTGGGAATGATATTGTTCAAATGGTGCAAGATTTCTTCATTTACAAGAAAATGCCACCAAACATAAATCATACTACAACTTGTTTAATCCCAAAAACTCCTCATTCTGTAATACTAACTGATTATAGGCCATTTGGTCTTTGTAATATAACATATAAAATTATTTCTAAGCTGCTAGTTACAAGGATGAAGCCTTTGATGGAGAAACTAATATCTCCCACTCTGCTCATGTGCCAAAAATATATATTAATGATAATATATCTTTAGGCTTTGTTATGGCACATGAGTTGATACATTCTATAAAGAGATCTAAGAAAAAAGAGGGACTGGTGGCTTTGAAACTGGATATGTCGAAGGCCTTCGACAGAGTAGAATGGTCATTTATTGATAAAATGCTTCAATCTTTAGGCTTTTGTGAAGACTAGCGCATTATTATCCAGCAATGTATTTCAACAACCACTGTTTTTATTCGTCCGAATGGAAGCAATTGTCAGCCTTATTCTCCTTCTAGAGGTCTTAGGCAAGGGGATCTTTATCTCCTTACTTGTTTATAATTTCTATGGAGTATTTGGAAATATCTTTACTTTATGCAGAAGCTCTAAACAAGTTACAAGGTATTCAGGTAACTAAAAACTCCATATCCATCAATCATCTACTTTTTGCAGATGATTGTATGTTGTTCTTTCAGGCGAATCAAAGAAGCATAACCAAGTTAAGTCATGTCTGTAAGAGTTTAGTCAGTTGTCTGGTCAAATGATAAATTTCACGAAATCATCGGCATTTATTACAAGAGATTTATCTAAGGATCAGAAGATAACCATTAGAGATATGCTGGGAGTTAAACAACTTTGCCCCTAAGATAAGTATCTGATACTTCCTATACTCTTAGTAAAGTCTAAGTCTAATTCATTCAACTGTATTCAAAATTCTTATGAAAATAGACTTCAAGTGTAGTGTTATAAAACTCTGAATCAAGCAGCTCGAACTACTCTAGTTAAATCTCTTAATTCTATACCAGCTCATTATATGAGCAACTTCAAAATACCAATTTTTTTCATCATCAAACTAGATTCTATCCAAAGGATGTTTTGGTGGGGACATAAGAACAATAAGGGCCTTAAACTGATTGCATGGAGTTCCCTGTGATTCCCTAAGAATGCAGGAGGATTAGCATTCATAAATCTAGAACAATACAACAATTCTCTAATTACTAAGCTTGCTTGGAGATTATGCACATAAGCAGATAAACCCTGGACACAACTTATGAAAGCTAAATATTCACCCTATTGTGACTTTCTTCATCTTCAAGAATCCCATAAAAATTCATCCTGGATTTGGAAAGGGTTGGAGTTAGGACTTCACTATGTTAGGAAATTACATAGATGGGATATAATATGTGGAACTAAAACTTTAGTCTGGTATGATAAATGGGTGCAAGGATTAGATTCTCCTCCAACACCTAATGATACTTTCCCAGAACCAGCTAGAATTGTTCAAGTGTCTGATTTAATGCTTCAAAATCCCAGAAGATGGAATACTTAGTTGGTGTAATCTTTATTCCACAGAGAAACAACTGATTTAATTCTAAAAATGCATCTGGTTCAGTATGGTAGTGATATGCTTATGTGGGAACCAAGTAGGACAGGTGAATTTTTGGTCAAGTCAACTTATAAGGCATTAACAACTCAATCTAATAGCTCAGATCAAAGGAATCAACTTCCAATTATCAGTTGGAAAACATTGTGGAAGATAAAAGCTCCGCATAAGGTCAAGTTATTTATTTGGAAATGCCTTAAAAGCATTCATACTAGAGTTAAGCTTAATACTTATATGGAAGATATTGAGACTATATGTCTCAGATGCCTATCAACTGAGGAAACTTTACAATATATGCTTATTGATTGTGATCATTCTAGATCTGTCTGGTTAGCCATGAATGTGAATGTTGCAAACATTCAAGCTCAACATACAGATGTAAAAAGCTGGATTAGAAGCTGGTTTGACACAAAAGATACTGCTAATACACTAAGTAGCTATCATTGGGTCTTAAAACTTATGATAACAGCTTGGAACCTCTGGAATAACAGGTGTTTTAAAGTATTTGAAAATAAAAATCAAAATATCCTAAGCACCATCCATTTCATTCATAATATGGTGAATCAATGCTCAGAGGATAATATTTCATCACAGGAGTCAGTTAAACAATCCTGGTCTCCTTCACCAATGGGTGAAGTGAAAATAAATTTAGATGCTTCATTTGATTATAACACATCTTATGTTGGTATTGGTCTAATTATTCGTGATTCAACAGGTCAATATAGAGGCATCAGGGGTGGATACTTCAATGGAGGAATAAATCCAGAGCAAGCTGAGTGTTTGGCCATGAATGAAGCTATATTATGGGCTAAAGAAATAAACTTGCAGAAAGTAACATTTGAAAGTGATTGTACAAATGTAGTTAACTCTATCAAGCAAGCCAAATCCTACGTCCACTGGATGAATCAAGGAATTGTATATGAAATAAGGCATACGCTTTCCTCCTTTTCTTTATTTTCGGTTAATCAAGTTAAAATAACTGCAAACAATGTTGCTCATGTAATTGCTAACAAATATGGAACTGACAGATGTTGTTTTGATTTTGGTTGTTACATCCCAGATATGTTTATCAAAGAAATTAGGGATGATCAATCTGTCAGTGGAATTTATGTAAGATAACTTAAGTAATAAAATGCTTTCTTTTGCATCAAAATAAAAATCTTTGGTGAAATATATGTTTGACTTATCAACAAAGGCTTTTCCGTTTAAATTAATAAAATTCTTTGTCTGGTTAGATCAATCTAAAACTTGATTACCGAAATAACCAATTTCCAGATTCGCAATCAATCAATATATAACCCAAAGAGTAACTATAAAGTGATGCCGATCTTACACAGACAATCAAGCCTATCAAAGATAAACACGATTCTAGTTGGATCCCAGCCGATCCAGATGTGTGCACAAAATTCACAAGATTCAAAAACTAATTGTAGTTACCTAAAATCGGTGAGAGGCTAGAGATGGGATTCTTGGGTTTTGAAAGTGAGTTTCGGGAGGTTGAGCACAAACAGTCTTCGCCTAAAACACGTTGATGGCGGTTTTTAGTTCATGGCTAAAATTATGAAACCCTGTTTTTAATGTGCCGTCATTCTGCAAAGAAACAGAGCCATTTAAAAGTGATGAGAGATTAAGCCTCTTTACTTACATGTGTATTGAGAAATTAAGTATACTCATATATAAAATTTATCTAGAATGGTGCATGTAGCAACAATCCCAAATATTCTGTAAATTTTATTAACCTCCTGCCTGCATTATTCATTAATGTATGGCCTATTGAGTATTCTTTCCTATGCTACGTTCCCTAGCTAAACTCTTAATGTTGATATCACATGACAATTAGTGTTCACTCGCAGCTGAGTAACATAAATTTCCCGAAGTATCAAGACTAGGATCTGCATGAAAGTACTCCGATGAAGCACACTGCGCTGCTCTCTGAGAATAAAATCAAAGAATTTTGTGTCAACACACAAAATTCATCAAATTTGAATAATTTTGTGACAGCTCGCAAAATTCAAACTTTAACCTAATTAATTTCCAAAAATTAGGTTTTTGCAACCCATGCATTTAATTAAAAAATTGGCTGGTCGACGCGCTTGAATTCCTTAAGAAAAATAAGCCTAGACTGTCCATGTCAGACTTAAAATAATCACGGCCGCACGATTTGGCCGGCCAATTTAAAGAACTCGGCCTCCTCCCAGTGAGACCAAGCAAACTACATGATGTCCACCGACGAGCCCACTACTATTCCATCCAATAGGAATCCTCTTAGCCCGCCAGCAACATTCCTGATCGCTAGCCAGAGCTAGGCTAGTCGCGCTGTTGAAAAAAAGTTCAACGAGTTAAGACTAGCCATGACAGTCTCAAACTCATCGCATCCTTCCAACTTATCTAGCCTAGTTGGATGGCTTAGATGTTGTTTCAAATGACCAATGAGATGCCGGTACGCTCACCGGCGACTCGCCTCCATCCCTGGCCAGTCGAACTTCCCATGACATTCCATGAGCACGTCAAACCGATTATTCAAAGTAGGCTAATTGTGCGGTTTTGAAAACCCTAATTTGTGTCAGCGGCAACGTGTTACTGTCCCAAAATGATCACGACCGTCCATCTTTGCTATCCAGATCGACTGGCCTAGATTTAATTTTAGGCGGCCAATGAGATGCTAGTATGCTCGTCGTCGGCAACCCACCTCTATCCCTAGACGATTGAATTATTTCCAGCCCGCAACTAACATCTCAAATCGTTAGCTAAAAGTAGGTTGGTCACACGACTTTAAAACCACTAACGGCAGTATGCAACAGCCGCAAATCATCTCGGCCGTCCAACTTCGCTAGCCGAATCGACCGACCTAGATCTATTTTTAGGAGACCAATAACATGTCGTCGTGATCACCGTCCATCATTCTTCCATGAGGAATGATCGGCCAAGCCGCGGGTTGCCTATATGGCTCCCAAAAAATTGCACAAAGGTGGCTAGTCACGCTACCTATAGGAATTTTAATAGATTCAACGACATCCATTAACTGCCGCAAATCATCTCAGCTACTCAACTTGGCTATCTAATTTGACCGGCCTAGATCTAACTTGGGCCGACCGATAGGATGTTAGAATGGATACCAGCCCCCACCCTCCTATAGGGACCGACCGGCCTACCTTTGGCATGCGTTAATAGCTCCTAGAATCTCCCTAAAAATAGCTGGTCATGCCCCTTTTTAAGATATTAAGCTCCTCGGCTAACTTAAACGAGCTTTACACAACGATGCTTCATGAACATCGATTATTTTGAGATGCTTGCTTAAAAGCGATGCTTTATGTGCATCGATTACAAACGATGTTTTATAAATATCAATTCCACAAATAGTTTTATTATTTGACCTAAAAGCATTACGTGCTGTTTTAGCGGCAAGTCTCACAACTTGACCCACTCAGCAGCTTGTTGTGTATATTTTTTCTACAAAATACTCGAGACATCAAACATGTCACAAACTGGGGATGCTTATCGGGGTATTGGTCTGGCGATTTATAGCGTGCAACATGCCCATTATCAGAAAGTGACAGGAAAGGTGGAAGTTTGATAGCAGTAAAGGAGTAGTGGGTGTAAGGCTGACTAGTCTTCCCTCATGATAGAGACGCGATCGTCACCACTTTTACATGATCCCCATTTCTCAACTACTTAACTGCCTCCGCTTCCTATGAGATCAGGGTGCACACAATCATGGCTTGTATAAATAGGATTTCAACCTATTTCGACAAAAAATTAAGTGTTATCAACGCAAGTATCCAGAAACCACATTCTGATACAAGTCATAAAACAGACACACCTTCACCCTGATTTCAACATTTTTTTTGCTTCCCTCCCTAAGATCAACTTTTTTTCTTCGTTTTGTGACCGAAGCAAGACTGGAACGACCATTTCTTGGTTTATGATAGAATTGTACAGATTGATCTCTCGAATCTAAAGTACTCCCATGCAGTGCATTTGTTTAGTGTTTAGATTCGTTTCTCGGCGGCACACCAAAATTTACCATTTCCAGCAAAATCATTTTTTACCACAAAATAACTGGCGACCACAGTGGGAGATCAATCTCTCGGTTGCGAAGTTAATTTCTCAATTTTCATTTCAATCCTCCCAATTCAAGATGGTGGATCTTAGGTCTAGATCAATAACTAATTCCGATGTTACTGGCGCTGACAACACCCCTGGCGTCAATGTTCTTTCCGATGACACCAATGTGCCTCCCTCCAGTACAATCAAAACATCTCGTGGTGTTACATCCTCTACCACCAACACCAGTGGTGCATGAAACATTCCAAGCGTGACACCTCTTATCACCAGAGCTAGAGCCTCTACCACCCTTTCCAATGTTTCTTCGAGCATAACGGCCCCAATTATTAACAGAGCTACTGCAACTCCTCAATCAGGATGAGAGGCTGGTGGAGCCAGAAGAATCCAACCCCCTATTACCATTGTTGATTTGATGGAAAGACAAGAAGTTCTCGCTAAAGCTCATACATACATGGATACAACTCAGAAAGAGGTACTTACTTTCCTCAAGATACTAACGGAACGGCTACTGCAAGATTCGCGTCAACCCCAGATGGAGCTGACAAGGAATACTTTTAACACCCCCAGCGTAAGCACTTCAGTGGGACACACCTTTATAGATGAAGAGTCTCGAGTTTCTCCTGAACGCCCATTGGAAAGGAATCAACAATCCAATTTCATCACACGTGAGGATCTGGAATGACTTCTCCGAAATTGAGGAAAAAAAACCCGGTGGATATACACCAGCATCAACTTCCTTATCCCCCTGATATGCAAAGAGTTTCTCTTTTGAAGGGATACTCTTCTCCTCAATTTTCCCTTTATGATGGTACCGGCAACACTCATGAACACATCTCTTGTTTCTAGAATCCTTAGGAGAGCATGAATACAACCATCTTCTCCGCCTGAAAGAGTTTTCAAAGTCACTTACCGGGAGAGCATATACCTGGTACAACAACATTGCACCAAACAACATATACAACTGGTGTAAGATGGTTACCGCTTTCTAAAATAAATCTTTTTTCATGTCTGAGCAAATTACCTTTTCAGACTTGGGAAGAATGTTTCAACGAAACGATGAGCATCCAAATGATTATGTCAAGATATTCAGGCACTGGATTTTCATGATCCGAATGTGAATAAACAATATTTGGTGGAGTCTTGCATTAACGATATGGTTCCCATCTATCGCTCTTTACTAGAGAACCTGTGCTTCCAGACATTCTATGAACTCCATGAAGCTGCTAAGCTATCGGCTATAACAACACCAACATTGCTGGAAAGAACCAGACCTACCAGGAATGAAGATAAGCACGAGACTCGAGGGAACAAGCGTTTTGTCAAAAAACAACATAACACCGGTGCCTCTGTAAGTGTAGTGGGTGAAGGAGGAAAGAATAAATCTCCAGCTGCAAAATAACAACCCAAACGTGCTGCAACAGCGCAACAGACATCTCAAACTTGGAAAGTTGTGGTCAAGACGCCTACACAACAACAAGAAATCGGAGAGGCTGCTCTGACCTTCCTATTTCTGATTGAAGAGGTAATTGAACTCTTATAATCATGGATTCAGGATGATGCCATCAAGCTACCTCATCTCATACGTCCGCCAACGGAATAGGAAATGGAAAATCCCAAATACTATCGTTATCATAAGTTCGTAAATCATCCAACTAGCGACTGCAACAAATTAAAGCGCATCTTCAAGGAAAAGGTGGATGCAAGAGAACTTCAATTAGACACTGAAGGAGTTCACAGAGATCCTCTTCCCGTCAAGAGATGCATGATTTCTAGGTACTCCGTCCACAAAACCGTACAGTCTATGATGGACCATTTATACGAGATTCTATATTTATCCAAGGCGCATTGTTAAGACATATTTGCAACCCTTAACCGTGTTGTATCAGGCAAGCGTATGTTTCCAGCCAAAGAAGCTACTCCCAAACTTCGACCTCTCTCGGAAAGTATAACTGACAAATGCAACTGGGGACTCTTAACCGCCGCTCACCTCAAAGGCGTCGAGTTCGATAGCATACTGATCGATGCATCCTCCGAATTTAACATCGTCACTATCAAGACTCTGAAGGATGCGGGAATTTCGAAACAAGAAGCTATCCACTACCCAACTGTAATCAAAAACTCAGAAGGGGAGTCCCAAGATGCTTATGGGTATATTAATCTTGAGATCAAAATATGAGATGCTTTGACACACACTAACTTTCATATGGTCAAAGAATACCCGAATTATGATATGGTTTTGGGGCCCTCATGGATACATAGTAACAAAGCAAAGCTGGGAGTATGTCCTTTGCCAGTGACTGTACCTGAAAGTATTTCGAACATGTTGTCCAAACCTGAAGACTACTTGATGCCGTATCAAAAACTCGCAAATGTGACGCAACTACCTGGAGAGAGCGCAACAACATTTGTTCGCACGTTCCGGATACAAAGTAAGTCTTATTGAACAACCTTTTTTGCGACTAGTCACTCCTCCTTCCGCCAAAGCATGGGGACTCGATCCGACTTTTAACCCTGCTGTCAATAGGAGATGTGAATGGGATGCTGGGCCTTTCAAATATTTTATCAAATGTTTAGAAGCTGTCTCAGTCAAAGATAATGAACCTAAAAATCGAGTAGTTGTGTAACACCCAAACCCATTTCAAGTCATAGATATGGTAGCGAGGGTAGCTACTCAACCTGCTCCTTCCAATTCCGCATAAAGGGAAGACGAGACGTACCTAGTGGCAGAAGTTATCTTGGGAGGTTACTACAAGCTCATCAATGCTGACAAGTTAGAAGGCGTGGTAATGCACGCCCGGTGGCTCAAGCCCTTTAATACCTAAGATGTCGTGATGCCTTTTCCCTCCAACGTTCTCTTTAGTATTTGATTTCGCAATTTCTCTTTTTCATGCAATATTTGTAATTCCTCCAAAATGATTGCACTGCTTGAATTCATAATTAGGTTTTTAATTCATAAGTTAATCGAAGCATCATTTCCTTTTAATTTTTAATTTTTTTTTACTCCTTAATCATCTCAAGGAAAAGTCTCGAGTAAGCCCAAACCCTCACAAAATCATTAATGTTAGAGCATAGCTCGGTTGAACCCACCAAGCGTTGGTATGTCAAGTTTGGTTGTCATATTTTAGTGAGCCAAAACTTATTTAAGAGTCTCTTGATTAAATGTACTAGAGTCAACTTCGTATAGGTTAGCTTAAAAGTATTAGGATGAGACATTACAAGTATTGTGAAGAATTGAAGAAGTGAAGAAGTACGGAGCTACAACCACAACATCATCCTTCCACTTGAGGTTAGTGATATTTGGCTTGAACTCTTTCATTCCCTAACGTATCTTTCAAGTCGTGCATATTGAAAACATAAAACTGTGAAGCATGAACACTCTAGATAGATATAGTATTAAGGAATACAATATGAGGTTTATTGCTTAACCATTAAACTTTGTATATAAGACATCAACATAATCGTATGAATGCTATTATGATTATGTATGGGTGTGAGGTGAGGATTTCATCCTAGGAAACAATGTTTTTACATGTGTTTTAAGAAAGTAAGTTCATGATATGTGTTGTGAACCAAAAAGGAAATCGCCAGACGTTATTGGGGATGTTCTTCATTGCATATCTTATGAACGACCAATATGTGTGATTAGTATAACCTCTCATGACTTGTTTGTGTTCTTGATAAAACTATTCACATGAGGCCCGACTTATGTATTGGTATGACTTTTATTAGTGAAACCGATCTTAAGTAATCACCTGGGGTATGATCGGGTTTGTGTGTCTGACCAAATTTGGGAGAGTGGAACCGATCCTAGTACGAGGTGCAGTACATCACAAAGGGTAACCAATCCTTGTATGAGGTGAAACAAAGTTTATAGAAGAAAGGGGAACCGATCCTATGAACATGTGCAACACGTTTTTAGGCAAAGGGGAACCGATCCTATGGACATGTGCAACACATACAAGTTAGATACCAAATATACGTGGGTAACCGATCCTAGTACCTAGTCAACCGAAAATTTGGTAAGCTAGTGTAACTATGCACAATACTCACATGGAGGTAGAATCGAAACTTTTTTTGGTAGAACTGTTACACCCATGATTTGTGATTGAGTGTTACTTGATTAATCACATAGTTCTTGAAAGTCAGATGAACCAATTCTAAACTTGTTTGGAAGTGTGGTAAATCGGTTTCAAGTGAGTAAGTATGATGTAGCGCCCCCAAAGCTAGCATCTAACTAATCCAAGAGATTAACTAAATAAAGAGGCACTAAGGATCTAATACATCTATTAAAACAACAAGAAAGAAGTTCTAAACAAAGATTAACCCGAATCTAAACCCTCTCTGAAATAAATACAAGAACTCCTCTCAAATGTTACATATTCAATAGTGATTTGGTTTACAAATAAAATATAAACACAAAATAAACATAGCGGAAGCTAACTAACTAACGTAACTAATTCTTCGAAGCTTTCATCGTCTCGTGCACATCTTGATCTGTCTCTGAAACTGAAAGTGGGAATGTGTGAGCACATCATCCCTAAAAGGGGTGCCCAGTAGAAATAACATTTAACTTTCAAGTAATCATATGCAAGATTTGGAAAACAATACATGTTTTCCGAAACAATAAACAGTGATCAAGTCACAGAAACAAACAAACATGTATATGGACAAACTCCTTCTTCAAACAATGTATAATATTGATGCCACTTCCACACCGAATACTAATATTGATGCCAATTCCACACCAAATACATAAAAGCTCATAGGTATAAATGCGAATGAGCGTATCCTATATACCAATGATACATATTGATGTATGTACCTTGGTGACTATTATTATAGAGGCGGAATTCAGAATAATAATAGACAAAAACTAGAAAACAGAACACACTAGAAACCAGTTCCGAAGAAATATATCTTCTCCAGATTATAAACAAGAAAACTATTGCAATTCTTTCTTTGTTACGCTCACAATCTCTCTAGGTAAATAACCTTAAACTATTTGCTAAGCTTGCTTTTACAATAATTAATATTGCCTCACAAACTTATCTCTAGGTATGTGTGTTCAACCTCCCATTCTAGGTGTCAAACCTCACTCTCTAGATTGTCTTAGCTATGAGCTAAACATCTTTATTTATAGCTTTAACAGATTCCCAAACCTTATAGGAATATATTTCCTTATCTAGGAATTCCCTTTATAGGTATATTTACCTTTCTAGGAATATTACCTTGTTTATGAAGTATTTCCTTATCTTGGCATACTTCCTTACTTTGGTTTGGTTTCCCAAACCTCTTAGAAATTTATTTTCCTTTTATAGGAATACTACCTTAGATCAGTAATCCCTCCTAAATTATAATTATATCCTCAATCCATCTTGAGGATCACTAGTTCCCGGAGAGAGAAAGATACACATGTATAATGCTTCCCCACTCAATAACTTGAACTCCTGTGAAAGCTACATTTGGAGGTTAGGGAACTCAAGAGTTCCTTTCACCCTGCTGAACCATCTCTCCTTCCTAGGAACTTGACTTTGACTTCCAATTAGAAAAGCGTCCTTATCTTCTTATCTTATCTTAGTCACTCTTCGCTCCGTAATGCAATCCTCTTCAAGTGGTTCTTTTCTATCAAACCACAAGTCTTCCACATGTGTCAAGATCATCTTATCATGTTCAACATCTTCAACCTTTATAGGTTGTCTTCTTGTTATTTGGTTAAGGTTTCCAAACAAACTCTACTCGGCTTCTCCTCAAAAGAACGGGTTACAAGGAGAATAAACTTCATACTAGCATTCACCAACCGTTTAGCCTATGTGGTTGTAATCAATCTCGCTCCATCAAAAGGAGAGTTTATAACTCATATTACAAAAGCTTTCCCATCTTTCGTAAAGGTATACTTTTGGTTCCTCCTATGTAAATTCACATCTCGATCCCATAAGTAAGGACTACCAAGTACAACCTGACAAACATCTAATGGAACCACATCGCATGTAACCTGATCAATATATGACTCATCAAAATAAAACTTGAATGTACACTATTCTGAAACCTGTAGCCCACCTTCCTTTTGAAGCCATCCTAAAGGATAGGGTTTCGGATGTTTGAAAGTCTTCAAACCCAACTTATGTACCAAAGAATGTGAAAGTAAATTCTTTTGGCTTCCCAGGTCAATAACAACATCTATAAGTGTTGTCTTAACCTGTATCTTAACTGTGAAGAGTCGTTCCATAAGGTCATCTTTTAAAGTTCCTTCTTTTTCTCCTGTCATAAGGTAGATCTTTGAGTTGGGTTCCGTTAGTCCTTGGACTTCTATTGGAGCTTGTGTGACTAGTGATGCCTTCTTGGCTTCTTTATTCTGCAACCCTTTTGGTTTTAGATTAGGATACTTCATCCAATACTTGTCGACAACATGTCATGTTTGTTTGCAATGAGTGCAAGTCAAACCTTCTTTGTCTTTAGACTTCATATCCTCTTTGCTCCTTTCATCTCCTTTAGCGAAGAAACCTCTAGACTTCCCCTTAGTGTTCCCTCAACATCATATTTCTTAAGCCTGCCTTCAATGGCATTAGCTTTTATGCTTGCTTCGGAGATAGTATCCACCGAAAACATCTTCAACTCCTTCCGTATATACTCATGAAGCCCGGAAATATACTTCATATAGATATCATAATCTTCCAAGTCTAAATCCAAAACTATAGCTTGATTATGAAATTTCGAAGTATATTCTTGCACGGTTTGGTTGTAGGATTGCTTCAAGTCATACCACTTGAACCATCTCTGTTCAAGGTATCCAATCGGATAAAATTATTTCATCACAACTCCCTTGAATCCCTTCCACGACAATGCTCCCTTACTTAGGTATTGCCTTTGATAAGCTTTCCACCATATTAGAGCATGATTTGAAAGCTTCAATGCCGCAAAAGATATCTTCTCCTTCGAACCATATTCAAAGAAACAAAAGTACGTCTCTAGACGCTCTATCCAATCATCTAATTTCTCTACATCGACACTTCCATCATAAAGTGGAATATCAACATGGAAATCAATTTTTAGATTCTTACCATGATTCATAAACTTACCACGAGGTTTTATTGCTTTTGTGCCTTTAAGAATCTCATCTTCTTCTTCCTCTTCACTTTCTTCTTCTACCTCCTCACCCTCTTCTTCTGAACCCCAAGATGGAGATTTATTTTTCGTAAGTTTCATATTTGGTGTATTGGAACGAATACAAGCAACCAACTCATCCAGGGTAGTTTGAATCGTCTTCATCTCTTTTTCTAACATACCTTCTCGTCGATAGTTTTGGATCTGAAACCAACTTGATACGTATTGATCTCTGTACCTTGGTGACTATTATTATAGAGGCGGAATTTAGAATAATAATAGACGAAAAGACTTAGAAAACAGAAGACACAAGAAAGTAATTCGAAGAAATATATCTTCTCTAGATTATGAACAAGAAAACTATTATAATTATCTCTTTGTTACGCTCACAATCTCTCTAAACAGTTGATCAACCTTAAACTGTTTGCTAAGCTTGCTTTTGAAATAATCAATTGCCTCAAAAACTTCTCTCTAGTTGTGCGTGTTAAACCTCCTTTTCTAGGGGTAAAACCACACTCTCTAGATTGTCTTAACTATGAGCTAAACATCTATATATATAGCTTTAACGGTTTCCCAAAACCTTTTAGGAATCTATTTCCTTATCAAGGAGTAATTCCTTTTCTAGGAATATTACCTTGTTCTAGGAATATTCATTATCTAGGAATAGCTTCTTTTCTAAGTATATATTTCCTTATCTAGAAATATTGCATTGTCTAGGAAATATTCCTTTTCTAGGTAGATTTCTTTAACTAAGAATATTACCTTGTTTAAGAATATTTCCTTATCTAAGAATACCACCTAAAAATCAGTATTCCTTCCTTAAATTAGAATTATATCCTCAATCCTTCTTGAGGATCACTAGTTCCCGGAAAGAAGAAGATACACATGAATCATCCCCCTCCCCCTCCTTAAGAACTTGAACTCCTATGAAAGTTATATTTAGAGGTTAGGGAACTCAAGAGTTTCTTTCACCCTGCTGAACCATATCTCTTTGCTAGAAACTGGACCTTAACATCTAATTTGAAAAGCTTCCATATCTCTTCGTCTTGTCTTAGTCAATCTTCGCTCCATAACTCAATATTGTTCGAGTGGTTCTACTTCTTCTTCTTCATTCTTTTCTTCAAAAACACCAGACAAAAACTTAGTCTTCTTCTTCGTTTTCGGCTTGGATGTATAAGATTCCTTGTCTGTTTGTAGTGCATCCACCTTTTCTTCCTAGTTTGTGGTTTTCTTTTCTTAGGATCATCATCTGACTTCGTCATCCTTGATCCCCTTATTCCTTTAACATCTTCTTTCTTTTCGAGTAACTCACAAAGTTGTTTGTAGAGAGATCCAGTGAAGACCATAAACCACGGGAATCTTCCCCAAAAGAAACAAACCTTGCTCTGATACCAACTTGATACATATTGATCTCTGTACCTTGGTGACTATTATTATAAAGGCGTAATTCAGAATAATAATAGACGAAAACTAAAAAACAGAATACACTAGAAACCAGTTCCGAAGAAATATATCTTCTCTAGATTATGAACAAGAAAACTATTACAATTCTCTCTTTGTTACGCTCACAATCTCTCTAGGTAAATAACTTTAAACTATTTTCTAAGCTTGCTTTTACAATAATTAATATTTCCTCACAAAATTATCTCTAGGTATGTGTGTTCAACCTCCTTTTCTAGGTGTCAAACCTCACTCTATAGATTGTCTTAGCTATGATCTAAACATCTCTATTTATAGCTTTAACGGTTTGCCAAACCTTATAGGAATCTATTTCCTTATCTAGGAATTCCCTTTCTAGGTATATTTCCCTTTCTAGGAATATTACCTTGTCTAGGAAGTATTTCCTTATCTTGGCATACTTCCTTACTTTGGTTTGGTTTCCCAAACCTCTTAGAAATTTATTTTCCTTTTATAGAAATATTGCCTTAGATTAGTAATCCCTCCTAAATTACAATTATATCCTCAATCCATCTTGAGGATCACTAGTTCCCGGAGAGAGAAAGATACACATGTATCAACCACAAATGGAAATCCTTATTTCCGATAACAATTCATATGACAACAAACATTACAAGTACTTTCCAAATCATGGAAAGATTAACAGAATGAAAAGAATTATCGTAATGCAAATTAAACAAAACATGGAATGCAGAAACAGACAATGCATGAGTTTTATAAGCATAAACTTTTGTAAAAGAAACAACAATGGTTACAAAAGAGTTAAATGTATTCCCACCTATTTTGGTGACAGGACACGCCTACCTCGAGATCCACGATCCACTGGTTCGTCCTTTGAATCGATAGTTGTTAACATAGACTAACTATTAATCACACTAAAAGTCTAAGAAACTAGCCACAACGGCTCACACAAGAATCAAACAAGTTTATCTAATGGTTTTAAGCCCATTTATGGTTCTATATCTCTTTATTATCTATCTTTAATATAACTAAGAGTTTACTAATCCAATTAAGTTGATTATATAGTTCATTAGCCAAGTTTTATGAATATCTACAACTTTGTAGAAGGAACCAAATGCTAATTCAGACCCCAAGTGGTCCAATTCATCAAAATAGGAAAACTAGTTCTAAGCCCAAGTCCACAAAAGTTATCTAACGGTGACTAACGATCAATGTCAACCAACAGTTAATGTCAGTCAACAGAGTCAAGGTCTGGTCAAGTCTACGGTCAACATAGTCGAATCGGTTAACTCCTTTGAGTCAAGTCTGGTCTGGTCTAGTCACTGAGTTAACTCAGTCAGATAACTATGTCAGGTGAGTCTAAATCAGTCAGACATCTGACTGGTAATAGGGTTCTGGCACAGGCCATTACACAACCCAAGGACACTAATGCATAGTCATTATGCAATACACTAATAGAGTGTTAGTCCTTAAGGGGATTGGGGGAGTTGGGTGTAGTTGGGTTTTTTCCCGTTAGTCGTGGGGGAGTTTGAGGGAGTCTCTCAATATCCCCGTTAGTCATGGGAGAGTTTAGAAGAGTCTTCCACACTCCCTAGAAAACCCCCGTTAGTCATGGGAGAGTTTGAAGAAAGCTCTTGAACTCCCTGTTAGTGGTAAAACCCTAGAATAATAGGGAGTTGATTGTTTTGGGTAGTTCTGGAGAGTTGATAGTGTATTTTTGGATGTACACAAATCTCTCAAAAGAGTAGAGATCTAGGGGGAGTTTGGTCAGACAAAAACATAGGTATGATTTTTTTTCGTCTTGTCAGCTCCATATTTCACGTGGGATTTTGCCAATTAGGATTGATTCATCGCTTGGTGAGACCTTTAAAGTATGCCTACTTGATGCCTTAAAATGAATTGGTAGGTACTGCACAACATATTGTGGATTTTATTTTCTTGTTGGTAGTTTAATCCCGTCAGATTGTGTAGTTAACTTTCTCTTTTGCGTCCACATCCATTCCTTGTCTCTTTAGATTCTAGACATCATAGACATAGACTAGGAGATGTATCCAAGAGATATACACAAGTGAAGTGCTTGTTACGAAAATGTAAATTTTATAAATAAAATATGTTTGTGTTTTATCAAATATGTGCCCAGTTTCTATCATTATATTACATACATTTTGTATGCTCGATTCTGAACTGCTCGACCATGAGATGTGCATAATGTGCATGGTTCACTGCTGTGAATACATTTTTCTTATTTCTGGTGATATCTTTTTAGTGAAATTTTTCTGTATTTCAACTTGTCATTAACAGTTACAGTATTTATTCGAAGCAATATTGTTGGGACAAAATCAAAATTGTTTATGGTCCATATGGTTTAGTTCAGATTTCCATGTGAAAGAATTGTATGGAGACCGTCAAAATGAAAAAAAAGAAAAGAATTATCTCGTTGCACAACAATAACATACTATTGATACAGAGCTAGGATCATTTTTACTTGCAAATGAGGATTTGTTGTTTCTTTTACTTATTAAAGAAAATGAGTTGAACTCTCTCAAACTCCCTACACTACCCCAAACTTCCTGAACTCAAAAACACCAAACTCTCTAAAACTCCCTACACTCTCTCAAACTCTCTCAAAATCCCCAAGATTCAAAATACACTCAACTCCCTCCAACTCACCCGAGGACTACCCCCCCTGTAAGACTCTTAACTATAGTTTCTATTAAAACAGAATTCTATAAATCAATACAGTTCTCAATTTAAAACTTCATAATCAAATTACAAATATAAATAAAGCCTGCATGCAATTCAGCAGTTCCCAACTTCTACAAGAGAGATTCAACTCCATACACTCATTTAAACCTCATTCCAATACTTCAGTCACATAACTTCTCATGTTGGGTCATATCAGTTCTAATTCAATTCATTCCAGTTCATATCAACTTATAATCCTTAATATCACTATAGTTGCAGGAAAACCTACACTACACCCTTTATAAGAATTCACAATAATCAACACATATTTAACGATTAAAAACAACACTTTATTATCTGATTCTCAGAAATGTTTACAAGAAATAGAAGAAATCAAGAATACAACCTCTCTTTGAATTTTCTCTCTCCTCAAAACTTTCTTAATGCTCAAAAATTCCTCCCCCTCCTCTGAATTTAATGTCTCTTTATATAGGATGGTTACATAATGGATGACAGCTAAGCTGTCCTTTAATTTCGGATCTGACACGCGATCTTCTCGCAGCAATGATAATGCTAATTCTCGCAGATGATATAACCCTCGCAAAATTGTCATACTCTTCTCATGTTTCAGCTATCGTCATCTGCTACGTCATTCTTTGAGTCATTCTACGACACTCGCAGCGTGTTGTTGAAGAACTCGCATACGAATTCGCAGAAGTGTTGTAAATCTCGCAAGAATAATATTATGGTGATATTCTGGTCCTACATATTTCCTCTTCTCAAGCCTTTTCTGCGAAGGAGAAAAGATCATGAGAAATAAAATGTCGCAACTATTCGCCTTGTCACATTCTTCTGTTCTGACACGTTTCTGCATTCTTTGCCAGATTTTTTACACGTATTTTTCTCCCATTCAATTCCTGACACGTCCTTTTCGACCACTACGTTTCAAATGTTCATGTATTTTCTTCGCATTGAATACATTTATTTTCTCGAGAATCTTTGCCTTCTATAAATACTTCCTTCATTCTTTTCTTTCCTTCTTTTTACTTCATTCTTTTCTTTCCTTCTTTTCCTTCATTCTTTTCTTTCCTTCTTTTTACTTCCTCTTTCTTCTCTCTGCAATTTTACTATTCCTCAGTGAATTCCAGATCTGCTACTATTGAAATTTTTTCTTTCGATCTTTTACTCTTTCAATCTTCATTCCCATATTAAGAAAATTTCTCCAGCTGGTCGTAAATATCTGAAAGACTTTGAGAAGATTCAAAAAGAACTTCAGAACAGAGGTTTTACTTTATCTACCATTACTGATCAAAACCCTAAGGCTGAGCTTTCTGTAAAATTATTTTCTGATCATCCATGTAATGGCGAGAAAATTATAGTCTCGCTAGGTCAACTTGAAGCTGATCTTCCTATTCCTATCTATGACCCTGAGCTTCCTTTATTCTATGAAATACTCTCTCATGAGAAGTTCTCGCGGGCGGTATATCAGTTGAGTAGGGATTGCATTCGCTTAATGATTGAGTATGCTACTCGCGGTGCTGGTAAAGAATCTCGCTATCCTGATACCGCGAAGAATCCTAAATTCAAAGATGTTCCAATTGTTCTTGCAAAGTACACTGTAGAGAATTTCTTCGCAAACTATAACATAATAATTATGAGGAGGGATACCACTTGTTGGGGTGTCCACTTACAAAAGAATGATGATGTTTCTAAAGACAAAGTTCTTATGTTGGACATTGATTGGCATCCGGGCAACAATACATCCCCTCTCCATTCCAGTGATGACAAATGGTATATTCTTCCCTTATTGTTAGAAGGTCCATACATTTCTGGTTCTCATACTTTACCCGCGAGTCTCACAAATTACCAACCATGGGTATTCTGCTGGCCTGAAAAGAATAAGGAGGAATATTCCTGAATTTTTACTTATTTCTATTTTCCTCATATTCTTACGTATACGCTCGCTGACTACTCCAATATTTCCAGATTAACAGATTGAAGGCTAGTTACAAGAAGTCAGGGAAACCTAGTACTTTATTAGCTATCCAATCACTCACATATGAGGTAAGAAATATTCCTTTATTATTCTTAACAATATATTGTTGCCTCTATTTCTTACCATTATCTGTGTTTGAAGATTATCGAAGAAATAAAACCTGTGAAGATCGCGAAGACTAAGGGGAAAATCAAAGGTTCTTCTCGCAAGGATAAATCTATTGTTCTTCTCAAAGAGAAATCCACCGTTCCTCTTTCAAAGAAAAGAAGAATCCAATATACTTCCCCTTCATCATCTCAACCTAATGAATAAAGTTCTCATGATGATACTGATAATGATGATGATGGTGATTTTGATGCTGATATCCCTTCCGCGAGGGAATCCTCCCAACCTGAGTCTTCTATGTCTCAGCTATCCAACATATTTTCTGATACTATGCTTGGTATGGGGAATGATGCTCTTAGAGACACATTCCAAGCTCTCGCAAAGATCTGCGATGCTTCCATATTAGTGTACAATGAATCTCTTCAAGGAGTTTCAAGATCAGTGACTCCCAGCTTCTTAAATTCACTAAGCATTTTGGTATGTTCTCATTTCTTCGCCACATTTGTATAATTTCATTTCTTCGCGGGATTTTAATTTATGTTTATCTTGACAATTTTTTGTTTTCCCTCGCAGGCTGGAAGATCTTCTTTTATTATTGCCTCAAACTTGGAGAAAAGGCGTGCATCCTTTCACAAGAAGAACACTGTTCATCGCAAGAAGAATGAGGAGTTAGAATATGAGTTTGCTAATCTCCACGAGAAGGATGGACAGATGGAATCTGAACTTGTTAGTCTTCACGAGAAAAATAAAGAATTAGAATCTGCCTCTGTTGATCTTGGCAAGAAGAATAAACAACTAGAGAATGATCTTTCTCATCAACTGCTCAAAGTATCCAATCTTGAAAGTGCCAATAAACAACTCTTAGGTATGAGAATTTTCCTCTTTTCTTTCATATTTCTACTTTCCATTACTCCTTCTTATTTGATTTACCATTCTCGCAGACATTTATGGTTTCTCTGATGAGGCTTCAACCCTTCGTTCTTTTCATGAACCAATAGATGATGATGCTCTTCTATAGCTTCTCAATAACTCTTTGAATAATCCCTCCAATGATAAAATTAATTCTCTTTCCATAGATGAACTCAGGTCTAAGCTTCGCCTCTTATAAATTGACCATAGATATTGTTTAGACATGGCTAACAAATTCAAACTCTTTTACCACAATTCTAAGGAAGATATTAAAACTTTGAGGGATAACAACAGTACTCTCTCAAATGCCAAAGATCGTATATCTAGACAAGGAGCTCAAACTTTAGCGTATTTTCATAAAACCCTTCTTGAAGTCCAAATTGAAAGGGATAGACTTATCTGCGAGAAAAAGGTTCTTGTTGAAAGGGAAAACCAAATTCGTTCCCATCTTCTTATTAATAATGATGATGAATTTGCCTGGGCTGCGAAGATTCTTGACAACGCCGGAACTAACTTAGGTGTAGATGTTAGTCTTCATGTTGAACAAGCGGCCTTAATTAGAGACATGATTTCTGAAAGAGAAGGTTATTAACTATTCTTCCTCATTAATTTCTTGTCTTTATAGGGTTTTTTTTTGCAAAATTTCCAACTTGTTGTTATATACTCGCAGGGGTTGAGAAGAGATATTCTGAAATAATTGGAGAACTTGAAGCCGACAAGGGTCAACTCGCAAAGACTCTTGCTTATCGCAATGAAAAATATTCAAGATTGAAAGACCAATGAAAGATCACTGCTGTGAATTTTAGTAATATCCTTGTTGGTGTTCGCAATGACTCCGTCAAGAGGGTCTGTGATGATCATAACATTTCTCACTATTTGTATCCTTGCCTCACGGAAGAAGTTCCAACGAATACTCCAAATCTTGTTATCTCTGACAGTGAATCCATAGAATCTGACGAAGATGAAGGATATAGTGAAGATGATGGTGAAGACGAAGAAGGAGAAAAATATGGGGAGGATGATGATGGATCTAACTAGTTTTGTTTCTCCTTTTCAATCTTCTTGTAATATTTGTACATTTATCTCCTTCTTCTTGTGATATTTCTGCGAATTTCTCCAGCTTCTAAGGTTCCTTGATGTATAGATTTCTTTTGCTTGTATCTGTATAAATTAGAGAACAATTCTTTTTTGCCATATGATTAATCAACATGATCATTAATTTTTAACTATTTGCGTAAATCTACCATATAAAGATGAATAATAATTTTATCATTTTGTTCATTCCCATACTTGCCTTTGTTATTCATCTGCAATATGAAAGATTGAGCATATTAATGTTGAATAAAATATGTTTGTAAATTTTTCCTCAACCTCCGCGTAAATGGCGCAGGTTATGTCTGCATAATCTCATGATCTCTTGTGGTCTTATTTTTCCTTCCTAGTTAAAGGTCTTATTTAGCCACTTTTTTATTTTTGGCGACAAAATCGCATGTACAAACCCATTGATCTTGTCTTATCCTTGTTTTTTCAATTTATTGCGACAATATGATAGGCCTAAGTTCTCTTGGGAGAACAAAGCCCCGTGACATTGCCGTCTTGCGATGAAATCGCAGGACGTATTTATACTTTCATGTAAAAACCCATTGATCTCATCTTAACTTTTTCACATGGCTTGTTGCCTCTGTATAATATTTGTCACACGACAATATGACAGGCCTAGATGTTCTTGCGAACATAAAGCCCCATGACATTGTCGTCTTTAGACACTTATCAGCTCCCTAATGGAGGATGCCGCCCTTATCTTCCCCCTGGTTGCCTCTTCAAGGAGGTCACATCGGCTATACAAGACTAGCTCCCCACATCTGGTCTTAACAACAACCAGTTGTTTTCGCAGCCTCTTATCCTTTTTGCCTATATGGCTTATAGTTACGAGACTGCACCCTAAGTGGGGTTTTCTTCGGGCCGAGTGCATCATAGCCAAGACTTTCCAAGAATGGCCATGGTAGTTTCGTACGCCCCGGGCACCCTTGGCTCAACCGTGTACCTCGGCACCTTGGTCATACTCTGCACTCCTTAGGAGAGACCCTCGGTCGTCCAACCTGGGTATAACCTTATATATATAGTTGAAAATCCAAGGTACCTCTCCTGGATAGGTATCTCTCATGGAGATGGACCCCATCTCTCCATGACTCAGGTTCCAGCAGCGGTATAACCTTATCCTTGAGCCTAGCAAACAAATACCCCCTTATATGATGTACTTTAGGTCTTACATTTGCCTCTTGCGAAATTTTATTCGCGAACTAGGGTGTACGCCATAAAGGTTCGTCACATTCTTATATGTCATTATTCTTTGATTATCTCTTTTTTGCATTTCAGCTCTTGTATGATTTTTCAATTTCATATTTTTCATTGAAACGAAATATTCTTTTGAAACATTCTCTTCAACAAATCATTTATACATTTCTTAAATTTCACGATTTGAGAAATTTTACCTTTCTGCTTCTGCCTTTTTGTTGCGCTTTGCTATTTTCTCTCCATCTGCGAGGCGCTCTCTATCAATAGTTTTTAGTATGTGTTGACTTTGCAGCATTCCATCTTCTCGCCGTTCTATTGTATCAACCATTAATTTGTCACTTCTTTGCTTCTGTTTGATGTTATGCTTCCAATTTCTATTCCTCGCAGCTCTTTCTTCGCAAGATTCCATGTCAATTTCATAGCACTTCTTTCCCTCAATCCAATATCTCTTTGTAACTCCAACACCACTAGGATGAGGAAATTTAATGCACTGGTGGAAAGTTGATGCTACACCTAAGATCCCATGTAGCCAAAGCCGGCCAATCAAGGCATTATATGGCGATTCTACGTCGACAACACAGAATTGAATCTTAGAAGATATTCCCTTCAAGGTAATCCGCATTGTAATTTCCCCTTTGGGCTTGTTGGCAGTACCATTAAAACCATAGATTTTATAATTTGATGGTATTAGATCTCCGTCTCTTCTTCCCATGGTTTTGTAAGTATGATAAAATAAAATATCTAATGAACTTCCCGTGTCAATCAAAAATCTGTTAATGGCCCAAGAATCTTCAGTTTCACCATCCTCATTTTCTTCATCTTCTTCTTCTATTTGTTTTGTATTTATTTATAATCTTAACACTAGTGGGTTGTCATGCATCTCGCTAGGCTCTGGTACTTCTTGCGCAGTGAAAGAAATAGTTTGCTTTTGCCACTCTTCTAATGGAGAGACTCTCACGATATTCATTATCTCTCTTCCATTCGCGTCTCTCGCGAAGACTCTGCTTAGAACGTTGTCGTGGAAATCCTCAATAGTCTTGTATGAATGTATGATGGAATTACAGAACAGATTCTTCGCCTTGGCTCCAACTTCTATCACAAATGTTTCTGCTCCTTTTGCAGTATTTACTCTGCGAACATCTGGTGCTGGTGGTAATTGTTGAGATTGCAGATGTCCTATTAGAAAATGATTTAACTTTCCCTGATCAATCATCCTCAAAATTATTCTTGTTACATTCTTGCAATCATTTATTGAGTGGCCGTGAAAATGATGGTAAGGGCAAAATTCTTGATTTCGATTATTTGGATGTGGCTCTTTTCCCATATTCCAAGGTGATGGTATATTTTCCATCAAAATAATAACCTCCCAAATTTTTTCTATACTAGCATTTAGAGGTGACATTTTAATTCCTTCCCATATTATCTTCTGACTCCCATGCCCTCTATAATAATTTTGTCTCTGGCCTCCATAAGTCTCCTGTGGCTAATCAAGTCTTTGAATTTTATTATTCCCACTTCGATTATAATAATTCTTTTCTCTTTCAAATTCTTCTTGATCGCGACTTCCCATGGCTACCAACTTCTGTTGACTATCAATCACCATTTTTTCTTGTTTTGGCTGCGAGGTGCTCTCCACAGTATTGATTATCTTAGGAAGTAAACTTCCATTTGCTGCAATTGAACTAGTGTTCGAGATGGGATAAGATTCCATCTCATTCTGTTTCTCCTCCAAAGCAATGTATTCTTCCTGCAATTCTCGCAGCTCAGTCATTGTAATTGTATTTTTGACTCTAAAAACTTGAATATATAGCAAATTAGTTGCAAACATAGCGTTAATGAAAGACAAAATGAGTTATCTTTCATCCACTCTTCCTTCCATTTCACTGCATATTGTCTTCCATCTTATGGTTAGATGTTTCAAACTCTCGATAATCCTCTGCTTTAGCCCAAATACATCTTCAATGCCGGGTCGCGAAGAATTGTTGCTTATATACGCCCCTAAGAACGTGGTTTGTAGATGATTGAAACCAGTTATAGTGTTCTTGGGTAACCCTGCAAACCATTTCAAAGCTTCGCCAGTTAGGATGGATGCAAAATATTTGCACAATACATCATCATGGTTTTCCCACTGCAACATACGCCTAACATAATCCTTGATATGTTGAATAACACAAGTAGTACCATCAAAAATACTGGTTAATGCTGGTAAGTTGCACTTTGGGGGTATTCCTCCTAACTGTACTTCTTGGGTGAATGGAGTTTTCGCAGCTTCTTCAATTGCTTCATCAAGTTATCTTCTGCCTCCTTCTCTTCTATTACTTAACATTCCCCTCATTTCTGCTAACTCTCTTAAGATCTGTTAATTCCCAGTCGAACTTTGCTCCATTGGCCTTTTCAGTGCAGCTTCCCTTCTTTTGTGTTCATGTCTTTTTTCCTTGCGAGAGTTTGTGCTTCTTCTTCAGTATTTTCATTCTGCATTCTCTCACGATTTTCTTCTTCACCTCCTTCTTGAATTCGCAACTGCTGATCTTCCATTGTCTCCTCTGCGATCTTCTTCATCTCTCATCGTTTCTCTCCACTGTCTTTTTATTCTCCTTTGTATTCTATCATATTCCTCATTGATATTATCATTGTTGCGATTTCGTGCGCTCTTTCTCGATTGTCATGATTATTTTGACATATTGCTTCTTGAAATTCTTATTCTTCCACCTCTTCTCTCAATCTTTCTCTCTCGCAAGCTAGACGTGCTTGTTCAACATAATGTCTCTCAATTTCATCCTTTATTATTCTTCGCTTTCTTTGGATTTATCGCTCATGTAGTATTCTCCTTTCTTCTTCTGGATTTTCTCCACCATTTTGGTTATTTCCACCCTTTTGATTTCTATTATCACGTCTACCATCCAAAGTTTCAATGCGTGGAACGTAGCGATCATTAATCATTTCTTCTCCTCCATAATACTTTCTCCATTTTGATTCTGCATTCCCTCTTGAATATTTTCGCCAATATTTCTCATAGGGGAATTTCGTCTTACTTCTTCTCTAAATGACCGTGAACTTGATCTTGCAGTACTTCTTGATCTCCTACTTTGCAACCTTAAATTCTCCATTCTTAACTCGTGATTTTGTCTTGTTAGATTCGCTCGTTCTTCCGCCTACATCCTTCTTTCCTCATGTTCTCTTTGTCTTAATGCATCTAATGTTTCATTTGCGCCATCTCCGCCATCTCCATGTATTAATCCTCTGTTTATTTCTTGATTTCTTCCCTCTCGTCTTTCATCTCTTAATTGTCGATCTTCTGGTTCTTCCATTGAATCTGATCGCCAAGTATGTACGCTTACTCTATCATAATCCACATCTCTATGTTGCATCGGTGTTTGCTGATTTGGCTGTCGAACCTGATTTTCTCCATCATTCCTTGTTCTATTTCTTCTTGTTCTTATCCTTGAAGATTTTCCCATTTCATTTTTTTCTCCACCTGCAAGTCTTTTACTCCTCCTTACGGTTGTTGGTGGTTCTGATGTATTTCTTCTTCTTCTAGCCATTAATCTTAGTAAACTGTTGAAAATTGCGTAAAATCCTTCACTAATTATTCCAAACTCCTTCCAATCACAATGTCAATTTTTACCTTTTTCTTCAAATAATCATCAATTCATCCCTGTTTCTAGCGCCAAAATGTAGTTGCAGGAAAACCTACACTACACCCTTTAAAATAATTCACAATAATCAACACATATTTGAAGATTAAAAACAACACTTTATTATCTGATTCTCAGAAATGTTTACAAGAAATGGAAGAAATCAAGAATACAACCGCTCTCTTGAATTTTCTCTCTCCTCAAAACTTTCTTAATGCTAAAAACTTCCTCCCCCTCCTCTGAATCTACTGGGTCTCTTTATATATGATAGTCACATAACGGATGACAGCTACGCTGTCCTTTAATTTCGGATCTGACTCGCGATCTTCTCGCAACAATGATAATGCTAATTCTCGCAGATGATATAACCCTCGCAGAATTGTCATACTCTTCTCATGTTTCAGCTATCGTCATCTGCTACGTCATTCTTTGAGTCATTCTACGACACTCGCAGTGTGTTGTTGAAGAACTCGTAGAAGAATTCGCAGAAGTGTTGTAAATCTCGCAAGAATAATATTATGGCGATATTCTGGTTCTACAATCACAACCACAGAAAACCCAATTCAAACACTCCAACAGTAACACATAAAGTTTATTAGCACTATTAGCTGAGTAATACTCAACTGTATCACATACCACCTGCCTCAGACTCAATCCCAAAATCACCAACTCAGCACCAGTTATATCTTCACAGGGAAATAATCACTTCATCTCTAAAATAGACTCCATTACAAGATACTTCTTTAGCAATTCCAATGACTACAGATGTAAGCTTCACACCATCTGTAGTTACATTCCTTAAAAGCATACATCTAACTTTGTCTCTTCCAGACTCAACAACATTATCATCTCATTCTTCTCCCTGTAATACTCATAAAACCTCAACCCCTGTAAACATTCTTATAACAACAACATTATCTCATTTCATCCCTGCACCTTACAACACCACTACTAAAATTTGCATCAACTCATTCATATAATCTAAACACAGCTTCACTATTCAACCATATAGTTCTAGCTTCACAACTTCACCAACATAATTACCACTAATTTCATACTCTTCTCTACTGTGAATTATACAAGATACTTAAACCATCTCCATCTCATCACAAATTCTAATCAATAAAACTCAATATACTCAATCAAAGATTAAATGACTTACTAAATCAATTCAGAGAAGCAATTACCTCAAACCATTATGCTCACACACCAACCATAATAGCTTCATCATCTCCAATTTCATCTTCCCTGACTTTCTTTACAAACCCTTATTTCTTCAGTTCTTCCCCAGAACAACTCCAACATTTAATTGACTTCATCTCGTTCCTCAATAGACCAAACCCATCCTTAATTCTCCATATTCATCACCAATCCAACTTCCAGTTCATCTTGAGAAAACCCTAACTCATTGCTTCATCACCGAACCAACTTCAGAACTTCGATTAAACACCAACCCCTTTTATTCTCAAACAGTCTCTCACTCGCTGGGAGAGGAAGAAAAACAGGGGGAAATAAGAAACAAAAGAAGAAAGAGAAGAAAGAAGAAGAATAGTAAAGGAATTGAGTTTATCTTCTCGGTGGGTAAAGATAAGGCCGACCACAATTTCTTGTACACCCAATGTTTGGATACGGGCAGCCCAGGTCAGTCCAAGGCAAAAAGATCATTATTCCCTTCATATTAGTCTTATGATATCTTCTTCGTCCGGTGTCCGAATGACACGTTCGAGTAGTCCATTTCACATAACTTTTCGAGACCTATTCAGCGGTACTAGCTTCCTATCTAAATCGTTGTTAGATTAATTTCTATTAATTAAAATTTGTATTAAACTAATTGAGTTATTATCGGCTAATTCGTCACTTGACTAGTATAATAGCGTTGACGAGCTTGAGGGTCTTTACATATGAAAAAATGACTTACAATAGGAAAGATGTCGACACACTTTGAACACGCGCATTAATGTGTATCTTTTATTGTTCAAATATATTCCTTAACAGCTAAGAAGGAAGTTAATCCCAAGATCAAATTTAAATAAGTTAAGAATCTTTTAATTAAGGTTTTTTATTATATATGGAAAATATGAATTAGTAATGTGCATTTGGTAGTTAAAGATTTTCCAAGGAGATTTCAATCATAAATTTGGACAGTGCATTTTCAGGAATTATGAAAACCGAATTTGGAATAATATTGAATATCTTGAGAATATTTTTGGTTTTGGAAATTCCTTGGTGTCCAAACTTCCTTTTCTATAAATACTTTGAGTTTGCATTTCTAGCAAACTAATCCTTCGTGATAGTAAACTTCCTCTATTGTACTGTTACTGGTGAAGCCGCCTATTCGGAGAGGATAGTAACCTAATTAGGAGAAATCTCTTACGACCGCATAGTTTAAAGTCTTCTTTGGGATTGAGAAGTTCTAGTGCGTACCCTTGGTGGGAAACTAGATAATTGTGGTTTATCTTTAGTTTTCATATTGATTTGATTGACTAACAGTGGTTAAACTTTGATTGCACCTAGTTTGTTTATGCTTGAGAATCTTCTCTTCTGATATAAGATTCACTCAAACTAGTTCAAGGTTTCGAAAAGGATCTTTAGACTATTGTTAGATCTGAAGACGATCTTGTGATAATCTATTGTTAACAAACTCCGTTCTGTGTGTGATTGATCACAAGAGATTCAAGTAGTTGTGTGCAGGTGTTTATTGAAGATCTAAGAATATTTGAATACAAAGAAGAAAGAAAATATTTCAGACTTGGTTTTATAATCTTTGGTGTGCACAATACTTGTTTCGATAATAGAGGATCCAACTATAATCGATCTATCCTTGTGGTATTTGATAGAATAGTTGAGAAGATCGGCATCAATACATTTCCTTGAGATTAAAGGTATTGATAGCAAAATCTTAACGATTACCTTTTGGTGATTGAACATAAGATAGATATTGGAACCTAGCAAAGGAGTTTATGTTAAGATAAATAGAAGAGCCTTTGCGCAACTCATATCACTTGGTTAAAGAGAGTTGATACCAAACAGATTTGTTATTCCTCTACTGTTTGGAATATGAACCAAAGGAATTGGTCCAAGTACGTGACTTGTTTACAGGTTGGAGGCATGGGAATACAAACGGAACTAGGTGAACTATAGGTTTAGTTGCTTGGTCTCAACTATACGAAGTTGGTTTATTTTGTATAGCGGCTTAATCATGAGAGTATTCAATTCTGGACTAGGTCCCGTGGTTTTTCTGCATTTGCGATTTCCTCGTTAACAAAATCTTGCTGTGTCATTTACTTTATATTCCCGCATTATAATTATTTTATTATAATTAAAGTAAATTGCACAAACTTTAATACCTATTTACTTTATATCCAATCCTATTGAGTTTGGTTAAGTCCGAACCTTTGTATCAAGTAAACACACTTCGTTGTTGTATTGTCTCAATCTCGTATCCATAGACAATCACACGAAGTGTGAACCGATTTGTTGTATTGTCTCGACTCTGTCTATAGACAATCACTTTCGAAGAAAGGACTTATATGAAGGAAAAGTTATAGCTTGAGGTATATTTGGGTACCCTCGCCTTTTCAATTACCCATTAATTTGAAACAAAAATCAAACCATGAAAGAGACATCTCATATCTTTCAATACCGAAGAGGGGAATATGTAAAGGAAAAGAAAGAACAAGATATTAAAAGCAAAAGGAAATCATCAAGCAGCAGCACATTCTTTCTATGGAAAGCATCTTTTGTATTCCAAAAAGCAGCCTGCTTCAACGGTGAGACGGTCTCTCAATCACCACCTCTCTTCGCCTGAAGAGATCCCTGGAAGAAATTTCGCGGTCTGCAATTTTTAGGATTTCGGAGATCCCTTCATGGAACCGGTGAATCTGAAATTAGTACACGTGATACTCCCAGATAAAGACTACTTCTTCAGAAATGATGTGTCCAACTACATTGCATATGCCATCAATTAGAGATAAAGCTTCCTCACCTAACAAATCCGGCTCTTGGGTTTCTTGTTTATGGAAGTGCATGCATGATTCTTCAACATGTTTGGGAATACAATTATACATATTTAGCTGATGTATGGATCCCACTAGATAACACACGTGATGTACAAGGGAAATATCGAATGGGAATTTACAGGTTCGTGGCGTAGTTCTCAATCATTATTGTTGCTTCCCCTACTTCAAGTTGTTATTATTAGGGTTACATATAATAAATATAATTATGGAAGTGGTGTCTGTTCACATGAAAGGAAATCACATCACCACTTATGTGCCGTCTTCCCATCTATCATATCGCCTCAATAGAATGGGGAGAGCTCAGATTGCAAAATTAGGATACTAATTATGATATTTGAGGAATGAATATCATGTGCGGAGATTCTACAGTAACCTACCGAAGAGTGTTACATCTAAAGTTTCAAGATACCGCAATCTTTTTAAGAATATGGATTTCTTATCAGGAGGTTTCATTCACTTATCCAATTGGAAGCATAAAATCATGAAGACAATATGGATAAAGAACTATTATTTGATAAAGACCAGGCTAAAATCACATAAACAAAAATCACTGAATATAAAAAATTATCTGCAAGCTGCGAAAAGATGCTCATCTATGAAAGACAATAACAAAGTGGGAAATCTAGTTGTCAGGATTAACATAGGGATCAACGGCACCTTCACCGGAGTCCTATTTGGAAGCTGCTTCAAAAGCCGCTTCAACATCTTCTTCATGAGCCGCTTCAACATTCTCTCCAGGAGTCGCTTAAACATCTCCCATAGAAGCTGCACCGACATCCACTTCGGAAGCCACTTTAACTTCTTCTCTAGAGGCCGCTCCTATGTACTCTCCGGAAGATTCCCCGACATCCTTTTTAGAAACTGCTCCAACATCCTTTTGAGGATGTTCTGGTTCGTCCACATCAGAATCGAGAATTATGACATTATGAATAATTTAATCATGTTTATTTTCACTTGGGGGATGCATATGCTCAATCCTTCGTCGCTTTAGCCGAGCCACAAATCTTTCAATTCTGGCACTCATTGACTGAGACGCTTCATCGCGCCTCCACTTTTCCTCCATGCTAACCGAAGCCAGGTGTTGATGGTGGATTTCTATTTAAAGGATAAAATTGTAAAAAGCCAATTTTTGTAAGCTAACGTCCTGCAAAGGATAAAGCCTTCAGGTGATGAGTATCATCACCATATTAATTCATTGGAGCATGTGCAACCATCCCTGAGAATTAAAACCTACCCAGAGCGGAGCATGTAGCAACCATCCCGATTTTATGTAGGTTTGCATCATTACTATTAATGCTTTAATTAAAGCCTTGTGTTCGACATGCAAACACCCGTAGGCTACCTGACGGCAGGTTATATTAGCCCCGTTGAACGCATGAAAGACTACCCATGTTAGTCTCACCTGCTGAAAACAAACCCAAAAATAGATCTCATCCGTCCAACTTCGCAGGCATAGATGGAGGGTGTAGATATAGATTCATGGGGTCCTGATCATGCTACCATGATCACCTCGGACTCACCTTCATGCGTGACCGAACGGTCAAGACCAACTACAGTTGGTCCTTCCAAAACGTGCGCTCAAAGTGAGCATGACGCACGGCTAGGGTTGCTTTTAATCGTGAACGTCCAACTTCGCAGGCATAGTTGGACGGCTTAGATTATACCCTAAAACAAGTAGTGAAGTGATGATACACCATTGGCGGACCCACTTTCTACCTACATGACCGACTCCCTCATAGGCAAGCCGTGGTGCAAGAAACGATTGCCCAAACAAGGCTAGGTTAACGCCTTATGCAGGTTGAGAAGATCCAAAACGATCACGACCATCCAACTTCGCAGGCATAGTTGGATGGCTTAGATTTCGCCCAGGGTCATAGAGCAAGCATGTACATGCTCACTGTCATCCCAAGATGTTGCATACATGGTCAGCCTCCCCAAAGGAGGCGCACGCAACCCAAAACCGATCGCCCAAAGTGGCCGGTCCAAAATCCTAATTAGGGTTTGCGGCGCATATGTCGCAGAAACATCTCGAGCGTCCATCTTCGCAGGCTTGGATGGAAGGCAAATATGGAGACTTAGAGGGAACCGAGCATGCTAGCATGACCACCGTGGGCCCGACTTCATGCCTAGATGATCGGCCAAGACCGGAAGTGGTCAAGTTCCTCGGTACGCATGCCCAAAGGTGGCATGTCACGGCCCCTTCATAAGTTCTAATCTCAACCACTCGTCTTTGCCACCTGAGTCGAGTGGCTTAGATCAAATCTTTGCAAGTCAAGAAGGAATAGGCGTGAACACCATTGTACCACCTCCATGCAGGGCCAATCGCTTCCTCCATAGAAACTCCCTTAGCATGTAAACGTTTGGGTTGAAAGAGGCAGCATGCGCGCCTCCCATCCAACGATCGCAAGTAGGGTTACAAACCATCTCGTCCGTCCAACTTTGCAAGCTTGGACGAATGACTTAGGGTGCGAATCAACCATCGAACAAGGTATCACCATGATCACCATCCGTCACTCTTCTTCACAGGGTGACCGACCAAGGAGTGGCCTGCCCATACAGCCTCCAAACGGTCAGCTGAAGATGGCTGCATGCGATGAAATACCAAGTTCACGATTCACCCTGTACTATTTTATGTGGGTCCCACGATCCACACACTCGAGACATCAATCATGTCACAAAATGGGGTATTGGTCTGGCGGTTTACAACGTGAAGCATGCAACACGCCATCACAAGATCGTGTCAGGGGAACATGGGCGGTTAGCGATGATAGGAGGAGTGGGAAAGCAACCGTGTGACACTAACACACAACTCCACTTCCTCCATCACTCCACTTCCTACACTTTCCCACGAGAGACGTGATGAAGGCTTATCGACTTGTATAAATAGGTTCTCATCCCTATTTCCAACAACAACACTGAAAAACCAAGTGTTAATACCATTGTATTCAACACCCAGAGCCTGCCTGCAATATTTTCTAGCCTGCTCAACCTTCTGTTAACAAGTCATCAAATAGCCTTCACCTTCATACTCTCAACACCTTCTTCGCTTCCCTCCCTAAGATCAACCTCACATCCTTCACCTGTGACCGAAACAAATCTGGAACGGCCGTGTCTTCGGTTTAGGCCAGAATTGTACAGATTATCTCTCGAATCAAAAGTGCTCATCGTGCAGCACATTTGTTGAAGATTTAAATTCACTTCTCATCCACACACACCCAAAATTACATAAACCTTCAGAAGTAGTTTTCTCCCACAAACACCAGGAAATCTTTAACACGCTCTCGAATGATGCGTAAATATGCAAGAGGCATATCCTGTATAACCTGACCAGTTTCACAAAATGGAGGATCTATTTTAGCTAATACTTCCTCGAATGTGGTAACCCTGGGTTTGTCAACTTTGAAACTCTTCTCTAGAGAATTAGAAGAATAAACATCACCAGGAGTTCCCATCATATACTGCAGAGAAGCGTTATGGTTACATCAATAACCGACGTGGTAAAAAAAATTACCACAAGAGAACACGAAGCAATACTTGGAAAGAAGAAGAGTGCAACTCTGTGATGATTGGTATGAAAATAAAGACTCAAGTGCTCCATTTTATATTTCGAAAATCGGCAAGATCTGGAGTAGAAAAGGATTCTCTACCTTTAGTATATAAAGGCTTCAGATATGGAATATCAACCGATTAATGCTTATCTACCTGGAGACAATTGACGTATGCTAGGAGGACGATCACTACGTGCTTTGATACTTCATTAAAGGTGTCTTGCTCAAAGACCGAGCCGGCCTCTATCCTGGTAACGTGTGTCAAACTTTTCTTGTAAATTTTCTTGATTGTTACCATTTAGTACTTACCCCGCAACAATGTCACTGTTACGTGCTAAGCAGAGGACTTAATGTTGATGGTGGTTTTTAGTTCAGGGATAAAATTGTGAAACCCTGTGTTTAATGTACCGTCATTCTGCAAAGAAACAGAGCCATTTTAAAAGTGATGAGAACTTAATCCTCTTTACTTACATATGTATTAAATAATTTAGTATACTCGTATATAAAATGTATCCAGAATGGTGCATGTAGCAACAATCCCAAATATTATGTAAATTTTATTAACCTTTTTCCTGCACTATTCATTAATGTATGGCTTATTGAGTATTCTTTCCTATGCTACGTTCCCTAGCTGAACTCTTAATGTTGATATGACATGACAATTAGTGTTCACTCGCAGCTGAGTAACATAAATTTCTCGAAGTATCAAGATTAGGATCTGCATGAAAGTACTCCGATGGAAGCACACTGCGCTGCTCTCTGAAAATAAAATTAAAGAATTTTCTGTCAACACAATAAATTCATCAAATTTGAATAATTCTGTGACAACTCGCAAAATTCAAGCTTTAACATGATTAATTTCTAAAAATTAGGTTTTTGCAGCCGACACTTATATTTAAAAAATTGGCTGGTCGACACGCTTAAATTCCTAAAGAAAATCAGTCTAGACTGTCCATGTCAGTCTTAAAACAATCACGGCTACACGATTTGGACAGCCAATTTAACGAACTTTGCCTCCTCCCAGCGAGACGAAACAAACTCCATAATGTCCACCGGAGGGCCCACTACTATTCCAGCCAATCATAATCCTCTTAGCCCACCAGCAATATCCCTGATCGCTAGACAGATATAGGCTAGTCACATTGTTGAAAAGAAGTTCAACGATTTAAGACTAGCCATGACAGTTTCAAACTCATCGCATCCATCCAACTTAGCCAGCCTAGTTGGATGGCTTAGTGATAGGTGTCTAAAAACACCTCTCTAAGTATCGATTGGTTATGCTTTCTTAGCTAGTTTTCGTGCGAAATTGTATTATTATCTTTCTTTTTATAATTTTATGGGAATTTTGGAGCTTATTCCCGAAAAGAACAAGAATCGTCCAATTTATTAGAAGAGAGGAGGAATTATCATTACATGGGAAACCACATCGTAGCCGCACCGGAGTTCAAGGCAATACAACCACAAGCTAGGTGGTTTGGACTTCATCTCAAGGGTCACGCATGTGCTGTTGAAGAGGAAAAATTAATCTGTGTGTTCTCGAGATGGTAAGCTGGTCATTAATAAGAAGGGTATACTGTCAGTTCCATAGAACTGACAGTTGAACGAATTTAGGAAGAGCTGGATTATGAAATGTCATGATGGAATAAGGCCATGTTGAGATACTGTGAGAAGATGACGGCCAGGGAGAACTCGAACTGAGTAGTGACGCTGAAAGGACGATGAATAGTGCTGCTACCATGAACATGGGATGCATGGCATGCATGGTTCGTAAGGAAGCTGTGCTGGTAGTCGATGACGTTTCGGGCAGCAGTGAGAGCTATACAAGAATGCATGGTGCCGAGAGTGATCGATGATGAAGTTCAACATGATAAGGATTTTGGCAGAGATGGAGATGCTTCTGGTCGATGGCAGTAGCGGAATGGGTCATTGAAATCGATATCAGTTGAGCCCAAAAAGAGAGTGAAGTGTTGCTGCCATGAAATGGCATGCATGGTTGTGCTTGAAGTCAAGAAGATCTGGGCTTGAGATGATAGTGACAGGAGCTGGCTAGTCGGAGAGTAACACGAGTTTGACTTGGGTCGTTTGCATGAGAACTCCAGCTGTGATAACATTAGATGACAATGTATGCCATGAACTGAGCTGTGACTGACGGTTAACAGCGATGAAGAACGGGAAGCTGCCACTCGGTGACAGGGAGGATAGAGCTGATGAGGAAGCCGGGAGGAAATCGAGCTGAGGTGTTGAAACTCTGCCAATGTTGCGTAAGACAAGAATGACTAGTGTTTGAAACAACTGAGGTGAGATGTAGTTATGCATTGATGGGTGGTAACAGATGGAAGTGCTGCTGGTTATGATGGCAGCTAAGTTCGAGCTGGGGTTAAGCATAGTCGAGGAGATGCAGGCAATGATGGTCCGGTGGTTTGTGGTGATTATCGACAGCGTAGTGATGTTGGTCGAGTTGATTATGAATGGCGGAGTTTGAGAGCTCAGGGAGGCAAGAAAGGCTGCTGTTGGAGTTGAGAACAAATCAGTGAAGCAATATTTGCTGCCATTGATTATCGAGAAGTTGGAATGCATGGAGAAGACGAGGCTTGGCAGTTGATGGTGGAGCTCGAGTGACAGGGTGACGAGAGAATGGTTACGGTGCTGTTGTTGCTCGGAAGGATACTGATGGCTTGGAGTGGAGAAAATGGACAAGAGCTGTAAGAACATGTTATGTTTGCATGGCGATTCTCAGTGGAGTGCTAGTTGGAGCTGGGAATGACGCAACTGATGGATCGTAATGAACTGAGCTATGGATGCTTCTGCAGTGCTGCTGGTCGACAGCAGTAATGGATCACGCTGTTGGAAGTGTTGCTGCTGCCGATGGGAAGGTAGTTGGTTACGGTGATGGTTGGATGGAAATGGAGAGGATTCGTGCATGGCAGCTAAGCAGTTCAGGAAATGATGTTAACGGATAAGAATAATGGAGCTGCTACCATTGGCAGTCTCTGTTGGAGTTGGGTTTCGCTATGGCTGTCGTGAGTTCAGGGGTTGAGAACAAAACAAGATGCTTCCATTGCGAATGATAGCAGCAATGGAGATGAATAGAAGCCATGTTCTATAACAGTGGCTGATGATTGGAATATGTACGCTGTTGCTAAATGATGCTTGAGCTCGAGCTGGGGATGTTCAACTCACGGTGAGCTGGTGGTTGTAATGGGATACGATGGATAACAGTGAGGAACTACAATGAAGTGAATGGTAGTGACGAAGCAATGATCGAGACGTGAACTGAACTGGAGTAGATTTTACGACACTAACAAGGAAAAGAAGGGTACTGATGCTGCCCTCAGGTTATGCAAATAAAGGATGGAGGTGACTATTGGATTGAGGCTTTGCTGCTATGCTCGAGTCTGCAGTCAAGAGTACTGAGAAACAAGAATGAAGAAGTGAAGATAATGGGCTGGGCTTTTCCAGCATCCCATGACAGTTGTGAGAATTTAAGTGGGCCGGATAATCAGTTGGGTGCAAACCCAACAGGCTTTTGGCCAAGATATTCTACACGGCCAGAATTAAAACTTGACCAATCCTTGTCCGTGAGTTGTGCTAGGGATTTGGCGATATTTGCAACCTACTTCGAACGGGATTTGATGCACGGGACAATCTCCTATTTTTGCTAGGTTTACTAGTTTTCTTCAAGAGGAGGTGCACTTTCCTATTTTTGCCAGGTTTTCTAGTTTCCTTAGGGAGGAGGTTACAAAACTCTATATATAGAGAACCCTAGGCACAATCTTAATATCATATCTTCTTGGAACATATCTTGTTTTCACCGTTTTTCTCCTCCTTAGGGGGAGAACTATCTCTTTTCTATTCTTTTATATTGTAAGGATGAATTCAAAGTTCTAATTGTGAAGCTCAATTACTTGCAAGTTTGTTTCAAGTTTTAAATTGATTCATTGTGGATTGTTTTTACTATATCGAAGGTTTATGATTGGTTCTTAGATTGGTTTGGGTGTGCAACTAGATTAGTTTATTAATCATTCTAATGCTAGTAGAGAGGTGATTCGACCCGTAATTGTCTCTTATCTCCTACACAAGTAGAAATCGCAAGACCTTACGGAGGGATTCTGTGGAGCAATTGCGAGTAAAGGCAACACCAGTAAGTGGACCGAGCGTACCGAGTTTTACTACTGGGATCAAACCTAAATTCACAAATCTTAATGCGTTCTGGGAATTACATCTTGTAGTCGAGCGCTTCCGTGTCAAGGTGGTTCTTTTGAATAGAATCCGGTAGTCGAGCGCTTCCGTATCCGGTGATATATGGAGTTTTTGGGGATTGCTAAGCGTACCTGCTTTCCTACGGTTGGTGACAAGTGTTTCAAACAAGAGATAAACGGGTACAATATTGAGTTGACGGTTAGTAACTGCGAAGGATTTCTTCAATATCTTTTCCTTTTTATCCTTCTTTATTATTTTCGCCGATTTAGATAACATATCAATTGCATTACTCTTCGTGGGAACGATCTCTTACTACCGCTATATTATATTTAATTAGTGGGAAATATATTTTTATTTTGTTGAGTAAACGACGCTCACCACTTAGATGTTGTTTCGAACGACTAATGAGATTCAAGTAAGCTTACCAGAGACTCGCCTCCATCCTTGGCCAGTCGAATTGCCCACGACATGCCAGGAGCACATCAAAACGATTATTCAAAGTAGGCTGATTATGTGGCTTTGAAAACCCTAATTTGTGTCAGTGGCAACGTGTTACTGTCGCAAAATGATCATGGCCGTCCATCTTTGCTATCCAGATCGACTGGCCTAGATTTAATTTTAAGCCGCCAATGAGATGCCAGTATGATCGCCGGCAACCCACCTTTATCCCTAGACGATCGAATTGTTAACAGCCCGCAGCTAACATCTCAAATCGTTAGCTCAAAGTAGGTTGGCCACACAGCTTTAAAACCCTAAATTAAATTAAAAGAAGTATCCAACTGCTGCAAATCATCTCAGCCGTCCAACTTTGCTAGCCGAATCGGCCGGCCTAGATCTAACTTTAGGCAACCAATAACATATCGCCGTGATCACCGACCATCCTTCTTCCATGAGGAATGATCGGCCAAGCCGCGGCTTGCCTATATGGATCCCAAAAGATTACACAAAGGTGGCTAGTCGCGCTGCCTACATGAATTTTAATAGATTCAATGACAACCATTAACTACCGCAAATCATCTTAGCTACTCAACTTGGCTAGCCAATTTGACCGGCCTAGATCTAACTTGGGCCTAACGATAGGATGTTATAATGTCTACCAACCCACACCCTCCTATAGGGACCGACCGAACTACCTTTTGCATGCGTGCATAGCTCATAGAAGCTCCCTGAAAACAGCTGGTCATGCCCTTTTTAAGATATTAAGCTCTGCGACTAACTTAAACGAACTTTACACAAAGATGCTTCATGAACATCGATTATTTTGAGATGATTGCTTAAAAGCGATGCTTTATATACATTAATTACAAATAATGTTTTATAAATATAAATTCCACAAATAATTTTATTATTTGACCTAAAAGCATTATTTGTTGTTTTAGCGACAATTCTCACAACTTGACCCACTCAACAGCTTGATGTGTATATTTTTTCTACAAAATACTCGAGACATCAAACATGTCACAAACTAGGGGATGCTTATCGGGGTATTGGTTTGACGATTTACAACGTGCGGCTTGCAACACGCCCATTACGAAAAAGTGACATGAAAGGCGGACGGTTGATAGCAGTAAATGAGTAGTGGGTGTAAGGCTGACTAGTCTTCCCTCATGATAGAGACGCGATCGTCACCACTTTTACACGATCCCCATTTCTCAACTACTTAACTGCCTCCGCTTCCTATGAGATCAGGGTGCGCACAATCATGGCTTGTATAAATAGGATTTCAACCTATTTCGTCAAAAAATTAAGTGTTATCAACGAAAGTATCCATAAATCACATTTTGATACAAGTCATAAAACAGCCACACCTTCACCCTGATTTCAACACTTTTTTTGCTTCCCTCCCTAAGATCAACCCTTCTCCTTCGTTTTGTGATCGAAGCAAGATTGGAACGGCCATTTATTGGTTTAGGCTAGAACTTTATAGATTGATCTCTTGAATCTAAAGTACTCGCATGAAGTGCATTTGTTTAGGGTTTAGATTCATTTCTCGGCGGCATACCAATTTACCATTTCTCGCAGAATCAGTTTTTACCCCGAAACACACGCATAGTGGCCGTTCAAAGGCTGCTTCAGTCACAGTTATTGAGGTTTAGGGCTGGTCTTAAGGAGGGAAGCATATGAATAGAGATATCATAGAATTCTAGGGTTTGAAGAAGAATTACTCTGAGAAGTATGAGAAAGATGATCATAGCTTGGAAAAATAGATGACCTATTTATAGATGAATTCTCTAATCTCAAGCTGGTGAAGATAAGTATTGTTTTCCATGCCGTGTGGAAGAATTATCCCGTCTCTCAGGAATAGGGATAAACTAGGTTGAGTTTATATTATTATTCCACCTCCTTTACTCTTTTATGCGGTGAGAAATAAGCCGGGCATTTCTCACACTTGTCGTAGACCGCCAGACCAAATCCCTAATTGTTATCCCCCAATTTGTGTGAAGCTGGGTCAGCCTTTGTGATGATATGCTGAGAGACAAATATTCTCTTTAGCCGAGTTTGCCAAGATAAAAAGATATTCTCTGATTTGTGAGAATAACTATAATGAGTTACGTGAAAAGGCATGGAATGCCTCAGGAATCATGTGCATAGTGTGAGAGTATCTGAGGCTGATCTTCCTCTCTCCATGGTCGGTCACATATGTCACGTGGAGACCGTATTATTTCTTATGGATCCCTTTGTTGAGCATGCGGAGATCAAGAGAGCTTATCCACGTTTTTGTATAGACATGTATAGTTCACTCTTAATTTACTAGCCGGGAGTGTGTTTGAGAGGCTGATAAATAGGCTTGAGCCCTAGGTAAGGCATGTGCCATCATGCGAATCTCTCAGATATTTTGAGGAGAGATTTGAATTTCTCCGAGATTTTGCGAAGAGATTTAAATCTCTCCTAGATTTTGCAAAGAGATTTGAATCTCCCATAGATTTTGCGAAGAGATTTGAATCTCTCCAAGATTTTGCAGAGAGATTTTTGTGAAAAGATTTGAATCTCTCCGAGATTTTGCAGAGAGATTCGAATCTCTCCGAGATTTTGCAGACGAATTAAAATCTCTACGAAGATTTTCTTACCCGATCCGAATCTCTCTGTGGTTAGATAAGACTCATCTTGGAGGGATATAAAAGTCTTTGTACGCCCGATTAATACCTCTGCGAGACTTTGGCTCACTTGTATTTGACCAGCGTATCTTGCAGAGATGTGCTAGGAATCAACTGTGTGTCCATATGATGGGCTAACAAGACCAGTGTATCTCGAAAGGATATTCTAGGATTCTATCGAAAGGATCCGGAGGTAGAATAACCAGCGTATCTCGCGGGGATATCCTATGAGTTATTCGGAAACCTCAGTAAGTCGAGTCAGAGCCTAGAGCAGACATGACCAGTGTATCTCACGATGATGTACTAGGAATTAGTCATTGATCTTAAATAGGGTGAGTCGTTCTTACATGAGACATGCATATCTCCGCTCTGGGTCATAAGTCTGTCGGGGACATTTTTTTCCCATTTACAGAGCCTAAATGACCAACAGTATATTATCGAGGATGTATACTAGGAATCATGGCATCACAATCAGCTCCGTCTCGCGGAGACATGCTGGAATTGTGGCTGTTCTGGTTCATAAGTCTAGTGGGGACGTTTTACTCTCTACAGAACCTACGTGACCAGCAGTATCTCGTCGAGGATGTGCGCTAGGAATCACGACATCACGACCAGTAGTGTCTCGCAGGGATGTATATTAGAAATCGTGGCTATTGGTGCCTTGATGACCAAGGGATTATTCTATCCCTGTGAGAGTTGAGTTTTGTCTACAGTCTCAAAATGATGCTTTTGTCCCTTATCCAAATTTCACCATCTACACTAATAAGAAAATATTCTTTGTCTTCAAATCATCAATTGCCTTCTCAATAACCTGCACAACACAAACTTAAATTCTCTTGTGATCAATCACACACAAAACGAAGTCTGTTAATAATGGATTATCACAACATGTCTTTAGATCCATAAATGGTTATAAAGATCTCGTCGATACCTTGATCTATTTTGAGTAACCCTTATGTCAGAAGAGAAGGATTTTAAGAATAATAAAACTAGGTGCAATCGAAGTTTCAACAATCGTTAGTCAATCAAATCAATAATCGAAAACTAAAATAACAATGCAATTATATATTTTTCCACCAACGGTACTCGTAGAGCTTCTTGATCCCATAGAGGTATTTAAACGAGCAGTTGTAAGAGATTTCACCTAATTAGGGTATTTTCCTCTCCGAATAGACGGCTCCACTAGAAACAACACGAATGAAGTTTCCCGGATCTTAGGATAGTTTGCAAGAAATGCAAACTTAAATAGTTATAGACCAAGGTTGTTTGGACAACAAGGAAATTCCTGAACCGAAAATATTCTCAAGATATTTATTAATGTACCTAATTTCGGTTTTCCTATTTCCAATTAAATGCCAAACCATATTTACGAATTCTCTCTTAGAAAGTTTCTATTATTAGTTTATCACATTAACTAATAAACCTTTTTTAAGAGGATATGATTTAATTGTTGTTAATTAAAATATATATTATGAAAATCATTATTAAATACTTTTCAATATCTCGGTACTGGATCACATTGAGCTTCAAGGAATATCATTGAACAATTAATGATAAAAGTTATATACATGTTCAAATAATGTCTACACCTAAAAGTTTCTCTTAGCAATCCCTAATTCCTAATTCACACACAACCATGAAGAAATGTGTGAACTTTGGAAAATCGGTTTTGCTCTTGGGATCGGTTGTACCATGACTCACAATGTAAGTTATGATCAGTTACCATGCTCCCCAAGATAGGTTGTGACCGGTTACACCATGCTTCCCAATGTAGCTTGTGATCGGTTACACCTTACTTCCCAAAGTATCTTATGATCGTTACACCTTACTTCCCAATGTATCTTGTGACTTCCTACACCTTGCTTTTCAGATAAGCTCGTGACTGGTTACACCTTGCTACACACTATAGGCTATGACCGGTTTTACCTTGATTCTCAACATAAGTCAAGATCGGTTCTACCTTGTTATCTAGTATTGGTCATCCGAAAGATATTCAATAAAGAACCATACCAACACACTCATGATTTCCCTTTCGATTATGAAACAAGGTCATACATCTACTTCCTTAAACCAATGTAATAATACATAGTCTCCTAGGATGAAATCACACCTATATCCCACACATAATCAAGTTACTAAATACATAGATTATGTTGATGTCTTATTTATGAAGTTCAATATATAAGCGTTATACTTCGTAATATAGTTCCTTGAAACTTTGATCATAATGATATGACCAAGTCTAATCGCTAGAGTATTATATATACAGCTTCACATGTTATGTTTTCAATATAAACCGACTTGAAAGATACATTGGGAATGGAAACAAGATAAAACCAATATTACTAACCTCAATAGGAAGGATGATGTCTTCGTTGCAGCCGTTATTTCTTCACTTTCTTCAGGTCTTCGAAGTAATACCTGCATGTCTCAACATTCCTAGACTTTCTAGTCTAACCTAAATGAAGTTGACTCTAGTAAATAATCAAGCGACTCTAGATGAGTTTTGATACTAAAATAGACAACCAAACTTGACATACCAACGCTTGGTGGGTTCAACCGAGCTATGCTCTAACAATCCCCCCCTTTGTGACAAACCTCTATTACATATGGAGACAGACGAATTACAAAAAATATCCTACATATATTCAAAAAATAAATGTCAATGTTGACATTTGAATAACAGAAGATTTACTCCCCCTAAAGGAAAGCTAGGTAAATATTCAATCTGAACATTTTTGTTATTCCCCCCTTTGTAGTATAAAATACTACACAACAAGATGATATGTTCCCCCTTAGTCTATGCTTTACTCTTTCATTAGATATAACTTTTAAGCACATATATCCTTTTCTAGTGATCATAAACCACTCGTTTACCCATATATTTCTCCCTTTTTTTGTCATAAAAGTGACAAAGAAACGACCAAACCGAAAAGATCTTACAGATTTATAAAAAGCACGATGTCCATTTTAGTCGCAAGTTTATTGTGTACACTTGATATTTTGTCCAATCATAAAATGCAATGGCATTGAAAGTGGTGTCCGAATTGAGAACGCGTAGATGTGTACGAAGTTGCTAATGTTTCATCTAATTATCCAAGTTCAAGTATGTGTACATGGGTACTTTTATTAAAAATGTACGTTATTTTGTGAGCAGGGATGGTCTACTAGCATGTTAAATTTAATTTTGGTGTGATCATTTAATGGCAGCCGATAAGGTGCCATTTTTACTTTGTTGTGTTATTTTTACTTTGTTTGCTTCATGTGCGATAACGTAAACATTTTGTTTCTCTTTTCGAATTGGTGTCTCAATAGCATGATCAATTGGTTTATCTGAAATTGGGATGGATGGTGGGACTAAGTTTTATGTGGAAAGAAATATCAAAATGGTGAGCATGATGGAATGAGTTTTCTGTTTTCCCATTGAAATATTTATTCCATATGTGTGAGTTTGCTCATATTCGTAATATGTATCTTGCACAGTTCGTAGTATTATATATGAATGTAAAAAATTGTTTTAGAAAAGGACTGATAGCTGGTGCGGTATGGTGGATTCGTGTATATGGCAGGAACAATATATTATGGCTTTTGTCACACTGCCTTCAAATGGAACTACCATAAATAGTGGTTGGACTTGAAAAAATTAACATTAACTAGATGTTACACTGCGCGTTGCACGGGCCTAGATGTTCCGTTTTTGTCACACTGCCTTCAAATGGAACTACCATAAATAGTGGTTGGACTTGAAAAAATTAACATTAACTAGATGTTACACTGCGCGTTGCACGGGCCTAGATGTTCCGCAAAGAAAAGTATGTTTTTGATGTCGATAATTTTTTTGACATCAATCGAAAGTTTATAGGAAAAATATGTACGACTCCTTCTCTCTCTTCCTCTCCTAAATGCCTCGCCGGCCTTGGTTTCTTTTCCGGCTGGTTCTAGCCGTTTCTCTCTGTCTTTTTCTTCTTCTCCGGTCCCTAACGGCTAGTTTCTACCGGACTCCGGCACCTCATGCCAAGAATCAATCTCTGATAACGCCTCTCTATGTTATCTATGCTCTCCTCTAGTTTCCCTAACCTTTTTCACATGGTTCTCTAAATTTCTTCTTGATCCTCATGGCAATTTCGAATCACAAAAGTTACTCCGGCATCCCAAAAATCACCAGCAACACCTGAATCACAAATATCACAGGGTACCCAAATGTTATAGAAATTACAGAAAGTACTGACCTCTTATGCACCACTAAGCTCTCATATATCTCTATATCCAATAACACATTCAAATACCACAGAGTTCCTAATATAGGCAAAGTTTCTAAACTCGGGAAAGATTTCTTCTACTTGAGCAAAGATGAATTTCTAGTTCAGTAAAGACCAAGATGTATTAAGAAAGGTTTTAAGAGCCTCTTTCATCACTCTGCCAATTCCCTATCTGTGGCTACTTCATTAATACAATCTTCAGAATTTTCAGTCGTTCTCCGCTTCTATATTCTACCAAGGGACCATATTGAGGATGGAAAGCATACAACACCCAATGATCTCTAGCACCCATCCGTGGATGCTCCTTAGTCTTGGGCATGCCTGTGACATAACACCCTCCATCTGCCTCATCTGTCCCAAATGTTCCTTGAATTCCAGCACCAGATACATGTTTTTTGCCACCATTAATCTCACCAGGGATTTCTAATTCAGAAAAAAGGTTGTGGATATCTTGATTAATAGGAGTTGGCTTTGGTTCTTTGAAATGATTGCGAAGACGCTCTACTGAAGAATCCAACAACAACTCATGAAGTACTCCTGGTGGCCCATCCTTTTGCAGACACTCCTCAAGTTTCACCTCCATATTATGCTGAAGATCTGCCAAATACCAGGAAAAATCATATTCATGGCCGGGAGCTTCACAACCCTGGGGAAAATCAATTCCATAGGGCATACGAGTCAAGCAAGGCTCCTGAGGATACCAGTGCATTCACATCTCCTCCTCAACATCTTCCATTTTTCGCTTCCCCTTTCGATCAACACTATCATTAGCACCATCCATAGTGATCATATTGAATGGAAATTTATCACACAGATCAAAGATTGCAGAAAAACTCAGAAGAAGAAACTGAAAAACCTCTTATGTTCGGCAAAACTGCATTTAAAGGATAATTACATTTGGTACTAGGTAACCGCACCATTAAGTGGTGACGGTTCCAAAAATGCAAACCATTTCGTATTCCTTAACCTTTCTATCTGTTTAGTCATCTCAATTAGCATGCATCAAAGGAATCTTTACCTTCAGTCTATAGGCTTTAACTGCCCCAAATCTAGGCCAGTAAATCCTAATTTTCTTACTGTGACAGGTGAAACAAGGATATGATACAGTACTACACTTGGCAATACAAATCTAGCGGAAACCTCAACTCCTTCTTCCATACAATGCTTAAGCACGCACCTGACTCAGCTCTACTTAAGGCTGACTCAGACTTTGTCTGAATTCTATACAACTTCCAAGACTCAGCCCAAGAATGCTCTGACTCAGCCAAACCTCTCAGTTGACTGGTGCTACTCTCTAAAGAAGAACAAACTTAAGCTTTATCACACATTCTGGGGGCACTACCCGTATCTAAGGTCATCATCACAAGGTTTGATATATCAGAATAAAGCAACATCGGTCAGTTAGTCTCTAAACTATCTCTCATATAATCTTATATATATATATATTATTGGCCCTTATATGCATATTAAATACTCCATTTCTAAGGAAAGCTTTGGCCAAACTTTTCTCAGTCTCTCAGAATGCATTACCTTAAATAGAACATATTGTCCAGCTAACCTGTTTTGTCCATATAACTTGTACTTCGCTATAAATTGTAATATTGAAAGGTCGGTCTCTCAATGCTCACCAGTAGTCTATTTTTTTCTTAACAAAGAATTATATTAACAACCAAAGATATTACAAAAGTTGTTACAAAAGATGGGTACAAGCAAGAGAAAAACAACAAAGGAAACTAAAAAATAGAGAACAAAATCATTTATTCAAAGTATGGACTTAGTAAAATCTGATATAAGGTTGATTTGGCCTCTCCAGTGATACTAAGAAATCAGTTCTTGATTCATACATTCTTCTTTCACCTCTTGCTAGATTTGCACCTTTCTTTGCAAGGTCATATGCAAAGAAATTTACCTCCCTGTAGCTATGTATGAAGCACCATGAAGTTAGACATGCACAAATTTTCTCCCATCTTTTTATGGCAAACCATAGAATTTTCTTGCTTTGAAATGCACAAATTGTAGCTGCTGAATCAGAACTAAAACAAACCTCCCTGTAGTCTTTTCTTACAGCCCATTCTCTTGCATTCAAGACTGCTAGAATCTATGCATAATAATTAGTTGAAATACCCAGACCACCAATGAATTTCTTTTCTTAATGTTCACCAGTAGTCAAAAGCCACAACTATGTCAGCAAGACTCAGCATCACGAGGTTTGGAAATGGATTGTATGCACATGGTACCTATACTTACCATTAGCCCAATCTTGGACTATTAAGCCACATCAATATCAGCTACAACTAAACAACAAGCTGAAATCCTTCCAGCCAAAGTACCTTAGAATTCAAATTCAAATTAAAGTATCCAAACCATGTACTTATCACACCATCACCCTTCATACCAGCATCCCCACCATTACTAGTTTCAAAACTTCAAACATGGCCTCCTCATCAGGAACTAAACCCACATATCAAGTTGAAACCCTGGTTGAAAAAATGAATGCTACTCTCAATATTCCTGAAAATTTATTTCCCAAAGTTTTCATCAATGCCCAAAATACTCTAACCCAAAAGAAAGAAGACTATAAATGGGTCTTCAAAGGAAGATACTGCAGTAAAATGTCTTATGAAACCAGAACAATCTTGTTGATGGTGGATTTTCAACAAAGGTCAAAACCGTGAAATCATGATACTACATTGTTTCTGATACGACTTCAGGCATGTGACGATTCATATTTTACGAATCCATGGTGAACATGTCTTTCGAAAAGCCTCCACTAGCTGAGCGTTCGATCCCTGACATTTCATTGTGCCATCTATGTAGAATAATATAATTGGGCGGTCCTCCCACATAATTGTTTGTTGAGGGGGCTTAACGCCTTCAGGACGTCGGTGATACTCAATGTTACATGACTACATGAGAGAGACCCCCTCTACATAGAAGAACGATTAGACGGTTATCCGTAAGATTGAGAGAAAAAACGCCTTCAGGACAGTGACACTCACTGATCCTGACTATGTAGGGCGACGTGTATAGACTCGGGCATACTTGTAAGATTTGAGAACTCCCTCGCGATATTAACCGTCTCCTGAGTATGCACATAGATTAATTCTGCCGTGACATTCACCACTGAATTCCCAAAATGATCTATTATTGCTCCTATTCCATGGTCGAATCCACGGCCTGATCCCATGGAATGGCAATAACAATTGTTCTGATTCTATAATCGAATTCATGGCTTGATCTCATAGAATGGCAATAAACCACCGTATTATCTCATTACTCCGATTTCATAAATCCTATGGAATGGTAATAGATAATTTTATTACTCCGATTTATGGTCGAATCCACGATCCCATGGAATGGTAATGCATGTTTTATTATTTCGAATTCATTGTCGAATCCATTGTAGCGCCCCCAAAGCTAGCAGCTGACTAATACTAGAAATTAACTAAGTAAATAGGCACTAAGAATTTGAATCATTCATTTAAGCATTCAATTAAGAAATCTGCTACAAAACTTAACCCAAAAACTAGCCCACTCTGAAATACATATACAAGAACTACTCTCAAATAATACATATTCAATAGTGATTTTATTTACAAATGGAATACAACCACATAATAAATAAATATAGCAGAAGCTAACCAACATAAATAATTCTTCGAAGCTTTCATCGTCACATGCACATCTTGATCTGTCTCTGAAACTGAAAGTGGGAATGGGTGAGCACATCATCCCTAAAAGGGGTGCCCAGTAGAAATAACAACTAGCTTTCAAGTAATCATTAATATGATTCGAAGACAATGCAGTTTTAATCGAAAATCGGTAATACAAGGAAATAAAATGAAACATAAAGTATAAACATCTTCATAGACATTCATAAATAACAATAACCATCCATGTATAAGTTGTGTGTTTCCGCACATAAGGGAAGAATAATATTATGGTGCATCTCCCTAGCCATAATAATAATGCGGTATATCGCCCTAGCCATAGAATACTGAATATATATAATGGAAGAATAATATTGCGGTGTATCGCCCTAGCCATAGAATACTGATATTGTGTCGGAACACATTTCACACCACACCAAGCACACAAGGATATGCATGAATTTCACAACACAAAAACCAGACCTACCAGGAATGAAGATACGCACGAGACTCGAGGGAACAAGCGTCTTGTCAAAAAACAACATAACACCGGTTCCTCTGTAAGTGTAGTGGGTGAAGGAGGAAAGAAGAAATCTCCAGCTGCAAAATAACAACCCAAACGTGCTGCATCAGCGCAACATACATCTCAAACTTGGAAAGTTGTGGTCAAGACGCATACACAGCAACAAGAAATCGGAGAGGCTGCTCTGACCTTCCCATTTCCAATTGAAGAGGTAATAAAAATCTTAGAATCATGGATTCAGGATGATGCCATCAAGCTACCTCATCTCATACGTCCGCCAACGGAATAGGAAATGGAAAATCCCAAATACTATCGTTATCATAAGTTCGTAAATCATCCAACTAGCGACTGCAACAAATTAAAGCGCATCTTCAAGGAAAATGTGGATGCAAGAGAACTTCAATTAGGCACTGAAGGAGTTCACAGAGATCCTCTTCCCGTCAGGAGCTGCATGATTTCTGGGTACTCCGTCCACAAAACCGTATAGTCTATGATGGAGCATTTATACGAGATTCTATATTTCTCCAAGGCGCATTTTCAAGACATATTTGCAACCCTTAACCGTGTTGTATCAGGCAAGCGTCTGTTTCCAGCCAAAGAAGCTACTCCCAAACTTCAACCTCTCTCGGAAAGTATAACTGACAAATGCAACTGGGGACTCTTAACCGCCGCTCACCTCAAAGGCGTCGAGTTCGATAGCGTACTGATAGATGCATCCTCCGAATTTAATATCGTCACTATCAAGACTCTAAAGGATGCGGGAATTTTGAAACAAGAAGCTATCCACTGCCCAACTGTAATCAAAAACTCAGAAGGGGAGTCCAAAGATGCTTATGGGTATATTAATCTTGAGATCAAGATATGAGATGCTTTGACACACACTAACTTTCATATGGTCAAAGAATACCCGAATTATGATATGGTTTTGGGGCCCTCATGAATACATAGTAACAAATAAAAGATGGGAATATGTCCTTTGCCAGTGACTGTACCTGAAAGGATTTCGAACATGTTGTCCAACCCTGAAGACTACTTGATGCCGTATCAACAACTCGAAAATGTGACGCAACTACCTGGAGAGAGCGCAACAACATTTGTTCGCAGGTTCCGGATACAAGTAAGTCTTATTGAACAACCTTTTTTGCGATTAGTCACTCCTCCTTCCGCCAAAGCATGGGGACTCGATCCGACTTTTAACCCTACTGTCAATAGGAGATGTGAATGGGATGCTGGGCCTTTCAAATATTTTATCAAATGTTTAGAAGTTATCTCAGTAAAAGATAATGAACCTAAAAATTGAGTAGTTGTGCAACAACTAAACCCATTTCAAGTCATAGATATGGTAGCGAGGGTAGCTACTCAACCTGCTCCTTCCAATTCCGCATAAAGGGAAGACGAGACGTACCTAGTGGAAGAAGTTATCTTGGGAGGTTACTACAATTTCATCAATGCTGACAAGTTAGAAGGCGTGGTAATGCACGCCCAGTGGATCAAACCCTTCAATACCTAAGATGTCATGCTGCCTTTTCCCTCCAACGTTCTCTTTAGTATTTGATTTCGCAATTTCTATTTTTCATGCAATATTTGTAATTCCTCCAAAATGATTGCACTGCTTGAATTCATAATTAGGGTTTCAATTCATCAGTTAATCGAAGCATCATTTCCTTTTAATTTTAATTTTTTTTTTACTCCTTAATCATCTCAAGGAAAAGTCTCGAGTAAGCCCAAACCCTCACAAAATCATTACTGTTAGAGCATAGCTCGGTTGAATCCACCAAACGTTGGTATGTCAAGTTTGGTTGTCATATTTTAGTGAGCCAAAACTCATTTAAGAGTCGCTTGATTAAATGTACTAGAGTCAACTTCGTATAGGTTAGCTTAAAAGTATTAGGATGAGATATTACAAGTATTGCGAAGAATTGAAGAAGTGAAGAAGTACGGAGCTACAACCACAACATCATCCTTCCACTTGAGGTTAGTGATATTTGACTTGAACTGTTTCATTCCCTAACGTATCTTTCAAGTCGTGCATATTGAAAACATAAAACTATGAAGCATGAACACTCTAGATAGACATAGTATTAAGGAATACAATATGAGGTTTATTGCTTAACCATTAAACTTTGTATATAAGACATCAACATAATCGTATGAATGCTATTATGATTATGTTTGGGTATGAGGTGAGGATTTCATCCTAGAAAACAATGTTTTTACATGTGTTTTAAGGAATTAAGTTCATGATATATGTTGTGAACCAAAAAGGAAATCGCCAGACGTTATTGGGGATGTTCTTCATTGCATATCTTATGAACGACCAATATGTGTGATTAGTATAAACTATCATGACTTGTTTATGTTCTTGGTAAAACTATTCACATGAGGACCGACTTATGTATTGGTATGACTTTTATTAGTGAAACCGATCTTAAGTAATCACCTGGGGTATGATCGGGTTTGTGTGTCTGACCAAAGTTGGGAGAGGGGAACCGATCCTAGTACGAGGTGCAGTACATCACAAAGGGTAACCGATCCTTGTATGAGGTGAAACAAAGTTTATAGAAGAAAGGGGAACTGATCCTATGAACATGTGCAACACGTTTTTAGGCAAAGGGGAACCGATCCTATGGACATGTGCAACACATACAAGTTAGATACCAAATATACGTGGGTAACCGATCCTAGTACCTAGTCAACCGAAAATTTGGTAAGCTAGTGTAACTATGCACAATACTCACATGGAGGTAGAATAGAAACTTGTTTTGGTAGAACTGTTATACCTATGATTTGTGATTGAGTGTTACTTGATCAATCACATAGTTCTTGAAAGTCAGATGAACCAATTCTAAACTTGTTTGGAAGTGTGGTAAATCGGTTTCAAGTGAGTAAGTATGATGTAGCGCCCCCAAAGCTAGCATCTAACTAATCCAAGAGATTAACTAAATAAAGAGGCACTAAGGATCTAATACATCTATTAAAACAACAAGAAAAAAGTTCTAAACAAAGATTAACCCGAATCTAAACCCTCTCTGAAATAAATACAAGAACTCCTCTCAAATCTTACATATTCAATAGTGAGTTGGTTTACAAATAAAATATAAACACCAAATAAACATAGAGGAAGCTAACTAACTAACGTAACTAATTCTTCGAAGCTTTCATCGTCTCGTGCACATCTTGATCTGTCTCTGAAACTGAAAGTGGTAATGGGTGAGCACATCATCCCTAAAAGGGATGCCCAGTAGAAATAACATTTAACTTTCAAGTAATCATATGCAAGATTTGGAAAACAATACATGTTTTCCGAAACAATAAACAGTGATCAAGTCACAGAAACAAACAAACATGTATATGGACAAACTCCTTCTTCAAATAATGTATAATATTGATGCCACTTCCACACTGAATACTAATATTGATGCCAATTCCACACTAAATACATAAAAGCTCATAGGTATAAATGCGAATGAGCGTATCCTATATACCACTGATACGTATTGATCTATGTACCTTGGTGACTATTATTATAGAAGCGGAATTCAGAATAATAATAGACAAAAACTAGAAAACAGAACACACTAGAAACCAGTTCCGAAGAAATATATCTTCTCCAGATTATAAACAAGAAAACTATTACAATTCTCTCTTTGTTACGCTCACAATCTCTTTAGGTAAATAACCTTAAACTATTTGCTAAGCTTGCTTTTACAATAATTAATATTGCCTCACAAACTTATCTCTAGGTATTAGTGTTCAACCTCCTTTTCTAGGTGTCAAATCTCACTCTCTAGATTGTCTTAGCTATGATCTAAACATCTCTATTTATAGCTTTAACGGTTTCCCAAACCTTATAGGAATCTATTTCCTTATCTAGGAATTCCCTTTCTAGGTATATTTCCCTTTCTAGGAATATTACCTTGTCTAGGAAGTATTTCTTTATCTTGGCATACTTCCTTACTTTGGTTTGGTTTCCCAAACCTCTTAGAAATTTATTTTCCTTTTATAGGAATACTACCTTAGATCAGTAATCCCTCCTAAATTACAATTATATCCTCAATCCATCTTGAGGATCACTAGTTCCCGGAGAGAGAAATATATACATGTATCATGCTCCCCACTCAAGAACTTGAACTCCTGTGAAAGCTACATTTGGAGGTTAGGGAACTCAAGAGTTCCTTTCACCCTGCTAAACCATCTCTCCTTCCTAGGAACTTGACTTTGACTTCCAATTAGAAAAGCGTCCTTATCTTCTTATCTTATCTTAGTCACTCTTCGCTCCGTAATGCAATCCTCTTCAAGTGGTTCTTTTCTATCAAAACACAAGTCTTCCACATGTGTCAAGATCATCTTGTCATGTTCAACATCTTCAACCTTTCTAGGTTATATTCTTGTTATTTGGTTAAGGTTTCCAAACAAACTCTACTCGGCTTCTCCTCAAAAGAACGGGTCATAAGGAGAATAAACTTCGTACTATCATTCACCAACTGTTTAGCCTGTGTGGTTGTAATCAATCTCGCTCCATCAAAAGGAGAGTCTATAACTCGTATTACAAAAGCTTTCCCATCTTTCTTAAAGGTATACTTTTGGTTCCTCCTATGTAAATTCACATCTCGATCCCATAAGTAAGGACTACAAAGTACAACCTGACAAACATCTAATGGAACCACATCGCATGTAACCTGATCAATATATGACTCATCAAAAGCAAACTTGAATGTACACTATTATGAAACCTGTAGCCCACCTTCCTTTTGAAGCCATCCTAAAGGAAAGGGTTTCGGATGTTTGAAAGTCTTCAAACCCAACTTCTGTACCAAATAATGTGAAAGTAAATTCTTCTGGCTTCCCGGGTCAATAACAACATCTATAAGTGTTATCTTAACCTGTATCTTAACTGTAAAGAGTCGTTCCCTAAGGTCATCTTTTAAAGTTCCTTATTTTTCTCCTGTCATAAGAGAGATCTTTGAGTTGGGTTCCGTTAGTCCTTGGCATTCTATTGGAGCTTGTATGACTAGTGATGCCTTCTTGGCTTCTTTATTCTGCAACCCTTTTGGTTTTAGATTATGATACTTCATCCAATACTTGTCGACAACATGTCATGTTTGTTTGCAATGAGTGCAAGTCAAACCTTCTTTGTCTTTAGACTTCATATCCTCTTTGCTCCTTTCATCTCCTTTAGCGAAGAAACCTCTAGACTTCCCCTTGGTGTTCCCTCAACATCAGATTTCTTAAGTCTGCCTTCGATGGCATTAGATTTTATGCTTGCTTCGGAGATAGTATCCACCGAAAACATCTTCAACTCCTTCCGTATATACTCATGAAGCCCGGAAATATACTTCATATAGATATCATAATCTTCCAAGTCTAAATCCAAAACTATAGCTTGATTCTGAAATTTCGAAGTATATTCTTGCACGATTTGGTTGTAGGATTGCTTCAAGTCATACCACTTGAACCATCTCTGTTCAAGGTATCCAATCGGATAAAATTATTTCATCACAACTCCCTTGAATCCCTTCCACGACAATGCTCCCTTACTTAGGTATTGCCTTTGATAAGCTTTCTACCATATTAGAGCATTATTTGAAAGATTCAATTCCGCAAAAGATATCTTCTCCTTCGAACCATATTCAAAGAAAGAAAAGTACGTCTCTAGACGCTCTATCCAATCATCTAATTTCTCTACATCGACACTTCCATCATAAAGTGGAATATCAACATGGAAATCAATTTTTAGATTCTTACCATGATTTATAAACTTACCACAAGGTTTTATTGCTTTTGTGCCTTTAAGAATATTATCTTCTTCTTCCTCTTCACTTTCTTCTTCTACCTCCTCACCCTCTTCTTCTGAACCCCAAGATGGAGATTTCTTTTTCGTAAGTTTCATATTTGGTGTATTGGAACGAATACAAGCAACCAACTCATCCAGGGTAGTTTGAATCGTCTTCATCTCTTTTTCTAACATACCTTCTCGTCGATAGTTTTTGGATATGATACCAACTTGATACGTATTGATCTCTGTACCTTGGTGATTATTATTATAGAGGAGAAAATTAGAATAATAATAGACGAAAAGACTTAGAAAACAGAAGACACAAGAAAGTAATTCGAAGAAATATATCTTCTCTAGATTATGAACAAGAAAACTATTATAATTATCTCTTTGTTACGCTCACAATCTCTCTAAATAGTTGATCAACCTTAAACTGTTTGCTAAGCTTTCTTTTGAAATAATCAATTTCCTCACAAACTTCTCTCTAGTTGTGCATGTTAAACCTCCTTTTCTAGGGGTAAAACCACACTCTCTAGATTGTCTTAACTATGAGATAAACATCTATATATATAGCTTTAACGGTTTCCCAAAACCTTTTAGGAATCTATTTCCTTATCAAGGAGTAATTCCTTTTCTAGGAATATTACCTTGTTATAGGAATATTCATTATCTAGGAATAATTTCTTTTCTAAGTATATATTTCCTTATCTAGAAATATTGCATTGTCTAGGAAATATTCCTTTTCTAGGTAGATTTCTTTAACTAAGAATATTACCTTGTTTAAGAATATTTCCTTATCTAAGAATACCACCTAAAAATCAGTATTCCTTCCTTAAATTAGAATTATATCCTCAATCCTTCTTGAGGATCACTAGTTCCCGGAAAAAGGAAGATACACATGAATCATCCACCCCCCTGCTTAAGAACTTGAACTCCTATGAAAGTTATATTTAGAGGTTAGGGAACTCAAGAGTTTCTTTCACCCTGCTGAACCATCTCTCTTTGCTGGAAACTAGACCTTAACATCTAATTTGAAAAGCTTCCATATCTCTTAGTCTTGTCTTAGTCAATCTTCGCTCCATAACTCAATCTTGTTCGAGTGGTTCTACTTCTACTTCTTCTTCATTCTTTTCTTCAAAAACACTAGACGAAAACTTAGTCTTCTTCTTCGTTTTCGGCTTGGCTGTATAAGATTCCTTGTCTGTTTGTAGTGCATCCACCTTTTCTTCCATAGTTTGTGGTTTGCTTTTCTTAGGATCATCATCTGACTTCGTCATACTTGATCCCCTTATTCCTTTAACATCTTCTTGCTTTTCGAGTAACTCACAAAGTTGTTTGTAGAGAGATCCAGTGAAGACCATAAACCACGGGAATCTTCCCCAAGAGAAACGAACCTTTCTATGATACCAACTTGATACATATTGATCTCTGTACCTTGGTGACTATTATTATAAAGGCGGAATTCAGAATAATAATAGACGAAAACTAGAAAACAGAATACACTAGAAACCAGTTCCGAAGAAATATATCTTCTCTAGATTATGAACAAGAAAACTATTACAATTCTCTCTTTGTTACGCTCACAATCTCTCTAGGTAAATAACTTTAAACTATTTGCTAAGCTTGCTTTTACAATAATTAATATTGCCTCACAAACTTATCTCTAGGTATGTGTGTTCAACCTCCTTTTCTAGGTGTCAAACCTCACTCTCTAGATTGTCTTAGCTATGAGCTAAACATCTCTATTTATAGCTTTAACGGTTTGCCAAACCTTATAGGAATCTATTTCCTTATCTAGGATTTCCCTTTCTAAGTATATTTCCCTTTCTAGGAATATTACCTTGTCTAGGAAGTATTTCCTTATCTTGGCATACTTCCTTACTTTGGTTTGGTTTCCCAAACCTCTTAGAAATTTATTTTCCTTTTATAGAAATACTGCCTTAGATCAGTAATCCCTCCTAAATTATAATTATATCCTCAATCCATATTGAGGATCACTAGTTCCCAGAGAGAGAAAGATACACATGTATCAACCACAAGTGGAAATCCTTATTTCCCATAACAATTCATATGACAACAAACATTACAATTACTTTCCAAATCATGGAAAGATTAATAAAATGAAAAGAATTATCGTAATGCAAATTAAACAAAACATGGAATGCATAAATAGACAATGCATGAGTTTGATAAGCATAAACTTTTGTAAAAGAAACAACAATGGTTACAAAAGAGTTAAATGTATTCTCACCTATTTTGATGACAGGCCACGCCTACCTCGAGATCCATGATCCACTGGTTCGTCCTTTGAATCTATAGTTGTTAACATAGACTAACTATTAATCACACTAAAAGTCTAAGAAACTAGCCACAATGGCTCACACAAGAATCAAACAAGTTTATCTAATGGTTCTAAGGCCATTTATGGTTCTATATCTCTTTATTATCTATCTTTAATATAACTAAGAGTTTACTAATCCAATTAAGTTAATTATATAGTTCATTAGCCAAGTTTTATGAATATCTACAACTTTGTAGAAGGAACCAAATGCTAATTCAGACCCCAAGTGGTCCAATTCATCAAAATAGGAAAACTAGTTCTAAGCCCAAGTCCACCAAAGTTATCTAACGGTGACTAACGATCAATGTCAACCAACAGTTAACGTCAGTCAACAGAGTCAAGGTATGGTCAAGTCTACGGTCAACATAGTCGAATCGGTTAACTCCTTTGAGTCAAGTCTGGTCTGGTCTAGTCACTGAGTCAACTCAGTCAGATAACTAAGTCAGGTGAGTCTAAATCAGTCAAACATCTGACTGGTAACAGGGTTCTGGCACATGCCATTACACAGCCCAAGGACACTAATGCACAATCATTATGCAACACACTAATAGGGTGTTAGTCCTCAAGGGAATTAGGGGAGTTGGGTGTAGTTGGGTTTTTTCCCGTTAGTCGTGGGGGAGTTTGAGGGAGTCTCTCAATATCCCCGTTAGTCATGGGAGAGTTTAGAAGAGTCTTCCACACTCCCTAGAAAACCCCCGTTAGTCGTGGGAGAGTTTGAAGAAAGCTCTTGAACTCCCTGTTAGTGGTAAAACCCTAGAATACTAGGGAGTTGATTGTTTTGGGGAGTTCTAGAGAGTTGATAGTGTATTTTTGGATGTACACAAATCTCTCAAAAGAGTAGAGATCTGGGGGGAGTTTGGTCAGACAAAAACATAGGTATGATTTTTTTTCGTCTTGTCAGCGCCATATTCCACGTGGGATTTTGCCAATTAGGATTGATTCATCGCTTGGTGATACCTTTAAAGTATGCCTACTTGATGCCTTAAAATGAATTGGTAGGTACTGCACAACATATTGTGGATTTTATTTTCTTGTTGGTAGTTTAATCCCGTCAGATTGTGTAGTTAACTTTCTCTTTTGCGTCCACCTCCATTCCTTGTCTCTTTAGATTCTAGACATCATAGACATAGACTAGGAGATGTATCCAAGAGATATACACAAGTGAAGTGCTTGTTACGAAAATGTAAATTTTATAAATAAATTATGTTTGTGTTTTATCAAATATGTGCCCAGTTTCTCTCATTAGATTATATACATTTTTTATGCTCGATTATGAAATGCTCGACCATGAGATGTGCATAATGTGCATGGTTCACTGCTGTGAATACATTTTTCTTATTTCTGGTGATATCTTTTTAGTGAAATTTTTCTGTATTTCAACTTGTCATTAACAGTTACAGTATTTATTCGAAGCAATATTGTTGGGACAAAATCAAAATTGTTTATGGTCCATATGGTTTAGTTCAGATTTCCATGTGAAAGAATTGTATGGAGACCGTCAAAATGAAAAAAAAAAGAAAAGAATTATCTTGTTGCACAACAATAACATAATATTGATACAGAGCTAGGATCATTTTTACTTGCAAATGAGGATTTGTTGTTTCTTTTACTTATTAAAGAAAATGAGTTGAACTCTCCCAAACTCCCTACACTCCCCCAAACTTCCTGAACTCAAAAACACCAAACTCTCTAAAACTCCCTACACTCTCTCAAACTCTCTCAAAATCCCCAAGATTCAAAATACACTCAACTCCCTCCAACTCACCCGAGGACTAACCCCCTGTAAGACTCTTAACTATAGTTTCTATTAAAACAAAATTCTATAAATCAATACAGTTCTCAATTTAAAACTTCATAATCAAATTACAAATATAAATAAAGCATGCATGCAATTCAACAGTTCCCAACTTCTACAAGAGAGATTCAACTCCATACACTCATCTAAACCTCATTCCAATACTTCAGTCACATAACTTCTCATGTTGGGTCATATCAGTTGTAATTCGATTCATTCCAGTTCATCTCAACTTGTAATCCTTAATATCACTATAGTTGCAGGAAAACCTACACTACACCCTTTACAAGAATTCACAATAATCAACACATATTTGAAGATTAAAAACAACACTTTATTATCTGATTCTCAGAAATGTTTACAAGAAATAGAAGAGATCAAGAATACAACCGCTCTCTTGAATTTTCTCTCTCCTCAAAACTTTCTTAATGCTCAAAAATTCCTCCCCCTCCTCTGAATTTAATGTCTCTTTATATAGGATGGTTACATAATAGATGATAGCTAAGCTGTCCTTTAATTTCGGATCTGACACGTGATCTTCTCGCATCAACGATAATGCTAATTCTCGCAGATGATATAACCCTCGCAGAATTGTCATACTCTTCTCATGTTTCAGCTATCGTCATCTGCTACGTCATTCTTTGAGTCATTCTACGACACTCGCAGCGTGTTGTTGAAGAATTCGCAGAAGAATTCGCAAAAGTGTTGTAAATCTCGCAAGAATAATATTATGGCGATATTCTGGTCCTACATCTTTCCTCTTCTCATGCCTTTTCTGCGAAGGAGAAAATATCATGAGAAATAAAATGCCGCAGCTATTCGTCTTGTCACATTCTTCTGTTCTGACACGTTTCTGCATTCTTTGCCAAATTTTTTACACGTATTTTTCTCCCATTCAATTCCTGACGCATCCTTTTCAACCGCTACGTTTCAACCGTTCATGTATTTTCTTCGCATTGAATACATTTATTTTCTCGAGAATCTTTGCCTTCTATAAATACTTCCTTCATTCTTTTCTTTCCTTCTTTTTACTTCCTCTTTCTTCTCTCTGTAATTTTACTATTCCTCAGTGAATTTCGGATCTGCTACTATTGCAATTTTTTCTTTCGATCTTTTACTCTTTCAATCTTCATTCCCATATTAAGAAAATGCCTCCAGATGGTCGTAAATATCTGAAAGCCTTTGAGAAGATTCAAAAAGAACTTCAGAACAGAGGTTTTACTTTATCTACCATTGCTGATCAAAACCCTAAGGCTGAGCTTTTTGTAAAATTATTTTTTGATCATCCATGTAATGGCGAGAAAATTATAGTCTCGCTAGGTCAACTTGAAGCTGATCTTCCTATTCCTCTTTATGACCCTGAGCTTCCTTTATTCTATGAAATACTCTCTCATGAGAAGTTCTCGCGGGTGGTATATCAGTTGAGTGGGGATTGCATTCGCTTAATGATTGAGTATGCTACTCGCGGTGCTGGTAAATAATCTCGCTATCCTGATACCGCGAAGTATCATAAATTCAAAGATGTTCCAATTGTTCTTGCAAAGTACACTGTAGAGAATTTCTTCGCAAACTATGACATAATCCCTATGAGGAGGGATACCACTTGTTGGGGTGTCCACTTACAAAAGAAGGATGATATTTCTAAAGACAAAGTTCTTATGTTGGACATTGATTGGCATCCGGGCAACAATACATCCCCTCGCCATTCCAGTGATGACAAATGGTATATTCTTCCCTTATTGTTAGAAGGTCCATACATTTCTGGTTCTCATACTTTACCCGCAAGTCTCACAAATTACCAACCATGGGTATTCTGCTGGCCTGAAAAGAATAAGGACGAATATTCCTGAATTTTTACTTATTTCTATTTTCCTCATATTCTTACGTATACGCTCGCTGACTACTCCAATATTTCCAGATTAACAGATTGAAGGCTAGTTACAAGAAGTCAGGGAAACCTAGTACTTTATTAGCTCTCCAATCACTCACATATGAGGTAAGAAATATTCCTTTATGATTCTTAACAATATATTGTTGCCTCTATTTCTTACCTTTATCTGTGTTTGAAGGTTATCGAAGAAATAGAACCTGTGAAGATCGCGAAGACTAAGGGGAAAAGCAAAGGTTCTTCTCGCAAGGATAAATCTATTGTTCTTCTCAAAGAGAAATTCACCGTTCCTCTTTCAAAGAAAAGAAGAATCCAATATACTTCCCCTTCATCATCTCAACCTAATGAAGAAAGTTCTCATGATGATACTGATAATGATGGTGATGGTGATTTTGATGTTGATATCCCTTCCCCGAGGGAATCCTCCCAACCTGAGTCTTCTATGTCTCAGTTATCCAGCATATTTTCTGATACTATGCTTGGTATGGGGAATGATGCTCTTAGAGACACATGCCAAGCTCTCGCAAAGGTCTGCGATTCTTCCATATTAGTGTACAATGTTTTTCAAGGAGTTGCAAGATCAGTGACTCCCAGCTTCTTAAATTCACTAAGCATTTTGGTATGTTCTCATTTCTTCACCACATTTGTATAATTTCATTTCTTCGCAGGATTTTAATTTATGTTTATCTTGACAATTTTTTGTTTTCCCTCGCAGGATGGAAGAGATTCTTTTATTATTGCCTCGAACTTGGAGAAAAGGCGTGCATCCTTTCACAAGAAGAACACTTTTCTTTGCAAGAAGAATGAGGAGTTAGAATATGAGTTTGCTAATCTCCGCGAGAAGGATGGACAGATGGAATCTGAACTTGTTAGTCTTCGCGAGAAAAATAGAGAATTAGAATCTGCCTCTGCTGATCTTGGCAAGAATAATAAACAAATAGAGAATGATCTTTCTCATCAACTTCTCAAAGTATCCAATCTTGAAAGTGCCAATAAACAACTCTTAGGTATGAGAATTTTCCTCTTTTCTTTCATATTTCTACTTTCCATTACTCCTTCTTATTTGATTTACCATTCTCGTAGACATTTATGGTCTCTCTGATGAGGCTTCAACCCTTCGTTCTTTTCCTGAACCAATAGATGATGATGATCTTCTAGAGCTTCTCAATAACTCTTTGAATAATCCCTCCAATGATAGAATTAATTCTCTTTCCATAGATGAACTCAGGTATAAGCTTCGCCTCTTAAAAATTGACCATAGATCTTGTTTAGACATGGCTAACAAATTCAAACGCTTTTACCACAATTCTAAGAAAGAGATTAAAACTTTAAGGGCTAAGAACAGTAATCTCTCAAATGCCAAAGATCGTATATCTAGACAAGGAGCTCATACTTTAGCGGATTTTCATAAAACCTTTCTTGAAGTCCAAATTGAAAGGGATAAACTTATCTGCGGGAAAAAGGTTCTTGTTGAAAGGGAAAACCAAATTCGTTCCCATCTTCTTATTAATAATGATGATGAATTTGCCTGGGCTGCGAAGATTCTTGACAACGCCAGAACTAACTTAGGTGTAGATGTTAGTCTTCATGTTGAACAAGCGGCCTTAATTAGAGACATGATTTCTAAAAGAGAAGGTTATTAACTATTCTTCCTCATTAATTTCTTATCTTTATAGGGTTTTTTTGCAAAATTTCCAACTTGTTGTTATATACTCGCAGGGGTTGAGAAGAGATATTCTGAAATAATTGGAGAACTTAAAGCCGACAAGGGTCAACTCGCAAAGATTCTTGCTTCTCGCAATGAAAAATATTCAAGATTGAAAGACCAATTAAAGATCACTGCTGTGAATTTTAGTAATATCCTTGTTGGTGTTCGCAATGACTACGTCAAGAGGGTCTGTGATGATCATAACATTTCTCACTCTTTGTATCCTTGCCTCGCGGAAGAAGTTCCAACGAATACTCCAAATCTTGTTATCTATGACAGTGAAGCCAAAGAATCTGACGAAGATGAAGGATATAATGAAGATGATGGTGAAGACGAAGAAGGAGAAAAATCTGGGGAGGATGATGATGGATCTAACTAGTTTTGTTTCTCCTTTTCAATCTTCTTGTAATATTTGTACATTTATCTCCTTCTTCTTGTGATATTTCTACGAATTTCTCCAGCTTCTAAGGTTCCTTGATGTATAGATTTCTTTTGCTTCTATCTGTATAAATTAGAGAACAATTCTTTTTTGCAATATGATTAATCAACATGATTATTAATTTTTAACTATTTGCGTAAATCTACCATATAAAGATGAATAATAATTTTATCATTTTGTTCATTCCCATACTTGCCTCTGTTATTCATCTGCAATATGAAAGATTGAGCAGATTAATGTTGAATAAAATATGTTTGTAAATTTTTCCTCAACCTCTGCGTAAATGGCGCAGGTTATGTCTGCATAATATCATGATCTCTTGTGGTCTTATTTTTCCTTCCTAGTTAAAGGTCTTATTTAGCCTCTTTTTTATTTTTGGCGACAAAATCGCAGGACGTCCTTATATTCGCATGTAAAAACCCATTGATCTTGTCTTATCCATGTTCTTTTAATTTATTGCGACAATATGACAGGCCTAAGTTCTCTCGGGAGAACAAAGCCTCGTGACATTTCCGTCTTGCGATGAAATCGCAGGTGGTCTTTATACTTTCATGTAAAAACCCATTGATCTCATCTTAACTTTTTCACATGGCTTGTTGCCTCTGTATAAAATTTGTCACGCGACAATATGACAGGCCTAGATGTTCTTGCGAACATAAATCCCCATGACATTGCCGTCTTTAGACACTTATCAGCTCCCTAATGGAGGATGCCGCCCTTATCTTCCCCCTGGTTGCCTCTTAAAGGAGGGCACATCGGCCTTACAAGACTAGCTCCTCACATCCGGTCTTAACAACAACCAGTTGTTTTCGCAGCCTCTTATCCTTTTTGCCTATATGGCTTATAGTTACGAGACTGCACCCTAAGTGGGGTTTTCTTTGGGCCGAGTGCATCATAGCCAAAGACTTGTCAAGAATGGCCAGGGTAGTTTCGTACGCCCCGGTCACCCTTGGCTCAACCATGTACCTCGGCGCCGTGGTCATACTCTGCACTCCTTAGGAGAGACCCTCGGTCTTCCAACCAGGGTATAACCTTATATATATAGTTGGAAATCCAAGGTACCTCTCTTGGATAGGTATCTCTCATGGAGATGGACCCAAGATCTCCATGACTCAGGTTCCAGCAGAGGTATAACCTTATCCCCGAGCCATGTAAACAGATACCCCCTTATATGATGTACTTTAGGTCTTACATTTGCCTCTTGCGATATTTTATTCTCGAACTAGGGTGTACGCCATATAGGTTCTTCACATTCTTATATGTCATTATTCTTTGATATCTCTTTTTTTGCATTTCAGCTCTTGTATGATTTTTCAATTTCATCTTTTTCATTAAAACGAAATATTCTTTTGAAACATTCTCTTCAACAAATCATTTATACATTTCTTAAATTTCACGATTTGAGAAATTTTACCTTTATGCTTCTGCCTTTTTGTTGCGCTTTGCTATTTTCTCTCCATCTGCGAGGCACTCGCTATCAATAGTTTTTAGTGTGTGTTGACTTTGCAGCATTCTATCTTCTCGACGTTCTATTGTATCAACCATTAATTTGTCACTTCTTTGCTTCTGTTTGATGTTATGCTTCCAATTTCTATTCCTCGCAGCTCTTTCTTCGCAAGATTCCATGTCAATTTCATAGCACTTATTTCCCGCAATCCAATCTCCCTTTATAACTTCAACACCACTAGGATGAGGAAATTTAATGCACTGGTGGAAAGTTGATGCTACACCTAAGATCCCATGTATCCAAGGCCGGCCAATCAAGGAATTATATGGCGATTCTACGTCGACAACACAAAATTGAATCTTAGAAGATATTCCCTTCAAGGGAATTCACATTGTAATTTCCCCTTTGGGCTTGTTGGCAGTACCATTAAAACCATAGATTTTATAAGTTAATGGTATTAGATCTCCGTCTCTTCTTCCCATGGTTTTGTAAGTATGATAAAATAAAATATCCACTGAACTTCCCGTGTCAATCAAAACTCTGTTAATGGCCCAAGAATCTTCAGTTTCACCATCCTCATTTTCTTTATCTTCTTCTTCTATTTGTTTTGTATTTATTTCTAATCTTAACACTAGTGGGTTGTCATGCATATCGCCAGGCTCTGGTACTTCTTGCGCAGTGAAAGAAATAGTTTTCTTTTGCCACTCTTCTAATGGAGAGACTCTCGCGATATTCATTATCTCTCTTCCATCCGCGTCTCTCACGAAGACTCTGCTTAGAACGTTGTCGTGGAAATCCTCAATAGTCTTGTATGAATGTATGATGGAATTACAGAATAGATTCTTCGCCTTGGCTCCAACTTCTATCACAAATGTTTCTGCTCCTTTTGCAGTATTTACTCTGCGAACATCTGGTGCTGGTGGTAATTGCTGAGATTGCAGATGTCCTATTAGAAAATGATTTAACTTTCCCTGATCAATCATCCTCAAAATTATTCTTTTTACATTCCTTCAATCATTTATTGAGTGGCCGTGAAAATGGTGGTAAGGGCAAAATTCTTGATTTCAATTATTTGGATGTGGCTCTTTTCCCATATTCCAAGGTGATGGTATATTTTCCATCAAAATAATAACCTCCCAAATTTTTTCTATACTAGAATTTAGAGGTGGCATTTTAATTCCTTCCCATATTATCTTCTGACTCCCATGCCCTCTATAATAATTTTGTCTCTGACCTCCATAAGTCTCCTGCGGCTAATCAAGTCTTTGAATTTTATTATTCCTACTTTGATTATAATAATTCTTTTCTCTTTCAAATTCTTCTTGATCGCGACTTCCCATGGCTACCAACTTCTGTTGACTATCAATCACCATTTTTTCTTGTTGTGGCTGCGAGGTGCTCGCCACAGTATTGATTATCTTAGGAAGTAAACTTCCATTTGCTGCAATTGAACTAGTGTTCGCGATGGGATAAGATTCCATCTCATTCTGTTTCTCCTCCAAAGCAATGTATTCTTCCTGCAATTCTCGCAGCTCAGTCATTGTAATTGTATTTTTGACTCTAAAAACTTGAATATATAGCAAATTAGTTGCAAACATAGCGTTAATGAAAGACAAAATGAGTTATCTTTCATCCACTATTCCTGTCATTTCACTGCATATTGTCTTCCATCTTATGGTTAGATGTTTCAAACTCTCTCCAATCCTCTGCTTTAGCCCAAATACATCTTCAATGCCGGGTCGCGAAGAATTGTTGCTTATATACTCCCCTAAGAATGTGGTTTGTAGATGATTGAAACCAGTTATAGTGTTCTTGGGTAACCCTTCAAACCATTTCAAATCTTCGCCAGTTAGGTTGGATGCAAAATATTTGCACAATACATCATCATGGTTTTCCCACTGCAACATACGCCTAACATAATACTTGATATGTTGAATAGCACAAGTAGTACCATCAAAAATACTGGTTAATGTTTTTACTTAACATTCCCCTCATTTCTGCTAACTCTCTTAAGATCTGTTCATTCCCAGTCGAACTTTGCTCCATTGGCCTTTTCAGTGCAGCTTCCCTTCTTTTGTGTTCATGTCTTTCTTTCCTTGCGAGAGTTTGTGCTTCTTCTTCAGTATTTTCATTCTGCATTCTCTCACGATTTTCTTCTTCACCTCCTTCTTGAATTCACAACTGCTGATCTTCCATTGACTCCTCTGCGATCTTCTTCATCTCTCATCGTTTCTCTCCGCTGTCTTTCTATTCTCCTTTGTATTCAATCATATTCCTCATTGATATTATCATTGTTGCGATTTCGTGCGTGTCTTCTTTCTCGATTGTCATGATTATTTTGACATATTGCTTCTTGAAATTCTTGTTATTCCACCTCTTCTCTCAATCTTTCTCTCTCGCAAGCTAGACGTGCTTGTTCAACATAATGTCTCTCAATTTCATCCTTTATTATTCTTCGCTTTATTTGGATTTATCGCTCATGTAGTATTCTCCTTTCTTCTTCTGGATTTTCTCCACCATTTTGGTTATTTCCACCCTTTTGATTTCTATTATCACGTCTACCATCCAAAGTTTCAATGCGTGGAACGTAGCGATCATTAATCATTTTTTCTCCTCCATAATATTGTTCTCCATTTGGATTCTGCATTCTCTCTTGAATATTTTCGCCAATATTTCTCATAGGGGAATTTCGTCTTACTTCTTCTCTAAATGACCGTGAACTTGATCTTGCAGTACTTCTTGATCTCCTACTTTGCAACCTTAAATTCTCCATTCTTAACTCGTGATTTTGTCTTATTAGATTCGCTCGTTATTTCACCTCCATCCTTCTTTCCTCCTGTTCTCTTTGTCTTAATGCATCTAATGTTTCATTTGTGCCATCTACATGTATTAATCCTCTGTTTACTTCTTGATTTCTTCCCTCTCGTCTTTCATATCTTAATTGTCGATCTTCTGGTTCTTCCATTGAATCTGATCGCCAAGTATGTACGCTTACTCTATCATAATCCACATCTCTATATTGCATTGGTGTTTGCTGATTTGGCTGTCGAACCTGATTTTCTCCATCATTCCTTGTTCTATTACTTCTTGTTCTTATCCTTTAAGATTTTCCCATTTCATTTTTTTCTCCACCTGCAAGTCTTTTACTCCTCCTTACGGTTGTTGGTGGTTCTGATGTATTTCTTCTTCTTCTAGCCATTAATCTTAGTAAACTGTTGAAAATTGCGTAAAATCATTCACTAATTATTCCAAATTCCTTCCAATCACAATGTCAATTTTTACCTTTTTCTTCAAATAATCATCAATTCATCCCTGTTTCTAGCGCCAAAATGTAGTTGCAGGAAAACCTACACTACACCCTTTACAAGAATTCACAATAATCAACACATATTTGAAGATTAAAAACAACACTTTATTATCTGATTCTCAGAAATGTTTACAAGAAATGGAAGAAATCAAGAATACAACCGCTCTCTTGAATTTTCTCTCTCCTCAAAACTTTCTTAATGCTCAAAAATTCCTCCCCCCCCCCTCTGAATCTACTGGGTCTCTTTATATATGATAGTCACTTGACTAGTATAATAATGTTGACGAGCTTGAGGGTCTTTACATATGAAAAAATGACTTACAATAGGAAAGATGTCGACACACTTTGAACACGCGCATTAATGTGTATCTTTTATTGTTCAAATATATTCCTTAACAGCTAAGAAGGAAGTTAATCCCAAGATCGAATTTAAATAAGTTAAGAATATTTTAATTAAGGTTTTTAATTATATATGAAATATATGAATTAGTAATGTGCATTTGGTAGTTAAATATTTTCCAAGGAGATTTCAATCATAAATTTGGACAGTTCATTCTCGGGAATCATGAAAACCGAATTTGGAATCATATTGAATATCTTGAGAATATATTTGGTTTTGGAAATTCCTTGGTGTCCAAACTTCCTTGTCTATAAATACTTTGAGTTTGCATTTCTAGAAAACTAATCCTTTGTGATAGTAAACTTCCTCTGTTGTACTGTTACCGGTGAAGCCGCCTATTCGGAGAGGATAGTAACCTAATTAGGAGAAATCTCTTTCGGCCGCGTAGTTTAAAGTCTTCTTTGGGATTGAGAAGTTCTAGTGCGTACCCTTGGTGGGAAACTAGATAATTGTGGTTTATCTTTAATTTTCATATTGATTTGATTGACTAACAGTGGTTAAACTTTGATTGCACCTAGTTTGTTTATGCTTGAGAATCTTCTCTTCTGATATAAGATTCACTCAAACTAGTTCAAGGTTTCGACAAGGATCTTTAGACTGTTGTTAGATCTGAAGACGATCTTGTGATAATCAATTGTTAACAGACTCTGTTCTGTGTGTGATTGATCACAAGATATTCAAGTAGTTGTGTGCAGGTGTTTATTAAAGATCTAAGAATATTTGAAGACAAAGAAGAAAGAAAAGATTTCAGACTTGGTTTTATAATCTTTGGTGTGCACAATACTTGTTTCGGTAATAGAGGATCCAACTATAATCGATCTATCCTTGTGGTATTTGATAGAATAGTTGAGAAGATCGGCATCAATACATTTCCTTGAGATTAAAGGTATTGATAGCAAAATCTTAACGATTACCTTTTGGTGATTGAACATAAGATAGATATTGGAACCTGGCAAAGGAGTTTATGTTAAGATAAACAGAAGAGCCTTTGCGCAACTCATATCACTTGGTTAAAGAGAGCTAATACCAAACAGATTTGTTGTTCCTCTACTGTTTGGAATATGAACCAAAGGAATTGGTCCAAGTACGTGACTTGTTTACTGGTTGGAGGCATGGGAATACAAATGGAACTAGGTGAACTATAGTTTTAGTTGCTTGGTCTCAACTATACGAAGTTGGTTTATTTTGTATAGCGTCTTAATCATGAGAGTATTAAATTCTGGACTAGGTCCCGGGGTTTTTCTGCATTTGCGGTTTCCTCGTTAACAAAATCTTGCCGTGTCATTTACTTTATATTCCCGCATTATAATTGTTTTATTATAATTAAAGTAAATTGCACAAACTTTAATTCCTATTTACTTTATATCCAATCCTATTGAGTTTGGTTAAGTCCGAACCTTTGTATCAAGTAAACACACTTCGTTGTTGTATTGTCTCGATCTCGTATCCATAGACAATCACACGAAGTGTGAACCGATTTGTTGTATTGTAGAGAATCTGTCTATAGACAATCACTTTCGAAGAAAGGACTTATAGGAAGGAAAAGTTATAGCTTGAGGTATATTTGGGTACCCTCGCCTTTTCAATTACCCATTAATTTGAAACAAAAATCAAACCATGAAAGAGAAATCTCATATCTTTCAATACCGAAGAGGGGAATATGTAAAAGAAAAGAAAGAACAAGATATTAAAAGCAAAAGGAAATCATCAAGCAGCAACACATTATTTCTATGGAAAGCATCTTTTGTATCCCGAAAAGCAGCCTGCATCAACGATGAGACGGTCTCTCAATCACCACCTCTCTTCGCCTGACGAGATCCCTGGAAGAAATTTCGCGGTCTGCAGTTTTTAGGATTTCGAAAATCCCTTCACGGAACCAGTGAATCTGAAATTAGTATACGTGATACTCCCAGATAGAGACTACTTCTTCAGAAATGATATGTCCAACTACATTACATATGCCATCAATTAGAGATAAAGCTTCCTCAAATAACAAATACAGCTCTTGGGTTTCTTGTTTATGGAAGTGCATGCATGATTCTTCAACATTTTTGGGAATACAATTCTACATATTTAGCTGATGTATGGATCCCACCAGATAACACACGTGATGTACAAGGGAAATATCGAATGGGAAGTTACAGGTTCGTGGCCTAGTTATCAATCATCATTGTTGCTTCCCCTACTTCAAGTTTTTATTATTAGGGTTACATATAATAAATATAATTATGGAAGCGGTGTCCGTTCACATGAAAGGAAAGAACATAACCACTTATGTGCCATCTTCCCATCTATCATATCGCCTCAATAGAATGGGGAGAGCTCAGATTGAAAAATTAGGATACTAATTATGATATTTGAGGAATGAATATCATGTGCGGAGATTCTACAGTAACCTACCGAAGAGTGTTACATCTAAAGTTTCAAGATACCGCAATATTTTTAAGAATATGGATTTCTTATCGGGAGGTTTCATTCACTTATCCAATTGGAAGCATAAAATCATGAAGACAATATGGATAAAGAACTATTATTTGATAAAGACCAGGCTACAATCACATAAACAAAAATCACTGAATATAAAAAATCATCTACAAGCTGCGAAAAGATGCTCATCTATGAAAGACAATAACAACGTGGGAAATCTAGTTGTCAGGATTAACACAGGGATCAACGGAACCTTCACCGGAGTCCTATTTGGAAGATGCTTCAAAATCCGCTTCAACATATTCTTCAGGAGACGCTTCAACATTCTCTCCAGGAGTCGCTTAAACATCTCCCATAGAAGCTGCACCGACATCCACTTTGGAAGCCACTTTAACTTCTTCTCTAGAGGCCGCTCCTATGTACTCTCCGGAAGATTCCCCGACATCCTTTTCAGAAACTTCTCCAACATCCTTTTGAGGATGTTCTGGTTCGTCCACATCAGAATCGAGAATTATGACATTATGAATAATGTAATCATGTTTATTTTCACTTGGGGGATGCATATGCTCAATCCTTCGTCGCTTTAGCCAGGCCGCAAATCTTTCAGTTCTGGCACTCATTGACTGAGATGCTTAATCGCACCTCCACTTTTCCTCCATGCTAACCGAAGCCAGGAAAGCTTTAACACGCTCTCGAATGATGCATAAATATGAAAGAGGCACATCCTGTATAACCTTACCAGCTTCACAAAATGGAGGATCTATTTTAGCTAATACTTCCTCGAATGTGGTAACCCTGGGTTTGTCAACCTTGAAACTCTTCTCTAGAGAATTAGAAGAATAAACATCACCAGGAGTTCCCATCATATACTGCAGAGAAGCATTATGGTTACATCAATAAACGACGTGGTAAAAAAAATAACTACAAGAGAACACGAAGCAATACTTGGAAAGAAGAAGAGTGCAACTCTGTGATGATTGGTATGAAAATAAAGACTCAAGTTCTCCCTTTTATATTCCGAAAATCGGCAAGATCTGGAGTAGAAAAGGATTCTCTACCTGTCGTATATAAAGGCTTCAGATACGGGATATCAACCGATTAATGCTTATCTACCTGGAGATAATTGACGTATGCTAGGAGGACGATCACTACGTGCTTTGATACTTCATTAAAGGTGTCTTGTTCAAAGACCGAGCCGGCCTCTATCCTGGTAACGCGTGTCAAACTTTTCTTGTAAATTTTCTTGATTGTTAACATTTAGTACTTACCCCGCAACAATGTCACTGTTACGTGCTAAGCAGAGGACTTAATGTTGATGGTGGTTTTTAGTTCAGGGCTAAAATTGTGAAACCCTGTGTTTAATGTACCTTCATTCTGCAAAGAAACAGAGCCATTTCAAAAGTGATGAGAACTTAAGCCTCTTTACTTACATGTGTATTAAATAATTTAGTATACTCGTATATAAAATGTATCCAGAATGGTGCATGTAGCAACAATCCCAAATATTATGTAAATTTTATTAACCTTCTGCCTGCACTATTCATTAATGTATGGCTTATTGAGTATTCTTTCCTATGCTACGTTCCCTAGATGAACTCTTAATGCTGATATGACATGAAAATTAGTGTTCACTCGCAGCTGAGTAACATAAATTTCTCGAAGTATCAAGATTAGGATCTGCATGAAAGTACTCCGATGGAAGCACACTGCGCTTCTCTCTGAAAATAAAATTAAAGAATTTTCTGTCAACACACAAAATTCATCAAATTTGAATAATTCTGTGACAACTCGCAAAATTCAAGCTTTAACCTGATTAATTTCTAAAAATTAGGTTTTTGTAGCCGACACTTATATTTAAAAAATTGGCTGGTCGACGCGCTTAAATTCCTAAAGAAAAATCATCCTAGAATATCCATGTCAGTCTTAAAACAATCACGGCTACACGAATTAGACGGCCAATTTAACGAACTTTGCCTCCTCTCAGCGAGATGAAACAAACTCCATCATGTCCACCAGAGGGCCCACTATTATTCCAGCCAATCATAATCCTCTTAGCCCACCAGCAACATCCATGATCTCTAGCCAGATCTAGGCTAGTCGCATTGTTGAAAAGAAGTTCAACGAGTTAAGACTAGCCATGACAGTTTCAAACTCATCGCATCCGTCCAACTTAGTCATCCTAGTTGGATGGCTTAGATGTTGTTTCGAACGACCAATGAGATTCAAGTAAGCTCACCAGAGACTCGCCTCCATCCTTGGCCAGTCGAATTGCCCACGACATGCCAGGAGCACATCTAACCGATTATTCAAAGTAGGATGATTACGTGGCTTTGAAAACCCTAATTTGTGTCAGTGGCAACATTTTACTGTCGCAAAATGATCATGGACGTCCATCTTTGCTATCTAGATCGATTGGCCTAGATTTAATTTTAGGCGGCTAATGAGATGCCAATATGATCGCCGGCAACCCACCTATATCCCTAGACGATCGAATTGTTAACAGCCCGCAGCTAACATCTCAAATCGTTAGCTCAAAGTAGGTTGGACACACGGATTTAAAACCCTAAATTGAATTAAAAGAAGTATCCAACTTCCGCAAATCATCTCAGCCGTCCAACTTTGCTAGCCGAATCGGCCGGCCTAGATCTAACTTTAGGCAACCAATAACATGTCGCCGTGATCACCGACCATCCTTCTTCCATGAGGAATGATCGGCCAAGCCGCGGCTTGCCTATATGGCTCCCAAAAGATTGTACAAATGTGGCTAGTCACGCTGCCTACATGAATTTTAATAAATTCAACGACAACCATTAACTACCGCAAATCATATTAGCTACTCAACTTGGCTAGCCAATTTGACCGTCCTAGATCTAACTTGGGCCTACCGATAGGATGTTATAATGTCTACCATCCCCCACCCTCCTATAGGGACCGACCGAACTACCTTTTGCATGCGTGCATAGCTCATAGCAGCTCCCTGAAAACAGCTTGTCATGCCCTTTTTAAGATATTAAGCTCCGCGACTAACTTAAACGAACTTTACACAAAGATGCTTCATGAACATCGATTATTTTGAGTTGATTGCTTAAAAGCGATGCTTTATATACATCGATTACAAATAATTTTTTATAAATATAAATTCCACAAATAATTTTATTATTTGACCTAAAAGCATTATGTGTTGTTTTAGCGACAAGTCTCACAACTTGACCCACTCAACAGCTTGATGTGTATATTTTTTCTACAAAATACTCGAGACATCAAACATGTCACAAACTAGGAGATGCTTATCGGGGTATTGGTTTGACGGTTTACAACGTGTGGCTTTCAACACGCCCATTACGAGAAATTGACAAGAAAGGCGGACGGTTGATAGCAGTAAATGAGTAGTGGGTGTAAGGCTGACTAGTCTTCCCTCATGATAGAGACGCGATCGTCACCACTTTTACATGATCCCCATTTCTCAACTACTTAATTGCCTCCGCTTCCTATGAGATCAGGGTGCGCACAATCATGGCTTGTATAAATAGGATTTCAACCTATTTCGACAAAAAATTAAGTGTTATCAACGCAAGTATCCAGAAATCACATTCTGATACAAGTCATAAAACAGCCACACCTTCACCCTGATTTCAACACTTTCTTTGCTTCCCTCCCTAAGATCAACCTTTCTCCTTCGTATTGTGATCGAAGCAAGACTGGAACGGCCATTTCTTGGTTTAGGCCAGAACTTTACAGATTGATCTCTCGAATCTAAAGTACTCCCATGCAGTGCATTTGTTTAGGGTTTAGATTCATTTCTCGGCGGCATACCAATTTACCATTTCTCGCAGAATCAGTTTTTACCCCAAAACACATGCACAGTGGCCGTTCAAAGGCTTCTTCAGTCATAGTGATTGAGGTTTAGGGCTGGTCTTAGGGATGGAAGAAGATGAATAGAGATATCATATAATTCTAGGGTTTGAAGAAGAATTACTCTGAGAAGTTATGAGAAAGATGATCATAGCTTGGAAAAATAGATGACCTATTTATAGCTGAATTCTCTAATCTCAAGCTGGTGAAGATAAGTATTGTTTTCCATGTCGTGTGGAAGAATTATCCCGTCTCTTCAGAAATAGGGATAAACTAGGTTGAGTTTATCTTATTGTTCCACCCCCTTTACTCTTTTATGTGGTGAGAAATAAGCCGGGCATTTCTCACACTTGTCGTAGACCGCCAGACCAAATCCATAATTGTTATCCCCCAATTTGTGTGAAGCTGGGTCAGCCTTTGTGATGATATGCTGAGAGACAAATATTCTCTTTAGCCGAGTTTGCCAAGATAAAAAGATATTCTCTGATTTATGAGAATAACTAGAATGAGTTACGTGAAAAGGCATGGAATGCCTCAGGAATCGTGTGCAGAGTGTGAGAGGAGCTGAGGCTGATCTTCCTCTCTCCATGGTCGATCACATATGTCACGTGGAGACCGTATTATTGCTTATGGATCACTTTGTTGAGCATGCGGAGATCAAGAGAGCTTATCCACGTTTTTGTATAGACATGTATAGTTTAGGCTTAATTTACTATCCGGGAGTGTGTTTGAGAGGCTGATAAATAGGATTGAGCCCTAGGTAAGTCATGTGCCTATCATGCGAATCTCTCAGAGATTTTGAGGAGAGATTTGAATTTCTCCGAGATTTTGCGAAGAGATTTAAATCTCTCCTAGATTTTGCAAAGATATTTGAATCTCCCATAGATTTTGCGAAGAGATTTGAATCTCTCCAAGATTTTGCAGAGAGATTTGAATCTCTTAGAGATTTTTGTGAAAAGATTTGAATCTCTCCGAGATTTTGCAGACGAATCAAAATCTCTACGAAGATTTTCTTAACCGATCCGAATCTCTCTGTGGTTAGATAGGACTCATCTTGGAGAGAGAGAAAAGTCTTTGTACGCCCGATTAATACCTCTGCGAGACTTTGGCTCACTTGTCTTTGACCAGCGTATCTTGTAGAGATGTGCTAGGAATCAACTGTGTGTCCATATGATGGGCCAACAAGACTAATGTATCTCGAAAGGATATTCTAGGATTCTATCGAAAGGACCCGGAGGCAGAATAACCAGCGTATCTCGCGGGGATGTCCTATGATTTATTCGGAAACCTCAGTAAGTCGAGTCAGAGCCTAGAGCAGTCATGACCAGTGTATCTCGCGATGATGTACTAGGAATTAGTCATTGATCTTAAATAGGGTGAGTCGTTCTTACAGGAGACATGCATATCTCCGCTCTGGGTCATAAGTCTGTCGGGGACATTTTTTTCCCATTTACAGAGCCTAAATGACCAACAGTATCTTATCGAGGATGTATACTAGGAATCATGGCATCACAATCAGCTCCGTCTCGCGGAGACATGCTGGAATTATGGCTGTTCTGGTTCATAAGTCTAGTGGGGATGTTTTACTCTCTACAGAACCTACGTGACCAGCAGTATCTCGTCGAGGATGTGCGCTAGGAATCACGACATCACGACCAGTAGTGTCTCGCGGGGATGTATAATAGAAATCGTGGCTATTGGTGCCTTGATGAATAAGGGATTATTCTCTCCCTGTGAGAGTTGAGTTTTGTCTACAGTCTCAAAATTATGCTTTTGTCCCTTATCCAAATTTCACCATCTACACTAATAAGAAAATATTCTTTGTCTTCAAATCATCAATTTCCTTCTCAATAACCTGCACAACACAAACTTGAATTCTCTTGTGATCAATCACACACAAAACGAAGTATGTTAATAATGGATTATCACAACATGTCTTTAGATCCGTAAATGGTTATAAATATCTCGTCGATACCTTGATCTATTTTGAGTAACCCTTATGTCAGAAGAGAAGGCTTTTAAGAATAATAAAACTAGGTGCAATCGAAGTTTCAACAATCGTTAGTCAATCAAATCAATAATCGAAAACTAAAATAACAATGCAATTATATATTTTTCCACCAACGGTACTCGTAGAGCTTCTTGATCCCACAAAGGTATTTAAACGAGCAGTTGTAAGAGATTTCACCTAATTAAGGGTATTTTCCTCTCCGAATAGACGGCTCCACTAGAAACAACACGAATGAAGTTTCCCGGATCTTAGGATAGTTTGCAAGAAATGCAAACTTAAATAGTTATAGACCAAGGTTGTTTGGACAACAAGGAAATTCCTGAACCGAAAATATTCTCAAGATATTTATTAATGTACCTAATTTCGGTTTTCCTATTTCCAATTAAATGACAAACCATATTTACGAATTCTCTCTTAGAAAGTTTCTATTATTAGTTTATCACATTAACTAATAAACCTTTTTTAAGAGGATATGATTTAATTATTGTTAATTAAAATATATATTATGAAAATCATTATTAAATACTTTTCAATATCTCGGTACTGGATCACCTTGAGCTTCAAGGAATATCATTGAACAATTAATGATAAAAGTTATATACATGTTCAAATAATGTCTACACCTAAAAGTTTCTCTTAGCAATCCCTAATTCCTAATTCACACACAACCATGAAGAAATGTGTGAACTTTGGAAAATCGGTTTTGCTCTTGGGATCGGTTGTACCATGACTCACAATGTAAGTTATGATCAGTTACCATGCTCCCCAAGATAGGTTGTGACCGGTTACACCATGCTTCCCAATGTAGCTTGTGATCGGTTATACCTTACTTCCCAAAGTAGCTTATGATCGGTTACACCTTACTTCCCAATGTATCTTGTGACTGCCTACACCTTGCTTTTCAGATAAGCTCGTGACTGGTTACACCTTGCTACACACTATAGGCTATGACTGGTTTTACCTTGATTCTCAACATAAGTCAAGATCGATTCTACCTTGTTATCTAGTATTGGTCATCCGAAAGATATTCAATAAAGAACCATACCAACACACTCATGATTTCCCTTTAGATTATGAAACAAGGTCATACATCTACTTCCTTAAACAAATGTAATAATACATAGTCTCCTAGGATGAAATCACACCTATATCCCACACATAATCAAGTTACTAAATACATAGATTATGTTGATGTATTATTTATGAAGTTCAAAAGATAAGCGTTATACTTCGTAATATAGTTCCTTGAAACTTTGATCATAATGATATGACCAAGTCTAATCGCTAGAGTATTATATATACAGCTTCACATGTTATGTTTTCAATATAAACCGACTTGAAAGATACATTGGGAATGGAAACAAGATAAAACCAATATTACTAACCTCAATAGGAAGGATGATGTCTTCGTTGCAGCCGTTACTTCTTCACTTTCTTCAGGTCTTCGAAGTAATACCTGCATGTCTCAACATTCCTAGACTTTCTAGTCTAACCTAAGGGTGCGTTTGGCACGGAGGTAGTTGAGGGTGGAGTTCAGTCAACGGGAGGAGTCAAGGATGGAGTTGAATTCAAAGGGTGTTTGGCATGGGTGGAATTGGAACTCCAGGGAGTTGAAACTCCTTCATTCAGTGGAAAATCAAATGACACCTCCCCCCATGGAATTTGAAACTCCATCCTTCCAACTCCTCCCGTTGACCATTTTGACATTTTACTTTCTTTTTTTCTTTAAAAAATAATTCATTTCATATACTTATAAATTTACTATGATAATTAAAAAGTAATTAGAATTTATTTTATTTTAAAGTTTATAATATTTATTAATTGGTAATATTTAATACTTTAATAATATTTTATTTTTTACATATTTAAAAATGGAAAAAAATAATATTTTCTTATTATTTAAATACAGTAGTACTATTGATAAATTATTAAAGTTGAAATTTAAAATAATAGTTTTATTTAAAATTCCAAAACAGACTATTATTTAATATTAATATTTATTTGAAAATTTAAATAAATTTTCAATTAAATATAAAATTATATTTACATAAATAATTAATTATTATTGTTGATAAATTATTTTTTCATCGAAAAATAATAGATTTATTTAACTATTATTAATATTATATTTACTTAAATAATAATTTATATAACTTTTTCACTTCAAAAATCACATTTATATTATATTATATATATAAAATAATATAATATAATATTATTAATATTAATATTATGTTTAAAATTAAAATTATATTATTATTTTTATATTTTAATTATTTTTTTATCTATTTTAAATATTATTTTTATGGAATTTCATAAATAATAATATTATGTTTAAAATTAAAATTATATTATATTTAATTAATTAATATTAATATTATCAATTATGAATATTTTAATATATCAATATTATACTATATTATATTAATATGCTAATATATTTAATTAATATTATATTATATTTAATTAATATTTAGTTAATATTATATTTAAAATTAATTTAAATAATATTATATTTATATGAATACTATAATATTTATTTAATTACTAATATTGCATTTATTAATTTACTAGTCTTTTATGTAGTTATTTATTAAAAAATACATTATTAATGACAATTAAATTAAAAATTATTTAAAAGTAATTAAACATAATTTTTTGAAGAAATTCAGTGATTGAAGAATAAATTTACCAGCAAATAATATATTACAAATAAATATTTTGAAGAAATAAACATTTTAAAAAGAAGAATGACGTAATTACCAATTTCATCAATTATAATGCCAAACACATAAATTTAGAAGGATGAAATTCCAATTCTAGGTGGTTTGAATTCTAGGTAGTTGGAACTCCCTAGAATTCAAACTCCATCCGTGCCAAACGAACCCTAAATGAAGTTGACTCTAGTAAATAATCAAGCGACTCTAGATGAGTTTTGATACTAAAATAGACAACCAAACTTGACATACCAACGCTTGGTGGGTTCAACCGAGCTATGCTCTAACAATCTCCCCCCTTGTGACAAAACTCTATTACCTATGGAGATAGACGAATTACAAAAAATATCCTACATATATTCAAAAAAAAAATGTCAATGTTGACATTTAAATAACAAAAGATTTACTCCCCTAAAGGAAAGCTAGGTAAATATTCAATCCGAACATTTTTGTTATTCCCCCCTTTGTAGTATAAAATACTACACAACAAGATGATATGTTCCCCCTTAGTCTATGCTTTACTCTTTCATTAGATATAACTTTTAAGCACATATATCCTTTTCTAGTGATCATAAACCACTCGTTTACCCATATATTTCTCCCTTTTTTATTTTTTGTCACAAAAGTGACAAAGAAACGACCAAACCGAAAAGATCTTACAGATTTATAAAAAGCCCGATGTCCATTTTAGTCGCAAGTTTATTGTGTACACTTGATATTTTGTCCAATCATAAAATGCAATGGCATTGAAAGTGGTGTCCGAATTGAGAACGCGTAGATGTGTACGAAGTTGCTAATGTTTCATCTAATTATCCAAGTTCAAGTATGTGTACATGGGTACTTTTATTAAAAATGTACGTTATTTTGTGAGCAGGGATGGTCTACTAGCATGTTAAATTTAATTTTGGTGTGATCATTTAATGGCAGTCCGATAAGGTGCCATTTTTACTTTGTTGTGTTATTTTTACTTTGTTTGCTTCATGTGCGATAACGTAAACATTTTGTTTCTCTTTTCGAATTGGTGTCTCAATAGCATGATCAATTGGTTTATCCGAAATTGGGATGGATGGTGGGACTAAGTTTTATGGGGAAAGAAATATCAAAATGGTGAGCATGATGGAATGAGTTTTCTGTTTTCCCATATTTATTCCATATGTGAGTTTGCTCATATTCGTAATATGTATCTCGCACAGTTCGTAGTATTATATATGAATGTAAAAAATTGTTTTAGAAAAGGACTGATAGCTGGTGCGGTATGGTGGATTCGTGTATATGGTAGGAACAATATATTATGGCTTTTGTCACACTGCCTTCAAATGGAACTACCATAAATAGTGGTTGGACTTGAAAAAATTGACATTAACTAGATGTTACACTGCGCGTTGCACGGGCCTAGATGTTCCGCTTTTGTCACACTGCCTTCAAATGGAACTACCATAAATAGTTGTTGGACTTGAAAAAATTAACATTAACTAGATGTTACACTGCGCGTTGCACGGGCCTAGATGTTCCGCAAAGAAAAGTATGTTTTTGATGTCGATAATTTTTTTGACATCAATCGAAAGTTTTTAGGAAAAATATGTACGACTCCTTCTCTCTCTTCCTCTCATAAATGCCTCGCCGGCCTTGGTTTCTTTTCCGGCTGGTTCTAGCCGTTGCTCTATGTCTTTTTCTTCTTCTCCGGTCCCTAACGGCTAGTTTCTACCGGACTCCGGCACCTCATGCCAAGAATCAATCTCTGATAACGCCTCTCTATGTTATCTATGCTCTCCTCTAGTTTCCCTAACCTTTTTCACATGGTTCTCTAAATTTCTTCTTGATCCTCATGGCAATTTCGAATCACAAAAGTTACTCTGGCATCCCAAAAATCACCAGCAACTTTTAGGAATCACAAATATCACAGGGTACCCAAATGTTATAGAAATTACAGAAAGTACTGACCTCTTATGCACCACTAAGCTCTCATATATCTCTATATCCAATAACACATTCAAATACCACAGAGTTCCTAATATAGGCAAAGTTTCTAAACTCGGGAAAGATTTCTTCTACCTGAGCAAAGCTGAATTTCTAGTTCAGTAAAGACCAAGATGTATTAAGAAAGGTTTTAAGAGCCTCTTTCATCACTCTGCCAATTCCCTATCTGTGGCTACTTCATTAATACAATCTTCAGAATTTTCAGTCGTTCTCCGCTTCTATATTCTACCAAGGGACCATATTGAGGATGTAAATCATACAACACCCAATGATCTCTAGCACCCATTCGTGGATGCTCCTTAGTCTTGGGCATGCCTGTGACATAACACCCTCCATCTGCCTCATCTGTCCCAAATGTTCCTTGAATTCCAGCACCAGATACATGTTTTTTGCCACCATTAATCTCACCAGGGATTTCCAATTCAAAAAAAGGGTTGTGGACATTTTGATTAATATGAGTTGGCTTTGGTTCTTTGAAATGATTGCGAAGACGCTCTACTGAAGAATACAACAACAACTCATGAAGTACTCCTGGTGGCCCATCCTTTTGCAGACACTCCTCAAGTTTCACCTCCATATTATGCTGAAAATTTGCCAAATACCAGGAAAAATCATATTCATGGCCGGGAGCTTCAAAACCCTGGGGAAAATCAATTCCATAGGGCATACGAGTCAAGCAAGGCTCCTGAGGATACCAGTGCATTCACGTCTCCTCCTCAACATCTTCCATTTTTCGCTTCCCCTTTCGATCAACACTATCATTAGCACCATCCATAGTGATCAGATTGAATGGAAATTTATCACACAGATCAAAGATTGCAGAAAAACTCAGAAGAAGAAACTGAAAAACCTCTTATGTTCGGCAAAACTGCATTTAAAGGATAATTACATTTGGTACTAGGTAACCGCACCATTAAGTGGTGACGGTTCCAAAAATGCAAACCATTTCGTATTCCTTAACCTTTCTCTCTGTTTAGTCGTCTCAATTAGCATGCATCAAAGGAATCTTTACCTTCAGTCTATAGGCTTTAACTGCCCCAAATCTAGGCCAGTAAATCCTAATTTTCTTATTATGACAGGTAGAAGAAGGATATGGTACAGTACTACACTTGTAAATACAAATATAGCGGAAACCTCAACTACTTCTTCCATACAATCCTTAAGCACGCACCTGACTCAGCTCTACTTAAGGCTGACTCAGACTTTGTCTGAATTCTATACAACTTCCAAGACTCAGCCCAAGAATGCTCTGACTCAGCCAAACCTCTCAGTTGACTGGCACTACTCTCTAAAGAAGAACAAACTTAAGCTTTATCACACATTCTGGGGGCACTACCCGTATCTAAGTTCATCATCACAAGGTTTGATATATCGGAATAAAGCAACATCGGTCAATAAGTCTCTAAACTATCTCTCAGATAATCTTATATATATATATATTATTGGCCCTTATATGCATATTAAATAATCCATTTCTAAGGAAATCTTTGGCCAAACTTTTCTCAGTCTCTCAGAATGCATTACCTTAAATAGAACATATTGTCCAGCTAACCTGTTTTGTCCATATAACTTGTACTTCGCTAGAAATTTTAATATTGACAGGTCGGTCTCTCAATGCTCACCAGTAGTGTATTTTTTTCTTAACAAAGAATTATATTAACAACCAAAGATATTACAAAAGTTGTTACAAAAGATGGGTACAAGCAAGAGAAAAACAACAAAGGAAACTAAAAAATAGAAAACAAAATCATTTATTCAAAGTATGGACTTAGTAAAATATGAGGTAAGGTTGATTTGGCCTCTCCAGTGATACTAAGAAATCAGGCCTTGATTCATACATTCTTCTTTCACCTCTTGCTAGATTTGCTCCTTTCTTTGCAAGGTCATATGCAGAGAAATTTACCTCCCTGTATCTATGCATGAAGCACCATGAAGTTAGACATGCACAAATTTTTTACCATTTTTTATGGCAAACCATGGAATTTTCTTGCTTTGAAATGCACAAATTGCAGCTGCTGAATCAGAACTAAAACAAACCTCCCTGTAGTCTTTGCTTACAGCCCATTCTCCTACATTCAATACTGCTAGAATCTCTGCATAATAATTAGTTGAAATACCCAGACCACCAATGAATTTCTTTGCTTAATGTTCACCAGTAGTCAAAAGCGACAACTATGTCAGCAAGACTCAGCATCACGAGGTTTGGAAATGGATTGTATGCACATGGTACCTATACTTACCATTAGCCCAATCTTGGACTATTAAGCCACATCAACATCAGCTACAACTAAACAACAAGCTGAAACCCTGCCATCCAAAGTACCTTAGAATTCAAATTCAAATTAAAGTATCCAAACCATGTACTTATCACACCATCACCCTTCATACCAGCATCCCCACCATTACTAGTTTCAAAACTTCAAACATGGCCTCCTCATCAGGAACTAAACCCACAGATCAAGTTGAAACCCTGATTGAACAAATGAATGCTACTCTCAATATTCCTGAAAATTTATTTCCCAAAGTTTTCATCAATGCCCAAAATACTCTAACCCAAAAGAAAGAAGACTAGAAATGGGTCTTCATAGGAAGATACTCCAGTAAAATGTCTTATGAAACCAGAACAATCTTGTTGATGGTGGATTTTCAACAAAGGTCAAAACTGTAAAATCATGATACTACATTGTTTCTGATACGGCTTCAGGCATGTGACGATTCATATTTTACGAAGCCATGGTGAACATGTCTTTCGAAAAGCCTCCACTAGCTGAGCGTTCGATCCCTGACATTTCATTGTGCCCTCTATGTAGAATAATATAATTGGGCGATCCTCCCACATAATTGTTTGTTGAGGGGGCTTAACGCCTTCAGGACGTCGGTGATACTCAATGTTACCTGACTACATGAGAGCGACCCCCCTCTACATAGAAGAACGATTAGGCGGTTCTCCGTAAGATTGAGAGAAACAATGCCTTCAGGACAGTGACACTCACTGATCTTGACTATGTAGGGCGACGTGTATAGACTCTGGCGTTTTTGTAAGATTTGAGAACACCCTCGCGATATTAGCCGTCTCCTGACTATGCACATAGATTAATTCTGCCATGACATTCACCACTGAATTCCCAAAATGATCTATTATTGCTCCTATTCCATGGTCGAATCCACGGCCTGATCCCATGGAATGGCAATAACAATTGTTCTGATTCTATAATCGAATTCATGGCTTGATCTCATAGAATGGCAATAAACCACCGTATTATCTCATTACTCCGATTTCATAAATCCTATGGAATGGTAATAGATAATTTTATTACTCCGATTTATGGTCGAATCCACGATCCCATGGAATGGTAATGCCTGTTTTATTATTTCGAATTCATGGTCGAATCCACTGTAGCGCCCCCAAAGCTAGCAGCTGACTAATACTAGAAATTAACTAAGTAAAGAGGCACTAAGAATTTGAATCATTCACTTAAGCATTCAATTAAGAAATCTTCTACAAAACTTAACCCAAAAACTAGCCCCGCTCTGAAATACATATCCAAGAATTCCTCTCAAATGATACATATTCAATAGTGAGTTGATTTACAAATGGAATACAACCACATAATAAATAAATATAGCATAAGATAACTAACGTAAATAATTCTTCGAAGCTTTCATCGTCACATGCACATCTTGATCTGTCTCTGAAACTGAAAGTAGGAATGGGTGAGCACATCATCCCTAAAAGGGGTACCCAGTAGAAATAACAACTAGATTTAAAGTAATCATTAATATGATTCAAAGACAATGCAGTTTTAATCGAAAGTCGGTAATACAAGGAAATACAATGAAACATAAAGTATAAACATCTTCATAGACATTCATAAATAACAGTAACTAGCCATGTATAAGATGTGTGTTTCCGCACATAAGGGAAGAATAATATTATGGTGCATCGCCCTAGCCATAATAATCATGCGGTGTATCGCCCTAGCCATAGAATACTGAATATATATAAAGGAAGAATAATATTACGGTGTATCGCTCTATCCATAATAATATTGCGGTGTATCGCCCTAGCCATAGAATACTGATATTGTGTCGTCACACATTTCTCACCACACAAAGCACACAAGGATATGCATGAATTTTACAACACAAAGATTTATTTGTAAAACAATAATAAATACAAGAGAGTTTGTTATCGATTCCCACCTCTTTTGATGACAAGCCTCGCTTACCTCGAGATCCATGATCCATTGGTTCATCCTTGAACGATCGTTGTTAATAGTCTAACTGTTAATCATACAAGCACTATAAGAGTTTAGCCAAAAAGGCTCACACAAGAATCATACAATTCTATGAAATGGTTCTAAGCCCATTATGGTATCTTATTCTATATCCTTAGTATAACTAAGAGTTTACTAATCTAATTAGATTGATTATGTATTCCCTATCTAAGTCTTATGAATGTCTACAACTTTGTAGAATAAACCAAAGGCTAATTCAGACCATAGGAGGTCCATCTGAGTCAACCAACGTCACTAACGGTCAAACTAGAAGTCATAGGTCAACTAACAGTCAACGTCTAAGGTCAAGTCAACAGTCAAGGTCAAATTCAAAGGATTCAAGGTCAAATGAGTCAACTCACTGAGTTGAATTTGGGTTTACTGATTTAACTAAACTCAGTCAGACAACCTGAGTCAGGTATGTCAGCTAGACTGACTGGGATGATTAACAGGCCTAAAACTCAAGAACAGAATTCTATACAATCACTAAACATTCCATTCAAACAAATAAAATTCAATAATTCAATACATCAATATTAAGCCTACCTGCAATTCAGCAGTAGCTGCAAGCTCTAAGAGAGATCACCCTTAGAAATTCTAAATTTAAGCATTCTAATCCAATCAACTGAATCTTCATTACATGCCACACATTACTCACAACCCAAATCCTACAACCACCATCTCAGTTACACCTTCCCTTCCTGCAACTCCCAACTCCTGGTATTCAACTTCAATTCCAACTCCATGAAATGCAACCAAACAGACCATTCAAACAATCTAGTTCAATCCCATACTACCAGAAACTACTTCCCATCACTTTGACCACTACATACACAACAAAAATTTCATAACCTCCATTTCAACTCAGTTTCTTAGCCAACATCAATACTAATTCTAAAAACCCATTTCTGTTTCACTCTCAACAAATATCAATATATGTGAATCATCACAACCCAAAACACAACTTTTAAACCATCTTACTCCGACTCCCAATTCAAACAAATTTATGCTCAGTTCAAAAGCTCTGCACCTCAATCACAAAACTTCAGCTGAAACAGAACAAACCTTCATCTACAATTGTAATTCAAAACACAACCACCATCTGAAATTCACAGTTCCATACCTCTCATTCATCTAACTAAACTCAGTCACATCTTAAAACCCATTCATAACCCAAATTCGTACTCAAGTTCCAATAGTTTGTGGCATCACTAAACCCAATCAAAGATTCACAACAACACAGCCATTTTAGTTACATCTTCCACATATGTATCCACATCTTCTCCTTAACCTAAACCACCTACAAACTTTAACTCTGCTTCAATTTCATTAACTTAATATCCATAACCAACCAAGTTACAACTCAGATAATACCCATTCACTAGATTCATTACAACTGCCAGAGAATCATGATAAACCTTCACCATACAGTTCGTTTTTCTGTTCCCTACTGATCTAACATTAACACACATAAAACAACACATTTTCTTAGAATTATAACTTAATCCAACAGTGAAATTGAATAAATATATTGAATCACCTTAGAGAAACAATTACCTCAGATTAGTTCTACACGGGCAACTGAGGACGGGTTCTTTCTTCCTTTGTTTCGATTGTACAACCACCATAAAACTATAAATACCCGAAAATCTTCATCACCCTCACTAGTTCACCAAAAACTCTAGAACTTCTCAAATTATCACACCCAACCTTTTATTTCATCTTCACTATCTCCCAAATCGAATCTTCCATCGATATCCAAGACCCTATTTCTTAACTTAGGGAAGAACATGAAACCCTAACTCACAAATTCTTTAATGATTCGTCACTTAATCAAATTCAAAACTAGAATTAAACATTAACTCTCTTAGTTTATCACTCTCAACAACCCAATACTCTCATCAATTCCATACAAACCCTAATTAACTTCAGAATTTTATCTTCACATTCTCAGCAGCATCAATTCTTCTCCTCCAAAGATTAGACAACCTTAATCAACACCTCCACCATCTCTTACAAACATCAAATCCCCTGAACTGAATCTCCTCAATCGATTCTCACTCTCATATCATAATTTCTCGCAGAAAAGAAGAACAGAAGAAGAAAGAGAGAAAAAAAGAAGAAACGGAATAAGAAAGAAAAAGAAGAAAAGAAATAAGAGTTTATCTTCTCTACTCGGTCTAGATAAGACCAAAGGAAACACCAAAACACCCTCTTGCTTTGACACGTGCACCATCAGGGTAATATTCAAAATTACAATTTTAGCCTCCGAAAACAAACTGATAAATCTTCTTCTCCTAGTGTCCGAATGATGCGTGCGAGTAGTCTATTCTGCGTAACTTTTCGAGATGAATCTAACGATACTAGTTTCGTATCTAAATTGTTGTTAGATTAATTTCAATTAATTAACGTCCGTGTTAAACTAATCGAGTCATAATCGGATAAATCGACACTTGACCGGTCTAATAGCGTTGACGAGCTTGAGGGTCATTACATTATCCCCACCTTTAGACATTTTCGTCCTCGAAAATCAAAGCATCCTTCTGGTCTTCATAAACTCCCCACCTTATAGAAAAATCCCAACTCTTGTCAAAGCGCAGACAAAAAAAAAAAAAAAGCACAAACCTATATGACTTCTACAACTAAAATTTGTAGCTCTAGGTTAACTATGCTGATTTTAAATTCTATCAAATAGGGAAGTCTAAGTTTCTTACGCTAATTTTTATTTAAAAAGATACTTGTCTCTAATTTACAAGGGAGATTCCTACGAATCTTTCTAGTTGACTTTATAATTATCGGTATTCTAAAGATTTAAATTATACTTCTATGATCAGTCATCTCTGAATACAGTTGCCCTGTCAAGGTTGGCCATTCCCAACAATGCCTTCCTACGAACAGAGAGAACACAACCTTCACTATTCTCCAGTGCTAGATTAATATATCAAGATTAATTAAGTTCTAACTTATTATGACTAATTCATCTCTAAATTTAATTGTAACTGATTTAACTTAAAAATTTAAATTTACTTCGTAAATTTAATAACAATTTAATCATCTAATTTTATTTTATTTTATTTTTTAATTATTGTTGTTGTTATTATTATTAGCGTTTATTTATTTTATCAATATAAGTAATTCAAATTCGATTTCATGTCAATTTATAATATCTGATATCTTTAAATTTACTATAATACCTTTATATAAATTTTCCAAACATAATCTATTATAAATTTCCTACTAGCCTAATTATTCGAATACTATTATCAACCATATTATTATTTCCTTTATTCTTAAGTTGATAGCTTGGTTGATACACTAAGCTTTTATCTTTTTAAATATAATTTTACATCCACATAAAGATTGATATAATATATATATATATATATTATTTTTTAATTTATTTTATTTTTTGAATTCGTATATTATATCTTGTTAAATATTGGTGTTGACAAATTAGTATGATTTAAATTTGAGTCTACATAAAATTATAATATATTCTAGTAGTCTTTAAATTTTGTTATTACTGCAAAGTATTATATTAATATACGAATTGATTTTCTTTTAATTATAATATTACACTAATCATCTGAATCCTATTGTCACTATTTCATGTACATTTGTTTCATTTTATAGATTCACTGGATCATTTATTAGATTAAAGATAATTTGTAATTTAGTTTAATTTACAAAACTTAATTGTAGATAAGCGTAAATAATTTTCCATATTTATTTACTCATAATTATTATTTGTATCGTTATATATCTTTAGTGAGATTTTAGTTAAGTTCAAGTTCAATATAGTACTAATTAAGAAATGCTAACATTACTTATCAAAATTATCACATTTATTACTATTATAATATTTTTGTTATTAACATTGATGGTTGAACTATTATTCACTATTCTTTCAAATTTTTATTAAGTTCCAAGAATATTATTAACATTTATGTGATTATAAATTGTTGATTTCTATGTATAAGTCAAGGTATTCAATAAATATCTATGTGCTTTTCAAGATTTATCAATAATATTAATCTTACTATTTTTAGTATTCAATTATTTAAGTGTTCATACTTTTTAGATTAATTATTATCAAATCCTAAAGTATTGGTGTACCCTACAATTTTTACTTCAATACATAAACAAACAATCAAACAAACAAATCAATCAAAAATATTTTAGTTATTAATAACTTTTAGTGATTAAGATTTATCTCACAAACCCAACCCAGTTCTAACTAATCTAGTTCACTAACTGGCACTGGCTATTTCTATCTTTTCCCATATAAGATCTAATAATGAGCTATAATACCAACTTTGTAGCACCCCCAAAGCTAGCAGCTGACTAATACTATAAATTAACTAAGTAAAGAGGCACTAAGAATTTGAATCATTCACTTAAGCATTCAATTAAGAAATCTGCTACAAAACTTAACCCAAAAACTAGCTCCGCTTTGAAATACATATCCAAGAACTCCTCTCAAATGATACATATTCAATAGTGAGTTGATTTACAAATGGAATACAACCACATAATAAATATAGCAGAAGCTAACTAACGTAAATAATTCTTCGAATCTTTCATCGTCACATGCACATCTTGATCTGTCTCTGAAACTGAAAGTGGGAATAGGTGAGCACATCATCCCTAAAAGGGGTGCCCAGTAGAAATAACAACTAGCTTTCAAGTAATCATTAATATGTTTCGAAGACAATGCAGGTTTAATCGAAAGTCGGTAATACAAGGAAAGACAATGAAACATAAAGTATAAACATCTTTATAGACATTCATAAATAACAGTAACCAACCATGTATGAGATGTGTGCTGCCGCACATAAGGGAAGAATAATATTGTGGTGCATCGCCCTAGCCATAATAATATTGCGGTGTATCGCCCTAGCCATAGAATACTGATTATATATAAAGGAAGAATAATATTGCGGTGTATCGCCCTAGATCATAATAATATTGCGGTGTATCGCCCTAGCCATAGAATACTGATATTGTGTCGGCACACATCTCACACCACACGAAGCACACATGGATATGCATGAATTTCACAACACAAAGATTGATTTGTAAAACAATAATGAATACAAGAGAGTTCGTTATCGATTCCCACCTCTTTTGATGACAAGCCTCGCTTACCTCGAGATCCATGATCCATTGGTTCATCCTTGAACGATCGTTGTTAATAGTCTAACTGTTAATCACACAAGCACTCTAAGAGTTTAGCCAAAAAGGCTCACACAAGAATCATACAATTCTATCTAATGGTTCTAAGCCCATTATGGTATCTTATTCTCTATCTTTTGTATAACTAAGAGTTTACTAATCCAATTACATTAATTATGTAGTCCCTAGCTAAGTCTTATGAATATCTACAACTTTGTAGAAAAAACCAAAGGCTAATTCAGACCATAGGAGGTCCAATTCAACTATATAAGATAACTATTCCTAAGCCCAAGTTCTCTAAACAGGCCCATTAACCAAAGGCCTGGTCCATCTGAGTCAACCAACGTCACTAACGGTCAAAATGGAACTCATAGGTCAACTAACAGTCAACATCTAAGGTCAAGTCAACAGTCATGGTCAAAGTCAAAGTCAAAGGATTCAAGGTCAAACGAGTCAACTCACTGAGTTGAATCTGGGTTTACTGAGTTAACTCAACTCAGTCAGACAACCTGAGTCAGGTATGTCAGCTAGACTGACTGGGATGATTAACAAGCCTGAAACTCAAGAACATAATTCTATACAATCACTAAACATTCCATTCAAACAAATAAAATTCAATACAAAAGTAATTAAGCCTACCTGCAGTAGCTACAAGTTCTTAGAGAGATCACCCTTAGAAATTCTAAATTCAAGCATTCTAATCCAATCAACTGAATCTTCATTACAGGACACACATTACTCACAACCCGAATCCTACAACCACCATCTCAGTTACACCTTCGCTTCCTGCAACTCTCAAACATACAAACCACAACACTATAATTACAGGTTCACCCAATTACAAACCAACTCCTGGTATTCAACTTCAATGCTAACTCCATGAACTGCAACCAAAAAGACCATTCAAACAATCCAGTTCAATCCCATACTACCAGCAACTACATCCCATCACTTTGACCACTACATACACAACAACAATTTCATAACCTCCATTGCAACTCAGTTTCTTAGCCAACATCAATACTAATTCTAAAAACCCAATTTTGTTTCACTCTCATAAAATATAAATCTATGTGAATCATCAAAACCCAAAACCACAACTTTTAAACCATCTTACTCCGACTTCCAATTCAAACACATTTATGCTCAGCTCAAAAGCTCTGCACCTCAATCACAAAACTTCAGCTGAAACAGAACAAACCTTCATCTACAATTGTAATTCAAAACACAACCACCATCTGAAATTCACATTTCCATACCTCTCATTCATCTAACTAAACTCAGTCACATCTTATAACCCATTCATAACCCAAATTTGTATTCAAGCTCCAATAGTTTGTGGCATCACTAAACCCAATCAAAGATTCACAACAACACAACCATTCTAGTTACAGCTTCCACATCTTCTCCTTAACCTAAACAACCTACAAACTTTAACTATGCTTCAATTTCATTAACTTAATAGCCATAACCAACCAAGTTACAACTCAGATAATACCCATTCACTAGATTCATTACAACTTCCAGTGAATCATGACAAACCTTCACCATACAGTTCTTTTTTCTGTTCCCTACTGATCTAACATCAACACACATAAAACAACACAGTTTCTTAGAATTATAACTTAATCCAACAGTGAAATTGAATAACTATATTGAATCACCTTATAGAAACAATTACCTCAGATTAGTTCTACACGGGCAACTGAGGCCGGGTTCTTTCTTCCTTTGTTTCAATTGCACAACCACCACAAAACTATAAATACCCGAAAATATTCATCACCCTCACTAGTTCACCAAAAACTCTAGAACTTCTCAAATTATCTCACCCAACCTTCAATTTCATCTTGACTATCTCCCAAATCGAATCTTCCATCGATATCCAAGACCCTAGTTCTTAACTTAGGGAAGAACATGAAACCCTAACTCACAAATTCTTCAATAATTCGTCACTGAATCAAATTTAAAACTAGAATTAAACATTAACCCTCTTAGTTCATCACTCTCAACAACCCAATATTCTCATCAATTCTTTTTTTTTTTTTTGCTAAACAAAGAATTATATTGATACCAAAGAAAATTACAAAAGGTTTAGCTCAATGATCCCACAAGCAAGGCCTAAAGAATAAATAAAAGCAAAATCAAGATTACAAAGCCCACAAGCCCATTTTCCTTTTCACAGAACCTTAACAAAATCTATAATAAGTCTTGTATGGCCATTCTAAATTGTCAAGGAAATCTGGTTTAGTCAGGAATATCCTCTTTTCACCTCTTGCAAGATTAGTTCACTTTTTTTCTAGGCCATATGCAGATACATTTACTTCCCTGTAGCTGTGGATGAAATACCATGATGAAAGATTAGAGAAGATTTTCTCCCATCTCTGAATTGCAAACCAAGGAACCTTTCCTTGTTGAAGAGCTAGAATTGCTTCATATGAGTCTTTTCTGATCCAAATATCTCTATGACCCTTACTAACTGCCCATTCACAAGCATTCAAAATGGATAAAATTTCTGCATAGAAATTAGTTGAGATCCCCAAACCTCCTAAAACAGCACATAAGAATTCACCTGAATTTGATCTGCTAATAAAACCATATCCAGAGATGCCTGGATTGCCTTTTGAGGCACCATCACAAGAGAAGAACTTTATTTGGAGGGGTAATTGAAAAAAGAATTCTTTCTTGAAGTGCCTTTCACTGATCTACACTTAAGCTCAAAAGTTTTTAGAACTTGAAGATCATAAGGATTATTCCACATTGTTGATTTTATTCTAATTTCACTCTCCTTTGTAAACTTCAGAACCTTCTTCTTAATCACTTCCATAGAGAAACTTTCTTCTTCATATATAATTTTATTTCTGGTAAACCAAAGTTCTCTCATTAGGTAGAAATATGCAATTCTCCAAGTTTCTTTTACTGCAGGACTTTTACCTTTTGCTAGTTTCAAACTCTCTTCAAAGGAGCTAGGATTAATAAACTGGAATATATTACCTAGCCATTTCCACATGATTTCACTGAAGTCACAAAACCACAGGATGTGCTCTTTATTTTCTTCATCTTTCTTGCAGAAGCAACACTTAGAAGCTAAGTTGACTTTTCTTTTTCTTAGGTTTTCATCAGTTGCACATATGTTTCTAGCTAGCTTCCATATATTACTAGACAAATTAGGATGAATAGAAGAATTCCATACCTGTTTTGTCCATTGCATTTTAGGGAACTTTTCTCTTATAGCTTCTGCAGCAGATGCCACTATAAAAACCCATGTTATAGTATTAACCCAAACTCTTTTATCAGCTCCTCCAGTTATCACAGGTAGCTCTGTAACTTCAATCATATCCAACATTTCCCCTGGAATCACCCATTCACCTTCCATAATAATATCTGAAACTTTCAAGTCTGGATATTGATGCATGAAAGAATTATCTGGAAAAGACTCAGCCAAAGAATTTTCATGTATCCACTTATCATTCCACACAAATATAGTTTCACCATTTCCAACTAGACACCTTGTACCTTCCTGTACATCATGCATCACCCATTTTAAGCCTTTCCATATGGGTGATTTTTTGTAATATGAAATCCATATTCCATTTTTATTCTTGAACTTAGCTTGAAAGAATTTTTCCATTTCATCTGAACCAAATTGAATCCTCCAACATAACTTCATTAATAAGGCTTTATTCACCACTTCCAATCTTCTTATTCCCAGGCCACCTTCTGTTAAAGGAGCACAAACTTTATTCCATTTTAGTGTAATTTGTTTCCTTTGAGATGGATCTCCATTCCATAAGAAGTTCCTTATAATACTTTCACATTCATTCACAACTCTCTTTGGACATCTGTACACTGACATAGTGTAGACATGTAAGCTACTTAGAACAAATTTTACTAGTGTGAGTCTTTCCTAAAAAGAGAGAATTTTCCCCTTCCAACCAGCAAGAATGTCCTGCATATGTTCCACCCTCTGCCAAACATGGTAAGACTTAACACTTCCAGAAAATAGCTGAACACCTAAGTATTTATCTGGAAAATTAGCTAGAGGAACACCACAGTCTTCAGATATTTGAAATCTCCTATTTTTAGCTGTACCCCCTATAAAACATTTACTTTTCTCCATACTGATTTGCTGTCCAGAAGTATTTTGATATTCTTTCAGAACCTCCATGAGTTTTTTAACATTCCTTCTATCTCCATTACAAAATAGAAAAACATCATCTGCAAATAAGAGATGGTTTCACACCATTTATGTTCACCATTTCCTTTATACATCCTTCCTGAATCTTCATAGAGATGTTTCTACTGAGAGCATCTTCTGCTAACACAAAAAGAATTGGAGAAAGAGGGTCACCTTGACTCAAACCCCTATCCACTTTAAAATAACCCTCAGGACCTCCATTTAGTAAAACAGAAATTCTGGCTGATTTTAGCAGCACCTGAAGCCAATGGATTGCAGCATCTGAAATACCAAACTTACTCATAACTTGAAACAAAAAATTCCATCTTAAGGAATCATAAGCCTGAGTTATATCTATTTTAAGACCAAAATTGCCTCCTCTTCTTTTGATATCCAATTCATTCACCATCTCAGAAGCTAAAGCTATTTGATCTTGGATTGATCTCCCTTTTATAAAAGCCCCCTGCTGAGGAGAAATCATCTTATGAATTATCTTCCCTAGTCTATTTGCCCATATTTTGGTAAACATTTTGAAACTAAAATTCATCAACCCTATAGGTCTGTATTGTTTTGCTTTTTTTGCATTACTCACCTTTGGGATCATCTTGAGAAAATTAGAGTTAATTCCCTCTGGAATAAAGCCTCTCCTCCAGCAGTATTTCATAGCATTAATGAAATCTTTTTCTATTACTTCCTAAGCAAATCTATAGAACCAACCTGCAAGTCCATCTGGACCAGGAGCACTATCTGGATTGAGATCAAATACAGCTCTTTTAATTTCCTCAGAAGAAGGAATTGATTCCAACATTGAATTATCTTCCTCATCTATTACTTTTGGAATAACCCTCAGGAAATATTGGTTCACATTTACCTCATGGAATTTGAATTTATTTTCAAAGTGTAGCACAAGGTGATCAGCTATCTCCCTCTGTGATGTAATTATATTGCAATCATCATCTTCCAATTCTATAATCAAATTATGAGCTTGTCTAACCTTCATACTGACATGAAAGAACTTTGAATTTGAAGCTCCATCTTTCATCCACATTACTCTTGATTTTTGCTGCAGAATCTCTCTCTATTGTTGGTTTAACACTTCCAACTTTCCCCTAGCAGTTACTAGATTATTTAAGAGGATAGTGTTATTTGGTTCCTTGTCTGAAACATTTGCTGCAAGCATAACATCATTTTCAGCTATCTGGATCTTCTTATTTACATCACCAAAAACAGACCAATTCCATTTCTTAATATCACTCTTCAATATTTTTGTTTTATGCATGAAGATATAAATTGGATTCCCTATTACCTGCTGGCTCCAAGAGTCTTTAATTAGAGGAAGGAAGTCAGAGTGACTTTTCCACACTTTAAGAGCTCTAAAAGGAAAATTTGTTGGCTTAGGGATAGAAGTATTTCCCCCCAAAATTGTTCCATGGTCTGAGATACCTCTTGCACCTACTTTATATATCCAGTTAGGGTACATTTCCAACCATTTGTCATTGTATACTGCTCTATCAAGGTTACAAACAATTCTTTTCTTTCCAGCCCTGTTATTACACCAAGAAAATCTAACCAGAATGAGGGGCTTCAATTAATCCACAAGAGTGTAAGCAATTATTGAATTCTAGCATAGATATTCTCAAGGGTCTAAGACCACCCTTTTTCTCTGATTCTCTAAGAACTGAATTATAGTCACCAATAGCAATCCAAGGTTTATTTAGAGTGTTTAAAAACTCCATCTCACTCCATAACTCCCTTCTATGCACTGTTAAAGAATTGGCATGGATACCTGTGATAATTGCACCTCCCACCTCCACTGAAATTGATTGCTCAGTAATTGAAACTATTGCTGGTTTTTGAATAAATAAATTCCATAGTATCCATATATTACCTCTTCTTGCATCAGTAGAATTGTGTATAGCTTCATAATGCATACCATTGAGTCTTAATTTCTTTATAAATTCAGAAGAATACTGAACCTTTGGTTCAGCAAGAATAACTAAAGAAGGATTATAATGAAACACTAAATTTCTCAATTTATTTTTGGCCTTAGATCTCCTAAGACCTCTAAGATTCCAGAAAATTATCTTCATTGTTTAGGATTGTGAGAAGGATTCTTCCCTCTCATTTTCCCAGCTTGAGGTTCATTAATCACTAAACTTGAAGTCTGATTCCTTGTTTTAATAATACTTATATGTTTTGGTTCTTTCTGTTTCCCCTTAGGCTCTTCAACATGTACAACTTATTTTTGTATTTGAGGGAGCACATGAACTACTTCATTAATAGATGCTGCACTTGAACTTTCCTTAAGAACTTGCTCAACAGTTAAAGCAGGGAATGCTTCATTTGAATTAAGAATATCTTCACTCATATCCTGAAGAATTTGAAATTTACCTGAATTGACTTGACTTGCTGAAGCTGTTGTATTTGGAATTGGAGGAATAATAGCATCCACCTGTTCATCACTATCCAACACATTCTCATCAAATTTATCTTCAAAAGAAGAACAAATATCAAAACTACTCTTCTTTGGAGAAGCTTTTTTCTTTGTTTCAACTTTTCTCCAGGTCTTCTTACCAAGAATGTTGCTAACATTATTTTCTGAAGTATTCTTCTTCTCTCTATTCTTATTCCTACATTCACCAACATGATGACCAATATTTTGACAGTGAAAACAGAACTTAGGCAAATTAAGAATTGAAATTGTTTGTTCAAAACTCCCATATTTAGATTCAACCAATATAGTACTCGGAATGTATAGAGCTAAATCGATCTCCACTAGGACACTAGCATAGAAACCATCTACCTTCTTCAATGTGTTTTCATCTACCTTGATTGGTTTACCCAATTCCCCCCCCCCCCCCCCATTTTCATCATAATCTCCTCTTTCCAATACTCAATGCTAAGGCCAGGGAAATTAACCCATACAAATGCTGAAGTAGTTTTTTGAGTCATTTGGATTAAAATTAGGTTCCCAATTTCTCACAAAGAAGTTTTCGTGTTTCAACAATCCAAATTCCAGAAATTATATAGAATTTATCTTCTTCATTATCCAATTTGATTATAAAATATCCTTTCCCCAGAGGGATAAATTGAACAAAACCCTTTAATTTCCATAATCTTCTAAGAGTTGATTCTGCAACTTTAAATTTGACAGCAACAAGATCCAATCTACCGATTAAACTAAATTTCCATTCATCAACGCTATCCTCAATAAGATCATCAGGAATAAAAATAGAAGGATAGTTACCACGAGAGCTCTCTGGGAAATCAGAGACAATATCTGGATTTTCACTAAAATTAGGTTCAGCAAGTTTTTCTTGCTACGAAGCAGAACTTGAATCCGCCATTTTATTCATGTATTAAACTATCTAATCATAAAAAACTACTATCACCAATCATTGAAACAACCTGAAAATGCTACCTGAATTAATTTGTCTTACCAGAAACGATGAAGATCGAGAATTAAGTGACCGATTTAAGAAACGAGTCAAAAAGTTTTTCGCCCGATTCACACGCTCTGATTTTCTCTCTCTTCACAACAGACTTCAGTCAACTGACTCTCATCAATTCCATACAAACCCTAATTAACTTCATAATTTTATCTTCAAATTCTCAGCAGCATTAATTCTTCTCCTCCAAAGATTATACAACCTTAATCAACACCGCCACCATCTCTTACAAACATCAAATCCCCTGAACTGAATCTCCTCAATCGATTCTCACTCTCATCTCATAATTTCTCGCAGAAAAGAAGAACAGAATAAGAAAGAGAGAAAAGAAGAAGAAACGGAATAAAAAAAGAAAAAAAAGAACAAAAAGATGAGTTTATCTTCTCTACTCGGTCTAGATAAGACCAAAGGAAACACCAAAACACCCTCTTGCTTTGACACATTCACTATCATGGTAATATACAAAATTACAATTTTACCCTCCGAAAACAAACTGATAAATCTTATTCTCCCAGTGTCTGAATGACGCGTGCGAGTAGTCTATTCTGCGTAACTTTTCGAGATGAATCTAATGATACTATTTTCGTATCTAAATCGTTGTTAGATTAATTCCAATTAATTAACGTCCGTGTTAAACTAATCGAGTCATAATAGGCTAAATCGACACTTGACCGGTCTAATAGCGTTGACGAGCTTGAGGGTCATTACATTCTCCCCACCGTTAGACATTTTTTCCCTCGAAAATCAAACCATCCTTCTGGTCTTCATAAACTCCCCACCTTATAGAATAATCCCAACTCTTGTATAAGCGCAGACAAAAATAAATAAAAATAAAGCACAAACCTATATGGCTTCTACAACTAAAATTTGTAGCTCTAGGTTAACTATGCTGATTTTAAATTCTATCAAATAGGGAAGTCTAAGTTTCTTACACTAATTTCTATTTAAAAAGATACAGTTCTCTAATTTACAAGGGAGATTCCTACGAATCTTTCTAGTTGACTTTATAATTATCGGTATTCTAAAGATTTAAATTATACTTTATGATCAGTCATCTCTGAATGCAGTTGCCCTGTCAAGGTTGTCCATTCCCAACAATGGCTTCCTACAAACAGAGAGAACACAACCTTCACTATTCTATAGTGCTTGATTAATCTATCAAGATTAATTAAGTTCTAACTTATTATGACTAATTCATCTCTTAATTTAATTGTAACTGATTTAACTTAAAAATTTAAATTTACTTCGTAAATTTAATAACAATTTAATCATCTTATTTAATTTTTTAATTATTGTTATTGTTATTATTATTATCGTTTATTTATTTTATCAATATAAGTAATTCAAATTCGATTTCATGTCAATTTATAATATCTGATATCTTTAAATTACTATAATACCTTTATATAAATTTTCCAAACATAATCTACTATAAATTTCCTACTAGCCTAATTATTCGAATACTATTATCAACCATATTATTATTTCCGTTATTCTTAAGTTGATAGTCTGGTTGATACACTAAGCTTTTATCTTTTTAAATATAATTTTACATCCACATAAAGATTGATATAATATATTTTTTTTTTTTTTTAATTTTTTGAATTCGTATATTATATCTTGTTAAATATTGGTGTTGACAAATTAGTATGATTTAAATTTGAGTCTACATAAAATTATAATATATTCTAGTAGTCTTTAAATTTTGTTATTAGTGCAAAGTATTATACTAATATATGAATTGATTTTATTTTAATTATAATATTACACTAATCATCTGAATACTATTGTCACTATTTCATGTACATTTGTTTCATTTTATAGATTCACTGGATCATTTATTAGATTAAAGATAATTTGTAATTTAGTTTAATATACAAAACTTAATTGTAGATAAGCGTAAATAATTTTCCGTATTTATTTACTCATAATTATTATTTGTATCGTTATATATCTTTAGTGAGATTTTAGTTAAGTTCAAGTTCAATATAGTACTAATTAAGAAATGCTAACATAACTTATCAAAATTATCACATTTATTACTATTATAATATTTTTGTTATTAACATTGATGGTTGAACTATTATTCACTACTCTTTTAAATTTTTATTAAGTTCCAAGAATATTATTAAAATTTATGTGATTATAAATTGTTGATTTCTATGTATAAGTCAAGGCATTCAATAAATATTTATGTGCTTTTCAAGATTTATCAATAATATTAATCTTACTATTTTTAGTATTCAATTATTTAAGTGTTCATACTTTTAGATTAATTATTATCAAATCCTAAAGTATTGGTGTACCCTACAATTTTTACTTCAATACATAAACAAACAATCAAACAAACAAATCAATCAAAAATATTTTAATTATTAATAACTTTTAGTGATTAAGATTTATCTCACAAACCCAACCCAGTTCTAACTAATCTAGTTCACTAACTGGCACTGGCTATTTCTATCTTTTCCCATATAAGATCTAATAATGAGCTATGATACCAACTTTGTAGCGCCCCCAAAGCTAGCAACTGACTAATACTAGAAATTAACTAAGTAAAGAGGAACTAAGAATTTGAATCATTCATTTAAGCATTCAATTAAGAAATCTTCTACAAAACTTAACCCAAAAACTAGCCCCACTCAGAAATACATATATAAGAACTCCTCTCAAATGATACATATTCAATAGTGAGTTGATTTACAAATGGAATACAACCACATAATAAATATAGCGGAAGCTAACTAACGTAAATAATTCTTCGAAGCTTTCATCGTCACATGCACATCTTGATCTGTCTCTGAAACTGAAAGTGGGAATAGGTGAGTACATCATCCCTAAAAGGGGTGCCCAGTAGAAATAACAACTAGCTTTCAAGTAATCATTAATATGATTCGAAGACAATGCAGGTTTAATCGAAATTCGGTAATACAAGGAAAGACAATGAAACATAAAGTATAAACATCTTCATAGACATTCATAAATAACAGTAACCAGCCATGTATGAGATGTGTGTTGCCGCACATAAAGGAAGAATAATATTGTGGTGCATCGCCCTATCCATAATAATATTGCGGTGTATCGCCCTAGCCATAGAATACTGAATATATATAAAGGAAGAATAATATTGCGGCATATCGCCCTAGCCATAATAATATTGCGGTGTATCGCCCTTGCCATAGAATACTGATATTGTGTCGGCACACATCTCACACCACACCAAGCACACAAGGATATACATGAATTTCACAACACAAAGATTGATTTGTAAAACAATAATGAATACAAGAGAGTTTGTTATCGATTCCACCTCTTTTGATGACAAGCCTCGCTTACCTCGAGATCCATGATCCATTGGTTCATCCTTGAACGATCGTTGTTAATAATCTAACTATTAATCACACAAGCACTCTAAGAGTTTAGCCAAAAAGGCTCACACAAGAATCATACAATTCTATCTAATGGTTCTAAGCCCATTATGGTATCTTATTCCCTATCTTTAGTATAACTAAGAGTTTACTTATCCAATTAGATTGATTATGTAGTCCCTAGCTAATTCTTATGAATATCTACAACTTTGTGAAATAAACCAAAGGCTAATTCAGACCATAGGAGGTCCAATTCAACTATATAAGATAACTATTCCTAAGCCCAAGTTCTCTAAACAGGCCCATTAACCAAAGGCCTGGTCAATCTGAGTCAACCAATGTCACTAACGGTCAAACTGGAAGTCATAGGTCAACTAACAGTCAACGTCTAAGGTCAAGTCAATGGTCAAGGTAAAAGTCAAAAGATTCATGGTCAAACGAGTCAACTCACTGAGTTGAATATGGGTTTACTGAGTTAACTCAACTCAGTCAGACAACCTGAGTCAGGTATGTCAGCTAGACTGACTGAGATGATTAACAGGCCTGAAACTCAAGAACAGAATTCTATATGATCACTAAACATTCCATTCAAACAAATAAAATTCAATAATTCAATACAACAGTAATTATGCCTACCTGCAATTCAGCAGTAGCTGCAAGCTCTAAGAGAGATCACCCTTAGAAATTCTAAATTCAAGCATTCTAATCCAATCAACTGAATCTTCATTACAGGACACACATTACTCACAACCCAAATCCTACAACCACCATCTCAGTTACACCTTCCCTTCCTGCAACTCCCAAACGCACAAACCACAACACTATAATTGCAGGTTCACCCAATTACAAACCAACTCCTGGTATTCAACTTCAATGCCAACTCCATGAACTGCAACCAAACATACTATTCAAACAATCCAGTTCAATCCCATACTACCAGCAACTACTTCCCATTACTTTGACCACTACATACACAACAACAATTTCATAACCTCCATTGCAACTCAGTTTCTTAGCCAACATGAATACTAATTCTAAAAACCCAATTATGTTTCACTCTCAACAAATATAAATCTATGTGAATCAGCACAACCCAAAACCACAACTTTTAAACCATCTTACTCCGACTCCCAATTCAAACACATTTATGCTCAGCTCAAAAGCTCTGCACCTCAATCACAAAACTTCAGCTGAAACAGAACAAACATTCATCTACAATTGTAATTCAAAACACAACCACCATCTGAAATTCACAGTTCCATACCACTCATTCATCTAACTAAACTCAGTCACATCTTATAACCCATTCATAACCCAAATTCGTATTCAAGCTCCAATAGTTTGTCGCATCACTAAACCTAATCAAAGATTCACAACAACACATCCATTCTAGTTACAACTTCCACATATGTATCCACATCTTTTCCTTAACCTAAGCAAGCTACAAACTTTAACTATGCTTAAATTTCATTAACTTAATAGCCATAACCAACCAAGTTACAACTCAGATAATACCCATTCACTAGATTCATTACAACTGCCAGTGAATCATGACAAACCTTCACCATACAGTTCTTTTTTGTTCCCTACTGATCTAACATCAACACACATAAAACAACACAGTTTCTTAGAATTATAACTTAAATCAACAGTGAAATTGAATAATTATATTGAATCACCTTAGAGAAACAATTACCTCAGATTAGTTCTACACGGGCAACTGAGGCCGGGTTCTTTCTTCCTTTGTTTCAATTGCACAACCACCACAAAACTATAAATACCTGAAAATCTTCATCACCCTCACTAGTTCACCAAAAACTCTAGAACTTCTCAAATTATCACACCCAACCTTTTATTTCATCTTCACTATCTCCCAAATCGAATCTTCCATCGATATCCAAGACCCTATTTCTTAACTTAGGGAAGAACATGAAACCCTAACTCACAAATTCTTCAATGATTCGTCACTGAATCAAATTCAAAACAAGAATTAAACATTAACCCTCTTAGTTCATCACTCTCAACAACCCAATACTCTCATCAATTCCATACAAACCCTAATTAACTTCATAATTTTATCTTCACATTCCCAGCAGCATCAATTCTTCTCCTCCAAATATTAGACAACCTTAATCAACACCGCCACCATCTCTTACAAACATCAAATCCCCTGAACTGAATCTCCTCAATCGATTCTCACTCTCATCTCATAATTTCTCACTGAAAAGAAGAACAAAAGAAGAAAGAGAAAAAAAAAAACGGAATAAGGAAGAAAAGAAAGAAGAGTTTATCTTCTCTACTCGGTCTAGATAAGACCAAAGGAAACACCAAAACACCCTCTTGTTTTGACACGTGCACCATCAGGGTAATATTCAAAATTACAATTTTACCCTCCGAAAACAAACTGATAAATCTCCTTCTCCCAGTGTCCGAATGACGCGTGCGAGTAGTCTATTTTGCGTAACTTTTCAAGATGAATCTAACGATACTGGTTTCGTATCTAAATCGTTGTTAGATTAATTCCAATTAGTTAACGTCCATGTTAAACTAATCGAGTCATAATCGGCTAAATCGACACTTGACCGGTCTAATAACGTTGACGAGCTTGAGGGTCATTACATTCTCCCCACCTTTAGAAATTTTCGTCCTCGAAAATCAAACCATCCTTCTGGTCTTCATAAACTCCCCACCTTATAGAATAATCACAACTCTTGTCTAAGCGCAGACAAAAACAAATAAAAAAAAAGCACAAACCTATATGGCTTCTACAACTAAATTTGTAGCTCTAGGTTAATTATGCTGATTTTAAATTCTATCAAATAGGGAAGTCTAAGTTTCTTACGCTAATTTCTATTTAAAAAGATACTTGTCTCTAATTTACAAGGGAGATTCCTACGAATCTTTCTAGTTGACTTTATAATTATCGGTATTCTAAAGATTTAAATTATACTTCTACGATCAGTCATCTCTGAATGCAGTTGCCCTGTCAAGGTTGGCCATTCCCAACAATGCCATCCTACGAACAGAGAGAACACAACCTTCACTATTCTCCAGTGCTAGATTAATCTATCAAGATTAATTAAGTTCTAACTTATTATGACTAATTCATTTCTAAATTTAGTTGTAACTGATTTAACTTAAAAATTTAAATTTATTTCGTAAATTTAATAACAATTTAATCATCTTATTTTATTTTATTTTTTAATTATTGTTGTTGTTATTATTATTATCGTTTATTTATTTTATCCATATAAGTAATTCAAATTCGATTTCATGTTAATTTATAATATCTGATATCTTTAAATTTACTATAATACCTTTATATAAATTTTCCAAACATAATCTACTATAAATTTCCTACTAGCCTAATTATTCGAATACTATTATCAACCATATTATTATTTCCGTTATTCTTAAGTTGATAGTCTGGTTGATACACTAAGATTTTATCTTTTTAAATATAATTTTACATCCACATAAAGATTGATATAATATATATATTTTTATTTTATTTTATTTTATTTTTAATTCGTATATTATATCTTGTTAAATATTGGTGTTGACAAATTAGTATGATTTAAATTTGAGTCAACATAAAATTATAATATATTCTAGTAGTCTTTAAATTTTGTTATTACTGCAAAGTATTATATTAATATACGAATTGATTTTCTTTTAATTATAATATTACACTAATCATCTGAATACTATTGTCACTATTTCATGTACATTTGTTTCATTTTATTGATTCACTGGATCATTTATTAGATTAAAGATAATTTGTAATTTAGTTTAATTTACAAAACTTAATTGTAGATAAGCGTAAATAAGTTTCCATATTTATTTACTCATAATTATTATTTGTATTGTTATATATCTTTAGTGAGATTTTAGTTAAGTTCAAGTTCAATATAGTACTAATTAAAAAATGCTAACATTACTTATCAAAATTATCACATTTATTACTATTATAATATTTTTGTTATTAACATTGATGGTTGAACTATTATTCATTACTCTTTCAAATTTTTATTAAGTTCCAAGAATATTATTAACATTTATGTGATTATAAATTGTTGATTTCTATGTATAAGTCAAGGTATTCAATAAATATCTATGTGCTTTTCAAGATTTATCAATAATATTAATCTTACTATTTTTAGTATTAAATTATTTAAGTGTTCATACTTTTTAGATTAATTATTATCAAATCCTAAAGTATTGGTGTACCCTACAATTTTTACTTCAATACATAAACAAACAATCAAACAAACAAATCAATCAAAAATATTTTAATTATTAATAACTTTAGTGATTAAGATTTATCTCACAAACCCAACCCAGTTCTAACTAATCTAGTTCACTAACTGGCACTGGCTATTTCTATCTTTTCCCATATAAGATCTAATAATGAGCTCTGATACCAACTTTGTAGCGCCCCCAAAGCTAGCAGCTGACTAATACTAGAAATTAACTAAGTAAAGAGGCACTAAGAATTTGAATCATTCACTTAAGCATTCAATTAAGAAATCTGCTACAAAACTTAACCCAAAAACTAGCCCCACACTGAAATACATATACAAGAACTCCTCTCAAATGATACATATTCAATAGTGAGTTGATTTACAAAAGGAATACAACCACATAATAAATATAGCGGAAGCTAACTAACGTAAATAATTCTTCGAAGCTTTCATCGTCACATTCACATCTTGATCTGTCTCTGAAACTGAAAGTGGGAATGGGTGAGCACATCATCCCTAAAAGGGGTGCCCAGTAGAAATAACAACTAGCTTTCAAGTAATCATTAATATGATTCGAAGACAATGCATGTTTAATCGAAAGTCCGTAATACAAGGAAAGACAATGAAACATAAAGTATAAACATCTTCATAGACATTCATAAATAACAGTAACCAGCCATGTATGAGATGTGTGTTGCTGCACATAAGGGAAGAATAATATTGTGGTGCATCGCCCTAGCCATAATAATATTGCGGTGTATCGCCCTAGCCATATAATACTGAATATATATAAAGGAAGAATAATATTGCGGTGTATCGCCCTAGAACATAATAATATTATGGTGTATCTCCCTAGCAATAGAATACTGATATTGTGTCGGCACACATCTCACACCACACCAAGCACACAAGGATATGCATGAATTTCACAACACAAAGATTGATTTGTAAAACAATAATGAATACAAGAGAGTTCGTTATCGATTCCCACCTCTTTTGATGACAAGCCTCGCTTACCTCGAGATCCATGATCCATTGGTTCATCCTTGAACGATCGTTGTTAATAGTCTAATTGTTAATCACACAAGCACTCTAAGAGTTTAGCCAAAAAGGCTCACACAAGAATCATACAATTCTATCTAATGGTTCTAAGCCCATTATGGTATCTTATTCTCTATCTTTAGTATAACTAAGAGTTTACTTATCCAATTAGATTGATTATGTAGTCCCTAGCTAATTCTTATGAATATCTACAACTTTGTGAAATAAACCAAAGGCTAATTCAGACCATAGGAGGTCCAATTCAACTATATAAGATAACTATTCCTAAGCCCAAGTTCTCTAAACAGGCCCATTAACCAAAGGCCTGGTCAATCTGAGTCAACCAATGTCACTAACGGTCAAACTGGAAGTCATAGGTCAACTAACAGTCAACGTCTAAGGTCAAGTCAATGGTCAAGGTAAAAGTCAAAAGATTCATGGTCAAACGAGTCAACTCACCGAGTTGAATGCGGGGTTCTTGAGTTAACTCAACTCGGTCGGACAACTTGAAGTCGGTATGTCAGCTAGACTGACGGGATGATTAACAGGCTTTGAAACTCAAGAACAGAATTCTATATGATCACTAAACATTCCATTCAAACAAATAAAATTCAATAATTCAATACAATGAGTAATTAAGCCTACACCGCAATTCATTGATATTATGCAAGCTCTAAGAGAGATCACCCTTAGAAATTCTAAATTCAAGCATTCTAATCCAATCAACTGAATCTTCATTACACGCCACACATTATTCACAACCCAAATCCTACAACCACCATCTCAGTTACATCTTCCCTTCCTGCAACTCCCAAGCACACAAACCACAACAATATAATTGCAGGTTCACCCAATTACAAACCAACTCCTGGTATTCAAATTCAATGCCAACTCCATGAACTGCAACCAAACAGACCATTCAAACAATCCAGTTCAATCCCATACTACCAGCAACTACTTCCCATCACTTTGACCACTACATACACAACAACAATTTCATAACCTCCATTGCAACTCAGTTTCTTAGCCAACATCAATACTAATTCTAAAAACCCAATTCTGTTTTATTCTCAACAAATATCAATCTATGTGAATCATCACAACCCAAAACCACAACTTTTAAACCATCTTACTCCGACTCCCAGTTCAAAAACATTTATGCTCAGCTCAAAAGCTCTGCACCTCAATCACAAAACTTCAGCTGAAACAGAACAAACCTTCATCTACAATTGTAATTCAAAACACAACCACCATCTGAAATTTACAATTCCATACCTCTCATACATCTAACTAAACTCGGTCACATCTTATAACCCAAATTCGTATTCAAGCTCCAATATTTTTTGGCATCACTAAACCCAATCAAAGATTCACAACAACACATCCATTCTAGTTATAGCTTCCACATCTGTATCCACATCTTCTCCTTAACCTAAACAACCTACAAACTTTAAATCTGCTTCAATTTCATTAACTTAATAGCCATAACCAACCAAGTTACAACTCAGATAATACCCATTCACTAGATTCATTACAACTTCCAGTGAATCATGACAAACCTTTACCATACAGTTCTTTTTTCTGTTCCCTACTGATCTAACATCAACACACATAAAACAACACAGTTGTTTTTTAATTATAACTGAATCCAACAGTGAAATTGAATAACTATATTGAATTACCTTAGAGAAACAATTACCTCAGATTAGTTCTACACGGGCAACTGAGGCCGGGTTATTTCTTCCTTTGTTTCAATTGCACAACCACCACAAAACTTTAAATACCCGAAAATCTTCATCACCCTCACTAGTTCACCAAAAACTCTAAAACTTCTCAAATTATCACACCCAACCTTCAATTTCATCTTGACTATCTCCCATATCGAATCTTCCATCGATATCCAAAACCCTAGTTCTTAACTTAGGGAAGAATATGAAACCCTAACTCACAAATTCTTCAATGATTCGTCATTGAATCAAATTCAAAACTAGAATTAAACATTAACCCTCTTCGTTCATCACTCTCAACAACCCAATACTCTCATCAATTCCATACAAACCCTAATTAACTTCATAATTCTATCTTCACATTCTCAGCAGCATCAATTCTTCTCCTCTAAAGATTAGACAACCTTAATCAACACTGCCACCATCTCTTACAAACATCAAATCCCCTGTATTGAATCTCCTCAATCGATTCTCACTCTCATCTCATAATTTCTCGCAGAAAATAAGAACAGAAGAAGAAAGAGAGAAAAGAAGAAGAAACGGAATAAGAAAAGAAAAGAAAAAAAAGAAAAAAAGAAAGAAGAGTTTATCTTCTCTACTCGGTCTAGATAAGACCAAAGGAAACACCAAAACACCCTCTTTCTTTGACACGTGCACCATCAGGGTAATATTCAAAATTACAATTTTACCCTCCGAAAACAAACTGATAAATCTTCTTCTCCCAGTGTCCGAATAACGCGTGCGAGTAGTCTATTCTGCGTAACTTTTCAAGATGAATCTAACGATACTAGTTTCGTATCTAAATCGTTGTTAGATTAATTCCAATTAATTAACGTCCGTGTTAAACTAATCGAGTCATAATCGGCTAAATCGACACTTGACCGGACTAATAGCGTTGACGAGCTTGAGGGTCATTACATCCACAGTTGATCCTATGAATTGATAATAAACAAATAACTATTCATTATTGTTCAATTTCATGAACTATTCTACATTGAATTTCATGGATCAGCAAAAAATGCTCAACAACCGGGCATCTGGACCATCCCTGAGTAAGCCCCACGAAAAATGGTGTAACTGTATTCGACAATGATGTACGACTGAGCACCCGGATACATGAACGAGCATCCAAAAACATGAATAGATGAGGAATCCTACGCAAAACAGGAGAAAAAACAAATATTAATAAAATAATAAGGAGCGCCCAGAGGCTGGGCCCACCGGCCGGCCCTAGCCTTGGTCGGTCTCATGATTTTTTCATTATTTTGCCATATTTTGTTATTTTCATGAACTCAAGAAAAAACTCCTTGATTTTAGCAACTTTCCTTGTTTTTGCAAAATTCATGAATTCTCCATAACTTCATGGATTCACGAAAAAATAATAGGGTTATTTTGATTTTAGGTCACATAAAAGTGACCAGAGTTGTGTTTAGGTCACCATAAAATTTTAATTAGAGTTTGGGTCACAGACCGTCTTTAACTGTTTTGGGACTCAGTTATATCCTGAATGACTAAAATGACCTTAATGGTCTCCTAGTTTTACTAACTAAACCAAACAGATCCTAATCTTCCATGTCCGGCGATCAGCGTGAATAACAACACTTCTTAGTGAATCGTGAATGATATTTCTTTTTCTTAGCTAGTATACACTACATCATTACCTTCTACATCATATGACATTATGTTAGTATCATTTTTCCTAATTCCACAATCATCAATCGAAACCAAAATACGATAGTAATACTGCTGCAACTCGAGATCCAAAATTGGGGGAATGCAAATCAGGTTAATTCTCCTCAACTCCCCTTCTCACCATCTGAGTTCTGATTCGCGCAATGGAAAACCTTAATTGATAATTTATTCTACCATCACTGTTAATCTTAAATCTATTGCATTCTTTAGGCACTTCTCCACTATCACCATCGGAAGACAAGAAGTTGAAATGAATCAGAAGAGATGAAAATCCAATTACTTAAGTTATCATTTTGCGTGATTTTTTTGTTGTTGTTCTGTTTTTCCTCATTTCCCATGATTGATGTATATGAATTTGAGAAGGGAGATGTGAGAGTGATAAAGCCAGTTTTTTCTACAGAGAATGAGTTACAATGGATTTAGGAAATAAACAACAAGCTGATTTATGGATCATCATTTTTCGCACACAAGGTGCTTGTGGAAAGGCCCGACGAGTGTTCTTGAGATTGGATGTGTGTTCTCACCGCCATCACGCCGTTACACATAGCCGATGTTAACTAAATACAAATTAATAAAAAATAAATAAATTTGGTAACGGTCAACAACGGTCCGTGACCCAAACTCTAATTAAAATTCCGTGGTGACCTAAACGCAACTCTTGTCACTTTTATGTGACCCAAAATCAAAATATCCCAAAATAATATTATAAAATAGGAAAAGGTGTGCGGGAACGGGCAACATAGCCGATCGGCCATCCCTAAGCCGTGGCCGGCCCACACCACACAATCCCTATCTTTTTATAATTATTATTCCATAAACTCATGCAATTACTCCGTTTCAAAAAAAACTCATGGATTCTCCATAACATCACGGATTCATGAAAAATAATATTATAAAATAGGGAAAGGAGTACGGGACCGGGCAACATAGCCGGCCGTCCATGCCCTAGTCGTTTCCGGTCCCACACCCTGCAGTCCCTAGTCTTTATAATTATTATTTTCCTCAAATTCATGAAACTCCTTGGTTTGAGCAAAAATCATGATTTCTTCATAACTTCTCGAATATTGCTCCAAAAGCAAACGTGGTCACACAACCGGCTAGCCTCTCACGGAAATTTTAATATTAAAATATTCTTATTTTAATGTTTACAAAATAATGATCAATTGAGCATACATGCTCATTCCAACAAAAATCAAGAATTTCAGTAAAGATAAACTCTTCTGAAAATTCTCAATGTTGCTCGAACGCACATCAGAAAATACTGAAACTCTCAGTACGGAGACACGGAAACCACGGCAACACGTTCACGCCTTAATGACCGACCATGGTCATTCCTAGGGATTGCACAAATCCGGTCTCACACGTTTTCACACTTTTGACCTAATTTGCGCAATCGCTCATATTGGCCCCAAATTCTCTCCAACTAACCTGGGGATTGCTCAAACGGACAACATATAGTCCCGTGACCACCAAGATACGGCCCCATGCTCTCTTGATCGGTCCCCCATCTTTCATATTTAGGTGTTCTCCTAATGTTGAACCCAACAATAATTCAATATATGATGAAACCGACACTTAATCATCATTCTTTCACCAACTCTCCAACTGAGCACCCTGGTGTACGCTCACTCGAGCATTGGGCACCACATGGACGCCCATCATCCCATGTGGTCAGTCTCTCTATCACTCATGACCTATTTTCAGCATATCATGAATTGTTGAGCAATTGCTAAAAATTAGGGTTTCGAACAAACGCTTCACGGAATCATCATTATGAGCAAGTTCAAACACCAAATGAATTTATGTTGATCCACGGGGATTAATTATAATATCTGGTAATCTACCAATATTTTTATTGGGTTATGTCACCAATAAATATTTCGTCGAATTGAGCAATTTATGTTGATCCACGGGGATTCAACTATCAATATTTAATAAATTGTTAGTAATTTGTCAAATTGAGCAACACTTGCTCAATTGCACGTCAAATTATCAACAATCGTTTAATTTTTTGAATTTGGCAATACTTTCTCAATTGCACGTCAAATTATTAATATTCTGTAATTCGTCGAATTGAGCAATACTTGCTCAGTTGCTTGAATAAACCACATAAATTTAGTAACTCATCAATATTCAACAACTCGTTGAATTTACAATATTTGCTCAGACGAGCAACGTTAACATTCATGAATCGCTGAGGATTTTCCAAACAAGCTCGATTCAACAAAACCTAGGCTCATTTCCTAATCAGTCAACGACTGAAGAACTAAATACACGTCTGTCATGCAGACTCCACGATTCGTGAGACATATATCACGTCAAATTGGGGGATAACAACTAGGGTTTTGGTTTGGCGGCCTACAACACATGGATTCATCTACGACGAGAAATGTGCGTAAGTAGTGTCAACGGTTGAACGAGTTAGCAAAGTAGTGGGTGCACGATCCGTCAAGTCTCCACATGACATGGAACTGATTTTACCACGATCTTCCATTTGCCCACTCTTCCACTCATGAAACCGTCTCACTTACAGGGATCAAGGTGTTCACAACTCCGAAAATATAAATAAAATTCTGAATCCATGATTGAGGGACAACATTTTTAGTCTACACAGAATTTCTCGAGTAATTACTCTCAAAAATTCATCAATCCATCAGAACTTATTTGAACTCAATAGTTCACCAATTATTGCAGAAACCTTCAACACATCCACAATCCTTGATCATCACTGATCCTACACAATTCTCAGCTTCCCTCCTTTAGATCAACCCATCTCCGTCTTTGCGGCCGAATTGACTTTGGAACGACCATTGACTTGGTTTAGGCCGGAGTCCTACAGATTGATCTCTCGAATCTAAGCACTCCCTTTGCAGTATATCTGTGTGAGGTTGAGAAGTTTGCTCGGTTCGAGGAGTCTCGACAACACGCTCGACTCTTCACTTTCCTAAAAAACCAGCGAACCATTTTTCCCCATCTACAGATTGGTGACCACAGTGGGGGATTAATCTCTCGGTTGCAATCCCATATTTTTCATATATAAAATGGTTGATTTTAGGTCAGGTTCAGTCACCAATCCTAACCCAAACAACGCTAGCACTAGCAACAATGGTGGAGCTCTAGAAACTAATCATGTTTCCAACAACCGCACTGACAATACCACTCCTCCACAAACTAACACTGGAGGAAATCCCCTCTTCGGCAGGCATCCTGAAGAAATCAGAGAAGATATGCCTACTATTTCTGATCTCTTGAAGGTCCAGGACTTTCTTGCAAAAAATCAGGCTGACATGGCTGCGATGCAGAAAGAGCTGTGCAATTACCTCAAGACTCTTGATGACAAGATTTCAGACAAAACTCGGGAGAAGGGAAGAGACAAGGAAACATCTCCAACTGTGGATCCCTAAGTCATCCCGGTCCTTGACGATGATGAAACCCACAAAGCTGCATAACCTGAACCTGCTAGTTTCATCACTCGTGAAGATCTGGAACGTTTTATGGAGAGCCGGGGAAAGGGCCATGCACCATCAGTCCATCGTCACCAGCCTCTATATCCTGCTGCTACACAAAGAATCCCTCTTCCAAGGGTTACACCTCTCCAACATTCATACTCTATAATGGAACGGGGAATGCTTGAGAACATGTTTCTCGATTTTTGGAAGCATTAGGAGAGCATGAACACAACCATGTCGTACGTTTGAAGGAGTTTTCAAAATCCCTGACGGGTCGAGCATATAATTGGTAAAACAACATCGCACCAAGAAGCATAACCAATTGGGGAGAAATGATTAATGCTTTCTACAGAAAATACTTCTTTATCTATGAGAAAGTTACACTCTCCGACTTGGGAAGGATGTCTCAGAAGAATAAAGAATATCCGAACGACTACGTAAAAAAATTCAGACTCCATGCTCTGGATTGTCACGATCCAAACGTCACCGAAAAACAACTGGTGGACTTTTGCATCAATGGGATGATCCTAGTCTATAGAGCCTTGCTGGAAAATCTCCGGTTTTAGACCTTTTCAGAACTTCATGAAGCATCCAAGCGATCGGAAACTACCACTCATGCGTTGCTAGAAAGAACGAAAACTGTCAAAGTAAAGGAATCGAAAGATACTCGAGGCAGCACTGCCAGACGTCTGATCAACAAGAAGTACAGTGTAGAAACTTCCATGAATGTTGCTGAAGGGAGCAAATAAAAATCTGAATCACAACCACATAAGAATTCTCCCCCAGTGTCCAATCCCTCAAAAGCGCCAAGGAAAGATGGTCAAGCCAGGAATGCACAATCACCTGCTCAACATCAACAAAACGATCGAGATGCACCTAACTTCCCCTTCTCTATTAAAGAAGTGATCAAACTATTAGAGGTCTGGATCCAAGACGGAACGATCAAATTACCTCATGCCAAAAAGGAACCAACTGAGGAACAGATGGAAAATGCACGATACTGCCATTTCCATAGGTATGTCAGTCACCCAACAAGTGATTGCAGAATCCTGAAGCGTATATTCAAAGAAAAAGATGACTCGGGGGAACTGAGGACTGAAGGAGTGCACAAAAATCCTCTCCCAGTCTGAACATTCACACTCTCTGAGCATCCGATCAAGGAAGCAATTCAATCCTAGATTGAGCATGTCTGTGAGTTACTATACTTATCAAAAGCTCAAAGAAATGATATGTTTGTTGTATTAAACCACATTGTATCTGGGAAATGATTATACATTCATAAGATACGCCCTAAACCTTTAGTAACGGACAAGGAGATGTACGACTGTGTACTTCTCACCACAATCTACCTTATGGGAAATAAATTCAAGCGAGCGTTAGTCGATGTTGTCACCGCTGTTAACATCATCCCTATGAAGACTCTCAAGGCTGCTGGCATCACTCGACAAGAAGCAACTAACGCTCCTGTCTCAGTCATAGACCACGAAAGAATCTCCGGGGATGCTTATGGTTACATTATTCTCAAAGTGAAATCTGACTCAACTTGGACTGAAACCAAGTTTTTCATAATTAGAGAAGATCCAAGATATGACATGGTTCTTGGGAGATCATGGATTCATGATGGAAAGGTCACTATGACATTTTCTATTGCACCTTTCTCTGTTGAGGAAAGCTCTAACTCAGAGGAAATCTCCAGTTCAGAAGAGATGAATGACTCTCCACTATTTAGACATTTGGTAAAAGTCGAAGCCTTGATGGGACTCACACAAAAACCCGAAGAAAGCGCACATGAATTTGTCAAAAGGTTCCGCACTAAGGAAAGTCTCATTCCCACTCATGCATCTATATTACCAACTTTCAAATATGCACTTCTGGTCAAGGGACTTGATCATGCTCATGACTCGGCTGTCACCAAACATTATGAGTGGTTTTCCTCACCTCAGCAATACTTCACCAAGTGGTTGGATGCCGAACCCCTCGAAATTCAGCATCTCACCAACACGGTCACTGATAGAATAATGATTGAGTTTCATAATCAGTATCCTAAATATTCTCCCTTGCACGAGTGTCCATATGTGCCACAGAATTGGAAAACTCCGCCAACAGAACATCCCGATGTGCGAAGAATTCTGAATAAATGAAAGATGTTCAAGGCACAAACAACCAAACCAAACAAATTTCATGAGGGAGATTTGGTTCTTAAAGCAACTAGATGCAATTCACATTCCAAAAAGAGTTCTAACTGGGAAGGGCCTTTTATGATCGCTAAGTCAGTTGCTGGAGGATACTACAAATTGGCTGACATCAAAGGCAGGACAAGTGTACCAGTGATTCATGAAAATTAGCTCAAGACTTTTAATGCATAAAACATTCAACATTTGGGTGTTCTATGTTCAAGACAAACGCTCAAAACATCTGACTTTGCATCTTAGGATTTTCTTTTACCTGTAATTTCAATTCCTCCAAAATGTTTGCAATACTTGCATCCAATATTTGAATTCAGCAATTTATCAAAAGTTCTTTTATTTAAAGAAAAATCTCTATCAAACCCAAAATCCAAAAGAAAATCCCCAGAAATTCAAAACCAATCAAGAAATTCAAAACCAAAACAAAATCTCACGCTTCTCAGGAGTTCAGTGTTTAAGAGATTATGAAAATAAAACTAAAGGAAGCCATCAAAGTACGATTTCTGCTTCTCGTCATTCTAAAAGACTTGCAAAGCCGCTTTCTCCAACTCCAGCTTTTGAGTCAACTCAGCAATCTTAGCCATTTTCTCCACCACAACATTACTGGTAAAAGGTATATTCTTCACTATTGCATCCTTGATTAGAGCTGTCAACTGGCAAAGCTAGGGTCAACCCTAACCCTAGTACTATTCATCTACAAGCCCAAAATCTCAACCCTAGCCCTAGAGGGTTGGCTTGGAGGGTTCACGGGTTGGCTTGTTTTACTAAGCCACACAAAATTCAAGTATTTCTATTTAAAAATAATTTTATTTTTTTGGTGCTAATAAATCAATTTATTTTAGATTTTTATTGATATGGAATGTGAAGGGATTGATGATCTAAAATAATATGAAGGATTTAATCAATAATTGTTATTTGTTAATATGTATATAATAAACGTAAAATGTGATTTTTATTTCTTAGGTGTAGGCTGCTTTGGTTTTATTGAATGTAAATTTCAAGTTATTGGTTGTCATTCAAGAGTAAATAAGATATAAATTTCAGAATATTGAAAATATATAAAATGATATCACGGGAATTTTTTTTGTGCCTCACATCATCCATAAAATCAGACATATGACTATATGAGCATATACTCATGGGTTAACGGGTAACCCACGGGTTAGCCCTTGCTTGGCTTGTTTTCTACTAGGGCTAGATATGCTAATCCTTGCCCCGGCTTGTTTATCCAATGGGACAAGCCGAGCTGGGTTGAAACAAGCCAAGCTAGGTCCAACCCGCAAGTCGGGTTGAAAATTGACAGCTCTATCCTTGATGGTGTTGATCTTATGACTAAGCCACTTCAGGTTAAAACCAAGTCTCTCATAATTCTCCAAGTTATACTCCCAATCAAAGAGTACATCTCGAGTGACAGTACTTCTGGGCATGGTATGAATATCATCTATGACACGCAATATGTTTCCTAATTGCATGGTCAAGAAGTATCTACGTTCAGGATCTCTTGTAACGACGATATGTCTATACATCTTCCACAACTTCTCATACATGCTGGCATACCCAGTGGGAACGCTGAATCCACCAACAAATACATGATATGAGAGTGAAGCACCAAATAAAGGTTCACAAACTATTTCTGCAGTAGAGTATTCATGCACTATTATACGGTTCTCAATCTCAGGAGCAACCTCAACAATCATAGACGCAGCTTCTTCTGGGACAATATTGTCCACTCTCGGCACGACTTTTTCTGTTTCCGAAGCAATCACCGTTGGTTTTTCAATCACCTCAACAATAGCAGCAACAACCATCTCACGTCCTTGAAGTGCAGATATGGTTGTCTCATTATCAACAGCGTCGGGATTGCTCGAATCATCATTATTGGTCTCATTATTCTCAGCTTCGGCATTTGGCACCTAATAAGAAGATTACATGGGATTAGAGCGATCCAAGCAAGAAAACTCAATAGAATCGTAGATTCCAGCATGTAAGTGAACTAACATTATCTAAGTTCTTCATTATGCGTCCAAGACATGAGCAAATAGCATAAAATCCATAAAACACGTTTTTCAAACAAGTTTGTCAGAAAATTTTATACTACTCTGTATATAATGACGAACTGGGAGCAATTGGTAAAGAATCTAAGGTTTAGTCATATACCATTCTCTTCGTATGGATGTTATCTACAACGTATCCAAATTTCATAGCAATTGGATGAACTAGCAGGAAGTTGTGACCAAAACATTGGACCTCATACCAACTGAAAATTTTCTGGAGGTCTATTGGAAGTTTACTCTTTCATCGATTTCGACCACTAAAAGTGCTCGAAACTTAAAAGTCTTCTTTTTCAAATCTTGGAAATTTCCTAGGCTTAAAGATACATGGGTAGATCGCTAAAATTTGATGTCGGATGAGGATTCTACAGCATTTTACTAAAAAATTTTGGTCTGGATTTTTCTGATGACATATTTCGGAAAAATTTCTCATATATTCGTTGGGATCCTCATTCATTCATCAACAAATCAGCAAGATTATACTTATATGAATATAATACAAAGTGGATACTTACTTGAGGAGTCTCCAACTCATTTGAGGAGTTAACAGGGTCGGCATCAACACTGGGAGTACCATTATTTTCATTCAGTCGCGGTTCTTGAGGATTCTCTTCCTCCCTACTACTCGAAGACGAATGGATTGCATGACCATGATGGATTTCCACAACAATCTCTTCCTGGAGTCATCAACAATAATTATCATTATTTCATTCAAGGAAATACCGAAATCACTTACATGAAAGGATACTCACATCAGCCTCTCCATCGGTGCTGGATTCCTGAATTGTATGTATAGAGGAAAGATGAAAACCGTCAATAACCGATCGAGCGAAAATCTGAAACAAATTAGTAATACTTTTATAAGATCCTAATTATATGGACAAGAAAGTCACAATGATAAGAGGAGTACTGACAATTTACCAAAGAAGCGACAGGGGACTGCACTTTATTCGACATCATTTTATGAGCTGTTTTGCTTCTTCCTTATCCACCCTGGGGAATTTCTTGAATGTCTGAGAAGTTTATACATATTTGAGGCCTAACAATACGACCATCCTACACAAAATCAATGAATGATTAAAAATACGTCTATCTTACTCTCACCAATCATGAAGAAAAGAGGCATACATGTGCACATTCCGGAGATGTCTTCCTTTTGTCACCACGAGAAATGTACTTTAGTCTTGGTCGAGCATTAATGGAGTCAAGGGAAGGAAAATCTTGAACTGGGGACTTAACATCCATCATGAAAGCATACAGACGCTCAATTTGCTGACGCCAGAAGTCTACGTAACTCGGAGTCACGAAACTAGCATGGTCAGAGCATGGGGATAAATACTCATTCCCCTCCACGCGAGTGCAGTCTATATTAGCCTTCAAATACTCAACTGATGGTTTGTTCATTCGGTGACATGGGATACATTGGTCGATTGATCGCTGTCGTAAGCATCAAAAATAATTAACTTTCTTACTTAACAAAATATGAATGTAGTATAAAGTAAGGAAGGGTTCGTATCCACAGAGAGGCGATTGTTGTTATCAAATTCTAGTTTCTTAGTAACCAAAAGGGGGGATTTCTGATTTTTGTCAAATAAAAGTAAAATAAAAGAAAAGTAAATAGTTGGAAGTAATCAATAGAGAAAGATATTGGTCAAGGAATTCATCTTCAATCTTAAACATGTGCTTGCATATGTGATTAGAATTACGATTTAATCTCTTTTATTATCAAAATCCTAGAGAATCAAGAGAGCAAGATAATCTATTTATTTCCCAAGTTAATCAACACACACATTAGAGCTACATATGTGAATTCTACCTAAAGAATAACCTAACGCCTTGCGCTAATCAAGTTCAATTCCCAGGAGCATTAAGTTTTGGAAATAGGCTAATCAATGCAATTGTCATACATTGCGCATGACAATTCGGACAATGGTCAAACTCTACATATGATTATAAGAGTGTATCACTACAAACTATAATCATATCATGCTACTTGTATTTGGGGTTATCGCTCGATGAAAAACCCTAAAATAGCTATGGACAAGATGCAAGTTCAATTAATTGGCCACTTAACTAAACAAACATCAAAACCCTATCACAATACATCAATCATGTGATATTAAAAACAGTAGAGATATGAACGATAATCAAGAGAGAAACTAATGCATTAATCAAGCACAAGTTATAGAAATATGACTACATCCTTAACCAATAATATAAGATTTAGCTACTCATAGCTATGGAGTTCATCATAATCAATAATAATGAATTAAGGAAGATGAAACAAAAGCAAACCCTAGTAGCGTAAGTTTTCAGCGGCTCTCTCCTCTGCGCCCAGAATAATTACGTGATATGAAAGTTGTAGCAAACTTTTCTTTTTGTAGCTTTTTCTCCAAGATTAGGTCCAAGTCTTCAAAGTCCATTAGATGAAAATCCACCAAGCCTATATGTGAGAGAAACCCATGTGAAAATATGTCCCAAAAGTGCTCGCCGGAAAACTGGGGTTTTGGCCGGAAATATGCCGGAATTCAGCACCGGAAAGTCGACGCCGGTCACCTAAAATCAAACCAGTCAACGAGCTAAATTGGGTCAACTCGGAAAGCCCACTGAGTCACTGCTGGGTCAAGACGAGTCAGAAACTGAGTCAACTCAAGTCAGATAGTTGTCATAGCTAACTGGGATGACTTGGTTTGGTTGCTATGGCTTAAGCCATTTGCCAGGCCTAACTAGTGATGCGCCATCTTTGCACTTTATAGCTTCAGTTCCAGCTCCTATTGCACAGCTTCCCTTGCAACACAGACATTGGAAATCATGCTTGCAACCACCATTTTTTAGCCACTACATTGTCACCAGATTAAACCCATTCTTCACTATAAACTTGATTTCCATTCGAACACACAGATGCAATCACTAGCACCTACTTTTGCAACATTCTTGTACCTGCAATACCATTACCTCCATTCTTAGCTTCTTGTAATTCCAACAATCTCACTATATGTTCTAGACATCACTGCAACAACTACATCATCAGCTCCATCCCAATTGCAGTACTGCCACAATAACCAACTCCCTTGGACATCTTCTCCTTATTCTCATCGGTGGTGACCACCAACTCAGATTACCAGCATCATTTCTTCGCAAGTTTAGCACAACAAAACCCATACAACCTGAGCCGATCATTACAGTACCAGAACCATCTCCGCCTATAACTACATTCCATTTCAGTTACACAAACATCAGTTCTGTAGATGCAGTAACAACATAACCTTCACTAACTTCTCAGCACAAGACCATTATAGTTCACTGCCATCTTATCCACCACTGCCAACAGACTCCATAGGACCCCAGTTCAGCTACAACTCAGCTTCATCTTGAACTCAAACTCATTTTAGCACCACCACACAGCACCACAACCTGAACCTACCCCATCTTATCCGTAACAACCTCATCATTCCAACATTCACACTACCCAGCACCAAGACTCAAATAGTGTCAGACCTGCAATGCTTTACTTCTGTCTCAGAGCTCCAGTCTCAACTGCCATAATCACGCTCCCTGAATTCATTAACTTGCAGTACCCATGGCAGCAACAACATCAGGTACTTGTTCTAGTTCCAGGCCATGACTCCATATTGTATTTGAGCCTACATTCTATACCTCCACAAATAATCTCAGCAACAGCTCTTACACACAGGCTCATCTAACATCACCTGAGCTAGAAGTGGTGATGAAAATTCATTCAAGCCCTTTCACGAACAGTTAATGTGCACTGACTCCGTTAATGGAGAGATAACTTGCTGGTGATCTCTGAGCTTCTCTATAACACCTTCCCTGTGAATAATTCATATATAAAACAAACCCACATTTCTAATTCATTCAGAGATACAAAAACAGCTCCAATATTCATTCAACACAAAGAAATAATGGCAGAAAATTCTCTTGGATTCAACTTAAGTTCTTGTTAGCAAAACGAATTCAAACCAAACCAAACTCTATAAAATCGAATACCCAATCTTCATTTCCATTCTCAGCTTCGAATTCCTTGTCTTTAATCTCCATCATCATTACAACCCTCAATTGCATCTAATCTTCATCCCTGCAAATTCTAGCTCGTACTGCAGAACCCATCTTCTAATTTCACAAACCCTCAACATTTCTTCCATGGATCTGTGTTCTCAGCTAACTGAACTCAAGAACAATCCCTTGATTCAGACAAGCAAGTTCATCCCATCTCCATCTCAGAGTCTCTCTACCTCTTAATACCAGCAGCAACAGCTCGTTCTACAAATCCAACCCACACATATAGATCTATTAGGTAAACACTAGCATCATCATCTTCTTGATCTCAGAGTCTCTCTACCTCTCTGTAATGGAACAAAACGACGCCTCTTTTTCTCTCTAATGGAGCCGCCACACACACAGAGAGAATGAGAATGATTAGAGAAATGATTTTCTCACAATTTTAGATCTCGGTAATGACTAAAATTGATATTGGTACCCTACACCACCAGATAAGGGCTAACCATTCCATATATGGCTTGTCGGTTACAGAGAACCGACAGCCTAATTCCTTTCTCAACTCAACCGTCAGTTTTGAGCAACTGACAGTTCATTCTTCCGCTCCTTTGCTGCACAACCTTGGCTGGTTCCAAACATCGCTCGCCTGTGGATGGCGATTTTGCTCTTCTCACTCCAAATGAACGCTTTCTCATTCTTTCGAGTTCCTTCGCCAACAACATCCATCTTTTATTTCTCAAATTCACTTCTTCTCTTCAATGTCTCTTCATCACTAAAGCTGTCATGCTTTTCAGACATAAATCGCATCACTAAAGCCGACATGCTTTTCAGACAAAGATGAAGAAATAAAAATAAATAATGAGAAATAATTTCCTCCAACAACAATTGCACATGAGATGAGACTTTGGCGCTGTTTCTTTTTCTTTTGTTCCAAATGACTCCAAAGTACCTAAATACTCAAAAACAAACATAAGATACATATTTTACAAGAAAACTAAGTAAAGAAAGCATAAAAATAGATAAATATTAAGGTGTTTTAGACACCTATCATCGATGCCCATCTGCTGAGCTGCCCTGTCAATGTTATACTCTTCTACTCTGAACTCTCCATACATTACTGATACTAGGTGGCCAGGAGTGATACTTAATATGAAAGATCTCTCTCCATCATTCAAATCAGCACCAGTCTTCAATGTGACATTTGCTTCAACGGCATTGAAGGTGATCAATTGTGAAAATAAATCAGGGACCGACACCCATGGGCGAAAGTTGAACTCAGATTCAATGTCAAAAATATCAGTGATGCATATCTTGTATTGCGGCTGCTTGGTAGACCACCTCATGATCCTGGCATTGTTTTTCTCGAGAAAATCATGACGAGTGTCGACATTAGGCCCTTGCAAAACACTATGTGGAATCGGAGCATACTTTTCAAGATGCTCCCACATCAAAGCTTGGAGGAACATGGTATTAGCATATGTCTCAATTTTCATGAAACTGTTAGAGATGCTGGAGTCAATAACCAAAGAGTCCAAATTGGAAAATAGTGAACCTAAAAACAGGCTACCAATTGGAAGTTTCTCACCTTTGGATATCCTAATGGCAAAGGGTATCACCAACGACTTCAACAAATGTCCGATGTCCTTAAAAACATCTATGGAAAGCCACAAGCACAGGAAAGCAGCGATGGACAGGGTACCATAAACATGTTTTTCAGGAATTCTATCTCTCGGCAACCAATATCTCAACCACTGAGCATAGCAAAATTTGGGAGACTCGTTGAATTTGTGCATCTTAGTTTCCAAAGTACGAGATATTAGCCTCTCCTCTGTCGAGAGTTCTCCAGGGAAATTTCCATTGACTGGAAGATATAACAAGGCGACTACATCTTCTAAAGTGATTGTGAACTCTCCCCATCTGCATATGAAGGTATGAGTAGGAATACACCAACGAGCAAGCAAATCCACAATAAATGGTATATCATGATTAATGATCGAGTCACCAACAGCTTGAATGGATCTTGTCACTTGTGCACTATCCAGCAAGGCCCTCACATGGCTATGGCCCAGCATGTGCCTTGCCCATCCAGAAAAATGCATCAGCGGCTTCCGAGAAAGTTTGAGTTCCACATGAGAAGCCTAATAATGTTTCCCTTACAAATAGAACCGAATTATTCTTGAAGGAGAAACCAACTTATTCTGAGAAGTAGTCCTGGGATTTATGTGCAACCGAAACGAAGAACCTAAATGACATTTTTTAGGCCTATATAGATATTCAAAGAACCTGTATTCAGTGCTTGGAATGTTCTTGGGTTTGGGAATTTCTTCCTTCCCCTGAGAAGTTCCAGAATCGCCTTCCCTGAAACAATCATCATCTCTAGAAGATGCATCTGTGGAAATATTATCTCCAGAAGTATCTCTGGAAACATCACTTTCAAAATTATTATGGAGTAGAGTCATCTCCACCAAGTGACTGCAAAATTCCACACGAGTTTCATCAATACAATAGGATTAGAGCAATCAAACAATTATGATGCATACAATCAGCGTCTAGAAAAATGGTAATCCTAAACTCTTACCTATTTACGATTTCACGAACTTAGTGATTACAACGTAAAACCACAAAAAAACTTGTTCGTTCTTTCAAACCTGCAAAGTAGAACAAAAAACTTATTATTATTCAAAGTCGACATTGGCTTTTGATGAAACTATGAATAATTCACATAACCTTCCATGTGAATATTCACTGATTTTTATGTGTACATACACTATAAAATCACCAAACTTGCACATACTCTACGAATTCATCAACTCATGGAAACATTGTTTGCTTTTAACAATTCCTCATAAATCAAAATTTGATTTTATTTTTATAAACAAAATCGTGAACAGGTCACGTATTTAAAAAAAAAAAAAAAAAACTTTTGCTCAAACGAGCATTTGTCTACGAAACCAGGGTCTTTTCTATTCTTGTAAAAGTCCACATGTTCCAAATAAAATTTTGAAAGTTTACAAATAAACTTTATCATGAACTCCAGGTCTTTTCAAAATCTCCTTTAACCCTAAGGATTATTATCTACTACTTTAATTGCGAACAATCCTACGTTCTTAAAAGTATTTGCAAAGTTCATGCTTTGAAAACAAACTTAGGTTTTCATGAAACCTAATAAATAAAATTTTTACTACTGCAACTATACCATGTCTATGCAAAATTTTATGTATCTCTTCCATATTAGGGATTTTTGTTCGTTTCCTAAACTAACGAAAACGAGCATTCATACGTTTTCTAAAACAAATTTTTCATAAATCCTACGCATGTATGCAACTAGGGGATTTTTATTTTATGAACAACTCATAAAATCATAAAACACACAGAAAATAAAAATTAAATTACCGGGTCGGCGCGGTTGTCGGAATTTGACCGACGGTGAGTCGACGGTCGCCGACGACGAAAATTTCAGCAGCTTTTTTGCTTCCTGCAGGCGTGAAGGAGGTGAAGGGAGAGTGGTCGGTCAACTTGAAGAAAAAAAAAATTAGGGCTTCACCCTTTTATATTAATTTTATTTCCAAAACCTAACAAAACACGGGTTTCCTTTTTTGGGCTCGGGCCCGAAAATCCTAAATCGACCAAAACCAGGCTTTTAACTGACCAAATCAGCAACACTTCACCTCTCCGTACCCAAAAAATAATAATCTATCACATTATCAGGGTCCTCACCCGAACATTTGCTCGTACATGACACCATTGGAGCGAATCGAGGATTCTAAAACTATCTTTGTAGACTGAGTTCAACCACGATCTCGTCGACTGAAAATCACCATCTAATGCTTACTGCGGAACATGATTGTCCCTCACTAAGCAGGGGACTTAATGTTGATGGTGGATTTTCAACAAAGGTCAAAACCGTAAAATCATGATACTGCATTGTTTCTGATACGGCTTCAGGCATGTGACGATTCATATTTTACGAAGCCATGGTGAACATGTCTTTCTAAAAGCCTCCACTAGATGAGCGTTCGATCCCTGACATTTCATTGTTCCCTCTATGTAGAATAATAGATTTGGGCGGTCCTCCTACATAATTGTTTGTTGAGAGGGCTTAACGCCTTCAGGCGGTTGGTGATACTCACTGTTCCCTGACTACATGAGAGCGACCCCCCTCTACATAGAAGAACGATTAGGCGGTTATCCGTAAGATTAAGAGCAACATCGCCTTCAAGATAGTGACACTCGCTGATCCTGACTATGTAGGGCGACGTGTATAGACTCGGGCGTTCTTGTAAGATTTGAGAACACCCTCGTGATATTAGCCGTCTCCGGACTATGCACATATATTAATTCTTCCGTGACATTCACCATTGAATTCCCAAAATGATCTATTATTGCTCATATTCCATGGTCGAATCCACGGCCTGATCCCATGGAATGGCAATAATAATTTCTCATATTCCATGGTCTAATCGACGGCCTGATCCCATGGAATGGAAATAACAATTGTTATGATTCTATGATCGAATCCACGGCTTGATCTCATAGAATGGCAATAAACAACCGTATTATCTCATTACTCCGATTTCATAAATCCTATGGAATGGTAATAGATAATTTTATTACTCCGGTTTTATGGTCGAATCCACGATCCCATGGAATGATAATGCCTGTTTTATTATTTCGAATTCATGGTCGAATCCACAGTTGATCCTATGAATTGATAATAAATAAATAAATATTCATTATTGTTCAATTTCATGAACTATTATACACTAAATTTCATGGATTAGCAATAAATACTCAACAACCTGGCATCTTGACCATCCCTGAGTAAGCCCCACGAAAAATGGTGTAAGTGTATTCGACAATGATGCACGACGGAGAACCCGGATGCACGAACGAGCATCCAAAAACATGAATAGATGAGGAATCCTACGCAAAATAGGAGAAAACAACAAATATTAATAAAATAATAAGGAGCGCCCAGGGTCTGGGCCCACCGACCGGCCGGCCATTCCCTAGACGTGGCCGGTCCCATGCTTCTTTCATTATTTTGCCCTATTTTGTTATTTTCATGAACTCATTAAAAAACTTCTTGATTTTAGCAACTTTCCTTGTTTTTGCAAAAAATCATGAATTCTCCATAACTTCATGGATTCACGAAAAAAATAATATTATAAAATAGGGAAAGGTGTGCGGGACCGGGAAACATAGCCGGCCAGCCATGCCCAAGCCGTGTCCGGCCCACACCACACAATCCCTAGCATTTTATAATTATTATTCCCTAAACTCATGAAACTCCTACGTTTCAACAAAAACTCATGGATTCTCCATAACATCACGGATTCATGAAAAATAATATTATAAAATAGGAAAAGGAGTGCGGGACCGGGCATCATAGCCGGGCGGCCATGCCCTAGTCGTGGCCGGTCCCACACCCTGCAATCCCTAGTCTTTATAATTATTATTTTCCTCAAATTCATGAAACTCCTTGGTTTGAGCAAAAATCATGATTTCTTCATAACTTCTCGAATATTGCTCAAATCACGAAAATTCAAAAGAAAACATGGTCACACAACTGGCTAGCCTCTCACGGAAATTTTAATGTTTAAATATTCTTATTTTAATATTTACAAAAATTGATTAATTGAGCATACATGCTCATTCCAACAAAAATCAAGAATTTCAGTAAAGATTAACTCTTCTGAAAATTCACAATGTTGCTCGAACGCACATTCTAAAATATTAAAACTCTCAGTAAGGAGACACTGACACCACAAAAACACGTGCATGCCTTAATGACCGACCAAGGTCATTCCTAGGGCTTGCACAAAGCTGGTCCCACACGTTTTCACACTTTTGACCTATTTTGCGCAATCACTCATATTGGGCCCAAACTCTCTCCAACTAACCTGGGGATTGCTCAAACGGACAACATCTAGTCTCGTGACCACCAAGAGCCGGCCCCATGCTCTCTTGATCGGTCCCCCATCTTTCATATTTAGGTTTTTCCTAATGTTGAACCCAGCAGTAATTCAATAAATGATGAAACTGACACTTAATCATCATTCTTTCATCAACTCTCCAACTTAGGACCCTGGTGTACGCTCACTCGAGCACTGTGCACCACATGGACGCCCATCATCCCATGTGGTCAGTATCTCTATCACTCATGACCTATTTTCAGAAATTCATCAATTGTTGAACAATTGCTAAAAAGTAGGGTTTCGAACAAACGCGTCACGGAATCATCATTCTGAGCAAGTTCAAACACCAAATCAAATTTATGTTGATCCACGGGGATTAATTATAATATCTAGTAATCTACCAATATTTTTATATTTGTATTGGGTTACGTCACCAATAAATATTTTGTCGAATTGAGCAACTCCGATCAGTCGCTCGATTCAGATATTAATATTTAATAAATTATTAGTAATTTGTCGAATTGAGCAACACTTGCTCAATTGCACGTCAAATTATCAACATTCGTTTAACTTGTAGAATTGGGCAATACTTTCTCAATTGCACGTCAAATTCTAAATATTCAGTAATTCGTATAATTGAGCAATACTTGCTCAGTTGCTCGAATATTGATCCAAACTATTAATATTCAGTAACTTACCAGTATTTCGTCGAATCGAGCAATACTTGCTCAGTTTCTTGAATAATCCACATATATTCAGTAACTCATAAATATTCAAAAACTTGTTAAATTTACAATATTTGTTCAGATGAGCAACGTTAACATTCATGAATCGCTGAGCATTTGTACAACATGCTCGATTCAACGAAACCTAGGCTCATTGCCTAATCAGTCAACAACTGACGAACTAAATACACGTCTGTCATGCAGACTCCACGATTCGTGAGACATCAATCACGTCAAATTGGGGGATAACAACTAGGGTTTTGGTCTGGCGGCCCACATCACGTAGATTCATCCACGACGAGAAATGTGCGTAATTAGTGTCAACGGTTGAAGGAGTTAGCAAAGTAGTGGGTGCACGATCCGTCAAGTCTCCACATGACATGGAACTGATTTTACCACGATCTTCTATTTGCACACTCTTCCACTCATGAAACCGTCACACTTGCAGGGATGAAGGTGTTCACAACTCTGATAATATAAATAAGTTTCTGAATCCATGATTGAGGGACAAAGTTTTTAGTCTACACAGAATTTCTTGAGTAATTACTCTCAAAAATTCATCAATCCATCAGAACTTATTCGAACTCAATAGTTCACCAATTATTACAGAAACCTTCAACACATCCACAATCCTTGATCATCACTAATCCCACACAATTCTCAGCTTCCCTCCTACAGATCAACCCATCTCCCTCTTTGCGGCCAAATTGACTCAGGAACGGCCATTGACTTGGTTTAGGCCGGAGTCCTACAGATTTATCTCTCGAATCTAAGCACTCCCTTTGCAGTGCATCTGTATGAGGTTGAGAAGTTTTCTCGGTTTGAGGAGTCTTGACAACACGCTCGACTCTTCACTTTATTAAAAAACCAGCGAACCGTTTTTCTCCATCTACAAATCTCAAGATTCATAAGTTCAAACTGGGAACTTAGAAGAAATGCAGAAGTATAACTTTGGAAGAAAAGAAGAAACTACTACTCTATCAGATTAGGTAGCATAAAAGATTACAAGGTGTTTAGAAAAGGTGGAACTAGAGGAATTTTTGATAAACTTATTGTCTTAACTGAAGTTTCATCTTCAGGTCCAGAATTTATTGATGAAGCTAACTTCTACAGAGTTCAGATTTGGGCACTTGTCAAAAGAATTCCATGGAATATCGTACCTGATATAAAAAACATTATTAGACTAGTAAGAATCTTTAAAGAAGCCAAAAAAGCCTATGGGAGAGATGAAGATGAAAAAAATCTTAAAGTTTTTCTAACCATTAATGTCACTAGAGATCTCAAATATGGCATTGATGCCTATGAAACCCCAACCCTGTCTCACCGTCTTGAATTGGCTTATTCCCTTCATGGCATTGCCTTCTGCAAGGTATGTAGAATTCTTGATCACCCTGACCCCCTTTGTGAAGAAAAGGAAGAACAAATTCCTTTTACTATTCAAAGAACTCATCTATATAATCTCAATACCTCTTACCCCTCTACTTCCAATCCCAATAACTCTCACCCCTCAACCTTCAATACCCCAACAAACTCTACCACCAATAGCCCTTAAAAACCTATCAAGATAAGGCACTACACTGAAAGCGATGCTGCTGAGGAATTTTCTATCAAGATGAGGCTATCCCAAAGACAAATCATCCTCAAAAATAGCACCGAAGAGCTGGATGGCCCTGAGGAGTACATTATCTTCAAAGCTGGTCTACATCAACCCATTGATGAATAAATACCAACCAACAACCCTGAGGCTATAGCCTGTCAAAAGAAGAACAAAAAACTCTTAGATATCAACAAGTACAAGGACAAAATGCTGAAAAAGAAAAGTAACAACATCAAAGCTGCTGCCAGAAAACACAATGTTAATTCTGAGCATGGAGAGGAAACCAATATTAATCCTTCCAACATCTTCCCCAAAGTTCAAGCTCCTATCCCAACAACTTCAACCCAGAGTATTTTTTATACAACTCCATCTCTAGCTGACATCCAATACAAAATTAATGAAGAATTCAACAATCAGAAAAAATTGTTATGGGACGGAAGAAAGAAAGAATTCAAGCTCAAAGATGTAGATACTGATCTCTATCCTCAGTTGATTAATACCAAAATAAATCTATTTATCCCCTCTACTGCCACTGACCATCCTCCCAAACTATGGGATCAAAACCAACCATACAAAAGGAGTAACAACCATGTGATGCAAATGGAAGATGACCACCTGACTGACTTGACTACTGGTGCCTTGAGGGAGCTAACCCTTTCCTAAATCACCAAGTAACTCCTTATTTTCCATACCATCCTCTTCAAAATAATGGGTTTAGCACTAGTATTACTACCTTAGTTATAAGGATTTTAGCTAACACTAGATTCAGTAAGCTTTATAACAACACCACCACCCACACTGGTATGTTTCTAGGTTACATTATCATTTTCACTTATCCTAATGTGATCTATTTATGGAAATTTATTTCTGTTATGTCTTGAAACTGCCAAGGTCTAGGACAATCAAGTACTAGAAGCCACCTAAATACCATGTTAATTAAACATAATCCTGATATCTTTTTCTTATCTGAAACCAAGTAACAATCTAGGAATTTGAAAAATATCCTTAGAAAAATAGATGTCACTAATTTTTGGTTTGTTGAACCTAGGGGAAAATCTAAAACTGCTGAAGGCCTAATGTTAGCCTGGAAAACTAATCTTAAAGTCACAATAGAGGACTTCTCTAATCACCACATCAGTTCCATAATTTATCCTAGTATAGAATCACCTTGGCTTTTCACAGGCTACTATGGGAGCCCTTACACCACTATTGATAAATTGCATTCTTGGAAAATGATAGAAAATATTGAAAAAACTAACTCTCTTCCTTGGCTGGTTATGGGTGATTTAAATTTTGTTCTTCATGATCATGAGAAATTCAGTCAACATCCTATTGATAACTCTGAAGCCAATCTTTTTCTGGAGAAGATTGTAGAAGACAACCTAACTGATTTGGGCTACACAGAATGTCCCTTCACTTGGACTAATAGAAGAACTGGTATTCACCTTACTGAGCAAAGATTAGATAGAGGGTTATCTAATGAATCCTGGCTGGAAATATACCCAAACACTACCATCTCCAACCTCCCTGCTATTGGCTCTGATCATAATCCTATTCTTCTCAATACCAATCCCAATTGGAAACAAGGGCACATTCCTTTCAAATTCTTTGGGCCATGGCTTGATCATCAAGATTGCAAATCTATTATTGCTGAGTGTTGGAAATCCCAGCACAAAGGTTCCCTTGCCATAAATATAGTAAGGAAACTAAGAGATATCAAAGTTAAACTCAAGAAATGGAATAAGAAGATCTATGGAAATATCAAAACTAACCTTGAAGACAACATACATCATCTGGAATGGATCACCAAACACCAATTCAACATAAATAGAGGAAAGGATATAAGAGAAGCTAGAAAGCAAGTGGAACATTGGCAGAACATCCAGGAATGCTTCTGGAAGACTAAGAGCAGATATCAACTCATCAAACTTGGGGACAAGAACACTAGTTACTTCCACATTTGTTCTAAGAAAAGATACAGAAGAAACAAAATAGTTTCTATTCAACATACTGATGGCTCTTGGCTACATAATAAGGAGGAAGTTGTTAGCTGCTTTACCAACCACTTTGCTACCATGGACACTGCTGAACCAATCACTATCAATCATTCTATCATAAACCTCATACCCACCACCATTACTACCACTGAAAATGAAAATCTCCTTAAGATTCCTGATACTGTGGAAATCAAGAATATCCTATTTAGTATGGAAGGTGACAAAGCTCATGGGCCTAATGAATTTCCACCTAACTTCTTTTAGGCCAACTGGGATATTGTGAGTGAAGACATTACTACCATGGTTCAAAATTTCTTTACCTCTGGGTATATTATCAAATAAATGAACTCTATCTTCATCTCCCTTATTCCCAAAACTGAAAGTCCTCCTACTCCAGCCCACTTCAGACCCATATCATTATGTAATACAACCTATAAAATCATCTCAAAGCTCCTAGATCAAAGACTCAAACCCCTTCTACCAAACCTTATATCCCCTTTTCAATATGCCTTCATCCATGACAGACAAATTTCTGACAATATAGCTATTGCCCATGAGCTAATTTACCATATGAATACTAGACAAGGAAAAAAGAGAGCTAATGACACTATGGGCATCATGATCGATATGTCCAAGGCTTTTGACAGGGTCAATTGGAACTTCCTTATTCAAGTTATGAAACAAATGGGGTTTAGCTCTCAATGGTGTAATCTAATATACCAATGTTTATCCACCACAACTATGGCTATTTTGGTAAATGGCTCACCTACAAAGTTTTTTAAGCCTTCTAGAGGTCTCAGACAAGGAGACCCTCTTTTTCCTTACTTATTCTTGTTCTGCATGGAAGCTTTATCTAGATATCTGACTAATGCTGAAACCAAAAGTCTCATACATGGAACAAAAATCTGCAATGGAGCACCATCTATCAATCACCTTCTCTTTGCTGATGACTGTATGATCTTCTGTAAAGTTAATATGGAAGAATACAACAATGTAACCAAGATATTTCAGGAATTTGGGAACTCTTCAGGTCAGCTGATTAACTTCTCCAAATCTGGAATTTTCTACAGCAAGAACGCTTCCCCAGACATTGCTGATAAAATAAGTGATACTATGAAAGTTAAAAGAATTAACACCTCTGACAAATATCTGGGTTCCCCACTATTCACTAACAGAAGCAAGATTCAAGCCTTCAAACCTTGTGTGGAAAATCTTAAACTCATACTTGTTGGCTGGAAATCTACTTTATCTACAGCTGGAAAAGTTATTATGATTCAAACTGTCACCTCAACCTCCAGTATCTATCAAATGAATTGTTTCAATATTTCCAAGGGCACCTGCAAAGAGATAAATGATATCCAAAGAAACTTCTTCTGGAATAAAAAATAAGACAAACCCAAAGTTATATTCTACATTGCTTGGGATGTTGTTAATAAACCAAAAGAGCTAGGAGGTATGGGTTTCAAAAATATGGAGTACTTCAACCTAGCCATGATAACAAAAATTTCTTGGAGAGTGATAGAAGAACCTCACTCTTTATGGTCCACTACTATGAAGGCCTCTTATGTAGGATCAGAATATTGTTAAAACAATATTCCTGTGAAATAAGCAACAGTTCTGCGATATATCAATGATATTCTGCGAAACGTCTCAAGGTGACGTAAGAAATGACATGTTGGATGAAAACGACAGAAACATGAGAAGAGCGTGACAAATTTGCGATGAATCGATTAAGCCTACGAAATATTAAGGCGGTGCACCTGAGATTTATCGCAGGAACCTAGATCCGAAATTAAAGGGAATCTTAGCTGTAAATGAGCTGTCATGAGCTGTAATCCACTATGTAAATGCCTATATAAAGGAAATGGATAGTTCTAGAGGAGGGGGATGAATTTTGGAGAGTTAGGAAGATTTTTAGGAGAGAGAAAACCTTTATCAAGTGTTTTGTGTTCTTGATCTTTGTAAAATTCCTTAAGATCATATTAATGAAAAAGTGTTTTTAATCTTCAAGTTATGTCATAAATATTGATAAATTCTTGAATAGGGTGTAGTGTGGGAATTCCTGCAACTACATTTTGGCGCCCAGAAACAGGGAGGAATTAATTTGAAAAATTTCAAATTACAGCTTGAAGATTTGAAGAAATTATTGGAATTGAAGAAATGGCTAGAAGGAGAAGAAATACATCAGAACCACCAACAACAGTGAGAAGAAGTAAAAGAATTGCAGGGGAAGGAACAGGTGAACTGGAAGGATCTTTAAGGATCAGATCAGGAACAAGTAGAGTGAGAAATGGAGCAGAAAAATCAATCCAACTACCGAATCAACAAACACGAGCACAAGATAGAAATGTGGATTATGATAGAGTAAGTGGGCATACTTGGAGGTCGGATTCGATAGAAGAAGCGGAAAATAAAAAGGAGGAAAGAAATCAAGAAATGGATGGAAGACTAATTCATGAGGAGCATGAAGTAGTAGATGATTTGAGACAAAGGATACAGGAAGAAAGAAGATTAGAGGAAGAAGAACGTGCCAATCTTACAAGGCAAAATCATGAATTAAGAATGGAAAATTTGAGGTTGAAAAATAGAAGATCGAGAAGCAGCATGAGATCAAATTCAAGATCATATAGAGAAGAAACAAGACAAAATCTCCCTATACAAAATATTGGCGAGAATTTGATAAATGGTCGTTACATTCCACGCGGTGGAAGTTTAGACATTAGACATAATCAGGATGAGGGAGAAAATCAAGAAGAGAGAAGGAGAATGTTACGTGATGAAGAGATTCGAAGAAATCGCAGAATAATCGAAGATGATATTGAGAGGCATTATATTGAGCAAGTACATTTAGCAGGAGAAAGAGAGAGATTGCGAGCAGAAGTAGAAGAACAAGAAATTCAAACAGATTTGCGTTAGAATAATCATGATAATCGAGAACGACGACGTGCGCAAAATCGAAATAATGATAATCTCAATGAGGAATATGAGAGAATTCGCAGAGACATAGAAAGGCAACGAAGAGAAACAATAAGGGATGAGGAAATTCGCGGAGAAGAGAATGAAAGACAAATTAACTTGCAAGAAGAAGAAAATCGCAGAAGAAGGCAAAACCAAGATGTTGGAGAATAAGCGCGAAACATCGCAAGACAAGAAAGACATGAACGCAGACGAAGAGAGGCTGCGTTGAAAAGGCCAATGGAGCAAAATTCTGATAGAAATGAACAAATCTTGCGAGAATTAGCAGAAATGAGAGAAATGATAAATAACAGAAGAGAAGGAGGAAGAAGACAACTTGATGAGGCAATCGAAGAAGCTGCGAAAACTCCATTTACTCAAGAGGTACAATTAGGAGGGATACCTCCAAAATGCAATTTACCGGTGTTGACCAGTATATTTGATGGGACTACGTGTGCTGTCCAACATATCAAAGCTTATATTCGATGTATGCTACAATGGGAGAACCATGATGTCGTTTTGTGCAAATATTTTGCGTCAAGTTTAGAGTTTAGCGAAGCATTGAAGTGGTTTGAAAGTCTTCCAAAGAATACAATAACTTCGTTCATGCATTTGCAAACTACTTTCTTAGGAGCATACATCAGCAATAACTTTACGCGACCTGGAATTGAAGATGTGTTTGGATTGAAACAGAGAGTTGGTGAAAGTTTAAAGCACTTAACGATAAGATGGAGGACAATGTGTAGTGAAATGGCAGGAAGAGTAGATGAAATATATCTCATCTTATCCTTCATAAATGCTATGTTTGCGACGAATCTATTATACATCCAGGTATTCAGAGTTAAAAACACAATTACCATGACAGAACTGCGAGAATTGCAAGAAGAATATATTGCTTTGGAGGAAAAACAAAATGATATGGAGTCTTATCCAATTCACACAGGCACAAGTTTAACTGCAGCAAATGGAAGTTTGTTTCCAAGGATGATTAATACAGTAGCAAGTACTTCCCAAAACCCACGAGAGAAAATGGAGACTGATAATCAACATAAGATAGTAGCAATGGGGAGTAGAGATTAGGAGGAATTGGAAAAGGAGAGAAATTTTTATAATCGCAATAACAATAATAAGGTCCCAAGGTTTGATCAACCGCAGGAGACTTATGGTGGACAGAGGAAGAATTATTCAAGAGAGCAAAGAGGTCAGAGGAATATGTGGGAAGACATCAAATTGCCACCTTTAAATACCGGTATAAACAAGATTTGGGAAGCGATTATTCTGATGGAGAATATACCCTCACCCTGGAACATGGGGAAAGAACCACATCCTAACAACCAAAATCAAGAGTTTTGTCCTTATCATCATTTGCATGGCCACTCTGTGCATAATTGTAGAAATGTAAAAAGAATTATTTTGCGAATGATTGAACAGGGGAAATTAAATTATTTTCTAACAAGATATTTACAACCGCAGCAATTGCCGCAAGCACCAGAAATTCGCAGAGTTAATGTTGCAAAAGAAGCCGAAACATTTGTCATTGAAGTAGGAGCTACAACAAAAAATCTATTTTGCAATTCAATTGTACATTCGCAGAAAACGATAGAGGATTTCCATGACAATGTGCTAAGCAGAGTATTTGCAAGGGATATAGAGGGAAGAGAGGTGATGAATATTGCGAATATTTCTCCGTTAGAAGAATGGCAGAAACAAGTTATTTCTTTTACTGCAGAAGAGATACCAGAGCCTGGGAAGATGCATGACAACCCATTGGTGGTGAAGTTAGAGATAAATCCAAAATACAGAGAAGAATGAGAAAAAGATGATGATGACGCAGCAAATGATTCTTGGGCAATAGATAAAGTTTTAATTGATACTGGTAGTTCGGTAGACATTTTATTTTATCATACATATCGCACAATGGGTGGAAGAGATGATGAGTTAATCCCTTCAACTTACAAGATCTATGGTTTTAATGGCACTGCAAACAAGCCAAAAGGAGAAATTACTATGGAAATTCCGTTGAACAAGATATCTTCAAAAATCAAGTTTTGTGAAGTGGATATAGAATCTCCTTACAATGCCTTAATTGGAAGACCATGGCTCCATGGGATCTTGGGCATAGCATCAACATATCATCAATGCATAAAGTTTCCACATCCTCATGGTATTGGGATAATTAAAGGTGATTGGTTTGAAAGCAAAAAGTGTTATGAAGTTGACATTAATACTTGCGAAGAAAGAAATGCTCGAAATCGTGATTGGCAACATAACAGGAGGCAAACTCAGAGAGCTGAAAAATTGATGGTGGACAATATAGAGTTGCGGGGAAAGGATATATTACAAGAATAGTTTGTCCCAAAAGAATCAATAGTGATTAATCATGCGAATATGGGAAAAAGTTGAAATCTTCATTCTTCGCAGGAGAACAAACAAGTATAAGGTGTTGCGATAAATCAAGTATCAAGAAATTGCGAATAATCCTTCGTCACAGAAGAAAAGAAGTGCAACAGTATCATGTTGCGAACAAAAAAAAAAAAAAAAACTTTGCTCAAAAATAAGAATTTTTCTATTAAAAAGAAAAAGATGATGATTTCGAATCATATATAAGAATTTTTAATGCAAATGCATAATACGGGCAAAAATCGCCTAAAAATATATAAGAATGGGACGAACTTTTATGGCGTACACCTTAGTTCGCGGATTCTATTCCGTAAGAGGCAATTTCCTTAAAGTGCGTCATAAGGGGGGTATCTCTTTGCATGGATATGGGAAAGGCTATACCGCTGCTGGAACCTAGTTATGGAGAATTGGGATTATAGAAAATCCATCCGGGAGAGATAACTTGGATTCCCAATTATATAAGGTTATACCCTGGTTGGGCGCCCGAGAGTTTTTCCTAAGGAATGCAACGTATGATCAAGGCGCCGAGGTACACGGTTGAGCTGTGGGTGCCCGGGATAGATGAACCTACCCTGACCATCCACGGTAAGTCTTGGCTTACTATGTGTTCGGCCCGAAGAAAACCCCACTTAGGGTGCAGTCTTGTAACTATAATCCATATAAGGCATAAAGGACAAGACTGCGAAAACAACTGGTTGTTGGCAGAACCGGATGGGAAAGTGCTAGTCTTGTATGGCCGATGTATAATCCTTGCAGGGGAAACTGGGGGGAGAGATAAGGGCGATACCCTCCATTAGGGAGCTGTGTATCAAAAAAGACGGCAATGTCATGGGACTTTATATTCGCAAGAATATTTAGGCACGTCGTATTGTCGCGTGACACAGACAACAATGTCATGGGACTTTATATTTGCAAGAATATTTAGGCCCGTCATATTGCCGCGTAACTGGCCAAAAATCCTAAGGAGAAAAGTTAAGATGAGATCAATGGGTTTTTGCGATAAGATCAAAAGATGAAATAAATGAAATTAATAATAAGAGGATATAAATCGCAAAGACATCCTGCGATTTCATCACAAAGACGGCAATGCCATAAGTCTTAAAAAGCAAAGAGAGATTAATATCACAAGGTGGCTTAGATTTATCATATTGTCGCAAATATTAAAATTAAAATGATAAGGCAAGATCAAGGGATTATTACATGTAAAAGTAAGAATGTCCTGCGATCTTGTCGCATAAAAGTGGCATAATAAGACCTTTAACTAGGAAGGCGAAATAAGACCACAAGAAAAATTATATCTGTGAAGCATATAACAGATTCTACGCAGAAATATTTGCGATAATTCATTTATCATATTGCAGATTAATAATAATAGGCAAGTATGGGAATGATGCATAGAATGGTTAGTATTGTTATTCATCATTATATGATAAATTCATATAAATAACAGACAGATAGAAGCAAAAAAGGGAATTTATATATTGAAAAATATCAGGAGTTGCAAATACCTTGCAGAAAGAGTATTACAATTTGTCGCAAATAATTATCGCAAGAAAGAAAGAGAGAAGTACATGAGAAGATCAAAAAGAAAAAACAAAACTATTGAGATTTATTTTCATCTTTATCTTCATCTTCGTCTTCATCATCGTTAGTTCCTTCTTCATCTTCGCTTTCATTCTCATCTATATCAGCCTCATTTATCGAAATAATTGGTACTTGACCGGGCAGGATATTCTCCAAGAGACAAGGATATAGACTAATAGGAAGAATTATCTTTACAAACTTTCACAATAGCATTATTGCGAACGATGAGAAGATTATTACGCAAATTGGAGTTGGATATCTTTATTTTCTCTCGCAGTCTAGAGATTTTATCATTGCGGGAAGCAAGATTTTTCACAAGACCACTCTTTTCTTCTTCAAATTCTGTTATCCTTGTGGAATATTTTTCTTCAGATTCTGCGAGGGTACAATAACAAATTAGAAATTCGTTGAAAATCTACAAAAAGTATAAAGATGTTAGAGGATCAATAAATAACCTTCTCTCTCATGAATCATTTCTTGTATCAAGGTTGCTTGCTCGGTATGAAGACTGACATCTATTGCTAAGTTTTTCCTAGCATTATCGAGAATTGCCGCATCCCATGCGAATTCATCATCACTTTTAATGAGAAGATGGGAATGAATTTGTTTTTCTCTTTTAAGAAGTTTAAAATTTTCATCCTTAAGTCTATCTCTCTCAAGTTCAGTATCAATAAGGGTATTGCGAAATTTTGATAGAGCTTCAGCGCCTTGAAGAGTAATGCGTTCTTTATCCTTCTCAAGTTCACTCTTCTTGGCTTTTAAGACTTTGATTTTTTCTCTAAATTCATCTCTGCAAGTCTTTAAACTATTGGACATACTCAAGGTAGATCTATAGTCCATTCTCATAAGGGAAACATGATGTTTAAGCTCATCAAGGGACAAGGTATTAATTTTTTCGTCTGAATAATTATTTAAAGCGTCATTAAGACGCTGAAGAATAGTGGTTTCATCTATGGGTTCATCAAAAGAATTGAGAATAAGAGCTTCATCAGTAAGATTATACGCATCTGCAAAATGGTTGCTCAAATAAGCTATAAAATAGCAAGAATGAAGAAAAGTAAAAAAAAAAAATATTAAAGAGAGAGAAAAGATTTATACCGATAATTTGTTTGCAGAACTTCTCCTTGTCAACTAATTTGTTGAAGAACTTAAACTTCTACTTCAAGCGATTTGTTTTTATTAAGGAGCTCAAGTATTTCAGATACTTCCAATTGCTTGCATTTTTCGCGAAGAAGGGATATTTCAGCTTCATATTGTTTATTTCTCTCACGAAGTTTCGTAGATTCAGATTGTGAATTAGTAAGCCTTTTCTGCGATGTTGATAATCTATTTTCTAATTCTGAAGCAACAGAAAAAGAAGCTCTAGCAGTCTGTGACAGAAAAGAGAAAATGAGTAAGGATAAGTAAAATATTTTCGATACACATGATAAATGTAAAATTTACTACAAGAAAAATAAAGGAAAGGGGCATACCAGCGAAGTTAGCGCGTGAAGAAAACTTGAGTCGATAAATCTGGAAACTCCTTTAAGATCTTTATTATTAGTCAAGATTGAAGCATCGCATATTTTCGAGAGATAATCGCAAGTACGAGTGATATCATCCTCACCAACACCTTGCATGGGATTCCTAAAAATATTTGATAATTGATCCATTGGAGTCTCAGGTTGAGAGAAACCCATCGCAGATCTAATTCTTGTAGAAGAAAAATGTGTTGAAGTGCCCACAGTGACGCCATGGTTTACCCCATCATTTTCTTCAAGTTCATTATCTTTTTCAGCGATAATAGGAGTCTCTCTAAGTGGAAGTAGTGGTTGAGTTTTTCTTCTCTTCTCTGGAGGACCGTCTGTGGTTTGATTTTTATTGCGGCGAGGGGAAGCACCAGAATTTTCATTTGGAGTTAATACTCTTTTGCCTTTATCTTTGGCTTCAACCACCGCGACAAATGGAATTTCCTTGAAAACAATCACACATAAAGATAAGAAACAGGGGCAACAATATATTGTTAAGGGTTATAAAAGAATGTTTCTTACTTCATCTGTGAAGGTTTTCAAAAAATTTAGGAGATTGGGATTCCCAGTACTGGCGTAACTAGCCTTCATTTTTTCAATATGATAAAAGATATTTCAATAATTAGTAAGAATAATATATTTAACTAAATTTGCGAATAATGATAAACTTTGCGGGATATACCTCAGAATTCTTTTCAGGCCAATTAAAAACCCAAGGACGATACGACGCAAGATTTGAAAGATCCGCAGGAATATCAAGAGTGCCAAAAATATATGGACCTTCAAGGAGGAGAGGAAATTTGCACCACTTGTCATCTTTTGAGAAGCGTGGACCTTGGTTTTTACTTGAATGATAATCTATATCTTGCATAAGAATTTTATCTTTCGCAACATTTTTATCCTTATTTAAACGAACAGCCCAACACGTGCTCTCTTTCTTCATGGGAATTACTTGATAATTCACAAAGAAATTCTCCACGGTATATTTCGCTGGAATAATTGGGATATCTTTAAAATCAGGATGTCTCGCAGAATCAGGATAGCGAGATCCTTTACCAGCTCCACGAGAGGCATATTCAAGAATGAGACGAATACAATCTCCACTTAACTGGTAGATTGCTCGTGAAAGTTTGGCATGGGAAATAATTTTATAAAAAAGAGGGAGTTTTGGGTCATAAAGAGGGATAGGAAGGCCAGCTTCTAATTGACCTAGCGAAATAAGGATCTTCTCATTAGAAGAAGGAAATCTTGAAGCTAGATCAATGGAGAGGTCAGAGTTTGAAGATTGACAAGGGATCTCAGAAAGTGCAAAACCTAAAGTTTGAAGTTTCTGCTGGTGTTTTATTAAAGTGGGTTGACCTAATTTTTTAGCAGGGGCCATTTTTTAGTATGGGAATGATGATTTAGATGAAGAAGAATAAGGAAATAAAATTGAAACAGTAATAGATCCGGAATTTGCGAAAGAAGATGAAGAACAGTATAGTTGCAGAGAAGAAGTAAAGAAAAAAAGAAAAAAGAGAGAGTAAAAAGAAGAGGGGAGATTAGCGAAGAAGATATTTATAAGGAAAGAAGATTCTCGAGAACATCAATGCATTTAATGAAGAAAAGACATGAATGGTCAGAATTCAACGGTTGAAAAAAGACGTGTCAAGGGATAAATGAGAGAAAAACACGCGTAGAATATTTAGCGATGGATGCAGAGACGTGTCAGAATGAAGGGAATGTGAAAAGACAAGGAGTTGCGGCAAATCAAGAAACTTAAGTTCTCATGATCTTTATCTTCTTCGCAGAAAAGATATGAGAAGAGGCAAGATGTAGGATCAGAATATTGTTACAACAATATTCCTGTGAAATAAGCAACAGTTCTGCGATATATCAATGATATTCTGCAAAACGTATCAAGGTGACGTAAGAAATGACATGTTGGATGAAAACGACAGAAACATGAGAAGAGCGTGACAAATTTGAGATGAATCGATTAAGCCTACTAAATATTAAGGCGGTGCCACCTGCGATTTATCGCAGGAACCTAGATCCGAAATTAAAGGGAATCTTAGCTGTAAATGAGTTGTCATGAGCTGTAATCCACTATGTAAATGCCTATATAAAGGAAATGAATAGTTCCAGAGGAGGAGGATGAATTTTGGAGAGTTAGGAAGATTTTTAGGAGAGAGAAAATCTTTATCAAGTGTTTTGTGTTCTTGATCTTTGTAAAATTCCTTAAGATCATATTAATGAAAAAGTGTTTTTAATCTTCAAGTTATGTCATAAATATTGGTAAATTCTTGAATAGGGTGTAGTGTGGGAATTCCTGCAACTACATCTTATTTTCCAAAACAAGAAATAATTAGAATGGAAACCAAGCAAAAGATAATTGATTCTTGGATATGGAAAGGTATCTTGGAAGGCATTGCTTGCATTTAAAAGTACTATATTTGGAAAGTGGGTTGGGAAGATAGATGGATTGATACTTTCCTTGACATCCTTCAAAAAACCCCTCACTTCCCTTCTAACCTAAAAACTGTCAATCAACTCTTCAACACCAATGGATAATGGGACCAAAATGTCTCATCTCTCTGGTTCAATCAAGATACACAAAACCTCATTCTCCAAACTAACGACTACCCAAATTCTGCAGACACCATTCAATAGAGCTTAATTCAATCTGGAAAATTCACTGTCAAATCTCTGTATAATAGACATGTTGATGAAAAATATGCTGCTGACACTCAAACAACACCTTGGAAGGAAATATGGAATCTAGACATTACTCATGTTCTTCTAGCTTGCCCAGCTGTTTCTGAGGTCTGGAGGAAACTCTTTGGGGATACTCACCAGCTTTTTACTGCTCACAGATCCTTTCATGACTGGTTCAACAGTTGGTTTCTTCCCAACAATAACTCTGCCAACTGGAATTCTTCTTAAGCTACCATTTGCTGGTTCATATGGAAAGCTAGATGTGACAAGATCTTTAGAAATATAGATCATAATTCTAATGTCACTGCGTTGGAAATCACTCAACATCTTTGCTCTTATGAAAGAGTTCATCATAACCCAGGGAATATTTTAAATAATCTCCACTATCATGAGGGCAGCATTGATTTAAACATAAACTATAACAGATTGGAAAGCACTTTTAGAGAACAGTTTGGGATCACTATTAGCATTCATATTATGGAGGTTAATACTATGGATAATAGTGATAAACCACAGTTTATTAACTTTGCTCATGTGGCTCTTTCCTTCGCAGGTCAATGCATGGGAGCAAGGAACTTCAAAGACCCAGATACTGGACTCAGCAGAACAAGCAGAGCAAGTACATGAGCTCAATTAGCTTTGTCTTGGGGAAAGGAGATGAAAAAGTCCAACATCAACTATGAAGCAGAAGATGAGGCCACTCTACAAGCCATTCATAGAAACAATAACCTTGCAGTCCAACAACGTTTTCAAGGAAATACTAGGAATGAAGATAGGAATTTGACGTCATAGACTTTGTCTTGGTGTTGATGGTGGATTTTCAACAAAGGGAAAAACCATAACATCATGAGGCATGTTTTGACATGGCTTTCAGGCATGCAACAATCCATATTTTACGAAGCCATGATGAATGTGTTTTTCGAAAAGCCTCTATTAGCTGAGCGTTCGATCCCTGGAATTTCATTGTGCCCTCTATGCAGAATAACATAATTGGGCGGTTCTCCGTAGATTGAGAGCTTAACGCCTTCAGGACGTCGGTGACACTCATTGTTCATTGACTGTAGGAGAGCGACCCCCCCTCCACACAGAAGAATAGCTTGGCGGCGGACGCCTTCAGAACATCGGTGACACTCACCATTCCCTAACTATGTGAAGAGACCGTGCATGGATTCAGGCGGTTCTCCGTAGATTGAGAGAATTAATGCCTTTAGGTCGTAAAAAACACCCGTGACTCCCTGACTATGCACCATTCATAATGGATATGACACTTTAACTGGCTAACATTTTTTCTGTATTAGATTAATTCTGCCGTGACATTCTCCACTGAATTCCCAGAATGATCTATCATTGCTCTTGTTCCATGGTCGAATCCATGACCTGATCCCATGGAATGGAAATAACAATTGCTCCCATTCCATGGTTCAATCCACGGCCTGATCCCATGAAATGGCAATAATAAATTCTCCTATTCCATGGTCGAATCCACGGCCTGATCCCATGGAATGACAATAATAATTTCTTCGATTCCATGGTCGAATCCACGACCTGATCCCATGGAATGGCAATAAAAATTGTTCTGATTCCATGATCGGATCTACGACTTGATCTCATAGAATGGAAATAAACTACTATATTATCTCATTATTCCAATTTCATGATCGAATTCACTGCTAATCTCATGGAATAGTAATAAATAATTTTATTACTCCGATTCTATGGTCGAATCCACGATCCCATGGAATGGTAATGGCTGTTTTATTATTCTGAGTTCATGGTCGAATCCACAACTGATCCTATGAATTGATAATAAATAACTACTCATTTTATTTTTTCCATTTCGTGAACTATTCTACACTGAATTTCATGAATTAACAATAAATACTCAACCATCGGGCATCTGGATCATCACTAAGTAATCCCCACAAAAATTGTGTAACTGTACTCGACAATGATGCACGACTGAGCACCTGGATGCACAAACGAGCATCCAAAAATATGGACAGATGAGGAATCCTGCGCAAAATAGGAGAAAGCAACAAAGAATAATAAAATAATAAGAAGCGCCCACCTTAGCCAGTCCCCATGCTTCTTCTATTATTTTCCCTATTTTTGTTATTTTCATGAACTCGTGAAAAACTCATTCAATTTAGCAACTTTCCTTGTTTGTGCAAAACTCATGAATTCCCCATAACTTCATGGATTCATGAAAAATAATATTATAAAATAGGGAAAGGTGTGCGGGACCGGCCAACTGATCACTGTCGTAGGATTCAAAAATAAATTACACTTTCTTACTACTCAAAATAAATAATGAAGCAAGGGAAAGAAATGATCATTCCCATAGAGAGGACTAAGGTTGTCAAATTGTTTCAGTTTCCTATAAATAAAAATCGGGGGTTTTCTGATTTTTAATAAAGAAAACTAAAATAAAAACAAAATAAAGAAATAAGCAAGCAAGCAAATCAATATAAAAGATATTGGTTAAGGATTCATCTTCATTCACAAACATGTTCTTGTCATAATAATTAGAATTGACATATTAATCTCAACTTTTATCAAAAGCCCTAGGATACCTTGATCGCAAGAATATCCCGCAAATCTCCTTTTGTCATCAACAAACACATTAAAAGATGCGAGTATGAGTTCTATCTAAGAGAACAACCTAACGTGTAAAAGAACTAATCAAGTTTAATTTCCTAGATGCATTAAGTTCTATGAAATCAGGCCAATCAAAGCAATCGAACGTGGAAAGCGCACTAATTCAATTTAACAAAGGTTATGGTTCACATATGATCATAAGGATGCATCACTACAAGCTATAACCATATTCATGCTACTTGTAATCAGGAATCTATCACTTTTACGTATAACAAACCCTAATCTAGCAATAGAGATGAAAACAAACTCAATCGATTCTAGACTCTACCAAACAAGAATTCAAATCATATAACAATATAAACGATGAATCATAAACGATAAAGTATGGAGACACAACTAATTTATCATATTAAAAAGCATATTTTGTGAAATCCAATTATTCCATAACCAATAATAAAATTAAGTACTCATGCTCAAGGAGTTCATAACAAGAATAAAGAGAAGAGTTTCATGTCTAAACCCTAGAACAAAAGTAGAAGATAAAAGATTAATTGATTAGAGAAAAGTCTTCTCTTTTATATGTTTCTCAATTTCCATAAAGGATACTCCTTCCAATATTAGGTCTTCTCAAAACCCATCTCCAAGTGGTCCACCAAGCCCATGTGTGAAAATAACCCAACAAAACTCTGTCCAAAATATGTCGCCGGAAAACTGGGTTTTTCGCCGGAAGTTGACCGGAATCCGTCACCGCAGGTTACCTGAGTTCTATCGCCGTTGATAGAATATTCCATCAAGATTCCGTTAAATTAAACCGTTGACCTAACAGTCATCGCTGGTCAAAGGTCAAACTACACTGAGTCAGAACTGAGTCAGCTTGCTAACTCGGCTGACTGGTTTTGATCAAAGCTGTTGCAATTATTGCGCTTCAGCCATGATGGTTGTTCTTTGTTCCAGCTGCACTGCACATCTCTTTGGCTTGCAATTTTAACACCAGCTCCAATAACTCCATCCCATTTCAGCTTCTATTTGGACAAACCTCCTAGTCCATTGCAACAGCAGCACATCCTCCGTCAAAACCACATTCAACACCATTTACAGAACTAGATCAAAACAACCAACTTCTTCCCCACATCGGTACCATTCGCCATACTGCCTTCACTGCAATACTTCAAACCTCGAGCAGTCATTGTTCCATTAATCTTCTCAGCTTCATTACTAGCTATTTCAGTCACACATAACTCCTCCTTGTTTAGCTCTTTACCTCAAATACCTGTAAACCATTCAACTGAATCGGTTCAACAGCTGCACTTCATCCACTTTCTTCTTCAACTCCACCTGCAAATTCCTAGCCATACATCTAAGCATTCTTTACTCACAACCCATTTGATTTCTTCTCAATTACAGCAGCAAAATCAGCTCACTATCAACAACATCAAATTCTTCTTCCCAGTACCACTTGCATCAAACTCATCTCTTTAAACACCACCACCAACAGCTTGAGCTGCAGCTACATAATTCCACCAGAAACGCTACATAATCCCACTAGTTTCAGCTGCAATTCTCCATTGTTTCTCACCTGCAACTCAAATAGTCCAATCTCCTCAAATTTAGCTCAACAAAATCATTATCAATTCTTCCCTGTAATGCCAACGGCAACTCAGCATACTCTGATTTCATCTATCGGCTTTAAGAACACCAGAAACCCCTGGCAACAACTGATTCAAACCACACAGCACCACCAACATCATTCTTGCTACTTGAGTCAAATTAGAACCAAACCCACTCTCAATCTCCACCAATTCCTTTAATCCACCAACAATTCAACCACCATCATCTCAATTTCGAGACAATAATTAACCCAATCTTTTTCACAACAAACTCCAAATCGAGATCAACCCCAAATTTCATTTCAAACCCCTTTAATTCATTCTCATCTAAATCCAGAACCCATCTTTGATTCTCAACCCTCACCATTAACCCATTTGTAGCGAGATCCCATCAATTTCTTTCGATTTCACAGAACCAAAAACCTAATTTCTTCTTCTGTTCTTCTTCAATCGATTAATAGAAACAACACCACCTCTTCTCAAATCCATACAGTTAACATCAATTCCATAACTGCATCATCAATTCCGATTATTCTCGGAAACATCAACAACAACGAGATTCTAAGTTGCGCCTCTCTTTCTCAAATTTAGTAGCAAATGATGGAGAAATGTGAGTGTTTCTTTATTTAGGTTTAGGTATAGGGTAGGATGGTACACCCCAGGGATAACAACCACCCCAGACTGGGGTGCTTATAATAGGTGGTCACCTCTGATAGGGGCTAACCAAGTATGCATCCCCTTAACCTTGACTGGGCTCCGAATAGTGTTTGCCCATGAAAGACCTTTTTGCCCTTTTTGCTCAAATTAGGTGAGTTCTTCTTCTTTTCCTCCGTATGTCTCCCGAGTAACTAATAACTCAAAAACACACATAAAGTACATAATTTACAAGAAAAATAGCAAAGAAAGCATAAACTTTAGATAGTAAATACGGTGTATTCTACACCTATCAAATTCCCCCACACTTAGACTTTGCTAGTCCTCGAGCAAATCAAACAAAACAATTTTAAAACATACATACAACTCCGTGACGTCGAGGCTACGGTCACAATATTTTCAGTAAAAACATATTCTTCTAACATAACATCATCATCATCATCATTATAGAAATGCATTTCCCTTATTTAAAATCGTAGTTTTCTAGTCCCTTCATTTAAAATAAGGTTCATATGCAATTATTTTGCACAAGTAAGACTAGGCATACTATTTTCACATTTTATTTCATTCAAATATTTCATCACGAGAAATTCTCCTTTCCTACATTTTGTAAATGAATCAAATTCATTTTTAAAAATGCATTAAGTTGTTCAATGGAAGGAGAGTCTTCGAGTAGGAAATTCATAATCAATGCTATATGGTTTATCTAATACACTCCTAGCATTATTTTGTTGAAAAACGAGATTTTCCTCCACATATTGAGAAGTACAAAATTGTTCAAATTCCCACTTTGGTGGATGATACATGTGTGCATGGTCATTTGGGTCTATAAAATACCGATCGCAACCTTGAAAGGTTGATTATGGTCCCAATGACTATCGGCTTTGTAACTACGTTGGCATTTTACCGTCCTTCTCAGTTGATATTTAATAATACCCTTCCGTAGGGTTTAAAAATAAAAAATAAAAATAGAATGTCCAAGTCCAAAGTCCAAAATAAAGTGCAAAAGAAAAAGAAAATTACAAGAGTAAAGGAATCCTAATACAAATGCGAATGCGATTTTCCACGCTGCCCCTCAGACTAGGTGGTTTTGGTGTTTACTCGATGCAAGACACTATGAATTACTGTTATTTGGCGTCGTGCTTGGAAACACTAGAACAAGAATCTTGTCATATTGAGGCACAATCGGTGGTTTTAGCTCCCATCTTGAGCGTGCTGCAGACTTCTTTCAACTCTCTTCGTGTAGTCCTGTTTCTCCTATAAACCATTCTATGTCAACTCCGCAACTTGTTTATTTTGATGCGAAAGAAGAACTTGACTTCCCAATTCAAGTTGTCCGAACGTGATTCATTCCTATGGCGAGCAACCAAATGAAGCATGCCCTGGATTTCTTAATGGTAACGGTTTAGTGCGGTATTATGTTATAGACTTGGTATTCCCTTGTTTGAACCAGTAGTTTGTGCCCTTCCTAAGAGAGAGATGGATGCTTTTGGTGACCATGCGCAAAGACAATCGTACAAATGAAGTTGGTTTAAAATTTCGACATGATTTTCTCAAATCGGCGGGGTTGCACGAAAGAGGTGGACTTGGGTATGCTTGCGAAATGATGGACAAGAAACGATTGTGTCTCCCTTTGCCGGGAGTAAGTGTTCAAGGATCTTTATTTAGGTTTAGGATATGGATTTGGTGCTTTGGCTTTCACTACTCTAGGTGAATTTGGTACACTTCGTTCGGCGGCTCCCAACTATATTGCTAGGATAACAATGGGTTAAAGTGTGGTAGTTCACCCCGACTAGTTTCTTGTCTGAATTTGGAAATTAAATGAAAGTAAAACTTAATATTAAAAAAAAAAAAAACTAAAAATAAATAAAATAAACTCTCTTTTTTTTTTTTTTTAATTTAAATAAAAACTTCTTTCGCTTCCTTTCCTTTTACAACATAGTGCTTATAAGTTTTAAAGCAAAAGCAAACAAAAATTTTAAAAAAAATCAAGCGAATAAGGTCCAACGCTCACCTCGAGTTAGGGGCTAACTGTTGATGTGAGGAGACAATTTAAGTGGATGGGAGATGCATCCCAAAAACTTGGTAGGCTTAGAAAGATACCTACCTCGCAAGTGACTGAACCAAAGGACTTGGAGAGTGTAAAAGTTGATTCTAAATCGATAGATAGTGTTTGCCCATGAAATGACCAATGATAATTTTGCCCAATTTTTGCTCAAATTAGGTGAGTTCTTAACTAAGGTGTTTTCAATGGATAATTTTCACAACTCCGCATTATGTCTCTAAAGATCCGAGCATAATAACTAATAACTCAAAAACACACATGAAAAAGTACATAATTTTAAACAAAATTGAAATTTGATAAACTAACATGAACAAGATAGTTTTTCAACACAACAACCCTCTCTATTTATACAAAAACTTAAGGATGTATTCTACAAAACCTTAATTAATGGAATATATCAAATTCAATGGGGGTGAGGTGGATGTTTTGGAAAGAATCCAATGGGGGTGAGGTGGAAATGGATTTGGGTCTTGGGTTTGGATCATGGGTTTTGGACATCCCATGAATTTGTAGAGTACTTAAAAACACAAAATTAATTAATACAAATATTTATTCAAATCAAACGAAAGAAAACAATTTTAAAACATACATACAACTCCTGTAACTAATAACTCAAAAACACACATAAAGTACATAATTTCGAGGCTACGGTATTCTACACCTATCAAATTCACTTTTCAAACAAAACATAAATAACAAACCTTTGAACCCCTAGGTGTCCCTAGTGGACGAGTTATAGTCTCGTGAGGGCTTACTAGAGATATACCCACAAAACCTACTCCAACTTCAAAGCGTTCCTGCGTCCCAAGCTATGAGGACATAGAGTTTCTGCATGCTAGTAATAAGAAGTTAGAAATACCAAAGAACATATTCATTCTTAAATCTTGAGTGATAAATAACCACACCATAATGAGAGAAAGCATGTTTGAGAAACGAGCAATAAGCATTTCTCCTCGACTTCTGCCTCACCAAAAAGGGTTTTATGAAATTACACTCAAAAAGACGGCTTTTTTATGGGTCTCACATGGGCACATGTAAGAATGAAGATAGAATTCCTGCAACACGTTGAATGGTGGGAAGGATATCTTCCGAAATATTTTAAAAACCCACATCTTTTAACATTTTGAAAAACCATTTTTCTGACGATCTCTAAGAAAGGAAATCAACCATTATTATCGAGGATGAGATTACTTACTCACCTTCACATCCGATTGCCAATTATGATATCACCACTCTCACGGCATCCAATAGAAATGCCTTCCGCTCCTCATCTTCTTCGTATTCGGCTTCAACTATTGATGATAATTTCTTGAACTTTGTAAATCCTTGAAAATTTGTAACCTTTTTCCTTAAAATCCTTGTCGTTTGAAACTTCATTATAGATTTTCCTTCCCCACGGCTTATTAAATAAAAAATAAAAACAATAATAGATATTTCTCTTGTCTCATTTTTTTTTTTTTTTTTTTTTTTATTTTTTTTTTTTTTTTTTTTTTTGAGACAAGAAACAAAATACAAAACAAAGTGAAAAATAAAACAAACCATGGCCGTGGAAAAAAGTACTTTACCGCTTGATTCTTCACAACTTGTATCGTCTCGAAATCATAAACTTCAATAATTTTCACCTTTTGATTTTCTTCGCTAATGTAAATAAGTCTTCCACTTGGATATAAAATTCCACTCATTATATTGTAAGTCTTCAACACATATGTAAAAATCTGCTCATTGTATGTTGCTTTACTTGAATATGAAATTTGCTCTTTTCTTGTTCCGTTGCTTGTAAACCTTGAACGTCTTCAACTTTCCTTGTAGATTTTGATGTCGCTCCTTGTTGATGATTGTGGTGTTTCCATGGACCCGTTGTTGTCGAGAGAGAGAATGGTGCTAACTGCAAATCGAACTACAAGAAGGAGTCTTTCATCCATAGATGTCACCCTCATGATTGACAAAAATTAGCACTCAAGAGATCAAAAATAGTGCTGAAATCGGTGTGAAGTTGGGTAGCTCACCATTCTAACCGGAATTAACATACGGTGACACACACTCAAAAGGAATCTTTTTAGTCATGGAAGAATTTTTGGTCGGTGCCTTGGTTGATATGAAAATGGGTAGTCTCCACTAATGATTGATCAACAACTATAATAATGCATTTCTCCCTGCACCTAATTTGCATCACCGGTATGATTAAATCCATTATTTAACACCCCAATTCGTAAGAAATCCGAATGTAGTTCCCTAAGACTTCCAAGTTCAGTTATGTTGGTCAGAATTCTCTATGTAAACATACCTAGAAGGATGCTAGTGACTCTAAAATCTCTAAAAGTTGAAGGTTTTATGCAAATTTTTTGAAAAATCGACTCAAAAAGGCTAAAAACTCTATATGCAAAACATCCAAACACTCATCCACACTTAAACTTTACATTGTCCTCAATGTAATTGAATCCTCCTAGTAAAGTCAAGGTGGGAAATCCTAATATGATATGGAACAAGAAAAATAAATAAACGAAACAAAAAGAAAATAAAAAAGCAAAAGGATAAGAGATACAAAACCGGTGGGTTGCCTCCCACTTAGCGCTTGTTTTAAAGTCGACGGCCCGACTTAGCTTCTTGTAAGATTCATTCCCCATATATTAACAATCTAAAAATTTGGGGATCCACCCATAGCACATGTTTTGCAAACAATAGCTCCATACAAATATTAGTAATATAAAACATAAACAAAGTTATTAACCGATAAAAGCTTCCCCCACACTTATTCTTGTCCACACTTGGAAGTGGGTAAAGAATATAGGAGTCGGGAACTTCCACGGTTTCTTGTTCACAAACCTGCATAGTATGAGAATCAAGTATCTCTAATGGCGGATATCGAGAAACAAAGGCATTCAACAGTATTCTCGAAACACATACATTCAAACCAATAAGAGGTAAAGGAGAAGAATCAATATGCAAAGGGTTAGACAAACCTCGCACAATCTCTTGTAGCACGGAATCCTCTTCATCCTTGAAAAACTCAAGTGAATTAATCACCTCTTGTATATCATGGTCCTCTATCAAACCTTGCAACCAGTCTTCGTCCGTTTCTGCCTTAACCAAAGTTTCGGCATCAACATCATTATTACAATCATATACAAGCTCAATTGGGTGTTCCACAATATTGGTCATACCGGTTACATTCTCAACATACTCCTCTTCATTATAAGGCACATACTCCACTGCGGATTCAAGTCTCACCATAAGGAACTTTTTTAGAACACTCATTGCATCATCCTCAAGCTCTACCTTTTGAATAGGTTCGTGATTGTTATAAATATAAATGCTTGAGTAAGATACACTAGTGTCATCATATTCCTTTTCAACTTCACCTTGATCGCGAAAAGACTCCATTGTACACTCCTCGGGGATGTCACCATAAATTGGTTCAAGCGATGCATTTTCATAGTCACCGTCACTATCATAGTTAACATAATATTGGATACCACTTCCCAAAGATTGGTCTTTCGCAGAATTTTGCATGTCCTCTTTGGATTCTTCAATGCCTTGTCTTAAAATGGAAACACCTTCTTGAAGCTCTTGGAGTGATCCATCCAAATTTTTAAAATAGTGTTCCATTTGTTGGTAAAGCTAATTCGACAAGGAAAAAGTAGAATTACTTACTTCAGTATTGTTAGGCCAATTATCTTCCCTTTGAATGGGTGAATGATCATAACTACGATCAGAAATTGGGCCAAACATACTATGAGCACATTCGGTCGATGAAACTGGTTCCATGCTTGCTTGTCTACAAACTGACTCCATGCTGACCATAAATTATTGCATTTCATCTACCAAACTAGAAGAAATATTAAGAGAAGCACAACTATTCTCCCATCCTTGTGGTTTCTCACTTACATACCCTCCGTAAGAAGGTTGGAATGTATGAGAACAACTAAAAGGGTATGTGGAGTATTGACCATAACCAAAGAATTAGTTTTGATTGTACTCCCCATAAGGGTGATAGTTGTCATGTTATTGAGGTTGAAAGCCGTATTGATTGCTCTAATATGCTCCGTCCATGAGAAACAAGTACCTGAAATAAGATTCTCAAACCAAGGTTAAAAACCAGAAAAAAATAAAAATAAAGAACAAAACTAAAAACAAAAATAAGAAACCAAAAACAAGTGACAACCGTTGCCTCCCCGGCAACGGCGCAAAAATTTGATCGATGTCGTAGGCGTCAAAAATAAATTACACTTTCTTACTACTCAAAATATATAATGAAGCAAGGGAAAGAAAGGATCGTTCCCATAGAGAGGACTAAGGTTGTCAAATTGTTTCAGTTTCCTATAAATAACAATCGGGGGTTTTCTGATTTTTAATAAAGCAAACTAAAATAAAAACAAATAAAGAAATAAGCAAGCAAATCAATAGAAAAGATATTGGTTAAGGATTCATCTTCATTCACAAACATGTTCTTGTCATAATAATTAGAATTGACATATTAATCTCAACTTTTATCAAAAGCCCTAGGATACCTTGATCGCAAGAATATCCCGCAAATCTCCTTTTGTCATCAACAAACACATTAAAAGATGCGAGTATGAGTTCTATCTAAGAGAACAACCTAACGTGTAAAAGAACTAATCAAGTTTAATTTCCTAGATGCATTAAGTTCTATGAAATCGGGCCAATCAAAGCAATCGAACGTGGAAAGCGCACTAATTCAATTTAACAAAGGTTATGGTTCACATACGATCATAAGGATGCATTACTACAAGCTATAACCATATTCATGCTACTTGTAATCAGGAATCTATCACTTTTACGTATAACAAACCCTAATCTAGCAATAGAGATGAAAACAAACTCAATCGATTCTAGACTCGACCAAACAAGCATTCAAATCATATAACAATATAAACGATGAATCATAAACGATAAAGTATGGAGACACAACTAATTTATCATATCAAAAAGCATATTTTGTGAAATCCAATTATTCCATAACCAATAATAAAATTAAGTACTCATGCTCAAGGAGTTCATAACAAGAATAAAGAGAAGAGTTTCATGTCAAAACCCTAGAACAAAAGTAGAAGATAAAAGATTAATTGATTAGAGAAAATTCTTCTCTTTTATATGTTTCTCAATTTCCATAAAGGATACTCCTTCCAATATTAGGTCTTCTCAAAACCCATCTCCAAGTGGTCCACCAAGCCCATGTGTGAAAATAACCCAACAAAACTCTGTCCAAAATCTGTCGCCGGAAAACTGGATTTTTCGCCGGAAGTTGACCGGAATCCGTCACCGCAGGTTACCTGAGTTCTATCGCCGTTGATAGAATATTCCGTCAAGATTCCGTTAAATTAAAACGTTGACCTGACGGTCATCGCTGATCAAAGGTCAAAGTTACACTGAGTCAGAACCGAGTCAGCTTGCTAACTCAGTTGACTGGTTTTGACCAAAGCTGTTGCAATCATTGCGCTTCAGCCATGATGGTTGTTCTCTGTTCCAGCTGCACTGCACATCTCTTTGCCTTGCAATTTTAACACCATCTCCAATAACTCCATCCCATTTCAGCTTCCATTTGCACAAACCTCCTAGTCCATTGCAAAAGCAGCACATCCTCTGTCGAAACTACATTCAACGTCCTTTACAACACCAGCTCAAAACAGCCAATTTCTTCCCCACATCGGTACCATTCTCCATACTTCCTTCACTGCAATACTTCAAACCTCGAGCAGTCATTGTTCCATTAATCTTCTCAGCTTCATTACTAGCTATTTCAGTCACACATAACTCCTCCTTGTTTTGCTCTTTACCTCAAATCCCTGTAAACCATTCAACTGAATCAGTTCAACAGCTGCACTTCATCCACTTTCTGCTTCAACTCCACCTGCAAATTCCTAGGCATACATATAAGCATTCTTTACTCACAACCCATTTGATTTCTTCTCAATTACAATAGCAACATCCGCTCACTATCAACAGCATTAAATTCTTCTTCCCAGTACAACCTGCATCAAATCCATCTTCTAAACATCACAGACCCATCTCTTCAAACACCACCACCAACAGCTTGAACTGCAGCTACATAATTCCACCAAAACCTCTACACAATCCCACTAGTTTCTGCTGCAATTATCCATTGTTTCTCACCTGCAACTCAAACAGTCCAATCTCCTCAAATTTAGCTCAACAAACTCATTATCAATTCTTCCTTGTACTGCCAACGGCAACTCAGCATACCCTAATTTCATCTCTCGGCTTTAAGAACACCATAAACCCCTGGAAGCAACAGATTCAAACCACACAGCACCACCAACATCATTCTTGCTACTTGAGTCAAATCAGAACCAAACCCACTCTCAATCTCCACCAATTCCTTTAATCCACCAACAATTCAACCACCATCATCTCAATTTCGAGACAATAATTAACCCAATCTTCTTCACAGCAAACTCCAAATCGAGATCAACCCCAAATTTCGTTTCAAACCCCTTTAATTCATTCTCATCTAAATCCAGAACCCATCTTTGATTCTCAACCCTCACCATTAACCCATTTGCAGTGAGATCCCATCAATTTCTTTCGATTTCACAGAACCAAAAACCTAATTTCTTCTTCTGTTCTTCTTCAATCGATTAACAAAAACAACACCACCTCTTCTCAAATCCATACAGATAACATCAATTCCGATTATTCTCGGCAACAACAACAACAACGAGATTCTAAGATGCGCCTCTCTTTCTCAAATTCAGTAGCAAATGATAGAGAAATGAGAGTGTTTCTCGATTTAGGTTTAGGTATAGGGTAGGATGGTACACCCCAGGGATAACAACCACCCCAGAATGGGGTTCTTATAATAGGTGGTCACCTCTGATAGGGGCTAACCAAGTATGAAACGCCTTAACCTTGACTGGGTTCCGAATAGTGTTTGCCCATGAAATGACTTTTTTGCCCTTTTTGCTCAAATTAGGTGAGTTCTTCTTCTTTTCCTCTGTATGTCTCCCGAGTACCTAATAACTCAAAAACATACATAAAGTACATAATTTACAAGAAAAATAGCAAAGAAAGCGTTTACTCTAGATAGTAAATACAGTGTATTCTACACCTATCAGCAACCTATTCGGCTGGCCGGCCATGCCCAAGCCGTGGACGGTCCCATATATTACAATCCTTAGCCTTTTATTATTCCCCAATTTCATGAAACTCCTCCGTTTCAACAAAACTCATGGATTCTCCATAACATCATGGTTTCATGTAAAATAATAATATAAAATTAGGAACGTGTTGTGGGACCGGGCAACATAGCCGGCTATGCCCAAGCCGTGGCCGATCCCACACCTTGCAATCCTAAGTCTTTTACAATTATTATTTACCTAAATTCATGAAACTCCTTAGTTTGAGAAAAAATCATGATTTCGTCATAACTTCTCAAATTTTGCTCGAATCATGAAAAACCAAAATCCAACGGGTCACACGACCGGCTAGCCTCTCACGACAATTTTAAATGTTAAAATATTCTTATTTTTAATATTTACAATATATTGATCAATTGAGCATACATGCTCATTCCAACAAAAATCAAGAATTTCAGTCAAGATGAAACTCTTCTGAAAATTCACAATATCGCTCTAACGCACATCAGAAAATACTGAAACTCTCAGTACGGAGACACGGACACCACGGAAACACATGCATGACTTAATGACTGACCAGGGTCATTCCTAGGGCTTGCATAAAGCCGGTCCCATACGTTTTCACACTTTTGACCTAATTTGCGCAATCGCTCAAATTGGGCCCAAACTCTCTCCAACCAACCTGGGGATTGCTCAAACGGACAACAATTGGTCTCGTGACCACCAAGAGCCGGTCCCATGCTCTCTTGGTCGGTCCTATCTTTCATACCTAGGTTTTATCACCTAATGCGGAACCACACAATATTTCAGTAAATGATGAAATCGACATTTAATCATCATTCTTTCACCAACTGGCCAACTCAGGACTCTGGTGCACGTTCGCTCGAGCAATTGGGCATCACATGGACGTCCATAGTCTCATTTGGTCGGTCCATCCTTGCTCATGACCTATTTTCAGCAATTCGTCGACTAATGAGCAATTGATCAAAAATTAGGGTTTTTGAACAAACGATCAACAAATTATTATTCTGAGCAAGTTCAAACACTAAATAAATTTATGTTGATCCATCAAGCAACACGCGGATTAGTTATATAATATTCGGTAATCTACCAATATTTTAATATTTTATTGGGTCACGTCACCAATAAATATTTCGTCGAATTGAGCAACATTTGCTCAAATATTGATCCATCTATCAATATTTAGTAATTTATCAGTAATTTGTCAAACTGGGCAATACTTGCTTAGTTGCTCGTCAAATTATTATTATTCGGTAATTCGTCGAACTGAGCAATACTTGCTCAGTTGCTCGAATATTGATCCACTATCAAATATCAATATTCAGTAATTTATCGGCAATTCGTCGAATTGAGAAATACTTGCTCAATTGCTCATCCAACTATTAGTAATTCGTCGAGTCGAGCAAAACTTGCTCATACACCCGAATTTACAATAACAATACATGAGTAATATCAACACAAGGACTAACACGTCCAAGTCCATGAATCACTGAGCATTCGCCGATAATGCTCAATTCAGCAAAAGCTAGGCTCATTGTCTAATCAGTCAACTAACAAATTAAATACACGTCTGTTATGCAGACTCCACAATTCGTGAGACATCAATCGCGTCAAATTGGGGGATAACAACTAGGGTATTAGTCTGGCGGCCTACGACACGTGGATTCATCCACGATGAGAAATATGCGTAAGTTGTGTAAACGGTTGAAGGAGTTATCAAAGTAGTGGGTGCACGATCCTTTGAGTCTCCATGCAACATGAAACTAACTTTACCACGATCTTCCACTTGCCCACTCTTCCACTCATGAAACAGTCACACTTACAGGGATCAAGGTGTTCACAACTCTGAAAATATAAATAAGTCTCTAAATCCATGATTAAGGACAATGGATGATCACTAGCTATCATCACTCATCCAGAATTTCTCGAGTAACTACTCTCAAGAATTCATTAATCCATCAGAACTTATTCGAACTCAACAGTTCACCAATTATTGCAGAAACCTTCAACACATCCACACTCTTTGATCATCATTGATCCCACACAATTCTCATCTTCCCTCCTACAGATCAACCCATCTCCCTCTTTGCGGCCGAATTGACTCTGGAACGACCATTGACTTGGTTTAGGCCGGAGTCCCACAGATTGATCTCTCGAATCTAAGCACTCCCTTTGCAGTGCATATATGTGAGGTTAAGAAGTTTGCTCGGTCGAGGAGTCTTGACAACACGCTCGACTTTTCATTTTCCTAAAAAACCAGCGACTCGTTTTTCCCTATCTAAAGATTGGCGACCACAGTGGGAGATTAATCTCTCGGTTAGAATCTCATATTTTTACAAAATAGTTGATCTTAGGTCAGGTTCAGTTACAAATCCTAACACAAAGAATGCTAGCACCAGCAACAAAGGTGGTACTATAGGAACTATTCCTGCTTCCAATAATGGTACTGGAGGTACCACTCCTCCTCAAACCAATATTGGAAATCATCCTCTCTTCGGCTGGCATCCCGAGGAAGTCAAAGTAAATCTGCCTACCATAGGTGATCTCATAAGAAACTCTTGCCAAAAATCAAATTAACATGGCTAACACTCAGAAAGAGCTATATAATTATCTCAAGACTCTCACTAACAAGATGTCAGAGAAAACTTAGGGGAAAAGAAAAGCCATGGAAACGTCTTCAGCCGCTGATCCTGAAGTCACTCCAATCCATGTAGTAGATGATGATGAAGTCCACAAGGCTGTAGACAACCCACCAACGAAGAAACCTGCGGGCTTCATTAATCGTGAAGACCTTGAACGCTTCATGGAGTATCGAGGGAAAGACAAAGCACCATCTGCTCACCGTCATCAACCTCCATATCCTGCTGCTACACAAAAAATTCCTATCCCGAAGGTCTATAACTCTCCAACGCTCACATTGTGTAACAGAACGGGGGAATGCTTGAGAATATGTCTCTCGATTCCTGGAAGCACTAGGTGAGCACGAAAACAACCATGTTGTCCATTTTAAGGAGTTCTCAAAATCTCTGACATGACGAGCATATACCTGGTACAACAATATTGCACCTGGAACCATCTAGCGGAAATACTTCTTCGTCTCAGAGCAGAATACTCTATCCGTCTTAGGAAGAATATCTCAGAAGAGCAACGAACGTCCGAACGATTATGTGAAGAAGTTCAGAGTCCAAGCTTTGGATTGTCATGAATCGAATGTCACTGAAAAACAACTGGTGGACTTGTGCATCAACAGAATAATCCAGGTCTACAGAGCCTTGTTGGAAAATATCCAGTTCCAGACTTTCTCAGAGCTTCATAAAGAAGCCAAACGATCAGCGACTACTGCACCTGCTTTATTGGAAAGAGCAAAGTCGAGGAACCTCAAAGAAGCCGACGCCTAGTCAATAATAAGTACAATCTCCAGCCTTTAATAAATGTTGTTGCTGAAAGGAATGAAAGAAAAGCCGAGACACAACATCAGGGCGCTTATCCAACATCCCAGGCTCCTCTAAAGGCGCATTGAAAATATAACCAATCCTGAAATGCACAAACCTCGACCAGGCATCAACAAACGGGGAAGTGATCAAACAAGGACTCAAACTTCCCTCTTCCCATTAAAGAAATAATCGTGTTACTGGAAGTCTGGGTTCAAGATGATGCAATTAAATTATCGTTCATCTGGAGAGAGATGGATAAAAATGGAGAATATTAGGATTACAAAAGGATCCTATCCCAGTCAGTACCTTTACACTCTCTGAACAACTAGTCAAAGAAGAATTTCAATCGTTGATCGAACATATCTGTGAAATTGCTCTATCTGTCCAAGACACAAAGGAAATACATGTTCACAACATCGAATTACACTGTGTCAGACATCTGTCCACCCTGGAAAAACTCCTTGAAACTTCATCCATAGACAAGGAGATGCACGACTGGGGACTTCTTACCACCGTCCATCTCAGAGGAAATAATTTTGAAAGAATGTTGATCGATACTGACACCACCATCAACATCATTCCACTGAGAACCCTCAGAGCCGCAGCAGGCATCACTCGACAAGAATCTACTCATGCTCCTATCTCAATCAGAAACCTTGAAGGAATGCTCGGAAATACTTATGGATACATCGCTCTCAAAGTGAACATAAGTTCAACCCGGACATAAACCAAGTTTCACATAATCAGGAAGATCTAAGATATGACATGTTCTTCATACAAGTGTGGATCCACACTAAAAATATGTCTACTGACAAAGCCCATTTGGTTGCACATTTCTCTAACAAAGAAAGTTCTGATCCAGAAGATTCGGCGGACATTCCATCATCAGAGCACTTGGGGGAATTTTGAACTTTGATGAGGTTGAAGCAAGAACCTTCAAAATATGCATAGAAATTTATCAAGAGGTCCCACACTCAGGAAAGTCTCATTCATTTCATGTCTATTTCATTTATTTTCTCACATGCTATCCTAACATGGGGACTCAATTCTGCTAGCAACTCTGCAAGACGTTATGAATGGTAGCTGCACCGCATTAGTATTTTACCAAGTGGTTGAATCTGATATTTCTCCGAATCGAGCATTGAGACACTCATTACTGAGATGATGTCTAAGCATGGCAAAGAATACTTTGGGCGTTTCTCCAAAGCCTTGCAGGAATGTCCATATGTCCCACAAAATCAGAAAGCTTTGATGTCTGCATAAGTGTTGGAATCCCACTACCGCAACGAAAGGATTCCTGAATCAAGGGGTCTAGACGATCAAGCCTAAGACATTCAAAGCTTAAATGATACGACGCTTAAACGTTCAAGCATCTAAGAAGTCTTCAAATTGTACTCTCAATCAAAGAGTAAACCTTCGATAATGACGCAACTGGCTTCAGCACAAACATCTCGGCAATGACACACTAAAAGTGAAACTGAACTACAATCGCTGAGTCTTCACTGTCTCCATGACAAGACTCCTGAAGTAGATGCAACATCATTCATCCATCGATGGAACGAATTCCTTCAACATGTACAGGGGACTTGATCTTACTAGACAAGATTCAAGACATATCAAGTCATTGCAACCTGATGCGATGAAAACTTTATCAACGAAATCTCTCTACATCACGAACCTTGCACGACTAAGGAACATCTCACTTCACTGAACACACCCGAAATGGAGACCGCTGCTGCTATCTGCTGCAACAACGTCGACTCACTGACGAAGCAAGTTCACAATAAAGTCATGATGATCAGGATAATTCGGGTTGTACTCCCAGTACACCTATATATTAGCAACTCCGACCATAGTATCGGCATCAACAAGGATATGTGGAAGAACTCCATTCATGGTCTCAGCATCAACAAGAATTTCTGGAGAGAATTCAATCGTGATTTTCAGCATCAGCAACAGTCTCAAATGAAAATATTTTCACATGAAAGTCTACCCAAATCTTGCATGACTGGTGGGCACAAGCCAAAGACTTCTACAAGATGTTCTCATCACCTCTGCAAATGAGATACATCACACTTCAGGCCATGGGTTTACAAAAAAGTACCAATGGGTGAGTAATGGGACAATTCTTCCTCAACAAAATATGTTCGCTTATGTCTCTGCTATAACATACCAAAAGGGCACATCAATCGAACATACGAGCTGAAATATATGGCCTTTACCGCCAGGTCTACGAAATCTAAATTTTTTTACGGGATTACAGTTACAAATGTGCATGCTTCTTTGGCTGACCTATACAACTCCAAATTAAGTGACTCTTCTCTCATGTGATAACTCAGTCTCTTAGCTTCAAAAGTTGGGGTCAAGCATCGAATTCCGACGTCGTATGAGGTTCCTACAGCTTCCAGAGCATACAACATGCAAGTAGCAATCCTTAGACGGGATTCATAACTTCCACAGTCGATCAGTGTCCATCAGGTCTTTCCACTAAGTACTTCATCAAAGTACCTCCAACTTCGACCACCTAAGTATTTACATCAATTTTTCTACATGGGTCCTCTATCCAAGTCTTGCCAGAAGAAAAGAAAACGAAGGGAGAGATTTAACAAAATACTGGGGACTGACGGTCCACTGATCATGGCGATCAGTTTCACAGTCCATGACCCGTGGCACCAGACTCTCGCGTGCTAATCATTCATCATAAAATGAATTTTACCACAGAACATGCAACCATGGTCATTACACCACCCCTTCTAGAAAGCAACCTCAGTCATGGTCCCGTGACCAGGGTTTCAGAAGTGATGTTTATACGACTGACGGAAACAAGATGGCTACAAGCACCATGCTCATGTATCAATCAAGGGGTCCTGATATCAAATGAATCAATGACATTGAAATCCTTCACCAACCGTTCAAGACACGAGCAAATGGTCTGAAGACGCAACATGGGCGTTTTACAACAAGCTCGTCTGAGACAATTTTTCACTGTCTTGCACAAAGAAGCAAGCTGGGAGCAATTGGTGAAGAATCTAGGGATGGGTCATATACCACTCTCTTCATACGGATGTCCTCTGCAACATATCCAAAATTCACAACAACTAGCCTTTATGCCCGTGCGTTACATGGACCTAGATATTTTGTAGAGAAAAAGCATGTTTCAGTGTTAGTGAATTTTTAGGGATTCTTAGGAATTTTTAGGGTTCAAAATTTGAAGCATGAAGCAGGAAAAATAGGTAAAAAAAATATCAATCTTTAAAAGTTGGCTTTAGAATTTTTCTCCATAATAGAATAATGGGAATGCGTTTCTTGATTCCAAATTTCTCTATTTCTTCCACATAGTTTTTCTTCTATGATAACACTCTGTTACACTATGAGTTATGTGCAAACCAAGAACCTCACTTGTTCCCATTATGTTACAATAAGCTAACACAACACAAAATAATGTTACAATAAGATAACACAACACAACACAACACAACACAACACAACACAACACAACACAACACAACACAACACAACACAACACAACACAACACAACACAACACAACACAACACAACACAACACAACACAACACAAAACAAAAGTTGAACACTTTTGACGAACAGATCTTGAGGACACGACATATTGCAACAAAAGTAACTAATATTGTCATCAGAAGCATGCAAGGTTTCAACCTACTTAAATAAAAATGCCATCTGTGGGAGTCAAACTCTTCCGTTTGAGCTAAGACAGCAAATTACCATTGTCCACATATAAAATGGCACCAAGAAAGACAGATGAAATTGAGCAAATACGGCCCTAACACTGGATCAAATCCAGCACCAGTACACCATCATAAAAGATCAAACAAAGAAAATTTGCATTAGCAGCATTACATGTTAAGAACAACAGGTGCGCAACTATTTCGATATTCATGTGATGTTCCCATTATACATTCCAAATAATTATAATAACATTAAGCAAAATAAAAAATGACTTGTACTAACCGTTTGGTCAGGAATCAAAAGAACTGGTTTTAGAGGGTCATACATTTCGAAGTAGAGACCACATTGGACAATTGTTCCAGCATATGAAATGATGAACAGTATATCCCAGCAACACCATCAATGATCTTCTTGTAAACATCAACTACGCCATAGAACTGTATTAATCCCCTTTTTTTGGAGCCTTGCCATCATTAGCAAGAAGGGTGCTATAATAGTCAGGTGAGTAAACAAAGAGAAGTAAAGCAGTACCAGGAACACCTTCATATGCTAAGTTACCAGTGATAATTAATCTCTGATATATGGACTCAGCATAAAACTAAATTAAACCTAAATAGAATTTACATGATTCATAGTATCAATTACCTCATGGTTCTTTTATGATCACCTGCTGTAAAATATAGATAAACCAAAAACATAAAAGCTCAAGAAGAGTATTAACACGGGTCCACAGGAGAGGAGAAGAAGTGATGAAAAGAGAGAAAGAAAATAGCTTCAGTACCTTAATTGTTTCTTGGGTTCAGAACAAATAAGAGTCTCCCTACAATAAACAGCCAAAAAATACAGACATAGAAGTTATAACCCACATTTTAATCTCTATTAAAATTAAAATATAAAAAAACAAAAACAAAGTGGGATTGAGACTAATTTGCAAAATAGAACAAAGATATGAAATCAATCCACCATAAACCATTTTACAAATTCAACACTAATTTACATCGACTAATAATGTCTTTTTTAAAAGATCGAGTGAGCCAAATATGTCTGGGGAGAGAGAGCTTCTTTTACTTGAACCCGGAAGCCTTTGCTCCTCATGTGATATAGGGTTTTCTATGATTTTAGGGTTTTCTTCCTCTGTTTCATCATCTTTTACCTGTAAATTTTTTTTGAGGAAGCAAAACATAGATTGCAATCAAATAAGATTGAGATTAAATCAGAAATTGAATCAGACATGGTGACCGAAGTTTAAAGGAGACACTGCGAAAGAAAAATAAAACGGTGAGGGAGGGGAGAGGGGGGAGGAGGGGGTAAAAAAACTGAGAATGTAAAATTAGGGTTTAGATGTCTTAAGTTTAAGTTGAGACGCGACTCTCGCTACTTTTTTGGTTCTCAAGCTCGGTGGTGGATAGAATAGTAAAATAAGCTTGGTGGTGTTATATGACGAAAAATTGGTGGTGCGAAAAAACAAAAGATTCATACTGGTCTAAATATCTTATGGTAGGGCCAGAAGTTCTAAGAAGAGAGCTTGATTCATCTTTTAACCACATCAGAGGAAAATCATCTGAAATCATATTATTATTAACTAGCTTGAAACCCGTGCTACGCACCGGGACTATTGGAATTTCTTATATCGTCAGCTCATGTTCACTGAGGCGGGGCTTCGCCCCGCACCCGTCCTAATAAGAGTTCTAATAAACTTATAGAATTACTATCCAATAATAAATTGACAATTAATAGTTAAAACTTTATAATATTATTATGATTTGAAGATCTAACATAGTTTTGAAAACTAATTTCATGAATCATAATAAATTAATAATCAATTTTACAAATAAACTAAAATATTTTAAGCTATAAATACATAATCATTTTTTTTAGTATTTAACCCGTGCTTCGAACCGGGTACGACGGAATTGATTTCAAGTTGGACGAAGCACCGCACCAATCCAAGAAGGGATCAAAACTAACTGCAGCGTACCATGAAAACATCAATTATCATATTTATTTATTTTTGAAGCAATCATTTAGTAGATTAACAATCAAAACCAAATTATTCACCAGTTACATATTGTTTAAAGTGTTGGAGATTAAGAAATCCTCTTAAATAAAATACTTTTGAAAAATTATACCGACCTTTAAAATCAATAAGTAGTTTATTACATTACATGTATTGGTAGTTAACTGAAACATCACACTTTCTATACAGTTGTATCAATATCTGATATTGGAGACACTAAAAAAAACACGATATTAATATAAAATATATTGAAAACTCTAAATGGTGCACAACATATGAATTGCTTCCCGTCAAAGAAAATGTTATCAAGGAATTGTATTGATAAATATTTCTTCGGAAATCAATATATTTGTGTTAAGAATTAAGGGACCAACTCAACTGCTCTTCCAGGCTCCAACTTCTTATAGTTAAATGAAAGATCGCACTCATTATCCATTATATAGGCATCGATATCTGAAGTTAGAGACACTAAAAAATCGTGATATTAATATAAAATAGATTGTCAACTCTAAATAGTGCAAAACATATGAAGTGGTTCTCGTCAAAGAAAATATAATTAAGGAAACGTACATATATATTTTTCTTCAGAAATCATATACTTGCGTTAAAAATAAAGCGGCTAACTCAACTGTTTTTCTAGGCTCCAACTTCTTTTAGTTCTTGTAGTTAAATGAAAAATCACACATATTATGTAGTTGTGTAGATATCTGACTTTAAAGACACTAAAAATAACACGATATTGATAGAAAACAGATTACCAACCCTAAATAGTCCAAAGCATACAAAGTGCTTCCCGTCAAAGAAGTAATCAAGGAAATGTCATTAGTCATTATGTGATACATATAGGCATCGATATGTGATATTAGAGACATTCAAAAAATCATGATATTAATATAAAATAGATTGCCAGCTCTAGATAACACAAAGCATGTGCAGTGCTTCCCGTTAAAGGAAATGTAATTAAGGAAACAGACATATATATTTTTCTTCAGAAATCATATACTTGCGTAAAAAATTAAGCAGGTAACTCAATTGTTTTTCCTGGCTCTAACTTCTTGTAGTTGAATGAAAAATCACACATATTATAGAGCTGTGCTAATATCTGACATTAGAGACACTAAAAATAACACGATCTTAATATAAAAGAGATTGCTAATTCTAAATATCGCAAATCATGTAGAGTGCTTCCCGTCAAAGAAGTAACCAAGAAAATGCACTGATATATCTTTCTTAAGAATCAGAAGCTTGCATTAAGAATCAAGCAGCCAACTCAAGTTCTCTTCTAGGCTCCAAGTCTGTATAGTTAAATGAAAAATCACACTCATTATATGGTTGTATCAATACCTGATATTAGAGACATTAAAAGAACACACGATGTATAACATAAAAATAGCTTGCAAATTCTAAATAGTGCAAAACATATGAAGTGAGTCAAAAGAAGTTGTAATCAGGGAAATGCACTAATATCCCACTATGACCCCGTTTGAATACCCGTGATTGTTGCTTTAACCGTAAGGATCGCCTATTAATAACTTGAGTATTTTTGTTGGCAAATGAAATCTAAATTATATTGGTTATGAATTCTCATAAATTTTTTTTGTTTTCCTATTGATGACTCCTACCGATCAGAATTGTATTTATTGTTAATATAAAATAGATTATTACAATATATATATATATATATATATTGCTTCCCGTCGAAGATGATGTAATCAAGGAAATTCATCGATCTATATTTTTAAGAATCATATACTTGAGTTAGGAATCAAGCGGCCAACTCAAGTTCTCTTCCAGGATCCAAGTCCCTATAGTTAGATGAAAAATCATACTCATTGTATAGTTGTATGGATATCTGATATCAGTAATACTAAAAATCGATATTAATATAAAATAGATTCCCAACCCTAAATAGTGAAGAAGAATATAAGTGTTTCCCGTCAAAGATGATGTAATCAAGAAAATGCATTGATATATATACATATATTTCTTCAAAAATCATATACTTGTGTTAAGAATCAAGTGGTCAACCCAACCCAGGCACCAACTCCTTATAGTAAAATGAAAAATCACACTTATTAGAGACATTAAAGAACACACGATATAACATAAAATAGTTTTCCAATTCTAGATAGTACAAAAGAGATGAAATGCTTCCCGTCAAAGAAGTTGTAATCAAGCAATGAACTAACATCCCACTAAGATTCCGTTTAAATACCCGTGATTGTTACTTTAACCGCGAGGATTGTCCACTAATTAATGATTGGAGTACCTTTATTTGTAAAGAGAATATCTAAATTGTATTGGTTAATTAAATAATTTGGTTGCTGGATTTTTAGTGATGCATATAGCAAATTTTATTATGTATATGGCTTGAAACAAAACATAAAACTCTCTTGGAATTGAACGATTAAAGGGACATTTTTTTTTTACATTCAACCGTAGGTCAAGTTACCGAAGTGCCGTTACAGCATGGTCTATTAAACAAAGCAATTTCATGCGTATATCCTGTTCAAGAAAGAAAAAGAATAATAAGAATAGGTTTCACAAAAAACTATAATTCAATAATCTAGCAGAACCCGGTCAAAAATATCAGAAACAATTATAAAGGAAAGCCAAGAGAGAGTAGAATGCTCTTAGGACAATAACTTAACAATGTTGTTTGGGATTTACATCCATCCTTATTCCTATTTCCCTATTTCATATTAACATTTATCCTTTTGGACCTACATAGAATTGAAAATGATGGACGGGGCCAGTATCATCCTGATTTATAATTATATATTCACTACTACATCATCGAAAGACTTGTACATGTTTAGAGAATATATCTAAGATGACAAAGAGAATTATTCATTTTACAAATGTCCATGCCGGTGTCCTTAATATAGATCTTTGAGACTCTGCTACAAAGAAAAAAAAATGAGAATTGAGATATGAAATCGAATTGCTTTGTGTGGCAACAAAATATAACAAAGTAATGGAAAGATTTTTATTCCCTAAATTAATTCGAAAATACAGGGTAAGAAATTTTTTTTTTTAACATACTAAATATTTAAGCCAGCTGTTTGGGATTCTTTTACCATAAGTAGACCTCTAAAGATTTTTTTTGCCCTAAGGTTTTTTTAGATATTTTGAGTTTTATAAACACTAATTTCAATTTTTCTTTCCACATATAATTACAACTATTGAAAAAGATTACGTCATTAATATGTATGCATCGTTCCATAAATGCTTCAAAAAATAAATCTTTCCATAAATATAATATATGTGTAAATTACTAATTTTAAAGAAATTAAGTTAACAGTTACACAAAGTCTAAAGTCGCCAACATTTTGGTTATCTAATTTAAACCTACTCACATTTCCATCCTCCCTCCTCTAACATGAGAAAAAGATTTTTCTACACCTAAAGGAGTAAATTTAAGCAATTTTAAGCCCAAAAGTATCAAATTATTAGAAATCCATTTGCAGCGTGCATATAAAACTTAGGCATAACACATCTGATTCACGGAATACAAATTATAAGCACCATTTAGTTAACCCGCACTGCACCCTGCGATAGGAAAAACCTAGAATTTGTGTCAAGCACCATGTTCATTTTTAGATCATGAACATGTGAACTGCAGTAACCATTATGAACAAATAATCTTAATGAAATAAACATTTGTGTGAACTCAAAATATCATACCTTGAACAACATTACAAAAAGATAACAACAAATCGATTAAATACCTACTTTTGCTATACATATTTTATTTTGAGAAAATCATCATAATAAAATAGAAAACGAAGAAAACAAAATAAACAACCTTACATCGCATCTTCATAAGCTAAACCCTACTACTGCACACCACCATTTTCCTCCACAAATTTTAATAAAAATTACTCCACCATATCAGTTACCTGCTCTCAGCATAATTGTTAGTAGGCATCTCCTCAACCCCGCAGAAAATAGCCAATAACAATTTCTAAGGAAAAACCGAATTGAGACCTAAATAAAATTGGCACTTCAATTTCACCTTATCAAACATATACTTTTGATGAGATGTCGACTTCCTAAACCACCTTTCCAAACTAAATATTTTGATTTTTCTGAAAAGATCAAACCCATAAACATCATGGATTATATTGAAAATGGGTAAGAAACATACCACCAGTAAAAACTTAATATTGACCTCCCATCACTGCAACCGATTGATTACATGCAAAACAAATAATAAAAATAGATTAGACAACAAAATCCTAGATTGTAAGAAACCGAAAAAAAGGAAGAAAAAAACCTGAAAAGAAAAGTAATGCGCAAACAATAAGGTTTGGCTTTCGCTTGAATTATTTATATTCAGTCACCAAAACTAAATTCGATAAGAAATTACTTTTATTAAGAAACAATATCAATCAATATCTTAAAGGAAGAAAATTAGGAAAATTATTTTCATAATAATTTATTAACAACATATTAGTATTAATTAAAATATTTTTAATAATAATAGTAACGACAACTTGATAGTAGTATTATTAAAGAAATTATCTGCGTATTGATATTTTTTCCCTAAATAACCGTGTGTATATTAAAGGATACCATTAATATAATCTCCATTAAACGAATTGTCACCGAAGTCTCATTGATTTGCATTCTTTATATAGATATTGGAAACTTGATTCCAAAGAAAATCTTTAAAATCGTTATGGAATTAAATCCAGTTATATGGCTTGCTATAAAGAAAATAGGGATGAAGAATGATTTCCATCCTTTATTAACCATTGGCTTTATTTTTATTAGTAAATCAACCATATTAATGGAACTTGTTAGATTGTGTTCATCTAAATGATCAGATTTTTTTTATATATTAATGGATATTGTTAACATAAATATAAATAGTAATTTAAATATTGATTAATGTAGTATTTTTTTTTAGATATTTATCATCAATGCTAAAATTTAATATCGTTATTTATATATCTTTTTTCCTTTTAAAAGATTCAAAAAATAAAAATATTTTTTTATTCCTTAAATACGTTGATTTTTTTAATTCTCTGGATCTTTTACAATAATCACATGAAATTATAAATGTAATTATTTTATTTCATAAATATGTTAAATTATTTTCTTTTATTTTAATCATAAATGTCCAAAATTAATATAGTAACTTTTTTATTTTTTGGATTTTCATAAAATTATACAAATTTTTTTATTCCATAAACATGTTGAATTGATTTTAATATAGTTATTTATATTATTTTTTTTCCTTTTAAAAGATTCAAAAATTAAAAATATTTTCTTATTTCTTAAATACTTTGATTTTTTAATTCTCTGGATCTTTTACAATAATCACATAAAATTATAAATATAATTATTTTATTTCATAAATATGTTAAATTATTTTTTAACATTTTAATCATAAATATCCAAAATTAATATAGTAACTTTTTTATTTTTTGGATTTTCATAAAATTATACTAATTTTTTTTATTCCATAAACATGTTGAATTGATTTTAATATAGTTATTTATATATATTTTTTCCTTTTGAAACATTCAAAAATTAAAAATATTTTTTTATTCCTAAAATACGTTGATTTTTTAATTCTCTGGATCTTTTACAATAATCACATGAAATTATAAATGTAATTATTTTATTTCATAAATATGTTAAATTATTTTCTTTAATTTTAATCATAAATGTCCAAAATTAATATAGTAATTTTTTTATTTTTTGGATTTTCATAAAATTATATAAAATTATTTTATTCCATAAAAATGTTGAATTGATTTTCTTTTATTTTAATCATAAATGTCTAAAATTAATATAGCAGTTTTTTTTTTATTTTTTTGGATTTCCAAAATAAATACACGAAATTAATATAGTAATTTTTCTAAATAATGGGGGTCGTCCGTCGCTTGTGTCCTACTAATCCATCCAATCTATACCGCACATTGTCAGATCAACGCACCATATCTAACGAAATTTCATCCGACGAATACGATTGGTTTCTCAATTAACCAATGAGAGCGCGAGGTTACGGTAACCAACCAATAAGAGGGAGGGTAAGCAGCACCAGTGCTACTTTTATTCTGAAGTGAGGGATGGTATTGAGTTTTTAGGTTGTTGATTGGAGAAACGAGCGAAGAGTTGTGGCCAAAACATTGGACCACATGCCAGCTGAAACATTTCTAAAGGTCTCTTGGAAGTTTACAGTTTCATCGATTTAAACCCCTAAACGTGCTCAAAACTTAAAAATATTCTATGCTAAAGCTTGGAAATTTCCTGGGCATAAGGATACATGGGTAGATCGCGAAAATATGACATCGGATGAAGATTCTACGGCGTTTTTTCTAAAAGGATGAGTTCTGAATTTTCTGGTGACGTATTTCGGTAAAACTTTTCACTTATTCGTGAGAATCTTCATTCATTCATCAATCAATCAGCAATTTCATACTTCTATGAAGAAAATATATGCTGGGTACTTACTGGAGTAGTCACTAAAGTGCTCAAAGGACTGCCAACATCACCATTGGAAACATCATTACTTTCACTCGGTTTCGTAATCCAGAGTTTTCTTCTTCACCATCCTCCGAAGGATAATGGTAATCATCAGTACTCCCTCATTCCATGGAAATCTCCTCCTAAATACATCAACAACAATTAGTGGTATTTCATTCAAGGAGTGCTATAAACGATTATGCGAAGAGATACTTACATCGAATTCTTCTTTGACGCTTGATTCAGAAATTGTTTGTTCAGCAACAGTGAATTGAAGACTGTCAAGGCTCAATAGATCAAAATTCTAAAATGAAGTAACAAACATTGGTTTCATGATCCTAATTGCACGGACAAGAAAAAGTCATGATACAAGGAGCGCTAACAACTCACCAAAGAGACAGCCGGGGACTTTGCAGTATTCGATATCATTATATGATCCTTATTTCTGGATTCTCCACTCCGAAGACTTACTGATATTTCTGAGTAATCCACATTAATCGAACAAGGACCCATTTGTCGAGCTGCTCTATCGATGTTATATTCCTCCATCAGAGACTTCCGTGCATTACCGATACTAAATAATCAGGAGTACAACTCAGAATGAAGGATCTCACCATCACTCAGAGGTCCCAGAAGCACCATTTCTTGAAGATACATTTGTAGAGATATCATCTCTGGAAGTATCATCTTTGGAAGTATCATTATGGGAATCAGTCATTCTTGCAAAGTTGCTGTGACATTCATACAACATTCCAACTTCAGTATATCATCCGTGGATGCAGATTTCATCAAAGCAGTGGAATTAAAGCACAACAAAAATAATTAGGATACTCACATCAGCGTCTACAAAATGGTAACTCTCAACTCTTACCTATTTACAGTTTCACTAACTTAGTGATAATAATGTAAAATTTCGAAAATCTTGCTCGCTCCTTCAAACCTGCAAAGACGAGCACCCATTACTTCAAAGTTCAACATCTGACTTTTCACGAAATTATGAATAATTCACATAACCCTTCATGTGAACATTCACTGATTTTCTACCGTGTCTTCATACATTATGAAATCACGAAATTCACGAAAACATTATTGTTTGCTTTTAACAATTATTTAAAATCATTTTGCAAAATCTTTCATAAAATCGTGAACAACCCACGTAAATCTTTACTGTGTGAAAGGTTTTTCAAAATTTGGACACACGTCCATTCTATAATTGTGTAAACTCACATACATACATTATTTCACCATATATAATTGTCTACTTTCAACAGTTGTTCAAAATCAAAACATTGATTTTACAAAACATTTATATTTTAATGTGAAACTCACGTAACTTAGAAATTATATGTATATATATATTTTTATCCCTCTCACGAGGATCCGAGAGTCTTTCAATTTTGTGAAAATCCGCATATTCATGTATTAAAATTTTGTTTTCATGAAATCTCATAGACAAATTTTTTATTACTAACGGATGCACGTCTTTTAAAAAAAAATTTTTTTTTCTCTCATTCGTGCATTCAACTTTGAAACGAGAGTTTATTCCATCTTGTGAAATCTCACATACTTAAAACATAAAATTTTGATTTTCATGAAGCCTCATAAACAAAATTTTATCTACTATAACTAAATCATGTCTATTCAAGGATTCATGTATCTCTTTCATATTAGGGATTATTGCTCGAACGAATTTGCATATGTTTTCTAAAACAAAGTTTCATGAAACTTACGCATACATGAACACATGGAATTTTATTTTGAACAACTCATGAACAACTGAACTTTAAAAAACAAATTTAGGGCTTCTTCCCTTTTATATCAATTTTATTTCCAAAACCTAATAAAACATGGGTTTCCTTTTTGGGATCGGGCCTGTAAATCCTAAACTGGCCAAAAATTAAGCCTCCGGGCGCCCAAACCAGCAGTGTCTCATCTCTCCGTACTCACGAGATGACACTCTACCTTGCTATCAGGGTCCTTATCTGTGCATTTGCTCGTACATGACACCATTGGAGCAAATCGAGGATTCTGAAACTACCTTTGTAGACTGAGTTCAACCACTGATCTCATCGACTGAAAATCACCATTTAATGCATTAATGCGGAACATGATTGTTCCCCACTAAGCAGGGGACTTAATGTTGATGGTGAATTTTCAACAAAGGGCAAAAAAGTAAAATCATGAGGCATGTTTCGACACAGCTTTTAGGCATGCAACGATTCATATTTTACGAAGCCATGATGAATGTGTCTTTCGAAAATCCTCCACTAGATGAGCGTTTGATCCCTGGAATTTCATTGTGCCCTCTATACAGAATAACATAATTGGGTGGTTCTCCGTAGATTGAGAGCTTAACACCTTCAGGACGTCGGTGACACTCACTGTTCCCTGACTGCAGGAGAGCGACCCCCCTCCATATAGAAGAATAGTTGGGCGGCGGACGCCTTCAGGACGTCGGTGACATTCACCATTCCTTGACTATGTGGAGAGACAGTGCATAGATTCAAGCGGTTCTCCATAGATTGAGATCAGTAACGCCTTCAGGTCGTAAACAACAACCATGACTCCATGACTATGCACCTTTCAGAATGAATGTGACGCTTTAACTGGATAACATCTTTTCTGTATTAGATTAATTCTGCCATGACATTCTCCACTGAATTCCCATAATTATCTATTATTGCTCCTATTCCATGGTCGAATCCATGGCCTGATCCCATGGAATGGCAATAACAATTGCTCCTATTCCATGGTCGAATCCACGACATGATCCCATGGAATAGCAATAACAATTGCTCTGATTCCATGGTCGAATCCACGACCTGATCCCATGGAATGGAAATAACAATTGTTCTGATTCCATGATCGAATCTACGACTTGATCTCACTTAATAGAAATAAACTACTATATTATTTCATTATTCCAATTTCATGATCGAATTCACTCCTAATCTCATGGAATAGTAATAGATAATTTTATTACTCCGATTCTATGGTCTAATCCACGATCCAATGGAATGGTAATTCCTGTTTTATTATTCCGAGTTCATGGTCGAATCCACAGCTGATCCTATGAATTGATAATAAATAACTACTCATTTTATTGTTCCGTTTCATGAATTATTCTACACTGAATTTCATGAATTAGCAATAAATACTCAACCATCGGGCATCTGGATCATCACTGAGTAAGCCCTACAAAAATGGTGTAAGTGTACTCGACAATGATGCACGACTGAGCACCTGGATGCATAAACAAGCATCCAAATATATGGACAGATGAGGAATCTTGCGCAAAATAGGAGAAAGCAACAAATAATAATAAAATAATAAAAAGAGCCCAGGGAAATAGCTAGCGCTTCTAGATGAACCATTCCTAGATGAATAACTTATACTTTAGTATATGAAGTTTGATTAACTTATCAGATACCAATTGAAAAGAGCTATAACCTTGGGAAATAGCTAGCGCTTCTTCTATTGTTTGGATAATATAATCCGAAGTAAATGAAAAACTTGATTTGTTATAAATTTATTTTTGTTAGGATTTTGGCTAAATCCAATTATATAGATCTTTATCTATATTTTCATTAATCACTAATTCTTTGTTTCTTTTAGAAACCATACGTCCTGTGGATTGAGAAGAGCTACTTCTTCTCAAGGTTCTAATTAATTCATTCTTTTCCTAGACTATCATCTATAGTCAACGACTTTTACAAGATCACGTATTCGTGCGGCCCTCTTAGTCGGTCCTACCGTCAGGAACTTAACGCGACTAACATATCATAGAGTAAAATAGATGAGTGAAGAAATTATACCTTGATAAAGAGCTTGATATTCATAAGATGTTGTATGGAACAAATCAATAAGAGCGTTAATCCCATAGATGAATAACTTATACTATGCCCTAGCCGTGGCCGGTCCCATGCTTCTTCCATTATTTTGCCTTATTTTTGTTATTTTCACGAACTCATGAAAAACTCCTTCAATTTAGAAACTTTCCTTGTTTGTGCAAAAATCATGAATTCCCCATAACTTCATGGATTCATGAAAAATAATGTTACAAAATAGGGAAAGGTGCACGGAACCGGGCAACCTAGCCGTGGCCGGTCCTACACCTTACAATCCATAGCCTTTTATAATTCCCCAATTTCATGAAACTCCTCAGTTTCAACAAAACTCCTCCATTTCAACAAAACTCATGGATTCTCCATAACATCACGGTTTCATGAAAAATAATAATATAAAATTAGGAAAGTGTTGTGGGACCGGGCAACATAGCTGGCCGGCCATGCCCTAGCTGTGGCCGGTCCCATACCTTGAAATCCTAAATCTTTTATAATTAGTATTTACCTAAATTCATGAAACTCCTTGGTTTGAGCAAAAATCATGATTTCGTCATAACTTCTCAAATTTTGCTCGAATCATGCAAAAACAAAAGCCAACGGGTCACACGACCGGCTAGCCTCTTACGACAATTTTAAATGTTAAAATATTTTTATTTTTAATATTTACAAGATATTGATCAATTGAGCATACATGCTCATTCCAACAAAAATCAAGAATTCCAGTCAAGATGAAACTCTTCTGAAAATTCACAATATCGCTCGATCTCACATCAGAAAATACTGAAACTCTCAGTACGGACACACGGACACCACGGGAACACATGCATGCCTTAATGACCGACCAGGGTCATTCCTAGGCCTTGCCAAAGCCGGTCCCTCATGTCTTCACAGTTTTGACCTAATTTGCGCAATCGTTCATATTGGGCCCAAACTCTCTCCAACCAACCTGAGGATTTATCAAACGAACAACAGCTGGTCTCGTGACCACCAAGAGCCAGTCCCATGCTCTCTTGTTCGGTCCCATATTTCATACCTATGTTTTATCACCTAATGCGGAACCCAGCAATATTTCAGTTAATGATGAAATTGACATTTAATCATCATTCTTTACCAACAGGCCAACTTAGGACTCTGGTGCACGCTCGCTCGAGCAATTGGGAATCACATGGACGTCCATAGTCTCATGTGTTCGGTCCCTCCTTCCTCATGACCTATTTTCATAAATTCATCGACTAATGAGCAATTGATCAAAAATTAGGGTTTTTGAACAAATGCTCAACAAATCATTATTCTGATCAAGTTCAAACACTAAATAAATTTATGTTGATCCATCAAGCAACACGCGGATTAATTATATAATATTCGGTAATCTACCAATATTTTAATATTTTATTGGGTCACGTCACCAATAAACATTTCGTCGAATTGAGCAACATTTTCCCAGTTGCTCAAAATTGATCCATCTATCAATATTTAGTAATTTATCAGTAATTTGTCAAATTGAGAAATACTTGCTTAGTTGCTCGTCAAATTCTCATTATTCAGTAATTCGTCGAATTGAGCAATACTGGCTCAGTTGCTCGAATATTGATCCGCTATCAATATTTAGTAATTTGTCTAATTGAGCAATACTTGCTCAGTTGATCGAACATTGATCCACTATTAAATATCAATATTCAGTAATTTATCGGTAATTCGTCGAATTAAGCAATACTTGCTCAATTTCTCATCCAACTATTAGTAATTTTTCGAGTCGAGCAAAACTTGCTCATACGCCCGAATTTACAATAACTATACACGAGTTATATCAACACAAGGACTAACACGTCCAAGTCCATGAATCACTGAGCATTCACCGATAATGCTCAATTCAGCAAAACCTAGGCTCATTGTATAATTGGTCAACTGACAAACTAAATACACGTCTGTTATGAAGACTCCACAATTCGTGAGACATCAATCACGTAAAATTGGGGGATAACAACTAGGGTATTGGTCTAGAGGCCTACGGCACGTGGATTCATCCACAACGAGAAATGTGCGTAAGTTGTGTAAACGGTTGAAGGAGTTAGCAAAGTATTGGGTGCACGATCCGTCAAGTCTCCACACGATATGGAACTGACTTTACCACGATCTTCCACTTTCCCACCCTTCCACTCATGAAAATGTCACACTTACAGGGATCAAGGTGTTCACAACTCTGACAATATAAATAAGTCTCTAAATCCATGATTGAGGACAACTAATGATCACTAGCTATTAGCACTCATCCAGAATTTCTCGAGTGACTAATCTCAAGAATTCATCAATCCATCAGAACTTATTCGAACTCAACAGTTCACCAATTATTGCAGAAACCTTCAACACGTCCACAATCCTTGATCATCATTGATCCCACACAATTCTCAGATTCCCTCCTACAGATCAACCCATCTCACTCTTTGCGGCCGAATTGACTTTGGAACAGCCATTGACTTGGTTTAGGCCGGAGTCATACAGATTGATCTCTCTAATCTAAGCACTCCCTTTGCAGTGCATCTGTGTGAGGTTAAGCAGTTTGCTCGGTTGAGGAGTCTCGACAACACGCTCGACTCTTCACTTTCCTAAAAAACCAGCGACTCGTTTTTCCCCATCTACACTTGGGGAGACTTACTAAATTGGATTCTCAACAACACAACAATGTTGCTAAGCTAGCTAGAATTACCAGCAACTCTACTTTATGGCAAGCTATACTCTTAATCCAAGCCTAACTATTTAGGATCATTATAATAACTCAATTTCTTTACCTAAGGATCAGCTTGGTGCCAAACTATGGCCCGCTGTTTCCAATGCTGTTATCTTGGAGTAGGTGGCTCATCTTGGAGCTCTCCATATACTCTTTTATCTATAAAAAAAAAGATGTCGATAATTTTTTTGGGATTCAAAATTTGAGAAAAATGGGCAATAAAAATAGTAAAGTACTAAAAAAAGATAATATTATCTTATTTTTTCAAAAAATTTCAAATTTAAAGATTTGTTTTTACAATATGTTGATGGGTAACCTGGTAACAAATAGAATGGGATAGGTCTTTCTATTCAAAGGGGTGTTGGTGCCTCAGTTAAAAATATTTAAAAGTAATAAAAACACGAAATAATAAAATACTAAAAACACGAAACAATAAAATTAATTAAGAAAAATCAAATCTAATGTGAAAAGAACTTTTTGTAATTTTAAAAGAAATTTTAGGCCACTAAAAATGTAATTGGTTAATCCTTCATTTCTAAACCCTCTTCTCAAATAAAATGCACCTTAACCCACTTAGGAAAATAAATGACCTACATGCTAAAGTGGTTTTTTACTAATCTGTGATCCATGATTGTGATGCATGTTAGGCCATTAAAGATGCTTGTTTACCTTCAAATACCATGAGTTAGTCTCGTTACATAATATATATAACTTTAATGCGAACCCAGATTTTGCAAATATGGTGAAAAAAGTAGGGGTTTCTAATTCTCCATAACCTAAAAAACCCTTTCAGATTCATTTTTCACTCAATCTCATTACCAACTTAAATGAATCCAAGGTGGTATAACAGAGGCGTATTCATATCAAAAGGGTGTTATATAAAGTTGTTTCCAAAGATAAGAATTCACATAAATGGTGACTTATATCAACACCTAAATATAACCTATGATAGAAGAAATCAATTCAAATATATCATATCAAAATGGAAAATTGTAACCCTCCACTCTATATGTTCTTAGGATTTCTCAGCATGAGAATAAAACGATAATAACTATAACGAAACTACCTCAACAGAGCATACCGCAATATCATGCTTAGAAAAGGAAACTGAATAGGGACGCCACTATAGACTGCCAGAGTCCGCATTACATCATTTGCTTGAACCTATGGTTCTTTATTTCCCTGTATATAAGTAAATTGTCAGTGACCCAATTTATTTATTTATTTTTACTTGAACATGAGAAAGGTTCAACTAATACCAGATCATCTGGAGAAATCTAATTCACTTTACATCTAGAGAACTAATACCTGTTCATTTCAAAATCTTAAAGATTGACTTGGTTACAGCCATCATTGTGTTTCAAAATCTGCGATCATAGGTGGGAGAAACTACTTTCCACAAAAAATGAATTTGATTTTGATAAAAACAAAAGAGCACCCCTACATGCAGCACCACATCTAGCATCCAGTGCAACACGCACATGCCTTCCAAATTGATTATCAAAAACCATATGCCACACAAATGAAACAAAACAAAATGGCAAAACATTTAGTTATTTTGAAAATTCTCCTAATTTAATTAAATTTAAGTGCTCCTCAACCCTGTAGTCTAATTCCAGTATTCATCCGCTCAAGAGTACTGGCACCAGAAACCACGCAAACTATTAATTCCAGTGCTCAGATTTAATCCACTTAAATATGTACAAAATTAAGCGTCCATGATTAATGTTCATAATGAAAATCCTAAAACTCATTCTTTCACCCCCAAAATATTAAGAAAGTATTTCGAGAATTTAAAATTTAGGTAAAATCTAAAAAACATGCTAGTAAATTAACGAATATGGTCCGTAATCAGATCAGATTTACTATAATTGGAAACTGTTCTCTTGCATTTTATTCTTGTAGTTGCAGGAAAACCTACACTACACCCTTTACAAGAATTCACAACAATCAACACATATTTGAAGATTAAAAACAACACTTTATTATTTGATTCTCAGAAATGTTTACAAGAAAAGGAAGAAATCAAGAATACAACCGCTCTCTTGAATTTTCTCTCTCCTCAAAACTTTCTTAATGCTCAAAAATTCATCTCTCCTTTCTGAATCTACTGGGTCTCTTTATATAGGATAGTTACATAATGGATGACAGCTAAGTTGTCCTTTAATTTCGGATCTGACTCGCGATCTTATCGCAGAAATGATAATGCTAATTCTCGCAGATGATATAACCATCGCAGAATTGTCATACTCTTCTCATGTTTCAGCTATCGTCATCTGCTACGTCATTATTTGAGTCATTCTGCGAAACTCGCAGTATGTTGTTGAAGAATTCGCAGAAGTGTTATAAATTTCGCAAGAGTAATATCATGGCGATATTATTGTCCTACATCTTGCCTCTTCTCATGCCTTTTCTGCGAAGGAGAAAAGATCATGAGAAATAAAATGTCGCAGCTATTCATCTTTTCACATTCTTCTGTTCTGACACGTTTATGCATCCTTTGACAGATTTTTTACACGTATTTTTCTCCCATTCAATTCTTGACACGTCCTTTTCAACCGCTATGTTCCAACCATTCACGTCTTTTCTTCGCATTAAATACATTTATCTTCTCGAGAATCTTTGACTTCTATAAATACTTCATTCATTCATTTATTTCCTTCTTTTTACTTCTTCTTTCTTCTCTCTGCAATTTTACTATCCTTCCGTGAATCTGGATCTGGTATTGTTGCAATTTTTTATTTTGATCTTTTACTCTTTCAATCTTCGTTCCCATACTAAGAAATTGCCTCCGGCTGGTCGTAAATATTTGAAAGTTTTTGAGAAAATTCAAAAAGAATTCCAGAACAGAGGTTTTACTTTATCTACCATTACTGATCAAAACCCTAAGGCTGAGCTTTCTGTAAAATTATTTTCTGATCATCCATGTAATGGAGAGAAAATTATAGTCTTGCTAGGTCAACTTGAAGCTGAACTTCTTATTCCTCTCTATGACCATGAGCTTCTTTTATTCTATGAAATACTCTCTCATGAGAAGTTCTCGCGGGTCAAAATATGTTAGTGAACATGATCTTTTATTTTTGATGCAATCTGAGTGAATCGGAGTGACTCGGCGATATTTTGGCGATTGAATCGGAGTAACTCACTCCGAAGATTTTTCGATTCTGAGAACCAATTTGTTCGCAGATTAGAATTAATTATAATCAAGATCCAATGATTAGTGACTAATTTGGGATTCGTCATTCCATTTGGGAACTAATTATCTCACTCAATGGTGAACGTTACATTAACAAATACTCCGTGGTCTGTTCTTGGGGCAAATGTGAATGATTCAAATAAGGGTAAGATCCCTCAGAAGGGAACAAATTTAGTGGATCTAAAAGACAAATCGTACGCTGATATGGTTTCTTCTTTCAAATCAACTGACTTTGATTTTTCAAATCTGGCAAAACCTCTGTTTAATGGATCGGAGGTTTCGATCCGTATATCAGAAGACGAATACCAAAAAGGAGTACAAGATTGCAAGAACTGCTTAATTGGCAGGTTGGTGCTGCCCAAAGGCTCGACCCCGTTAAACATGGCGGAAATACATAAAAGGCTATCCATCACATGGAACATCAGACCTTGGGTTATCTCTACTCTAGGTAAGGGTTTTTTCTGCTTCAATTTCTATTGTGAAGAAGATATGGCTTACGTTCGATCTACAGGGTCGTGTAATATAAAGCCAGGTACCATTCATTTTAGGAAATGGATCCCTGATTTTAATCCTCATAAACAAATTCAATCGCTTTCCCAGGTTTGGATTAGAATATATGGGTTAAGCTATGAATATTGGCGACAAAAAACTCTTTTTGAAATCGCAAGTGCCGTAGGTGACCCCCTGCATATAGATAGATCAACCACTACACGTAGCTTTGGTTTATATGCTAGAGTCTTAGTGGAGATTGATATATCACAAAAACAAATAGAGGAGATCCAAATTGATAGAAGCCTTCACTTTTTCAAGGCCAAAGTAACTTATGAACAAAGGCCTTCATACTGTCAGTTCTGCAAAATGATAGGTCATGAAGAAGGGTTATGCAAGAAGAAACAACAACTGCAGTTTGAGGCTGCTTCTTTGAATGAAACTACAATCAAGGCAAAGAAAAGCCTGGCTCAAAAAAAAAATAAAGGAAAAGAAGCATATTGAAGAGGGGGGAACAAGTGAAGTGGTACCTCCAACTCATCTGGTTGACAATGGTCTATTACTCCCCAGGGATACAGGGCCGAAGATCAATGAGATCGATGTGGCTATGACCACTGAGGCGAATTCCGTAGAGGTGACTAAAGATGCTACTACGGATGAGGTGGCTACAGGCAGTAGAGAACATTCAGCAGGAAGATGAGGTAGTAAAAGTTGAGTCTTTAGTGGACTCATATGAGGATACTAATGAGGAGGCTAAAGTTGTTGCGGAAGAAGATGCGGAAGCAGATGCTGAAGAAGATGCACAATTGAAGCCAGAAAGTGGTGAAGTTATTGGTGTAGAACCTAATGGTGACATCGCGGTAGGGGTTGTTACAATTGTGGCTGAAGATGCAAAGGAGGCTGCTTTTGAAGAGGTGATGTCTAAATCTCGTAAGAAAAAGGAAAAGCAAAAAAAAAAAAAAAAAGAGATGGCTGCTTCTCAGTCTAAACCTCGGACTATGCGTCCAAGGAATGGTTCAACCCCCTCCCAATGAAGACACTATTCTGGAATTTGCGGGGCTTCGGCAACGCAGATACGCAGCTGGTCTTTTACAATTATTGTCGTAAATTCTCCCCGGACTTGGTTTTCATTGCAGAACCTTGGATTGCCTTTTCCTCCATTCCGACGAATTACTGGTATAGTATTGATCTGAAGTTAGTGGCCCTGAATGATAGAGGTTCTCAGAAGTTGAACTTGTGGTGTCTTTGTTCGAGCCCAATTAAGGTTGACGTGGTGTACAACTCGGTGCAGATGATCACCTGCAGAGCTTCTATAGGTGACATGGAGTACTTTGTGGCAGGGGTGTACGCCTCTACTTCTTATCTAACGCGGCGAAGCCTGTGGCTGCAGTTAACTGATCTGATGAATAACAAGATCGGCCCGTGGTGTATTATTGGAGATTTCAACGCAGTGCTGGGTGCGCATGATAAATCGATAGGGCCTCCGCCGAATCATATTTCCTGTGACGACTTCTTAGCCTTTTCGGAGCTAAATGACCTTCATCACCTGGATACAAGGGGCGTTCAGTTCACTTGGACTAATGGTAGAAGGGGTAGACACAACACGGAGACTCGTCTTGATAGAGCAATGTGTAATGACAGATGGTTGGACTCGTGGAACTCTACGGTTTGCAGCACGCTGCCAAGGGTTAAATCGGACCATTATCCTCTGCTGCTTGAGGCGCACAAGGGGGACACTACCTTCGCTTATACGTTTAAATTTCTGAGTGTGTGGTTGAATCACCCAGGTCTTAGGGAGGTAGTGGAGCAAGCTTGGCAGTGCGATTTCTTTGGCTGTCCTATGTATGTGCTAATGCAGAAGTTAAAATCTCTGAAGGCAGTGCTAAAGCGGTGGAACAAAGAAATTTTTGGCGACATTGAGCTGAATGTTACCAAAGCTACTGAAGTTCTGGAGAATATTCAGAAAAGCATCATGGAGGAGGGCTACTCTGATAAGCTGCACTTCACAGAGGTTACTGCTTCCAACAACCTGGTGGACGCGCTCAAAACTCAGAAGGCTTTCTGGAGGGATAAATCAAGGCTAAATTGGGTAAAAGATGGAGATGCTTGCACGAAGGTTTTCCACAAGTACGTGAATATTCGAGCTGCAACCAACAAAGTAACACACCTGAAGGACAATAATGAGCTGTTGACTTCTCATGAGGAAATCGTAGATCATGTAATTAATTACTTTCAGAATTTATATGCTACTGATAATGTAAATCCTTCTATTGATTACATTGAGCAGAATATTCAAAGGAAGATTTCTCAAGAGGACAACGTGTCTCTCTCTGCAATGCCGGACGAGCTGGAAATCAAAGCGGCAGTGGATGATATGAATGCGAATGGTGCTCCGGGGCCGGATGGTTTTGGAGGAATATTCTTCACTGCTTTCTGGGATATAGTTGGTACAGAGGTAACAAATTCTGTGCAATCTTTTTTTAGTACTGGTTGGATTATGCCGAATGCAAACCCGAGTAATATCATCATTATGCCGAAAGAGCCGGGGGCCGACGTGATTGAGAAATTTCGTCCAATTGCTCTCAGTAACTTCCACTTCAAAATCATTGGTAAAATCTTAGCTAATCGGTTAGGCCCTATTGCTTCAAAAATTATCTCGCCGCATCAGCATGCTTTTCTGAAAGGAAGAAGCATTTTTGACTGCATTGGGACTGCGTTGGAGGCGATAAACTTGCTAGACCACAGGTGCTTTGGAGGTAATATAGCCATGAAATTTGATATTCGAAAGGCTTTTGACACTCTGAACTGGAATTTTCTGTTGAAGAGTCTTAAAGGGTACGGTTTCTGTGACAAGGTGGTTCACTGGATTAGCTCGATCTTGCATTCGGCTACCTTGTCAGTTGTAATTAATGGTAAACCTATGGGGTACTTCAGCTGCAAAAGGGGAGTGCGCCAGGGTGATCCGATGTCGCCAATCCTTTTCTGCTTGGCTGAAGAGGTTTTGGGCAATGCTATTTTGAATGCTTTCAAGCGGGGGGAGATCAAGCACATTTCTTCTCCGAGAGGTACTATCTTCCTTTCCCATGCGTTATATGCGGATGATATAATGGTTTACTGTAGAGGAACACAGAGATACATTAGGGCTCTAATGCATATTTTCGAGATATATGGTCTAAACTCTGGTCAGAATATTAGTGCTGCTAAGTGCAACATTTACTGCAGTGCTCACGCTAGGAACAGAGTATCCCGGGTTGCTGCTTTGTATAACATCCCTATGGGCAGCCTTCCTTTCCGCTACCTGGGTGTTCCAATTTTTGGGGGTAAGCCAAGAATGATTCATTTTCGGAATTCATTGGATACCATTAAACTGAAGTTTGCGACTTGGAAAGGCAGATCTCTGTCAATGATGGGTCAAGTGGAGCTAGTGAATTCGGTTATCGCAAGCTCGGCTCTATATAGTTTTCACATTTACAAGTGGCCTATTTCGTGCATCAAGATGCTGGAAGGCTGGGTTCGAAATTTTGTATGGACCGGTGATATAAACAACATGTATCACAACACAGTTGCTTGGGACAAACTGTGCCTTCCTACAGCTGAAGGTGGCATGGGGATAAAGTCTTTAAGAAGCCTGAATGATGCGGCTTTAATGAAACAGACTTGGAAGCTCATGACGATCAGTTCGGACTTTGGTAGCTTCGTCAAGGTTCGTAAAGGTATTCCATATGGCACGGGTTCAAGGAGCAGTGGAATATTATCAGGGAGAATACTATTTGGCTAGTGGGAAATGGTAATAGGATTGATTTCTGGCATGACATCTGGTTCAGTGGCATGGACATTTCGATTGCAGACTTTCTGGAGTTAGATTGTACGCATATTCACAACTCAGTTGCAGACTTTATTGAGGAAGGCAGCTGGAGGATTCCAGACTACATGACGGAGCTGGAGAGTGACATTCGGAAGATTATCAACGAAACTCCGTTTGCGCTGCATTTGGAAGACCGCCAGGTCTGGAAAGGCAGTACCTCAGGAGTATTAACAATGAAAATTTCTTATGAGTTTCACAGGCCAAAAGAAGTGGAGCACGCAGACTTCAAAGATCTCTGGGAAATAAGAACTCCACCGCGTCGTGCTTGCACAGTTTGGAAAATTTTACACAATAGAATCGCGACAGATGACAATGTCCACTTCTATGGGGGGATACCGTAAACTGCTGCAACATGTGCCCAATTCCTTGCTGCGGTGAAACACAACACCACTTGTTCTTCACTTGTAACTTTGCCACTAATCTCTGGAATTGGATAATGCTTAAATTCAGACATGGCCTGGATTGTTCTAGTATGAAAACAGTATTGGCTTCACTCAGATGCTTCATTTTGGATCCTCACGGACCAAGAATTTTCTTTGGATTGCAGTGGTAAGTGTGTGTGGCTGATTTGGCACCGCCGCAACAGTCCGAGGTTCGAGCAACGTCAAACAACTTCGATCAGGCACTGGCTCATCTGCATAGGCTCATCACAGAATCCAGCAAAAACGGAGGAGGGTACTCCTACTATACTTCTGCAGACAGGTTAATCCTGGATGGTCTGGGAATTCAAAGGCTTCCTCCAAAAATGCCTAAAGCGATTCTGGTCAAATGGCAGCCTCCGGAGAGGGGCTGGATAAAGGCTAACACGGATGGCTGCTCATTAGATAACCCGGGTCCTTCAGGTTATGGCGTAGTGTTTCGCGATGCAGACGGCAGGGTGTTGGGGTGTCTTGCGCAGAACTTGGGCATCAGCAATTCTGTGTTGGCGGAGCTGTGGGGGGTAATTCACGCTCTGCGGTTGGCGCGCTCGAGAGGTATCCGTAGACTTTGGCTGGAATGTGACTCTATGTTTGTGCTGCAGGCTATAAAAAAGCCTGAGTTGGTTCCGTGGATTCTATCGAATCATTGGAACAATTGCTTGGTGTTTGCGAACTCTATTCAGCTGGTTTGTAGCCACATCTATAGGGAAGGTAATGCTGTGGCTGATAGGTTGGCTAAGCATGGAGCAACGATGGGATCGTATTGGTGGATAATTACGCCGCCTTTTATAAAGCGAAATTGTGACATTGACAAATCGGTGCTACCTTTATACCGGTTTTGTAATATGTAATCTGTGGCTTTCTTTTGGTTAGTTTGGTTTTGCTTTCTTTTTTCCTTATCTCTTTGTTCTCCGAGGTAAGGCTTAGTCCCCCTCTTTCTTTTTTTCCTTTTTAATGAAGAGTTCGTTTGTTAAAAAAAAAAAAAAAAAAGTTCTCGCGGGCGGTATATCAGTTGAGTGGGGATTGCATTCGCTTAATGCTTGAGTATGCTACTCGCGGTGCTGGTAAATAATCTCGCAACCCTGATACCGCAAAGTATCCTAAATTCAAAGATGTTCCAATTATTCCTGCAAAGTATACTGTAGAGAATTTCTTCGCAAACTATGACATAATCCCCATGAAGAGGGATGCCACTTGTTGGGGAGTCCCCTTACAAAAGAAGGATGATGTTTCTGAAGACAAAGCTATAATGTTCGATATTGATTGACATCCGTGCAACAATACATCCCCTCGCCATTCCAGTGATGACAAATGGTATATTCTTCCCTTATTGTTAGAAGATCCAAACATTTATGGTTCTCATACTTTACCCGTGAGTCTCGCAAATTACCAACCATGGGCGTTCTGCTGGCCTGAAAAGAATAAGGAGGTATATTCTCGAATTTTTAATTGTTTCTATTTTCCTCGTATTCTTACGTATACACTCGCTGATTACTCCAATATTTCCATATTAACAGATTGAAGGGTAGTTACAAGAAGTCAGGGAAACCTAGTACTTTATTAGCTCTCAAATCACTCACAGATGAGGTAAGAAATATTCCTTTATGATTCTTAACAATATATTATTGCCTGTATTTCTTACCTTTATCTGTGTTTGAAGGTTATTGAAGAAATAGAATCTGTGAAGATCGCGAAGACTAAGGGGAAAAACAAAGGTTCTTCTCGCAAGGATAAATCTACTGTTCCTCTCAAAGAGAAATCTAGTGTTCCTCTTTTAAAGAAAAGAAGAATCCAATCTACTTCCCCTTCATCATCTCAATATAATGAAGAAAGTTCTCATGATGGTACTGATAATGATGATGATGGTGATTTTGATGCTGATTTCCTTTCCGCGAGGGAATCCTCCCAACCTGAGTCTTCTATGTCTCAACTATCCAGCATATTTTCTAATACTATGCTTGGTATGGGGAATGATGCTCTTAGAGACACATGCCAAGCTCTCGCAAAGGTCTGCGATGCTTCCATATTAGTGTACAATGAATATCTTCAAGGAGTTTCAAGATCAGTGACTCCCAGCCTCTTAAATTCACTAAGCATTTTGGTATGTTCTCATTTATTCGCCACATTTGTATAATTTCATTTCTTCACAGGATTTTAATTTATGTTTATCTTGACAATTTTTTGTTTTTCCTCGCAGGATGGAAGAGCTTCTTTTGTTGTTGCCTTAGACTTGGAGAAAAGGCGTGCATCATTTCACAAGAAGAACACTGTTCTTCGCACGAAGAATGAGGAGTTAGAATATGAATTTGCTAATCTCCGCGCAAAGGACGGACAGATGGAATCTGAACTTGTTAGTCTTCGCGAGAAAAATAAAGAATTAAAATCAGCCTCTGCTGATCTTGGCAAGAAGAATAAACAACTAGAGAATGATCTTTCTCATAAACTGCTCAAAGTATCCAATCTTGAAAGTTCCAATAAACAACTCTTAGCTATGAGAATTTTCCTCTTTTCTTTCATATTTTTACTTTCCATTACTCCTTCTTATTTGATTTACCATTCTCGCAGACATTTATGGTCTCTCTGATGAGGCCTCAACCCTTTGTTATTTTCCTGAACCAATAGATGATGATGCTCTTCTAGAGCTTCTCAATAACTCTTTGAACAATCCCTCCAATGATTGAATTAATTCTCTTTCCATAGATGAACTCAGGTCTAAGCTTCGCCTCTTAGAAATTGACCACAGATCTTGTTTAGACATGGCTAACAAATTCAAACGCTTTTACCACAATTCTAAGGAAGAGATTAAAACTTTAAGGGCCAAGTACAGTGATCTCTCAAATGACAAAGATCGTATATCTAGACAATGAGCTCAAACTTTAGCGGATTTTCATAAAACCCTTCTTGAAATCCAAATTGAAAGAGATAGACTTATCTACGAGAAAAAGGCTCTTGTTGAAAGGGAAAACCAAATTTGTACCCATCTTCTTATTAATAATGATGATGAATTCGCCTGGCCTGCGAAGATTCTTGACAACGTTAGAACTAACTTAGGTGTAGATGTTAGTCTTCATGTCGAACAAGCGGCTTTAATTAAAGACATGATTTCTGAAAGAGAAGGTTGTTAACTGTTCTTCCTCATTAATTTCTTGTCTTTATAGGTTTTTTGCAAAATTTCCAACCTGTTATTATATACTCGCAGGAGCTGAGAAGAGATATTCTGAAAGAATTGGAGAACTTGAAGCCGACAAGGGTCAACTCGCAAAGACTCTTGCTTCTCGCAATGAAAAATATTCACGATTGAAAGACCAATTAAATATCACTGATGCGAATTTTAGTAATATCCTTGTTGGTGTTCGCAATGAATCTGTCAAGAGGTTCTATGATGATCATAACATTCCTCACTCTTTGTATCTTTTCCTCGAGGAAGAAGTTCCAATGAATACTCCAAACCTTGTTATCTCTGACAGTGAAGCCGAAAAATCTGGCGAAGATGAAGGATATAGTGAAGATGATGATGAAGACGAAGAAGGAGAAAAATCTGGCGAGGATAATGATGGATCTAACTAGTTTTGTTTCTCCTTTTTAATCTCCTTGTAATATTTGTACATTTATCTCCTTCTTCTTGTGATATTGATGCGAATTTCTCCAGTTTCTAAGGTTCCTTGAAGAATATATTTCTTTTGCTTCTATCTGTATAAATTTGAGAACAATTCTTTTTTGCAATTTGATTAATCAACATGATTATTAATTTTTAACTATCTGTGTAAATCTGTCATATAAAGATGAATAATAATTTTATCATTCTGTGCGTAAATCTGCCATATAAAGATGAATAATAATTTTATCATTTTGTTCATTCCCATACTTGCCTCTATTATTCATCTGCAATATGAAAGATTGAGCAGATTAATGTTGAATAAATTTTACCTGAACCTCTGCGTAAATGGCGCAGGTCATGTCTGCATAATCTCATGATCTCTTGTGGTCTTATTTTTCCTTCCTAGTTAAAGGTCTTATTTAGCCACCTTTTATTTTTGGCGACAAAATCGCAGTACATTCTGACATTCGCATGTAAAAACCCATTGATCTTGTCTTATCCTTTTTTTTTCAATTTATTGCGACAATATGACAGGCCTAAGTTTTCTTGCCAGAACAAAGCCCCATGACATTGCCGTCTTGCGATGAAATCGCATGACGTCTTTACACTTTCATGTAAAAACCCATTGATCTTATATTAACTTTTTCTCATGCCTTGTTGCCTCTGTAAGGTATTTTTCATGCGACAATATGACAGGCCTAAATGTTCTTGCGAACGTAAATCCCCATGACATTGCCGTCTTTAGACACTTATCAGCTCCCTAATGGAGGGTTCCGCCCTTATCTTCCCCCTGGTTTCCCCTTCAAGGAGGGCACATCGGCCATACAAGACTAGCTCCTCCCATACGGTCTTAACAACAACCAGTTGTTTTCACAGCCTCTTATCCATTTTGCCTATATGGTTTATAGTTACGAGACTGCACCCTAAGTGAGGTTTTCTTCAGCCCGGGTGCATCATAGCCAAGACTTGCCAAGAATGGCCAGGGTAGTTTCGTACGCCTCGGGCACCCTTGGCTCAACCGTGTACCTCGACACCTTGGTCATACTCTGCACTCATTAGGAGAGATCCTTGATCATCCAACCAGGGTATAACCTTATATATATAGTTGGAAATCCAAGGTACCTCTTCTGGATAGGTATCTCTCATGGAGATGGACCCCAGATCTCTGTGACTCAGGTTCCAACAGCGGTATAACCTTATCCCTAAGCCATGCAAACAGATACCCCCTTATATGACGTACTTTAGGTCTTACATTTTCCTCTTGCGAAATTTTATTCGCGAACTAAGGTGTACGCCATAAAGGTTCGTCCCATTCTTATACGTCATTATTCTTTGATTATCTGTTTTTTGCATTTCAGCTCTTTTATAATTTTTCAATTTCATCTTTTTCATTGAAACGAAATATGCTTTTGCAACATTCTCTTCAACAAATCATTCATACATTTCTTAAATTTCACGATTTGAGAAATTTTACCTTTCTACTTACTACTTTCTTCTTCTGTCTTTTTGTTGCGCTTTGCTATTTTCTCTCCATCTGCGAGGCGTTCTCTATAAATAGTTTTTAGTGTGTGTACTTTGCAGCATTCCATCTTCTAGCCGTTCTATTGTATCAACCATTAATTTTTCACTTCTTTGCTTCTGTTTGATGTTATGCTTCCAATTTCTATTCCTCGCAGCTCTTTCTTCGCAAGATTCCATGTCAATTTCATAGCACTTCTTTCCCTCAGTCCAATCTCCCTTTATAACTCCAACACCACTAGGATGAGGAAATTTAATGCACTGGTGGAAAGTTGATGCTACACCTAAGATCCCATGTAGCCATGGCTGGCCAATCAAGGCGTTGTATGGAGATTCTACGTCAACAACACATAATTGAATCTCAGAAGATATTCCTTTCAAGGGATTTCGCATTGTAATTTCCGCTTTGGGCTTGTTGGTAGTACCATTAAAACCATAGATTTTATAAGTTGATGGTATTAGATCTTCGTCACTTCCTCCTATGGTTTTGTAAGTATGATAAAATAAGATATCCACTGAACTTCCCGTGTCAATCAAAACTCTGTTAATGGCCCAAGAATCTTCAGTTTCACCATCCTTATTTTCTTCATCTTCTTCTTCTATTTGTTTTGGATTTATTTCTAATCTTACCACTAGTGGGTTGTCATGCATCTCGCCAGGTTCTGGTACTTCCTGCACAGTGAAAGAAATAGTTTTCTTTTGCTACTCTTCTAATGGCGAGACTCTCGCGATATTCATTATCTCTCTTCCATCCGCGTCTCTCGCGAAGACTCTGCTTAGAATGTTGCCGTGGAAATCCTCAATAGTCTTGTATGAATGTATGATGGAATTACAGAACAAATTCTTCGCCTTGGCTCCAACTTCTATCACAAATGTTTATGCTCCTTTTGCAGTATTTACTCTGCGAACATCTGGTGTTGGTGGTAATTGCTGAGATTGCGGATATCCTATTAGAAAATGATTTAAATTTCCCCGATCAATCATCCTCAAAATTATTCTTTTTCTATTCCTGCAATCCTTTATTGAGTGGCCGTGAAAATGATGGTAAGGGAAAAATTCTTGATTTCGATTATTTGGATGTGGCTCTTTTCCCATATTCCAAGGTGATGGTATATTTTCCATCAAAATGATCTCGACTAACCATGGCTACCAACTTCTGTTGACTATCATTCACCATTTTTTCTTGTTGTGGCTGCAAGGTGCTCGCCACAATATTGATTATCTTAGGAAGTAAACTTCCATTTGCTGCAATTGAACTAGTGTTCGCGATGGGATAAGATTCCATCTCATTCTGTTTCTCCTCCAAAGCAATGTATTTTTCCTGCAATTCTCGCAGCTCAGTCATTGTGATTGTATTTTTGACTCTAAAAACTTGAATATACAACAGATTAGTTGCAAACATAGCGTTAATGAAAGAAAAAATGAGGTATCTTTCATCCACTCTTCCTTCCATTTCACTACACATTGTCTTCCATCTTATGGTTAGATGTTTCAAACTCTCGCCAATGCTCTGCTTTATCCCAAATACTTCTTCAATACCGGCTCACGAAGAATTGTTGCTTATATACGCCCCTAAGAACGTGGTTTGTAGATGATTGAAACAAGTTATAATATTCTTGGGTAACCCTTCAAACCATTTCAATGCTTCTCTAGTTAGGATGGATGCAAAATATTTGCACAATACAACATCATGGTTTTCCCACTGTAGCATACAACTAACATAAGCCTTGATATGTTGAATAACACAAGTAGTACCATCAAAAATACTGGTTAATGCTGGTAAGTTGCACTTTGGGGTATTCCTCCTAACTGTACTTCTTGGGTGAATGGATTTTTCGCAGCTTCTTCAATGGCTTCATCAAGTTATCTTCTGCCTCCCTCTCTTTTGTTACTTAACATTCCCCTCATTTCTGCTAACTCTCTTAAGATCTATTCATTCCTAGTCGAACTTTTCTCCATTGGCCTTTTCATTGCAGCTTCCCTTCTTCCGCGTTCATGTCTTTATTTCCTTGCGAGAGTTTGTGCTTCTTCTTCAGTATTTTCATTCTGCCTTCTCCCACGATTTTCTTCTTCACCTTCTTCTTGAATTCGCAATTCCTGATGTCTTCTATTATCTCCTCTGTGACCTTCTTCATCTCTCATCGTTTCTATCCGTTGTCTTTCTATTCTCCTTTGTATTCTATCATATTCCTCATTGATATTATCAATGTTGCAATTTCGTGCGCGTATTCTTTCTCGAATGTCATGATTATTTTGACGTATTGCTTCTTGAAGTTCTTGTTTTTCCACCTTTGCTCTCAATCTTTCTCTCTCGCAAGCTAGACGTGCTTGTTCAGCATAATGTCTCTCAATTTCATCCTCTATTATTCTTCGGTTTCTTTGGATTTCTCACTCATTTAGTATTCTCCTTCCTTCTTCTAGATTTTCTCCACCATTTTGGTTATTTTCACCCTCTTGATTTCTATTATCACGTTTACCATCCAAAGTTTCAATGCGTGGAACGTAGCGATCATTAATCATTTCTTCTCCTCCATAATATTGTTCTCCATTTGGATTCTGCATTCCCTCTTGAATATTTTTGCCAACATTTCTCATAGGGTAATTTCGTCTTACTTCTTCTCTAAATGACCGTGAACTTGATCTTGCAGTACTTCTTGATCTCCTACTTTGCAACCTCAAATTCTACATTCTTAACTCATGATTTTGTCTTGTTAGATTCGCTCGTTCTTCCGCCTCCATCCTTCTTTCCTCCTGTTCTCTTTGTCTTAATGCATCTAATGTTTTATTTGCGTTATCTCCATGTATTAATCCTCCGTTTACTTCTTGATTTCTTCCCTCTCGTCTTTCATCTCTTAATTGTCGATCTTCTGGTTCTTACATTGAATCTGATCGCCAAGTATGCACGCTTACTCTATCATAATCCACAGCTCTATCTTGTATTGGTGTTTTCTGATTTGGCTGTCGAACCTGATTTTATCCATCATTCCTTGTTCTATTTATTCTTGTTCTTATCCTTGAAGTTTCTCCCATTTCATTTGTTTCTCCACCTGCAAGTCTTTTACTCCTCCTTACGGTTTTTGGTGGTTCTGATGTATTTCTTCTTCTTCTAGCCATTAATCTTAGTAAATTGTTGAAAATTGCGTAAAATCCTTCACTAATTATTCCAAATTCCTTCGAAAAAGAGGTTTCTTTTTACAAGAGTTTTTGCTGTCATCGATGGTAGCTGATGATCATGATGGTGACTTCCGGTGATTCTCATGGTGTAATGATGGAGTTTGGATGGAAGAAGAAAGTCTGCTACTCGAACCATTCATGGCAGTTGAAGAAATGGTGAAGACCAAGGCATGTTGAGTCTACAACGTATGATGATGATCGGAGGAATGGTAGTGTTGCTGGCATTAACTAAGCTATGGAGTATACAACATTGCAGGAGATCAAAGCTCGAGCTGTGGTGATATGAAGCTCGTGTTTTATACATCGGAGCTGTTCCATGGACTGATATCGAGCACGACAATAAATAGGAGGAAGTTGTTGTTAATGGTGACTGTGGAGAGTTGAGCTCGAGTTTGGGTCTCTAGGGAAGAGGGAGTTACGGACTGGGTTTGGTAGTGACATGATGAACTCACAATCGTGATAATGGATGAAGTCGAGTTGGTTGTTACTGCATGAGAAGAACTCAACGGAGAAAGTTGGTTGCTGCTGATGGTAAAAATCCGAGTGATTCAAGAAAACGAGATTGTCTCGTTTAGAAAGGCTGTCAGGGAGAAAATATGGGAGATGAATTAGTTTGGCTGGAAGAAGTTACAGGAGAAGTTTCTTATGGGAAACCCAGCCGTTATGGAAAGAATAATTTTAAACAAAACATCCAGGAGAGTTAAAGGTTGAGTAAACCCATTCGTAGTTGAAAATAAGATTTCGAGCAAAAGTTCCAGGAGAATATACATATGGGAAAACCCATCCGTAATAAGAGAAGAAAAATAGGCTGTCAGTCTCCTGAAACTGACAAGCCAAATGAAACTGAAAATTTGGATTTGGGTCGGGCGTTACTGTTCATTACCGAGCCCATGAAGTTTGTGGACGTGGGATATGGGAATTTGCACGAATTTGGCATTCTTTTGGCTAGTTTTTGGTAAGTATGGCAACTATTGGACACGGGATTCAAGCACGGGCACAACTACAATTGGGACACCTATAAAAGAGATGTTTCTACAACTTTTAAATTTTATTCTTTAATCAAGTTTTGGAGAGAAGAACACAAGGGAGAAAAGCTAGGGTTTTGGAGCGTTCTTCATTACCGTAACTATTTCTTTTCCATTTGATAATATGTATCTCATGGGTCATGAGTAGCTAAACTTCTTAGTGATTGGGGATGAATTTTAAGTTATAGACATGATTTGAGTTATTATATAAATCTATTATGAAGTTCTTCACATGATTATTGATTATTTATACTAATTAAAATATTTATGATTAATTGATAGATTGTTTAGGTGGCCAACTGAATTAATTTGTTGATTCAATCAAACGCTAGTATTGAGTTAGGAGATAAGTAATAGTCGAATAATTCATACAAAAGTAGATAACACAAAACCTTGCAAAGGGATTATGTGTAGCGATTGTGTGTATAAACAACACTAGAAAGTGGAACTTGAGCTAAGAGTCTAACTACTAGGATCAATCTATAATTCACAAAAGGTAAAGCATTCGGAGAAATTACACCTTGAGTGAGCTACTACTAGGTGGTTTAGACGAATAGAATCTGGTATTGGAGAGCTTCCGTACTCAGTGATATAAGGAATTTAGGGGATAGCACTGAGCTAGCTGTTATTCCACGGTTGGTAATAATCTGTGATTAATAGTATTAATGGATGAATATAATAACTTGATGACGGTTTAGTAACGAAGAAGGATTCCCTGATCATATTTCTCTCCATTGTTTGCAACTTAATTATTTTTAATTGCTTTGATTTTATTTTGAATCTAAAACAAAAATCCCCCTATTGTGACACTTTTGACAACTAAACTCCCTGCTTTTCGTGGGAACGATCCTTACTTCCATTATATTAATTACTAGTTAATTGTGTGGAAATAAGTAATTTAATTTGAGTGCACCTACGACACACATCAAATTTTGGCGCCGCTGCCGGAGAGCAGTCGGTAGCTTTAGTTGTTTCTTTTAGTTTTATTTTGTTTTTAGATTTTCTTTTTAATTTTTAACTTTGTTTTATAGATTTTTTGTTTTAGGTACTTAATCTCTGGCATCGAAGGAATGGAATTACCAGAGGTGCGAAATTCAAACCCGCAAGGTTACAATACTACAAGCACGTCCAAAGTTACAAGAAGAACCTTCTATATCAATAATAGTAGGCGGTACAAATAATCCACCTCCACCTCCGGAGAGGAAGACGTTGAGAGATCTAACATCACCATGTTTAGAATATCAAACACTATGTATTACTCTAACTGACATAGTGGAACTTAAGTTAAATCTTCTTCATTGGTTTCCAAAGTTCAAGGGACTACTGGGTGAAGATCCTAATCGACATCTGCAATAGTTTCAGAATACAGTAAAAAGTATGAAAAAGAGCGATGATGATGATGATATAGCTTTTCTACAAGCTTTTCCGTTTTTATTAACGGAAGAAGCAGAATCATGGTTATATTATCTCCCTTCCGAAAGTATTACCACATGGACCGGAATGAAAAAGCTATTTTTAGAGAAGTATTTTCCGGCTTCTAAAGCTGCAGCTATTCGTAAGGAAATCAGTGGAATTGTGAAGATTACTGGAGAATCTTTGTACGAATATTGGGAGAGGTGCAAGAGATTGTTGGCGAGTTGCCCACACCATAAGATATCACCACAACTTGTCATTACACACTTCTATGAGGGGTTACTACCGCATGAGAGACACTTGATTGATGCGGCTTGTAGTGGTGCACTGGCTAATAAAACTATCGAGGAGGCTACTAGTTTGATTGAAAGCATGGCTGCAAATACGCAGCAATTTTATACTAGAGATTCATCGGTGGTTAGAAGAGTTAGTGATATAGGAGATTCTTCACACATAGATCAACGAATGAGTAATGTGGAAAAAATGGTATAACGTATAGCATCTGCAGTTGTTCCTTCATATGAAGAGGATGCCGAGGTAAATGCTATATTTCCTAATCCAAGGCCAAGGTATGATCCCTACTATAATACTTATAATCCTAGTTGGAAAGATCATCCAAATTTTAGTTATGCGAATAATCAAACTGCAGCTCCTAATCCATATGCAAGACAAGGTGGTTTTCAACAACAATTCCAACCACAACAAAAACCTCCAACTGAAGAGTCTAAGATGGATATGCTCATTTCCATGTTTCAACAAAGTCAACATAAGTCTGATCAAAATCAGTTGAAAACTGATAACGCTATTAAAGATTTACAAACTCAGATGGGGCAAATGGCGACAGAGATGAATCAAATGAAAGCACAAGCTTTGACAAAGTTGCTATCAATGCAGTGACTTTAAGAAGTGGGAGACAAACTGAAGAGCCACAACAACAAAAAGAGGTTAGTAACGATATCGAAAAGGAAGTAGAGGAGGAAATTGTCCCAAAGGAAAAGCCAACCTCAAATAGCCAACCTAAGGATACGGTTCCCACCTTTACTACACCACCTACTTTCCCTAGTCTTTTTTCCAAATCAAAGAAGCAAGCTCAAGATAAAGAGATCATGGACATTTTCAACAAGATACAAATCAACATCCCATTTATTGAGGCCATCAGAACCGTACCCAGGTATGCTAAGGTTTTGAAGGATATGTTAATTACTAATGAAATTACTCAGGTGGGAGAAAGTGCAACATCTATGCTATTGAAGAAGATGCATGCAAAGTGTGAAGATCATGGGGGATTCAACATGCCAATCTCTATTGGTACCAAGAGGTTTGAGCGTGCTTTGCTTGATTTGGGAGCATCCATAAGTGTTATGTCAGCCGATGTTTATGATTCTTTGAATCTTGGCCCTTTGAAAGAGGCAAATATTACTATTTAATTGGCAAACAAGTCCAATATATATCCTAAGGGAGTCATGGAGGACGTGTTATTTCAAGTGAATCAGTTAATCTTTCCGGTTGATTTTTACATTGTGGATATGCATAATGGAGATAATTGTTCATCTACTTCGTTACTTCTTGGGAGACCGTTTATGAAAACAACAAAGACGAAGATTGATGTGGATAATGGTACACTCACTATGGAGTTTGATAAGGAGATCATTCGCTTCAACATATTTGAGGCCATGCATTATCCTAGTGATGTGCACTCCGCTTTCTCTATTGATGTTATTGGTTCGTTGGCACAACAGATGTTTGATTTAAACAAAGAAGATGAACTAGAATCTGTACTACAAAATAACATTGATTTGGACGTCCATGGCATTCCTAACTTAGACGTTGATATTCCCAAGGAGTTTGTTGATACATGTGGTGCTTTAACAACATCACAAGAATTTAAAACATGTAATATTTCATATATATATCTCTTTACATGTAACTGATGAACTTCCTTTACCTTCTGTTGTGCAGGCACCTAAATTAGAACTGAAACCCCTACCTGATCACTTAAAGTACGCTTACTTGGGTGATGGGGAAGAGCTTACAATCATTATTGCAAAGAATCTCACAGCAGTACAAGAAGAACGCCTCCTTAGGGTTTTGAAAGAGTATAAAACGACTATTGGTTAGACAATTGCTGACATCAAAGGAATTAGTACAGCCATGTGCATGCATAGAATCCTTATGGAAGATGATGTAAAGCCAGTACATGATGCTAAGCGTAGGATTAACCCCCCAATGATGGAGGTCGTAAAGAAATAGATCCTCAAATTACTAAGTGTAGGGTTAATTTACCCAATTTCTGACAGCAAATGGGTTAGTCCGGTACAAGTGGTGCCTAATAAATTGGGTGTCACTGTTGTTAGAAATCAAGATGATGAACTTGTTCCTACAATAGTTCAAACAATATGGAGAGTATGCATAGACTACAGAAAGCTTAATGCCGCAACTAGAAAGGATCACTTTCCTTTTCCTTTCATTGATCAAATGCTAGAGAGGTTAGCGGGACACTTATATTATTGCTTTTTGGACGGTTATTCGGGGTATAATCAAATTTTTATTGTACCGGAGGATCAAGAGAAGACTACTTTTACTTGTCCTTTTGGTACGCTTGCCTATAGACGGATGTCGTTTGGTCTTTGCAATGTGCCTGCCACTTTTCAGAGATGTATGGTTAGTATATTTTCTGATTACGTGGAAAACATCATTGAGGTATTTATGGACAACTTTAGTGTTTATGGTGATTCATTTGATATTTTTTTAAATAATCTTGAACTCGTGATAAAAAGATGCATAGACACTAATCTTGTTTTAAATTGGGAGAAATGCCACTTTATGGTAAACCATGGTATAGTGCTAGGTCACACCGTGTCCTCTCGAGGGCTCGAAGTCAACAAAGAAAATATAGACTTAATAAGGAACTTACAATACCCCACTTCGGTGAGGGAGATTCGCTCGTTTCTTAGTCATGCAGGTTTTTACAGGCGGTTTATCAAAGATTTCTCCAAAATCTCAATGCCGATATGCAAATTATTGCAAAAAGAGGTTTCTTTTTAGAAAACCTAGCCGACTCTCCATCTCCAAAATCCCATATTCCAAGGTGATGGTATATTTTCCATCAAAATGATCTCGACTTCCCATGGCTACCAACTTCTGTTGACTATCAATCACCATTTTTTCTTGTTGTGGCTGCAAGGTGCTCGCCACAATATTGATTATCTTAGGAAGTAAACTTCCATTTGATGCAATTGAACTAGTGTTCACGATGGCATAAGATTCCATCTCATTCTGTTTCTCCTCCAAAGCAATGTATTCTTCCTGCAATTCTCGCAGCTCAGTCATTGTGATTATATTTTTGACTCTAAAAACTTGAATATACAGCATATTAGTTGCAAACATAACGTTAATGAAAGACAAAATGAGGTATCTTTCATCCACTCTTCCTTCCATTTCACTGCACATTGTCTTCCATCTTATGGTTAGATGTTTCAAACCCTCGCCAATGATCTGCTTTAGCCCAAATACATCTTCAATACCGGGTCGTGAAAAATTGTTGCTTATATACGCCCCTAAGAACGTGGTTTGTAGATGATTGAAACAAGTTATAATATTCTTGGGTAACCCTTCAAACCATTTCAATGCTTCACCAGTTAGGCTGGATGCAAAATATTTGCACAATATAACATCATGGTTTTCCCACTGTAGCATACACCTAACATAAGCCTTGATATGTTGAATAATACAAGTTGTACCATCAAAAATACTGGTTAATGCTGGTAAGTTGCACTTTGGGGGTATTCCTCCTAACTGTACTTCTTGAGTAAATGGATTTTTCGCAGCTTCTTCAATGGCTTCATCAAGTTATCTTATGCCTCCCTCTCTTCTGTTACTTAACATTCCCCTCATTTCTGCTAAATCTCTTAAGATCTATTCATTCCTAGTCGAAATTTGCTCCATTGGCCTTTTTAGTGCAGCTTCGCTTCTTCCGCGTTCATGTCTTTCTTGCCTTGCGAGAGTTTGTGCTTCTTCTTTTTCAGTATTTTCATTCTGCCTTCTCCCACGATTTTCTTCTTCACCTCCTTCTTAAATTCGCAACTTCTGATGTCTTCTATTATATCCTTTGTGACCTTCTTCATCTCTCATCGTTTCTCTCCGCTGTCTTTCTATTCTCCTTTGTATTCTATCATATTCCTCATTGATATTATCAAGCTTTCTCTCTCGCAAGCTAGACGTGCTTTTTCAGCATAATGTCTCTCAATTTCATCCTCTATTATTCTTCGGTTTCTTTGGATTTCTCACTCATTTAGTATTCTCCTTCCTTCTTCTAGATTTTCTCCACCATTTTGGTTATTTTCACCCTCTTGATTTCTATTATCACGTTTACCATCCAAAGTTTCAATGCGTGGAACGTAGCGATCATTAATCATTTCTTCTCCTCCATAATATTGTTCTCCATTTGGATTCTGCATTCCCTCTTGAATATTTTTGCCAACATTTCTCATAGGGTAATTTCGTCTTACTTCTTCTCTAAATGACCGTGAACTTGATCTTGCAGTACTTCTTGATCTCCTACTTTGCAACCTCAAATTCTACATTCTTAACTTGTGATTTTGTCTTGTTAGATTCGCTCGTTCTTCCGCCTCCATCCTTCTTTCCTCCTGTTCTCTTTGTCTTAATGCATCTAATGTTTTATTTGCGCTATCTCCATGTATTAATCTTCCGTTTACTTCTTGATTTCTTCCCTCTCGTCTTTCATCTCTTAATTTTCGATTTTCTAGTTCTTCCATTGAATCTAATCACCAAGTATGCACGCTTACTCTATCATAATCCACAGCTCTATCTTGCATTGGCGTTTGCTGATTTGGCTGTCGAACCTGATTTTCTCCATCATTCCTTGTTCTATTTCTTCTTGTTCTTATCCTTGAAGATTCTCCCATTTCATTTGTTTCTCCACCTGCAAGTCTTTTACTCCTCCTTACGGTTGTTGGTGGTTCTGATGTATTTCTTCTTCTTCTAGCCATTAATCTTAGTAAATTGTTGAAAATTGCGTAAAATCCTTCACTAATTATTCCAAATTCCTTCCAATCACAATGTCAATTTTTACCTTTTTCTTCAAATAATCATCAATTCATCCCTGTTTCGGGCGCTAAAATATAGTTGCAGGAAAACCTACACTACACCCTTTACAAGAATTCACAACAATCAACACATATTTGAAGATTAAAAACAACACTTTATTATTTGATTCTCAGAAATGTTTACAAGAAATGGAAGAAATCAAGAATACAACCGCTCTCTTGTATTTTCTCTCTCCTCAAAACTTTCTTAATGCTCAAAAATTCATGTTTCCTTTCGGAATCTACTGGGTCTCTTTATATAGGATAGTTACATAATGGATGACAGCTAAGCTGTCCTTTAATTTTGGATCTGACTCGCGATCTTCTCGCATATGATATAACCATCGCAGAATTGTCATACTCTTCTCATGTTTCAGCTATCGTCATCTGCTACGTCATTATTTGAGTCATTCTGCGACACTCGCAGTATGTTGTTGAAGAATCACGAGTTAAGAATGGAGAACTTGAGATTGCAAAGTAGGAGATCAAGAAGTGCTGCTAGATCAAGTTCAAGATCATTTAGAGAAGAACCAAGGCGAAATTCCCCTGTGAGAAATGCTGGAGCAAATATCCGAGAGGAAATGCAAAATCCAAATGATGAGCAGCATCATAGAGAAGAAGAGATGATTCATGATCGTTACATTCCACGTGGAGAAACTGTGAATGGTAGATGCGATAATAGAAATCAAGAAGGTGGAAATAACCAAGATGGTGAAGAAGAGAAGAAGGTATAAGAATATTACATGGGCGAGAAATCCAAAGAAATCAAAGAATCATTGAGGAGGAAATTGAGAGGCATTATGCTGAACAAGCACGTCTAGCATGCGAGAGAGAAAGATTAAGAGCATAAGTTGAAGAACAAGAGTTTCAAGAAGTAATACGGCAGAATAATCATGACAATCGAGAAAGGAGACGCACACAAAATCGCCAAAGCAATAATATCAAAGAGGAGTATGACAGAATACAAAGGAGAATAGAAAGACAGCGAAGAGAAATGATGAGGAATGAAGAAACTCGAAGAGAAGAAATTGGAAGGCATAATCAGTTGCGAATTCAAGAAGGAGATGAAGAGGAAAATCGCAGGAGAAGGTAGAATGAAGATGCTGAAGAAGAAACACAAAATCTCGCAGGACAAGAAAGACACGAGCGCAGAAGGAGAGAAGCTGCACTGAAAAGTCCAATTGAACAAAACTCAGCTGGGAATGAACAAATTTTAAGAAAGTTAGAAGAAATGAGGGGGATGTTGAATAACAGAAGAGAAGGAGGTAGAAGGCAACTTGATGAATCCATTGAAGAAGCTGTGAGAACTCCATTCGCTCAAGAAATACAATTAGGAGGAATCCCTCCAAAATGCAATTTACCAACATTAACCAGTATCTTCGATGGGACTACCAATGTTGTTCAACATGTTAAGGCTTATGTTAGGTGTATGATACAATGGTAAAACCATGATGCTGTGTTATGCAAATACTTTGCATCTAGTTTAACTGGCGAGGCGTTAAAATGGTTCGAAGGCTTACCTAAAAATACAATAACTTCTTTCGATCATTTGGAAGCTACATTTCTGGGAGCATATATAAGCAACAATTCTTCATGGCCCGGTAAAGATGTGTTTGGGCTAAAACATAGGATTGGCGAGAGTCTAAAACACCTAACCATAAGATGGAAGACAATGTGCAGTGAAATGGCAGGAAGAGTGGATGGGAAATACCTCATTTTATCTTTCATTAATGCAATGTTCGCAGCCAATCTGCTGTACATACAAATTTTCAGAATCAAAAATACCATCACAATGACTGAGCTAAGAGAACTACAAGAAGAATATAATGCTTTGGAGGAGAAGCAAAATGAGATGGAATCTTATCCAGTCGCAAACACCAGCTCAACAACGGAAAACGGGAGTTTACTTCCTAAAATGATTAACAATGTGGCGAGCACCTCACAGCTACAGCAAGAGAAAGTATTTATTGAAAACCAGCAGAAATTAGTAGCCATGGGAAGCCGAGACCAAGAGGAGTATGAAAGAGAAATGAATTATTACAATCGCGGTGGAAATAATAAAATTCAAAGACTTGATCAACCGCAAGAAACTTATGGCGGTCAGAAGCAAAATAATTTTAGAGGACAAGGGAATCAAAGAGTAATATGGGAAGAAATTAATACGCCACCCCTGAATGCTAGCATAGAAAAAATCTGGGAGGCTATTATTCTGATGGAAAATATACCATCCCCCTGGAATATGGGAAAAGAGCCACATCAAAATAATCGAAATCAAGAATTTTGTCCTTATCATCATTTCCATGGACATTCAATAAACGATTATAGGAATGTAAAAAGAATAATTTTGAGGATGATTGATCAGGAAAAGTTAAATCATTTTCTAATAGGACATCCGCAATCTCAGCAGTTGTTACCACTAGTACCAAGTATTTGCAGAGTGAATACTTTAAAAGGAGCAGAAACATTTGTGATAGAGGTTGGAGCCAAGGCGAAGAATTTGTTCTGTAATTCCATCGTACATTCATACAAAACCATTGAGGATTTCCACGAAAATGTTCTAAGCAGAGTCTTCGCGAGAGACGCAGATGGAAGAGAGATGATGAATATTATGAGAGTCTCGCCATTAGAGGAGTGGCAAAAGCAAACTATTTTCTTCACTGCACAAGAAGTACCGGAGCCTAGCGAGATGCATGACAACCCACTGGTGGTAAGGTTAGAAATAAATCCAAAACAAATAGAAGAAGAAGATGAAGAAAAAAATGATGATGAAACTGAGGACTCCTGGGAAATTAATAGAGTTCTAATAGATACTGGAAGTTCAGTTGATATTTTATTTTATCATACTTACATAATCATGGGTGGAAAATACGAGGATCTGATACCATCAACCTATAAGATCTACGGTTTCAACGGCACTGCCAACAAGCCCAAAGGGGAAATTACAATGCAAATTCCATTAAAGGGGTTATCTTCTAAGATTCTATTCTGCGTTATGGATATTGAGTCACCTTATAATGCCCTGATTAGACGACCTTGGTTACATGGGATATTAGGTGTGGCGTCAACCTTTCACCAATGTATTAAATTTCCTCATCCTAATGGTGTTGGAATAATAAAGGGAGACTGGGTTGATAGGAAGAAATGCTATGAAATTGATATGGAATCTTGCGAGGAGAGGGCAGCAAAGATCTGAAATTGGAAACGAAACATCAAGCAAAAACAAAGAGGTGATAAGCTGAAGGTTGATACAATAGAGCGGCGAGAGGAGGGAATACTGCGAAATCAACATGTGTTGGAAACTGTATGCGGTGAGCATCTCGCAGATGGAGAGAAAACAACAAAACACAACAAAAATGGAGAAGGTAAGTAGAATGGTAAAATGAAGAAATTTGAGAAGTTTATGAATAATTTGTTGAAGAAAATGTTTCAAAAGAATATTTCATTTCAATAAAAAAAATGGAATTGAAAAGTTGAAATGCAAATGAAAAGAAGATCAAAGAAAATAAATTTCATCAGAATTGCATTACTCGCAAGAAACGCGAATAAAATTTCGCAGAGACATAAGAATGGGACGAACCTATATGGCATACATCCTAGTTCGCAGATACAATTTCGCAGGAGGAAAATGTAAGACCTAAAGTGCGTCATATAAGGGGGTATCTCTTTGCATGACTCAGGGATAAGGTTATACCGCTGCTGGAACCTGAGTCATGGAGATGTTGGGGTTAAAGAAAACCTATCCGGGGGAGGTACCTTGGATTTCCAACTATATAAGGTTATACCCTAGTTGGATGACCGAGGATCTCTTCTAAGGAGTGCAAAGTATGACCAAGTCGCCGAGGTATACAGTTGAACCAAGGGTGCCCGGGGCGTATGAAACTACCCTGTCCATTCTTGGAAAGTCTTGGCTATGATGCACTCGGCCCGAAGAAAACCCCACTTAGGGTGCAATATTGTAACTATAAGCCATATAAGCATAAAGGACAAGAGGATGCGAAAACAACTGGTTGTTGGTAAATCCGGATGGGAGGATCTAGTCTTGTATGGCCGATGTGCCCTCCTTGAAGGGGCAACCAGGGGAAAGATAAGGGCGGCACCCTCCATTAGGGAGCTGATAAGTGTCTAAGGACGGCAATGTCACGGGGCTTTAAGATCACAAGAACATTTAGGCCTGTCATATTTTCGCATGATGAATATTATACAGAGGCAACAATCCATAAGAAAAAGTTAAGATGAGATCAATGGGTATTTATATGAAAGTATAAAGACGTCCTGCGATTTCATCGCAAGACGGCAATGTCATAAGGCTTTGTTCTCGTAAGGGAACTTAGACTTGTCATACTGTCGCAGAGAAATTGAAAAAATACAGATAAGGCAAGATCAATGGGTTTTTACATACAAGTATAAGGACGTCCTGCGATTTTGTCGCAAATATAAAAGGTGGCAAAGTAAGACCTTTAACTAGGAAGGCATAATATGACCACAAGAAATTAAAAGTGAATGACTGAGATATTTACGCAGAGATTATGAAATTTGCGATATTTGCGAATAGATCATAAAAGTATGCAACTGTTACTCGCGATGTTATCGCAACTCAATTTTATTTACAACTGATATCTAAACTCTACTCATTTTTTTTCATATTGCAGATGAATAACAGAGGCAAGTATGGGAATGCATAGAATGATAAAATTGTTATTCATCATCATATGATAAATTTACGTAGAATTATTATATGACACATTTACACAGATATTTAAAGATTAATAATTATGTTGATTAACTATATTGCAGAAAGGAATTGTTTTCTAATTCATACAGATAGAAGCAAAAGAAATTTATACATCAAGGAATCTTGCAGTAATGAATGTAAAAATATTACAAGGATACTAAAAAGAGGAAGAAAAACTAGGTGGATCCATCATTATCCTCGCCAGATTTTTCTTCTTTGTCTTCACCATCATCTCCGCCATATTCTTCATCTTCCCCAGATTCTTCGATCAGGAATAGTAGATAAGATGAACCCTTTATCTTTAAGTTTCTTTTGCATCTTATCAAAGGTAAGAACATTTTTATGACCAGCTGCAACCATTTTTAGTATGGGAATGAAGATTGAAAGAGTAAAAGATCGAAAGAATAATTGTAACAGTAGAAGATCCGGAATTTACGGAAGAACAGTAAAATTGCAGAGAAATTGCAGAGAAAGAAGAAAGTAAAAAGAGAGAAAGAAGTATTTATAGAAGAAGAAAATTCTCGAGAAGATGAATGCAGTTAATGCAAAGAAAGGACGTGAACGGTCAGATCGCAGCAGTTGAAAAAGACGTGTCAAAAATTAAATGGAACAAAAAGTACGTGAAAACAGCTGGCGAAGAATACAGAAACGTGTCAAATCAGAAGAGTGCAAAAAGATAAACAACTGCGGCATTTCAAAAGATTCAATTCTCATGATCTTTCCTCCTTCGCATAAAAGACATGAGAAGAGGCAAGATGTAGGACCAAAATATCGCCATGATATTACTCTTGCGAGATTAACAACACTTCTGCGAACATCACCGCGAGTTCTTCAACAACATTTCGCAAGTGTCACAGAATAATTAAAAGAATGACGTAATAGCTGACGAATGAAGAAACACGGGAAGAGCGTGATTGTCCTGCGATGGTTATAACTCCTGCGAGAGTTAGCATTACAACTACCGCGAGAACATCGCGAGTCAGATCCGAAATTAAAGGACAACTTAGCTGTCATCCACTATGTAATGACCCTATATAAAGAGACCCAGTAGATTCGGAAAAGGATGATATATTTTTGAGTGTTGATAAAGTCTTGAGGAGAAAGAAAATACAAGAGAGCGGTTGTATTCTTGATCTTCTTCCATTACTTGTAAACATTTCTGAGAATCAAATAATAAAGTGTTGTATTAATCATCAAATATGTGTTAATCACTGTAAGATCTTAACAAGGGTGTAGTGTAGGATTTCCTGCAACTACAGCATGGACGTGAAACCCTAAACTAGAGTTACGACACATTACATGTGTCGCAAATCGATCGCAAACGTCCATCTTCGCAGGCATAGATGGAGGGTGTAGATGTAGATTCAAAGGGCCCAGAGCATGTCAACACAAACACCGCGTGTCCGCCTACATACATGTCCGATCGGTCAAGACCAACTATGTTTGGTCTTCACAATTCGTGCGCCCAAACAAGGTGTGACACACGGTCGACAAAACCCTAATTGGGATTTACGGCATCATCCATGTGTTTCAAAATCATCTCAAGCGTCCATCTTTGCAGGCTTGAATGGAAGGCAAAGATGAAACTTCAGGGGAGGCCGAACATCCTTGCATGACCACAGTGGGCCCGGCTTCACGTTTGACCGATCGTCCAAAGCCGGCCTTGGTCAGGCGCCTCGGTTCACGCGCCCAAAAGTGGTGTGTCACGCTTCCTTAACAAATCCTTTGCGACATAAGATTTTTGTTGAAATCTAATCTCTACCACTCGTCTTTGCCGGCCAAATTGAGTGGTCTAGATTAGACCTTTGTGAGTCAAGCAAGCATGGGCGTAAACACCTCATTGCAAGACCAATCGGTCCCTTCAGAAACGCTCCCGAAGCTTAAATTTGTTCGAGCTGAAAGTGGCATCTTGCGTACCTCCCAAACCCTTATCCAATGGTCGCAGATTAGGGTCGCAAGCCATCTCATCCGTCCAACTTCGCTAGCTTGGACGGATAGCCTATAATGAGAGTTAGGCGACAAGTGAGATATCACCGTGATCACCGTCCGCCACTCTTCCACATAATGTGATCGGCTAAGGCATGGCTAGCCAATGCAGCCTCCAAACGGTCACTCGAAGTAGGCAGGGCATGATGCTCAACAGAGATGCTTAATACATGCTGAATACATTCGATGCATAAGTTGCATAGATTACACTCGATACTTCATAAGTATCGACTTTCTAAATAACTTAGTTATTTAACCTAGCATCACATGCTACCTTTAGTGGGTCCCACGATCCATACTCGAGACATCAATCATGTCACAAACTGGGGGATACATACTGTGGTATTGGTCTGGCGGTTTACGGCGTGTAGCGTGCAACGCGCCATCATAAGAAAGTGTCAGGAAAACATGGACGGTTAGTGATGATGGGATAAGTGGGAAAGACTAATCGTGTGACACTAACATATAACTCCACTACTCCATCACTCCACTTCCTACGAGAGAGACGTGAATGAGGCTAAAATGACTTGTATAAATAGGTTCTCCTCCCTATTTCCAATACATAACACAACACAGAAAACAAGTGTTAATACGAAACGTATTCAAACACCCAGATCCTGCTTTCATTATTCGTAAGCATGCTCACCTTTCTGTTACAAGTCATAGAACAACTTACACCTTCACAATCTCAACACCTTCTTCGCTTCCCTCCATAATATCAACCCCATCTCCTTCACTTTGTGACCGAAACAAGTCTGGAACGACCATTTCTTGGTTTAGGCCAGAATTGTATAGATTGATCTCTCGAATCAAAAGCACTCCCGTGCAGTGCATTTGTTTAAAGTTTAAACTCATTTCTCATCCATACACCCCAAAATTACCAAAACCGGCAGAGATAGTTTTCACCCATAAATAATTGGTGACCACAGTGGAAGGTTAATCTCTCGGTTGTGAAGTCATTTCATCAATACCCAATCTCATTGGTTTATCTCAATATGGTTGGTCTTAGGACTCACCAAACAATTTCAAATTCCGATCGAAGTTCCTCCAACGAAGATGCTCCTCCTCCCAATGGCGTGTCTGATGGTGTAACCGTAAGAATCCCAACATTGATTGAGTTAGCAAGGGTGCAGGAGATTCACACGAAGAACATGGACCTGATCAAAGAAACGATATATGGCATACTCGATCTCCTCATCAAGATTACATTAGAAATGAGCGGCTCCCAAGTCACGGAGATTTCTACACTGGGGACTGATCCTTACAACGATCCTCCTAAAGTCAACAATTTCACGATAAACTAAAGGCCGGTGGACCAAGAAGTGGCTTCTATAGTGGAAATATTGTGCGAACTTTTACACCTCTCGAAGAGCCAGCGGTTGGAGATGTTTGCTGCCATCAACCAGATAGTATTGGATATGTGTTTAGCTCCTTTACGTCTAGAAGCCTCAAGAACATCAGAGATGTCTGTGAAAAACGTCATGTTTACAGAAGAAGACATGGTAGCGGAAGAAGGCCATAACCGGGCCCTGCATGTTACTGCACGCATCAAGAATTCAGAGTTCAAGAGGGCGCTTATCGACACAGGAGAATCTGCGAATGTGATTACTCTCAAGTCACTCAGGACGGCCAAGGTTCTCCCAAGAAAGGTCATGCGACAATCTACCACTATGACGGACTTCGAAGGAAACCAAACCAACACGTATGGGTATGTCAATCTGAATTTATCTGTAGGTCCTGTCCAGTCAAAGGAGAAATTCGAAGTCATAGAAAATTAGCCGGACTACCACGTGATACTTGGGAGACCGTGGATTCATAATAATAAGATTGTCCCTTCAACGTATCACCAGTGTCTGAATACTATACTGAATAGGGAAGTCATTTGTATCTGCATCGTTGTTTCATTATACACCAATATGTGGAGTGAAATTGTTTGAACCAAGAGAAGCTCCGGGGGAAGAATCATACAGAGTTTATTGCATCCCACTCCCCACGTGGGCATCAATTCAGGAGGAAATCCAAATTCGCATTATTTAGGTCTAAGACTTACGATGCATCTTGGAAGACAAGACGTTCTTCTTCATCCAGTAAAGTCGTAACCCACGTTCACACTAAGAGGCAGCGAGCCTTTGTGGCAAGTCGTGATCAGAAAGGGAAAACCATCTACCAACGCCGTTGTTATCAATTATCAGGGGAGACTGTTACCCAGTCTTTCCGCCCAATGGAATGCTACAACAGCGACGAGCCACAGGAATAAGTGCTAGATGCTCCACGACAGCCGCAGGATGTCACCAGCTCCACGACCGATAAATTCGAAATCGTTAATATCAGAAATAAATAATTTCCCAAGCCTATCTCCATCAGCTCAACCTTGTACACGGATGAACGCATGGAGCTAGAGCAACTTCTCAAAGAATAACAGGACATATTCGCTTGGACGTATGAAGAAATTTCTGGCCTAGACGAAGAATTGGTCACCCATCATCTACATGTCATACCTGGATCCAAGAAGATCAAGCAATCTCCGAGGAAATCAGGCACGAGATAGAAGAGAAAACCAGGACTAAGATTCAGAATCTGCTAGTTGTTGGCTTCGTTAAACTCGTCTATCATCCGACCTGGTTGGATAATGTAGTTCCGGTGAAAAAGAAAAACAGACAGATCAGGTGTTGTGTAGATTTCAGAGCCTTGAACAGATGCTGCCCAAAAGACGATTTTCCTCTACCTAAAATCAACATGTTAGTAGATGCCACTAGCGGACGCGACACGTTCTCCTTCATGGATGGATATTGCGGCTACAATCAGATAAGGATATATGAGCATGACGCGAGCAAGATAACTTTTCGAACTCCTCTCGGAAATTTTATTATACTGTAATGCCATTTGTCCGGACGAAGAGCGAGCCCGGGACATCTTCAGATCTACTGGAGCCAACACCTCAAGGGAGCAGCCTCAAGAATATAGCGATATCCGTATCATCATGTCGAAGAAGAATCCACAGCTTGGGTGAATCAATCTGATAGACATAAGAGGAATACTTCAGTGAAACAACGAACATCCAAATGATTATGTCAAGAGGTCCCGAATTCAGGGACTGAAGGGTCACAATCCAAATTTGACTGAACAATAAGTGGTGTAATTGTGCATCAATAGGATGGTACCAGTTAATCATGCTTTGTCGAAGAGCCTGTGCTTTCATACACCCTATGGACTCCATAAAGCTGATAGATGATCGGCCTTTTATAAGCAGTTTTGATGAAGCATCAAGAGGAAAACCACCGAGATACAACATACTGAACGTCCAAGATCACCAACTCCAAACTCCAGTGCCATATGCATGACTGCCACAATGGTGAAACAACGTCTAAGATATTTCATATCTAGATCGAAGGTAACTACGTCAATCGGAGACACTTTCATAATTTGTCTCCCATAGAAGAAGTAGTTGTGTTACCAAAGGAGTATGACCGAGGACTGCTTAACACTGCCTATTCTGAAAGATGGTGAATTTAGATAGACACAATCACGCTATCATTATGATTCCAAGATGTCCAAAGACGAGGATATACTCAAGAGAGCAGGCATAAAGACGGCCTCATGAATCTAGCGTGACAACATCTATCAAGTCGAAAGCTATGGATATTCGTGGACAGGGGACTATTTCCCTCTTCTCTATTCCATGAAGAAACATCAAAAAATCCATCGATTCCGGTTTATCCCTCTAACAATGAGACGATCTCTACCACTACATGAAGACTGCCAAGTTCGTGCCCACAGCTATCACGCCTCTCCCTGCCAGTCTCTTCTGATCACAGCTGCTCCCAGGAAATATTGTTGCTCGTCGATTAATTCCATCCAGAGCTTCACCATATCAACGACAATTACGTACAAAATACCCGCCGGGCATAAAAGATAGAGCCACGTAGACCACGCTTGGGGACTGAGGCATAGCATGAAGTTCCTTCACCGTCAGCCAAGGACTTCTTCAACACGAGAGAGATGGTCAGTCAAGAAGCGTGGAATTCGCAAGGGTAAATCGAACTGAAGAGGAAGCCACTTCAACGCTCCCCCTAGCAGAAGTTTCTTCGATGGTCTATTCAAGAACCGCCTCAACACTCTTTCCGGACCCACGTTCGCTTCAGAATCATGCTTCAACACTCTCCCCAGGATCCACCTCAACGTTCGCATCAGAAGCCACTTTAACATCCTCTCGATCCGTTTCAACACACAAGCTATATCAATAATCTACGCTTTGGTCAAGTTATCTTTGATGTACTCATTGCTCAACATACGTCTTATCCATCCTTCATAAGGGCCCAGCGGAGCATGACAAACCTTGAAGTCTATAGGAGAAGTGAAGCATGCTCCTAGGAGGACATGAAAACAACTGGATCCATACCACGTTCGAACATACAAGGTTCACGTTTGGGCAAAGCAAGCACGCCTGGGTCCCACGTTCGAGCAAGACCCATGTTGGTTAGCAAGGCCGGTGTTAGTCAGAAACACCGGTGTTGGTGGAAGTAACAAAGATGGTGTACGAGACAAGGCCGGTGTTCGAACGAAACAAGATAGCAAGGCGTCGAGACAGCGATGTCCGTCAGCAAGGTCGGGGTTCGTCAAATCAGCAATGCCAGTGTTGGTCAAGGAAAAAGTCTGGTGTTGGGTGAGGCAACAGGTTTTAGTATCTGGTCGAAGCAGACACAGCCGGTCCAAAACAAAGCAGGCACGCGGTGGGTCCCACTTGATCAGGCACAACCAACCCCATATTGGTCGAAGCAGGCATAGCCCTAAAGCAAAGCAGGCACGCGGTGGGTCCCACTTGATCAGGCACAACCAGGCCCATATTGGTCGAAGCAGGCACAACCGGCCCCAAGCAAAGAAGACACGTGGCTGGTACCACTTTATCAGGCAAAACCAGCCCCATATTGGTCGAAGCAAGCACAACCGGCCCCAATCAAAGCAGGCACGTGGCACGCAGTGGACCCACGTTTAGCCGAAGTAGGCGTATGATGAGACCCACGTTCAACCAAAGTAGGCACACAGTGGACCCATGTTTAACCAAAGAAGGCACAACAAGCCCACGTTTGATCAAGCAGGCGCAATAACCCCACGAACGAAGCAGGCACAATAGTCCATTGATTAGGCAAGACCGACATCATGCTATGGGAACGCTCGCCTGGACGTATTTTGAACGTGACATGCTCGAAGGATAGGACAACCTATCTCTCCTGGTAACATCTAAATTTGTCTCATAAGTTTTATCTTTAACTGTCACCATCATATGCCTACCCCATAATAGTGTAACCATTATGTGCTAGGTAGGGGACTTAATGTTGATGGTGGATTTTTCATTTAAGGCTAAAATTATAAAACCAAAATTTTGTACAACCGTCCTGCAAAGGATAAGGCCATTTGATAAATGATGAATACTTCTTCACTTTATTAATTCACCTAGAATGGAGCATGTAGCAAGAATCCCCAAGTATTCTGTGAATTTTGGCATTATAATTTAATGCATGAAACGCCTTGTATTTCCTGTGATGTTCTCAGCAGAACTCTCATTGTTGGTGCGACATGATGACTGATTGTTACTCTCAACATAGTAGCATGAATATCCAAGTACCAACAGTGAGGCATGCACGAAGTACCCGTACAGGCTACACCATTCTCTAACAAAGAGAATCATCTCTCGGAGTGTTATACTAGGACGATTGAGCATATTTGAATATGGACTGACCATATCAGTCTCAGAAACAATCACTACCATCCAACTTCACTAGCATGATTGGATGGCCCAGATCGAACCTATAACCCTCAAGAAGGTATTGGAGTATTCACCACCGACCCAATGTGGGCCCCGCATGGTCGGCTTCCCCAAGAGGGAAGCATAGCTTACCAATCCGTCTAGACATAGCAGCATGGATATGAATCCCTAAACTAGGGTTACGACACATTACATGTGTCGCAAATCGATCGAAAACATCCATCTTCGCAGGCATAGATGGAGGGTGTAGATGTAGATTTAAAGGGCCCAGAGCATATCAACACAAACACCGCAGGCCTGAATACATACCTGACCGATCGGTCAAGACCAACTATGTTTGATCTTCACAATTCGTGCGCCCAAACAAGGCGTGACACATGGCCGACAAAACCCTAATTGGGGTTTGCGGAATCATCCATGTTTTGCAAAATCACCTCAAGCGTCCATCTTCGCAGGCTTGAATGGAAGGAAAAGATGAAACTTCAGGGGAGGCCGAACATGCTAGCATGACCACCGTGGGATTGGCTTTATGTACGACCGATCGGCCTAAGCCGACCTTGGTCAGGCGCCTCGGTTCGCGCGCCAGAAAGTGGTGTGTCACGCTGCCTTAACAAATCCTTTGCGACATAAGATTTTTGTTGAAATCTAATCTCGACCACTCGTCTTTGCCGGCCAAATTGAGTAGTCTAGATTGGACATTTGTGAGTCAAGCAAGCATGGGCGTAAACACCAGCGTGCCACCTCCTTGCAAGACCAATTAGTCCCTCCAGAAATGATCCCTAAGATTGAATTCGTTTGAGCTGAAAGTGGCGGCTTGCGTACCTCCCAAACCCTGATCCAACGGTCGCAGATTAGGGTCTCAAGCCATCTCATCCGTCCAACTTCGATAGCTTGGACGGATAGCCTAGAATGGGAGTTAGGAGACAAGTGAGATATCACCGTGATCACCGGATGCCACTCTTCCACATAATGTGATCGGATAAGGCATGGCTCTCCCATGCAGCCTCCAAATGGTCACTCGAAGTAGGAAGGGCATAATACTCAACAACGATGCTTCATACATGCTGAATACATTCGATGCATATACACTCGATACTTCACAAGTATCGACTTTCTAAATAACTTAGTTATTTAACCTAGCATCACATGCTACCTTCTGTGGGTCCCACGATCCATACTCGAGACATAAATCATGTCACAAACTGGGGGATACATACTGGGGTATTGGTCTGACGGTTTACACATGCAGTGTGCAACGCGCCATCATAAGAACGTGTCAGGAAGACATGGACGGTTAGTGATGATGGGAGAAGTGGGCAAGACTAATCGTGTGACACTAGCACACAAATCCACTACTCCATCACTCCACTTCCCCCACTTCCTACGAGAGAGACGTGAATGAGTCTCAAATGAAATAGGTTCTCCTCCCTATTTCCAATACAGAACACAACACATAAACTAAGTGTTAATACGAAATGTATTCAAACACCCAGAGCCTGCTTGCATCATTCGTAATCCTGCTCACCTTTCTGTTATAAGTCATAAAACAGCCTATATCTTCACAATCGCAACACCTTCTTCGCTTCCCTCCCTAAGATCAACTCCATCTCCTTAACTATGTGACCTAAACAAGTCTGGAACAGCCATTTCTTGGTTTAAGCCAGAATTGTATAGATTGATCTCTCGAATCAAAAGCACTCCCGTGCAGTGAATTTGTTACGGTTTAAACTCATTTCTCATTTATACACCCAAAAATTACCAAAACCGACAGATATAGTTTTCACCCATAAACAACTTTTTACGATGAAAGTTCACACCATTGATCTGGTTATGATTACGAACTCTTTTGAGTAGTTCACATCACCTGAGAAAGAAAGATGGTTCGTTGAGCTTGAAAAAATATAGTGAGATTGTCAGGCCTAAGTGGCACCCCACCACCTCGGTGGATACCCGGAATACCATTTGCATCGGCCGATGGTGGATGGTATCCTACTACCCTGACATTGGCACTGGCCAATCCTCACCCATCTGATACGGTGTGTGTTTTCAGGCCTATGTGGAACCCCACCACCTCGGTGGCTACCCGAAAGGCAGTTTCTGTAAAAGTGGCTGGTATCCAGAACTACCATGACAATTCTGACATTTACAAGACCTTTAAACGAGGTTTTTGTTCAGTAAAATCTCAGTCTCTAAACCTTGGTATTCTTATGGAGATGATTGTCACTTGCACAAGGTGATTCTTATCATTTGGTTAGTTAGCAATGATGTCTGAAATTGTATAGTAGTTTCAAGGATTTGATGACCCTTGGAATGAAAACAGAGTTTCCTGCTCATAAAGCAGTTTGTCATAAATCGATGAACATTTTTTTGGTAAAATCGAATTGGTCCGAAAAATTTAAAAGTCTGGTTTCACGAGCGACATATCAGAGAATCGGAGCTTACCAAGTGGGTCGTAACCCAACCCGTTGGAAGCAAAAAAATTATGGTCAGTCACATTAATCCTCCATTTGGACAAGACAAACACTAGGTTAGTTAACTAGTTTTTCTTGTTGGATTTTGATTAGACTAGAATAACTGAATCCTACATTTGTTAAGTCGAACTAAGATCATAATTAATGTAGTTTCTCTTATCCGGAATCAATTGGATTAAACAAATGATCCCGTAAATTTTTGTTAAGCAAAAACAATAGAATCAAATCAAATCATTGACTTGTCATAGTTTTTCTCAACCAGAAGCAATTGACACAAGTATAATCCAATGTAAGCACAACAATTGCACCGAATTTCGTTAAGTAAAAACAATTGATACTACAGAATAAAGTAGATACCAAATCATTAAGTCATAGAATTGACATGGTTTTTCTTAACCGAAAACAATTGAATCAGAATAATCAATCCATACAACATAATAAAAAAATATCAATTGTACTGAAACTTATGAAGCAAAAGCAAAATATATGCAATAAAATCAAGCTTTTATTAAACAGGAAAAACGGTTAACTAACAATAAAAATCGCTACCTTGATTTTCGCAGCCATTTCTCCCCTGAAATATATATCATTTAAGCAAAAGTTCAATAAGAACCCTCCCCCTGTTTGTTCTCATCCTCTCGCAAGAACAAAAGAACAACAACAAAAGCAACCTTTACCAGAGAAAGGTTGAATCGGTTTTAACTAATGCGTGCCAATAGCAAAAGTTTAAACCAAAACTCATATGTTATGATAAACACAACTTATGTAAACATAAATTGATATTAACAACATTGCTCCTTTTCACACATGAGTTTTAATCGTATCACCTTATAATCCTTTGATAAAGACTACCTAAAAAGGTTAGAACTTAATCCCGCTAAATCAAAAATCCAAACAAACCATACGGGATATCACAATATGAGATCGAAAATTAGGTTAATAAAAACCGAAACTAACATCTCATAAACCGAAAACAATATCATAAAGTATATCCATTCACACAGGCTATGTAATCAGAACTATCAAATAATGAAACAAAGATTATAAAATAAAATTTATTTATTCATAATAATTGATAGTTTATTCAAATAAACTTTATACAAAATATCTAAATAAATCAGCGATTTTGAGTAGTCTAGTTCTAAATAAGAACTTAATTTTTACTTTTCTTCCATGGGCAACTTAATCCTTCATATCATCACAAGAGGAAGGTGGGTTATTATTTTCAATCTTGAGCTTGTGAATTTCCTCAAGAAGATAACCTTGTTGCTTGACCAGAATTTCTTGCAGTTGACAAGTTTTGGAGAAGGACTCTGCAAGAGCATGTAATTTTGTCTTAGATTGAACATAAAATTGTGTCAATATATCAATACACTAATCTTTCGTCACTATATTTTGTCTTTCCTTCTTGCTAAGCCAATCTCTCTTTTTGATATTTCTCTTCGGTTTCTTAGCACCAAGGAATGGTGTAGGCTTATTCTTAAAGAACTCTTTTAGATCAAGCACCTTTGTAAGAGAAGACATCGGATCCTGACTCATAATTCAGACAAATAATGACTATAGAATGAGGAGAATCCTTTATAAATTCCGAAAGAAATATTTTCAGAATATCATACTGCCGGAAATCTAATATTCTTACAAATAAAAACATTATCAAATATATTTTCAATCATTAGATTTATTCCCATAATCTACACATAAGTGTCATATTATGCTTCCCCACACACAAATGGCACACAAGGTGAGGATGCATTCTAATACCGATCAGGTGGCATCAATATGAGATATTCTCTCATTATGGGATTTAGATTATACAAAATATTCTTAATCTAGTTGTTTGTGGGTGAAAACTGTTTTTACTGTTTTTGGTAAATTTGGATGTGTGGATGAGAAACAAGTCTAGAGCCTAAATAATGCACTGCATGGGAGTACTTTTGATTCAAGAGATCAATCTGTACCATCCTGGCCTAAACCAAGAAATGGCCGTTCCAGGCTTTCTTCGGTCACAAAGTGAAGGAGAAGGGTTGGTCTTAGGGAGGGAAGCGAAGAAAGTGTTGAGACCAGAATGGTTAATTTTGAAGGTGTGGTTGTTTTATGAATTATATCAGAATGTGGAACAGGCTTTCAGAATGAAAAGCTATCAGTTCTTTTGTGATTTCTGGATACTATGTTGTTGCTGACCAAAACTTGTTGTTTGGTAGAAATAAGTGAAACCTATGTATACAAGTCATAATAAAATGTGCCTTGTTCTCGTAGGAAGTAGGAACGATTGAGTGATGGAAGAGTGGAGTAACTTATAACCGTCGAAAACCATGATTCCATGATGAAGGAAGTGGATCCGTTTACACCCGCTACTTCTTGCCACCACTAAATGTTTTGTTTCCTGACACTTTCTTATAACGGGCGTATTGCACGCCGCACACTGTAAACCGCCATACCAACACCCAGATGAATATCCCCCAGTTTTGTGACATGTTTGATGTCTCAAGTGTTTTCATGGAAAACATGTAACAGTTTTCTAAGTGTGGTAAGTCAAGGTACAGAGACTTGCCGCAGGAAAATAGCATGTGGTGCTATTAGGCTTATCTCAGTTGGTCGCCTAAAACTTGCCACAAGCCTGTCATTTCGGTGGCGAACTTGGAAGGATGAGATTGCATCTCATGAGGAAGGGTAGCTATTGATTATGGCCGCATCCTGTTGGCGCCTGATAATGGCACGGTGGCACTTTTAGCGCATGCAAGTGGTACTACGGCATGGCTGACATAGTTGTGCATGCCAGTGGCACGGTGGAATGGCTGCATAGTTCGTGCATGCTAGTGACATGATAGTGCGATTGGTGCCTGGCGTAGCCATGGCCGCTGGAATTTAGCACATTGATGTTAAACTCAAATGTGATGTGGCAACATCAATTCTGGTAGCCATATTGATCCCAATGCTCTGTGGAACATTATTTGGACTGGTAGGTGTAGCAACTTTGCCTAAATTAGGGTTTGGCATGCCGAAACCCTAATTAGCGCATAAGGCATGCTGCATGTGACCGTGGATGGCTAAGATAATTGGCCAAAATTAAATATAAACCAATTAAGTTGGCTATCCAAGTTGTATGGCTGAGATGATTCACATAAATTTGTGTTAGCTCATGAAATTTCGTAATCAGAAAAATTCAGATGTGGGACCCTCACTAAAATCGTTGTAGAATTCTCGTACGAACTCGGATTTTGATGGTACGCCGCTCCATTATGATCAGAAAAGAATTTCCTATCTCCCTGCAAGGGAATATTTAGGTTTTGAGCTCGTTTAGGAGGTGAAAACAGCCGGACTGTAAAACTCAAGAAGAATTCATGAGGGATTCGGTCAGTTTTCAGCCATGACCTAGCTCGCATTTTATTCTGTATGTTTTAGCTCGTTACTCCGATTGATTTTAATTTTTAGTATGTTATGCTAGACATCCATACGAAACTTTTGGCATATATATCATACTAAAATTATTTACCAAACGTTCCAAGTTATTTGTACAATATTTGGGATGACAATTTGGCATGGTGACCACTTGACGCAATTCCACCTCTTTTAATATTGTGGCGGGTTTTGAGTAACCTGATTGGTCAAAAAAGAGGGGTCCAACAAAGAAAGAGTGTGTCCACACTTCTGGTGCACGTGGCAAGTTTAATGCGGCCTAATTGGTCGATGGAGAATATGGCCGGCAAATATGGGCCCAACCACAACTCATTGGGAGTGTGACAGGTTTAAAGTGACCTGATTGGTCGACAAAGGAATAAGGGCTAGTTGGGTAGCATGGGGCATGTCCAAGTGACATCGGATAGCCTATGGCGTGTCCACACTTCCCTCGGTGTTTCTCCTACTCTGCGGCTATGTTTATTCTTTGCTTTCTGACTGAGTATTTTGTGCAAGGGCCTTAACCTTGGTACTTGGAGGTCTGTGCTACTCTGCTGCGAGTGAGCACAAATTCGTCATGCCATACCAATATTAAGGGTTCTGCCTTGGAACATAAGCACAAGAAAAGCACTCAGCAGGCTCCGGCATTTGTGAGTAATGCAGGTAGGAGCTTAGACACTCATTAGGCTCTATACTAGTGGACAATTCATCTAGGAGCTTGAGTTTCAATATAATATGAAGAGATAAATAGGCACTCATCAGATTTGGATATATTTTCCGAATTCCCTGCGGAATCTAGACATATCAATATCTACTACATCTGATGCCGGGTCAAGTAGATAGACTTTTAAAAATTAAGTCCCCTGCTTAGCTCGTAACAGTAGTATTGTTGCGGGGTAAGCATAAGATGGTGACAGACAAGGATAAAATCAAAAGGTCAAGTCATGAAGAGATTGTCAGGAAGAATTTGGCTAACCTTTTGAAGGAGGCATGAGGAATCTGTGATCCTTGCATTGGCGTCTTGGCGTACTTCCGGCTTTTACATAGGGTGATATCGCTGGCGCCGGAGTTCTGGCTACTGATCGACAGAGATGGCGCTGCAACTTGGTCCGTGGATCGGTGGATAGCGCTAGCTAGGTCACGGAACGTATGGAGATGGAACTGACTTAACCATAGAGTGCTGGAGCTGTGGAGAGTTGGCTTGACCACGGAGTGCTTGATCCATGGAGAGTTGGCTTGACCACGGAGTGCTGGAGTCATGGAGAGTTGTCTTGACCACGGAGTGCTGGTGCCATGGAGAGTTGGATTGACCACGATATGCTGGTTCCATGGAGCGTTGTAGGTTGAACGACTGATATTCCTCGTGCTGGCATGCTATTGGTTCAGTCACGGAGCAGAGATATTGGCACACTACTTATTCGTCTACGGAGCATGAGTGTATTTCTCCTAGTCACCTATTACCGTTCATGGAGCAATAAGGAATCCTTATTCTGTTCAAACTTTAGAAATTTTGTTCGTATAAAAAGGGGTATCGACCCTCTTCTGTTTTTGTTATTCGTCCGGCTCCGTGCTTTCATCTGCATCATCTGGATCCTCTTTGTCATTTGTTAGCGGTGGTAGAGCGAGAATTAATGGAAATAAATCAATCTCCAATAATTATAATCAATAACAAGGCAAGCCATGAGAACTCAAGGTAGGTGCTCTTGCATGTATCCACCCAACAGTACCATCGATCTTCTCCAGAATGTGTAATAAGGTTCTGACTCCAGAAGAATGAGTATCTAACCTCTCCAGTGGATTTCAAAATTTACCAAACTCCATTGCGCTCTTGGGATGGATGGATGAAATAATGTCACGGCTAATCTTGGAGATTTTGGTTGCGTTGTTGGTTCATCCTTGACTTTAGGTTATTTGGTACCTAGAATTTCTGATTGCGATGATGATATGTTGTGGATTCTTGTATGGTCGAAATCTTTGTTAAGTGCATGTTTTGCATATATTTAGTGTCGAATCCATGCTAGTATTTGCTATATTTTCTTGTGAATTATTGTATATTATGTTTGTTTTGTTTTATTTATGTTTTGCTAGGTGAATGAATCATCCAAAAAAAGCAAATTGGCACTTAAATGTGCAATAAAAGAAATTATCTACAAGCGGAGAAAGGCCAAAGACCAAGTAGAATGCGATCAAATATACAAGTTCTTGTTCTCAGCTTGAAGAGGACGAAAATACGAAGCAAATGGCGAAAGAATGAGCTCATTCCGACGTCGTATGAAGAAGATATAGGAGAAATAAGAAATTAGGCTTGTCAGTTCCCCAGAACTGACATCTTACAAAGAATGAAGAAGGATTTATAAAGGCACCCTGCAGATTACTCAGGGAACTTTATCTTCATTTTTTTTACACGAAAAATCATTTACATGAATGCCGACAGTTGATAAAAGATGGAGAAATAGAGCTCGAAAAAGTAGAGAAGGTGTTATGGCAAATGGCTCTTACTAGCACAATCAATCAAGAATTGAAATAGAAATGAAATCAAAAGTAAAAGAAGCACACACAACAAAGGATTTATAGTGGTTCGATCAAGATGATCTACATCCACTTTGGAAGACGACGATAATGATTTCACTATGATTCAAACAAGATTACAAGAGTATGATTCAAAACCCCCTCTCAAGATCAGACCTCTACTGCCTCTTACTCTCTCTTAGTTACATTGGTTTCTCTTGTTATAAAAAGGAGAAGAAGTCTCTCTTTTATACACAAAAAACTCACCTACTTAGAAAACCACTTTTGACTACTAGCACACCATTTTGGGCTCACCTACTAGCACACCCTTTTGGACTCACCTACTAGCATACCCTTTTGGACTCACCTACTAGCATTCAAAACACATGCTACAAATCTAGAAGTATTAGATTTTCAAGAAGCCAACCCTCTTTGAATACTAAACCGTATTCAAGGCACATATGCTACAAATCTCCACCTTGACTTGAATACGAATCTCCACCTTGGAGATAATACACACCACCTCACCACCTCCATTCGTATGCTACCAATCGGACAATGATTACTGCCACCAGATGCTCTTGGAACATTACTCATACTTTGATCTTTCCCGGTTCCACCTGCGACCTTCTGACTACTGGCATTATTGCCACTAGATGCTCTTGGAACACTACTCATACTTTGAGCTTTCCCGGTTCCACCTGCGACCTTATGACTACTGGCATTCCATAACCACTCTTCAGCCCGACTCCTAGAAGCTCCACATTGCTCTTGAATACCATAACCACTCATCATCATCGTCTTCGCTCATCCCCTCAAGGGCTATCAACACCTGTTGACACCAACCAAGTCCAAGCAATGCTTGAACTTGAGACTAGGAACCGTCTTTGTCAATATATATCTACCACCACCATGTGAATCAACCCGAGAAGGACCCCAAAGATCAGAATGAATATAATCCAAAATACCCTTGGTGTTATGAATAGATGTACTAAACTTGACTCTACATTGCTTTCCGAAGACACAATGTTCACAGAAATCAAGCTTGCCTGTTTTATGACCACAAAGAAATCCCTGCTTGCTCAAAACAGCCAACCCCCTCTCACTCATATGCCCTATCCGCATATGCCACAACTTGGTAGTATCATCTTCAGAACTTGAAGAACATACAACTGCATTACCCGTCACAGTAGTACCTTGTAGCGTATAAAAACCATTAATTCTCCCTCCCTTCATAATTGTAAGACTTCTTCTTGAGACACGAATAACTCCACCTTCACCTTGATACTTGTAGCCATTTGAATCAAGCGAACCCAAAGAAATCATATTTCTTCTCAAGTCCGGAACATGCCTAACTTTAGTTAAAGTCTTCACCATATCGTAATACATCTTGATTTGAATTGTACCTACACCCACCACTTTACAAGTGACATTGTTTCCCATAAGAACTTTACCACCTTCTCTAGCTTGATAAGTAGTAAACCACTCTCTATGAGGACACATGTGAAAAGTACACCCCCAATCAAGAATCCACCCATTTTACGAGCTTTCGGTATGAACCGTGAGAACCTTTCCATCATCACTTTCTACTTCAACATTAGCTGCGGTGCCTTGGTTAGTATTTTTCTCAACATTCTTCAATTTTGGACAATCCTCATTGAAATGCCCCTTTTCCTTACAATGAAAACAATAGAATTTACCAGATTTTGATTTAGACCTTGACTTTGATCTACTCCTATCAAATCCGCCCCTTTGGTTTCCTCTTCCTCTAACAAACAACCCATCTCCCGAATTATCTTTTCCATCAATACTTGTCTTCTTTAACTCCTTAGAGTTCAAAGCCGCTTTAACGTCTTCCATGGAAATTTTGGTTTTTCCATACATTACGGTATCAACAAAATTATCATAAGATGGTGGTAAGGAACAAAGAAAACCCAAAGCTTGGTCTTCATCTTCAATTTTGACATGTGGTAATTGAACTTTTGTCCTTACTTTTGATGGTCTACACAAATATCCTTATCACATAATAATTTTGTCCCTCTTTATCAATAAGCCCATCAGGGGCCCATCAACAGTTTTTTTGTTTCCACATTTACCCTCCTCACATATTAACCAATATCGTTTTTCTTTGTTTTTATCAAAAAACTCGACACAAATCTCTCCCACCTTCTCCATTGCCACCACCACCACCTCCATCTCCTCCACACGAACCTATCTAAGTCAGCACAACTCGTTTTTCTTTGGTTCAGGTTCGTCACTAGCTTCATCGTCATCATCGACGAATCTTAATTATCGTTTTAATATACCACTTCTGGGTAAGGTTCATCTTCCGGTACTCCAACAGGTGTGCTTCCGATCAACAGTCTGTTTCTCGCTCAATCGAAATCAGAAGTTGAAGAATTATGGTCAGTTGAAGAATTAGTTGAAGCATTTAAGTTAATTGATAAAGATGGTTATGGTAAAATTACCAGATCTGAATTCTTCACCCTCCGGCAGATGTTCAACCATTCACAACAACCAACACAATTACCAGATCTGATCGGTAAGTTCCTGGAATGATGTTCTAGTTTCGTTCAGAAGCTTTATATCATTTTCGATATTATCAAACTCGAGATGCTTCTTTATCAATCTGGTGGTTAATTCTTCTTTATCAATCTGATGGAATATGACAATTTTTTTTGGAACTGCTCGTCGTTGAGAGTTAGTATATCTCTCAAGCTTTCATCGTAATTCAAAATTAGAATTCAGTTTTGAAAACAGTGTATCTTAACTTCAAAACCCATCAAATTAATTTAAATTTGATTCGTTTTTGATTTTATGTAATCCGCACTTATACTTCTATTTGTGATAAATTGCTTCAGCTCTTGTATGTAGTGAAGTAATAAGGCAATCAACTGTTGAATTTCAGTAACTAATTAAAAATTATGGTTCCCTGTTGTCAGAATCATTATAAAAGCCTCTTGAATCGGATTTCGATTGATGAAGAAGTAACTTGTGAGATCAAGGAAGAGCAGTAGCTGGAAATTTATGAATGCGTGATCACTTGAAACTGCAGCTGCTTTGATTTTCCATGTGTGGTTTGGTTGATGTTGTTAGTGCGGTGCTGTTAGAGAAGTGCTGAAGAACGTGATCACTTGAAACTGCAGCTGTTTGGTTCATGGGTAGTATTCCCACGTCTCAACGGATTTTGGCGCTGTAAGTGATGTATTTTCTTTATAAAATGATCTACTGAAGTGGTGGACACTTTTATTATTGTTCTTTTAATTGGTAACATTTCACATTGCTAGTTCCCTGTTCAATAGTAAAGTGATGTATTCAAGTGTAGTTTCTAATCCCATTAGTAGGCAGTGAAGCAGGCAGTGATATTGGATCAACTATGGTTGTTGATCCATATATTTTGGATAAACTATGGTTGTTGATCCAACTGCAATGGATAAACATCCACTGTTGATCCAACTGAAATGTGTAGTTTCTAATCCCATTAGTAGGCAGTGAAGCAGGCAGTGATATTGGATCAACTATGGTTGTTGATCCAACTGCAATGGATAAACATCCACTGTTGATCCAACTGAAATGGATAAACATCCATTGTTGATTCAACTGAGATTGGTTTTGAAGCTGGTCTTGGAGTTGTTGGTGTTTATGAAGCTATAGGTAATGAAATAGGGTGTTTATATGGGTTGAAGCAGGCAGTGATATTGGATCAACTATGGTTGTTGATCCATATATTTTGGATCAACTATGGTTGTTGATCCATCTATATGCGATCAACTATTGTTGTTGATCCTTTGAACTCATGTTTTGTAGTTTAAATCATGTAAATTTGTTCTAATGTTGAACTTGTGGTGCAATGGTAGCATGACTGACTCCATGTCAGATGATGCGTGTTCGACTCACGCCAAGTTCACTCCATTTTACATGGATAAACTATCATTATTGATCAAATTTTACATGGATCAACTTCCATTATTGATCCACTAAAATTGGATCAACTTCTATTGTTGATCCTTTTTTCTTGGATAAACTAGATAAACTTCTGTTGTTGATGGTTTTGTTGGTGAATCTGAAACTGCAGCTGATGAAGTGGTAGCATTTTTCCATCAGCATGGATAAACATCCATTGTTGATCCAACTGCAATGGATAAATTTCTACTGTTGATCCAACTGCAATGGATAAACATCCATTGTTTGATCCAACTGAAATGGATCAACTACTTTCTGTTGATACAAAAAAATTTAAACCAGTGATGGTGGCGGCAGCGGTGGTGTTGGTGGCGGCGGTGACGGTGGTGGTGGCGGCGACGACAAATTTGTGGTGGAGGATGACTAGTGGTGGTGTAATGGTGGCGGTGTAATGGTGGCGGTGAAGGAGTGGTGGTGGAATATTGGTGGTGGTGGCGGTTGGTAGGTGGTGGCTATTGAATGGTGGTGGTGGTGGAATGGTAGTTGAACGTTGGTGGTGGTGGTGCTAGTGGTGGTGGTGGTGGTGAAGTGGTAGAGGAAGAAATTTGTTGTATTTTGAAATAAAGAAAAATATTATATGAGTGAGGGTATTAAGGTAATCTAATATTAAATGGATAAGGTTATAAAAAAGGAGGGACATAATTATTGTTGCATAAGGATATATTTGTAGGGAGTTAAAAGTAGGGACATATAATTAATATACCCTTTTGACATCAATATTTGCCAAATCCAAGAGAATTTTATTATAATCATCAATATGATCTATAATAGACATTCCTTCATGCATTCTAAGAGTATGTAATTTCTTCTTGGGATATAAACGATTAGTTACGGATTTAGTCATATACCTCTTCTCCAACTTGTTCCATAGCCCGTCCGGTGTCGTTTCCGTCGCAACTACTCTCAAGACCTCATTGCTTAAACACAATAAAATTATTCCATGTGCTTTCTCCATGAGTTCTTCCTTTGCTTTATCCGACGATGTTGTTACTAGAGCCGTTTTCCCCTTCAAAGTTTTCACCAAACCTTGTTGCACCAAAACAGCCCTCATCTTTAGCCTCCATAAATTGAAATCATTCCTTCCATCAAATTTCTCAATCTCATACTTTGCCGCCATTGTAGATCGCTTGCACCCGGAGCTCTGATACCAATTGTTATGACAAATGGATCTTCCTAGCACAATCAATCAAGAATTGAAATAGAAATGAAATCAAAAGTAAAAGAAGTATACACAACAAAAGGATTTATAGTGGTTCGATCAAGATGATCTACATCCACTTTGGAAGATGACGATAACGATTTCACTATAATTCAAACAAGATTCAAGAGTATGATTCAAAACCCCCTCTCAAGATCAGGCTTCTACTGCCTCTTACTCTCTCTTAGTTACATTGGTTTCTCTTGTTAGCAAAAGGTGAAGAAGTCTCTCTTTTATACACAAAAAACTCACCTACTTAGCAAACCACTTTAGACTACTAGCACACCATTTTGGGCTCACCTACTAGCACACCCTTTTGGACTCACCTACTAGCACAACTTTTTGGACTCACCTACTAGCATTTAAAACACATGCTACAAATCTAGAAGTATTAGACTTTCTAGAAGCCAACCCTCTTTGAATACTAAATCGTATTCAAGTCACATATGATACATAAGGATAAGTGATTAAGGATACGAGTTTGTGGTGGCTATTGGTCGTGGCACGAAGATGTATCAGCTCAATGATAATATTGTTGCCACAGAGCTTGGCAGAGAAGCTCGTAGATATTGTTGTTATACGATATGGATGAGATTAATGACAGAAATGGGAAGAAAGTGTTGTTTCCGTTATTAGAGATTGGTGCTGGTAATTCTTAGAAATTAATGAAGATGATGGCTGTAACTTGAAAGCTTGACAGTGGCGTTGCCGCCATAATAAAAACCGAGTTTACTGTGATAACAGTTTGTGACGGTGAAGTTGTACTTAACCCTGCCAGCGAGAGAGATGATGGTAGAAGACGTGTATGCTGCCAGCATAAGAAGAGCAACGTGATGACCACAACAATGTAATGGAAGTGGTGATTGACGGAGCAGGATATCATGGCAAGATTAAGTTCAGAGAATAATGATGGACTGTACAGGATAAGTGATGGTATTGAGTGATTCTCGGTGATGCTGTTAAACTCAAAGAAGTGATAGCAAAGCATAAAGAGTTGGAGCTGCGTTTGGTTGCAGAGTTGTTGGATGTCGAGGAGAAGGAGTCTGTTTAGAAGATTTAGCAATTGATCGCTAGTAGCAGTAAGGTAGCTGTGATGTAGAATGCAGAGATCGAGATGATGAATGGATGCTGCTGACATTGATGGAGAGCTTGGGAAAGAATAAAATGGCTTGCTGCAATTGTAATGGGATGATGGGAGTGACTGAATATGAAGGATCGATCGATGATGATGAATGGATGATTCTCATGGTGTAATGATGGAGTTTGGATGCTGACATTGAAGAAATGGAGAGCGTATGATGATGATGAGGAAAGAATAAAATGGCTGCAGGATGCTGCTCATTGTAATGGGATGATGGGCCCAACAAGTTTGGATGCCCCTTAACTAATGAGGGAGAATACGAAGCCCTTGTTATGTTTTTGCTGATTAAGAGTTTCATCGAGTGAGAGAGATTTAAGCATTTTTGGTGAGATTGATCTTGAGGGTTCTTGTTGAAGGATGGAGAATGGTGAAAAACTAGGGTTTGTCAAACCCTAGTAGTGTATCTCAAATCATTCTAATTCTTAAATTGATAGTGAATCTCATATTATATATGAATGAATTGTTGATGGAGTTTGGATGGCTATAGGCACCTTGAGTTATCCCCAAATTTGGGAGAAGTAACCCATTATTATTATAGTGGAAGATTTGCCCGTGTTTTTACCCTTCACCTTGGAGGGGCCACGTAATTCGGTGTTGTGTGAGTTGAAGAAATGGTGAAGAGCCTCCCCAACAAGGGATGTTGCTAAGTCTACTAGTAATAGCGTGAGAACTTTGTCATATGATGATCAGAGATTGGAAGGTTACTAATCGAAAAGCAATTGGTTATATTCGTCAATGGATTGATGATAGCATTTTTCATCATGTGGCTAGTTATCCTTTGTGGACCAAGTTAGAGGAGATATATGATGTCTCCTTGTGAAAAAGCTCTTCTATTCAAAAGCTTGGAAAGCTGTGTTACAAGGAAGGGAGTTTGGCGCAACATTTAAATGAAAAGGGTATCATGAATCAGCCTTACATCTATGGACCTCAAAATTCCTCAAGAGGTTCAAGCTTATTTGTTGCTAAATAACAGTTGGGAGCCATTGAGGAATTGCTAGTTGGAGTAGGTCATTAGCTCTTGTGACAGAAAATCGGGGTAGAAGAAAGAAGAGAAGACAAGTTGGCCGTAGCAAGTCAAACGTCATTATTTGTCAAGCAAGGATGATCATCTGTGACAAATGATGATTCTCAGATTGTAATGATGTTTGTGTTAGCTCAGAATGGATAGTTGATTCAGGTGCATCTTATCATGCTACTCCTCATGAAGATGAGTTGACTTTGGTGAAACAGTGGTGTTTTGAAAATTGTAGGAATGGGTGATGTGAAGGTTGAGACCAGTGTTGGCTGTACGTTGGTTCTCAGAAATGTGCGACATGTACCAGATCTTGTTTGAATCTAATGTCACCAGGAGTGTTAGATGATGAAGGGGTACAACAATCACTTGGGTCAAGGGCTCCATGGTGCACATTGTTTACCCAAGCGCAATTCTGGTATTATTGATACATGCTGTTTATTTTGTTACTTTCATAGATGATGCTTCAAGGAAGGTTTGGTCATATGCAATCAAGACCAAAGATGATGTTGTCCTGTGTTCAAGATGTTTCATAGCATGGTGGAAAGAGAAACAGGTAGAACCTTGAAGTGCCTTCGTTCGACAACGGGAGAGTACATTGGGCCACTTGAAGTGCTAAGCATTTCTGGGGTGAAGCAATGAATATCTGCTGTGTATTTGATCAATCGTATGATCACTTGAAAGTGTTTGGTTGCAGGTCATTTGTTCCATGGCAATGAAGATGAAGGAGTCTTATGAAGAAGCTCTTAGTGTTCTGAAAGTCAGAAGTGGTTGAAATCCATGAAAGAAGAGGTTGGCTCTTTAGATGAATGACACTTTTGATTTGGTTGACAAGCCTGAGAACCAGAAAATTTGAAGAACAATCTTTGACGAGATTTTCTCACCGGTGGTGAGAGCACGTGATAGGAAAGCGAGGAAGCTGTGGTTATCACAAGAAAGCTACATTGAGAAGGTGTTGCAAAGATTCAACATGGACAAGGCTGAGCTGGTAAGTTGTCCACTTGCAAACCATTTTAAGTTAACTCGTGATCAATGTCCTGTGAATGATGTTGAGAAACGGAAGATGGAAAAAATTCTTATGCGTCCATGATTGGTAGTTTGATGTATGCAATGGTGTGTACAAGGCCGGATATAGCTCATGGATTTCTATCAAATCCTGCTATGGAGCATTGGGAAGCAGTGAAATGGATACTACGGTATTTGAGGGTACTTAATATGTGTTTGTGCTATGGAGGTGACAAGCCAGAGTTAGTTGGTTACATGATTCAGATTTGGGGGTGCTCAAGACAGTCTCAAGTCTACATCGGGTTACTTGTTTACCTATGCAGGGGAGCCGTGTCTTGGCAATCCAAGTTACAAAAATGTGTGGCATTGTCTACTACAGAGGCAGAGTACATTGCAGCTACAGAGAGTTGCAAGGAGATGATATGGATGAAGAGGTTTGTTAGAGAACTCGGTGTGAAGCAACAAAGGTTCATCGTTTCTGTGACAGACCAGAGTGCCATCCATCTCTAAGAAGAATTCGAGTTTTCACTCGAGGTCCAAGCACATCAATATTAGGTATCAGTGGATACAAGAAGTTCTCGAGGAGAAGGTCTTGTATATTGAGAAGATCCATACAGATGACAATGGTTCTGATATGATGACAAAGTCGCTACCAAAATACAAGCATGTGTATTTCAAAGAAAAGGTGTTTGGTGGTGACGGGTACCTTGCCATAAGTCGTGAGGGGGAGATTGTTGGGTTATCACGTCTCATGGCCCAACAAGTTTGGATGCCCCTTAACTAATGAGGGGAGTAACATAGCAGTTGCCCTTGTTATGTTATAACAAGGCAAAAGGCATCAGGAGACGATTAAGAGTTTCATTTTCTTCTAAACCCGTAGAGAGAAGAAGAAAGAGAAAGAAAGAGAGGAAGAAGAGAAAGAGAGTGAGAGAGATTTAAGCCACCATTTTTGGTGAGATTAGAGGCATCTTGAAGAGGAGAAGAAAGGGTTCTTGTTGAAGGATCTTTTGGTTGTTTTGGTGGAGAATTGATTGATCAATTTCCACATCTCTTCAAAGGGGGGAAAAATCTAGGGTTTGTCAAACCCTAGTAGTAAGTATCTCAAATCACTTCTAATTCTTAAATTGATAGTGAATCTCATATTATATATGAATGAATTGTTGATCCATCCTTAGGGGTGAGTGTAATTAGGCAAATTGATATAGTGGAAGATTTGCCCGTGGTTTTTTACCCTTCACCTTGGAGGGGTTTTTCCACGTAATTGCCGGTGTTGTGTGATTGCGGAAGATGTTGTTAATGGTGACTGTGGAGAGTTGAGCTCGAGTTTGGGTCTCTAGGGAAGATGGAGTTACGGACTGGTTTTGGTGGTGACATGATGAACTCACAGTCGTGATAATGGATAAAGTCGAACTGGTTGTTACTGCATGAGAAGAACTCAACAGAGAAAGTTGGTTGCTGCTGATGGTAAAAATCCGAGTGAGAGAAGAAAACGAGATTGTCTCGTTTAGAAAGGCTGTCAGGGAGCAAATATGGGAGATGAATTAGTTTGGTTGGAAGAAGTTACAGGAGAAGTTTCGTATGGGAAACCCAACCGTTATGGAAAGAAGAATTTTAAACAAAACATCCAGGAGAGTTAACGGTTGAGTAAACCCATCCGTGGTTGAAAATAAGATTTCGAGCAAAATTCCAAGAGAATATACGTATGGGAAAACCCACCCGTAATAAGAGAAAAAAATAGGCTGCCAGTCTCCTGAAACTGACAAGCTAAATGAAACTGAAAATTCGGATTTGGTCTGGGATTTACTGTTCATTATCGAGCCCATGAAGTTTGTGGACGTGGGCTATGGGAATTTGCACGAATTTGGCATTCTTTTGGCTAGTTTTTGGTAAGTATGGCAACCATTTGACACGGGATTCAGGCACAGGCACAACTACAATTGGGACACCTATAAAAGAGATGTTTCTACAACTTTTAAATTTTATTCTTTAATCAAGTTTTGGAGAGAAGAACACAAGGGAGAAAAGCTAGGGTTTTGGAGCGTTCTTCATTACCGTAAATATTTCTTTTCCATTTTATAATATGTATCTCATGGGTTTCATTAATCCCATGAGTAGCTAAACTTCTTAGTGATTGGGGATGAATTTTAAGTTATAGACATGATTTGAGTTATTATATAAATCTATTATGAAGTTCTTCACATGATTATTGATTGATTATACTAATTAAAATATTTATGATTAATTGAAAGATTGTTTAGGTGGCCAACTGAATTAATTTGTTGATTCGATCAAATGCTAGTATTGAGTTAGGAGATAAGTAATAGTCGAATAATTCATACAAAAGTAGATAACACAAAACCTTGCAGAGGGATTCTGTGTAGCGATTGTGTGTATAAACAACACTAGAAAGTGGACCTTGAGCTAAGAGTCTAACTACTAGGATCAATCTATAATTCACAAAAGGTAAAGCATTCAGAGAAATTACACCTTGAGTGAGCTACTACTAGGTGGTTTAGACTAATAAAATATGGTATTGGAGAGCTTTCGTACTTAGTGATATAAGGAATTTAGGGGATAGCACTGAGCTAGCTGTTATTCCACGGTTGTTAATAATCTGTGATTAATAGTATTAATAGATGAATATAATAACTTGGTGACGGTTTAGTAACGAAGAAGGATTCCCTGATCATATTTCTCTCCATTGTTTGCAACTTAATTATTTTTAATTGCTTTGATTTTATTTTGAATCTAAAACAAAAATTCCCCCCATTGTGACACTTTTGACAACTAAACTCCCTGCTCTTCGTGGGAACGATCCTTACTTCCATTATATTAATTACCAGTTAATTGTGTGGAAATAAGTAATTTAATTTGAGTGCACCTACGACACGCATCAAATTTTGGCACCGCTGCCGGAGAGCAGTCGGTAGCTTTAGTTGTTTCTTTTAGTTTTATTTTGTTTTTAGATTTTCTTTTTAATTTTTAACTTTGTTTTATAGATTTTTTGTTTTAGGTACTTAATCTCTGGCATCGAAGGAATGGAATTACTAGAGGTGCGAAATTCAAACCCGTAAGGGAACAGTACTACAAGCACGTCCAAAGTTACAAGAAGAACCTTCTACATCAATAATGGTAGGCGGTACAAATAATCCACCTCCACCTACGGAGAGGAAGACGTTGAGAGATCTAACATCACCATGTTTAGAATCTCAACCACTGTGTATTACTCTAACTGACACAGTGGAACTTAAGTCAAATATTCTTCATTGGGTTCCAAATTTCAAGGGACTACCGGGTGAAGATCCTAATCGACATCTGCAACAATTTCAGAATACAGTAAAAAGTATGAAAAAGAGCGATGATGATGATGATATAGCTTTTCTACAAGCTTTTCCGTTTTTATTAACGGACGAAGCAGAATCATGGTTATATTATCTCCCTTCCGGAAGTATTACCACATGGACCAGAATGAAAAAGCTATTTCTAGAGAAGTATTTTCCTGCTTCTAAAGCTGCAACTGTTCGTAAGGAAATCAGTGGAATTGTAAAGATTACTGGAGAATCTTTGTACGACTATTGGGAGAGGTACAATAGATTATTGGCGAGTTTCCCACACCATCATATATCACCACAACTAGTCATTACACACTTCTATGAGGGGTTACTACCGCATGAGAGACACTTGATTGATGCGGCTAGCAGTGGTGCACTGGCTAATAAAACTATCGAAGAGGCTACTAGTTTGATTGAAAGCATGGATGCAAATACGCAACGATTTTATACTAGAGATTCATCGGTGGTTAGAAGAGTTAGTGAGATGGGAGATTCTTCACACATAGATCAACGAATGAGTAATGTGGAAAAAATGGTACAACGTATAACATCTGCAGTTGTTCCTTCATATGAAGAGGATGCCGAGGTAAATGCTATATTTCCTAATCCGAGGCCAAGGTATGATCCCTACTATAATACTTATAATCCTGGTTGGAAATATCAACATTCTGGATACTTTACAAACTCAGATGGGGCAAATGGCGACAGAGATGAATCAAATGAAAGCACAAGCTTCGATAAAGTTGCCATCACAACCTTTTGTGAACCCAAGAGAGCACGTCAATGCAGTGACTTTAAGAAGTGGGATACAAACTGAAGAGCCACAACAACAAAAAGAGGTTAGTAACGATATCGAAAAGGAAGTAGAGGAGTAAATCGTCCCAAAGGAAAATCCAACCTCAAACGGCCAACCTAAGGATACAGTTCCCACCTTTACTACACCACCTACTTTCCCTAGTCTTTTTTCCAAATCAAAGAAGCAAGCTCAAGATAAGGAGATCATGGACATTTTCAACAAGATACAAATCAACATCCCATTTATTGAGGCCATCATAACCGTACCCAGGTATGCTAAGGTTTTGAAGGATTTGTGTACAAGGAAGGATAGGTTAATTGCTAATGAAATTACTCAGGTGGGAGAAAGTGCAACAGCTATGCTATTGAAGAAGATGCCTGCAAAGTTCGAAGATCATGGGGGCTTCACCGTTCTAATCACTATTGGTACCAAGAGGTTTGAGCGTGCTTTGCTTGATTTGGGAGCATCCATAAGTGTTATGTCAGCCGATGTTTATGATTCTTTGAATCTTGGCCCTTTGAAAGAGGCAAAGATTACTATTCAATTGGCAAACAAGTACAATATATATCCTAAGGGAGTCATGGAGGATGTGTTAGTTCAAGTGAATTAGTTAATCTTTTCGGTTGATTTTTACATTGTGGATATGCATAATGGAGATAATTGTTCATCTACTTCGTTAATTCTTGGGAGACCGTTTATGAAAACAAAAAAGACGAAGATTGATGTGGACAATGGTACACTCACTATGCAGTTTGATAAGGATATCAGTCGCTTCAACATATTTGAGGCCATGTGTTATCCTAGTGATGTGCACTCCGCTTTCTCTATTGATGTTATTGGTTCGTTGGCACAACAGATGTTTGATTTGAACAAAGAAGATGAACTAGAATCTGTACTACAAAATAACATTGATTTGGACGTCCATGGAATTCCTAACTTGGACATTGATATTCCCAAGGATTTTGTTGAGACATGTGGTGCTTTAACAACATCACAAGAATTTAAAACAGGTAATATTTCATATATCTCTTTACATGTAACTGATGAAGTTCCTTTACCTTATGTTGTGCAGGAACCTAAATTAGAACTGAAACCCCTACCTGATCACTTAAAGTACGCTCACTTGGGTGATGGGGAAGATCTTACATTCATTATTGCAAAGAATCTCACAGCAGTACAAGAAGAACGCCTCCTTAGGGTTCTGAAAGACTATAAAACGGATATTGGTTAGAAAATTGCTGACATCAAAGGAATTAGTACAGCCATGTGCATGCATAGAATCCTTATGGAATATGATGTAAAGCCAGTACATGATGCTCAACGTAGGATTAACCCCCCAATGATGGAGGTCGTAAAGAAAGAGATCCTCAAATTACTAAGTGTGTGGGTAATTTACCCAATTTCTGACAGCAAATGGGTTAGTCCGGTACAAGTGGTGCCTAATAAATTGGGTGTCAATGTTGTTAGAAATCAAGATGATGAACTTGTTCCTACAAGAGTTCAAACAATATGGAGAGTATGCATAGACTACAGAAAGTTTAATGCCGCAACTAGAAAGGATCACTTTCCTTTGCCTTTCATTGATCAAATGCTAGAGAGGTTAGCGGTACACTTATATTATTGCTTTTTGGACGGTTATTCGGGTATAATCAAATTTTTATTATACCAGAGGATCAAGAGAAGACTACTTTTAGTTGTCCTTTTGGTACGTTTGCCTATAGACGGATGTCGTTTGGTCTTTGCAATACGCTTGCCACTTTTCAGAGATGTATGGTTAGTATATTTTCTGATTACATGGAAAACATCATTGAGGTATTTATGGACGACTTTAGTGTTTATGGTGATTCATTTGATATTTGTTTAAACAATCTTGAACTCGTGCTAAAAAGATGCATAGACACTAATCTTGTTCTAAATTGGGAGAAATGCCACTTTATGGTAAACCATGGTATAGTGCTAGGTCACACCGTGTCCTCTCGAGGGCTCGAAGTCGACAAAGAAAAGATATACTTAATAAGGAACTTACAATACCTCACTTCGGTGAGGGAGATTCGCTCGTTTCTTAGTCATGCAGGTTTTTACAGGCGTTTTATCAAAGATTTCTCCAAAATCTCAATGCTGATATGAAAATTATTGCAAAAATAGGTTTCTTTCGACTTCAATAAGGAGTGTAAAGAAGCTTTTAACAATTTGAAAGAATTGTTAACAACTGCGCCGATTCTCAAGTCACCGGATTGGAGTTTGCTATTTGAATTGATGGATGATGCAAGTGACTATGCGGTTGGAGCTGTTTTGGGTCAAAGAGTGGACAAGATGTCCCATGTGATTTATTATGCATCTAGGACCATAAATGATGCACAAATCAACTATTCTACCACCGAAAAAGAATTGTTGGCTATAGTGTTTGCACTTGAAAAATTTAGATCATATTTGTTGGGTGAAAAAGTGGTTGTATATTCCGATCATGCAGCACTTAGGTACATACTTAAGAAGAAAGAAGCTAAGCCAAGACTTATATGGTGGATTTTGTTGTTGCAAGAGTTTGATTATGAAATTAGAGATAAGAAAGGTGTTGAGAATAAAATTGTTGATCATCTTAGTAGACTTATTATCTCCGAAGAAGAACTTCCCTTATAGGATCGTTTTCTAGACGAACAACTTTTCTCAATTGAAGATTCAACACCTTGGTATGCTGATATCGTGAACTATTTGGTTACAAGGCAAGTACCTAGTACAATGTCTACTTTTCAAAAGCTAAAGCTTAAGAAAATAGGCAAGCAGTATGTGTGGGATGAGCCCTACTTGTGGAAATATGGTGCTGATCAAATTATCCGCAGGTGCGTACCAAACTATGAATTTCAATTAATTCTATCTTTTTGTCATTCTTATGCTTGTTGTGGTCACTTTGGTGCAAAAAGTACTGCTCTCAAAGTCCTTGAGAGTGGCTTTTATTGGCCAACCCTATTTGAGGATGCATATGCTTTTCGCAAATCTTGTGATAGATGTCAACGAACGGGCAATCTAGGTGCTCGAAATCAAATGCCACTCAATCCTATTCTCACTGTCGAGATTTTTGATATGTGGGGCATTGATTTTATGGGTCCTTTTGTTAATTCGAATGGGAAATTTTATATACTTCTTGTTATGGATTATGTTTCAAAATGGTTGGAAGCTAAAGCCACCCCTACTAATGATTCTCAAGTTGTTTGTGAGTTTGTGAAGGAATATATTTTTTCTAGACATGATACACCAAGAGTGGTTATCAGTGATGGAGGCTCGCACTTCAAGAAATCCTTCCATGCTCTTCTCAAGAAGTACAACATTATACAAAAGATTGGTACGCCGTATCACCCACAAACTAGTGGGCAAGCTGAAATTTCAAATCGTGAGATTAAGTCCATCCTTAAGAAAACCGTTAATACTACACGGAAGGATTGGAGTTATAGACTTAACGATGCACTTTGGGCATATAAAACAGCATATAAGACACCGATTGGTATGTCTCCATATCTGTTGTTTATGGCAAAGCTTGTCATCTCCCAGTTGAACTTGAGCATAAGGATTTATGGGCGATAAAGATGTGCAACATGGAGTATGATAAAGCGGGGAAACATAGGAAACTACAAATCAATGAGCTAGAGGAGATACGTAATGATGCTTACGAGAGTTCTCGTATATACAAGGGAAAGACTAAGCTTTTCCATGACAAGATGATTTCTCGGAAGAATTTTGTTGTGGGACAAATTTTCTTTTATTTCATTCTCGTCTTAAGTTATTTCCTGGTAAGCTAAGGTCCAGATGGATCGGACCATATGTTGTTACCAATGTTATTTCTTATGGTGCAGTTAAAGTTACTAGTCTCACGAAAGGGACGATATACAAATTAAACAGCCATAGATTAAAGCCATATTACAAAAACTTACCTACGGAGAATGTGGACGTGATTGAGCTTCATGATGTACTCCCTCTGGAAGAGTAGTAAGGAGAATGCCAAGTCGGGATGAGGACGTAAAACTAAGCGCTAAATGGGAGGAAACCCATCGGTTTTGTATCTCTATCTTTTGTATTTTATTTTTCTTAGCTTTTCATATCATATTTGCATCCCCATGTTTAATTTTATTGAGTCCGGAATCTATTTTAGAAGACAATTATGACGAATACCTTTTCGTCAGAAAAATTCAGACTGCGCGTATTTCAGTCCAGAGACCATAACCGTCAGACTGTTTATCGAAACACTGTTCCCTTTTGATACTTTGTAGAAAACACGTAGATGAATGTGAAATGGAGTTTTTCCAAATTCCTTACCAATTTGCACTGTTTTTTCATTTTATCTGTTGTTACGTTAGAATTCAGAACTTTCGGTTTTACACATTGAGGACAATGTGAAGTTTAAGTGTGGGGGAGTATTTTGCATATAGATTTTTCAAAATTTTGCATAAAAAACCTCCAACTTGTAGAGATTTTAGAGTCACTAGCATACTTCTAGGTATGTTTATATAGAGATTCTGACCGACATAACTGAACTTGGAAGTGTTAGAGAACTACATTCGGATTTCTTACGAATTGGAGTGTTAAATAATGGATTTAATCATGCCGGTGATGCAAATTAGGAGCAGAGATAAATGCATTATTAGAGTTGCTGATCAATCATTAGTGGAGGCTACCCATTTTCATATCAACCAAGGAACCAGACCAAATTTTCTTTGTAGCTGACTAAAGAGCTTTCTTTTGAGTGTGTGTCACCGTACGTTAATTCCAGGTGGAATGGTGAGCTACCCAACTTCACACCATTTTCAGCACTATTTTTGATCTCTTGAGTGCTAATTTTGTCAATCATGAGGGTGACGTCTATAGATGAAAACCACCTTCTTGTAGTTTGATTTGCAGTTAGCACCATTTTTTCTCTCGATAACAACAGATCCATAGAAACACATCATCATCAATAATGGAGCGAGATCAAAGTCTACAAGGAAAGTTGAAGAAGTTTGAGGTTTACAAGCAACAATACAAGAAAGAGCATATTTCATATCCAAGTAAAGCAACATACAATGAGCATATTTTTATATACATGTTGAAGACTTACAATATAAGGAGCGGAATTCTATATCCAAGTGGAAGACTTATTTAAAAGAGCAAAGAAAATCAAAAGATGAGAGTTATTGAAGTTTATGATACAAAGACAATACAAGTTGTGAAGATCAAAGTGGTAACATACTTCTTTCATGGCCATGTTAATTTTATTTCATATTTATTGTTTTAGTTGCAATCTCTTCAAAAATATATATATATATATATATACAAAGAGATTTGTATTTAGGTTGTTATTTGTTCAATAAGGCCACGTGGAAGAAAAATATATAAAGAAGTTTCAAGCAACAAGGAAATTGAGGAAAAGAGTTACAAATTGTCGAAGTTCTACAAGTTCAAGAGTTTATCATCAACAGTTGAAGACCGAAGACGAAGACCAAGAAGATGAAAAAGACGAGCCGAAGGAAGACGTTTCTATTGGATGCTGTGAGAGTGGTTCTTTCATCATTGCAATCAGATGTGAAGGTGGTAAGTACTCTCACCCTTGCTATAATGGTTGATTTCCTTTCTTAGAGATCATCAGAAAAAATATATTTTGTTTTCCACGATTTTGTGGAGTCTCCATAAATACTTCGGAAGGTTACCTTCTCACCATTCAATGTGTGTAGGATTGTCTCTTCATTCCTACCTGCACACATGTGAGACCCATAAAAAAACCATCTTATTGAGTGCAATAATCATAAAATCCTTTTAAATGAGGCAGAAGTCGAGGCAAAATGCTTATTGATCGCTCTCAAACACGCGTTTCTCTCATTATGGTGTGGTTATTTCTCACTAAAGATTAAAGAATAAATATGTTCTTTGGTATTTCTAACTTCTTATTACTAGCATGCAGAAACTCTATGTCCTCATAGCTCTTTGGATGCTTGGGAAGCTGGAACGTTTTGAAGTTGGAGTAGGTTTTGTGGGTATATCTCTCGTAAGCCCTCACGAGACTATAACTCGTCCACTAGGGACACCTATGGGTTTAAAGGCCTGTTGCACATGCTAAGTGCAACCATTTCCTCAACGACATGGAGTTGTTGTATTTTAGATAGTTTGCTCGAGGACTAGAAAAAGCCAAGTGTGGGGGAATTTTTTAAGTGCATATTTTTCATATATTTAGTGTCGAATCCATGCTAGTATTTGCTATATTTTCTTGTGAATTATTGTATATTATATTTGTTTTATTTTATTTATGTTTTGCTAGGTGAATCATCCAAAAGAAGCAAATTGGCACTTAAATGTGCAATAAAAGAAATTAGCTACAAGCGGAAAAAGGCCAAAGACCAAGTGGAACGCGATCAAATATACAAGTTCTTGTTCTCATCTTGAAGAGGACGAAAAGACGAAGCAAATGGCGAAAGAATGAGCTCATTACGACGTCATATGAAGAAGATATAGGAGAAATAAGAAATTAGGCTTGTCAGTTCCCCAGAACTGACATCTTACCAAGAATGAAGCAGAATTTATAAAGGCACCCTGCAGATTACTCAGGGAACTTTATCTTCATTTTATTTACACGGGAAACCATTTATGTGAATGCCGGCAGTTGAGAAAAGATGGAGAAATAGAGCTCGAAAAAGTAGAGAAGGATAAGTGACTGAGGATACGAGTTTGTGGCGGCTGTTGGTCGTGGCACTGAGATGTAGCAGCTCAATGATAATGTTGTTGCCACAGATCTTGGCAGAGAAGCTCGTAGATGATGCTGTTATACAATATGGATGAGATTAATGCTAGAAATAGGAATAAAGTGTTGTTGCCATTACCAGTGATTGGTGCTGGTGATTCTCGGAAGTTAATGAAGATGATGGCTGTAACTCGAGAGCTTGACAGTGGCGTTGCCGCCATAATAAAATCCGAGTTTTCTGTGATAATAGTTTGTGACGGTGAAGATGTACTTAACCCTGCCAGCGAAAGAGATGATGGTAGAAGACGTGTATGCTGCCAGCATAAGAAGAGCAACGTGATGACCACAACAATGTAATGGAAGTGGTGATTGACAGAGCATGATATTATGGCAAGATTGAGTTCAGAGAATAATGATGGACTGTACAGGATAAGTGCTGGTGTTGAGTGGTTCTCGATGATGATGTTAAACTCGAAGAAGAGATAGCAAAGCATAAGGAGTTGGAGCTGAGTTTGGTTGCAGAGCTGTTGGCTGTCGAGGAGAAGGTGTCTGTTTGGCAGATTTAACAATTGATCGCTGGTAGTAGTAAGGTAGATGTGACGTAGAATGCAGAGCTCGAGATGATGAATGGCTGCTGCTGACATTAATGGAGAGCTTGGGAAATAATGAAATGTCTTGCTGCCATTGTAATGGGAATGATGGCAGTGACTGAATACGAAGGAGTTTGGGTGAAATACAGAAATAGGCCTCTCTTTTTTGAGGGTTACAAATGTAGGCCTCTTTTTTTTCGGATTACAAAAGTAGGCCGGTTTGGACCATTTTTTTTAAAATGGATAACTGTGGTTATCCACCTTTTTTGCAGCATTAGTGTGAGGTAAAAATACAATTACGCCCTTTGAATCAATAAACTCGCCGAGTTACATTTTAACTCGCCGATTTGGAACAGTAACTCGGAGCTGACTGTGCATACACTTGTAACTGTACACGTCATCAATCTGGCCATGTCATCAATATGGACATCTCATCAATCTGGCCATGTGTCAGTAAAATAGTGGGCCCCATATCACCCAACAACAACATTATCTTCAATAGAAGCATATCTCCTTCTTCAAATTTTCTCACTTTTTTTCATCCAGATCTAAGGAAAAAAAATGTTTGGTGGTGTTCATTTATCTTCAAATTCCAGCAGTAGCAGCAGCAAGGTGGAGTGTTTTATGTGTGACAAAGAAGACCATGAAACAAAGAGTTTCCCATGGGTTTATTCAAGGTGCAAACATGTACCTTTCAATGGAGTTAGAGCATTATTGAGATCTAAAACAGATCAAACAAATGGAAGGGCCTTCTTCAAATGCTTGAATCCTACATGTAACTATTTTGAGAGGTTTGATCTTGCTTCTTCACCAACTATAGCACTTCAAATCAAACTTCCAAGTTCAAAGAGCTGCATTGCCTGTGGAGAAGAACACTGTTTCAAGAACTGTCCATTACACAATGAACCCTGCTTCAAACAAAACTATAATTCAAAGTTAGAGCTAAAGGTTTGCAAGAACCAACATAATCTCAATATAGCTTACCTGGTATGTAATAATAAATACTGTGATGCTTTCAGATGGGCATCAGATGCACTTGTAATTGAAACAAAAATAACATTGAAAGGAAAAGTACTAGAAGTATGTAATGAATTTAAGAAAAATCTGAAAATGTAATGAAAAGAAAATTTGATTCAACACTGTCTTAAACATTCATAGTTTGTTCTTCAAAAATATACTGCAGTTATCCAAAGTTAAACTAAACAAAACATAAAATTGGATTCAACATTGTCTTTCATTTTCAGATATTAAATCCATAAACAAACACACAAACATAAAAGAAAGAAAATGTTTCAGAGCTTTATGTACTTCTTTGGCTTATTCTTCTTTACTTTTGGATCTGACACTGTAAATGTTACCTTGTTGCTAATAGAACCAACCTGGCTGAAATTATGGTTCAAACAAGACTTCTGAGAGGATTCTGGTTGAACCTTTCCTGTTGCACCTTTTTTAGCAGATCTTGCAGCACCTTGCTGTGAAGATTCACCAACACAGCTCTTGGAATTGGTCTTTGCAACTTTGTTGTTAGCAGATCTTGCAGCACCTTGCTGTGAAGATTCACCACCTCTAACATTTGTGCTTTTACCTGCAGATGAACCATGAACAATCTTTGCAGCTTTCTTGTTCCTCTTGGATGGACCTGATTCAAATGCAGTGTGAGTATCACCATCAACACAAGTTCTTTCATTTGGTACCTTTGGTTTAGATCCAACAGCTCCACCAGAACATGTTTTCTCATAGTGACCTGGTTCTTTACATCTCTTTCATTTTCTAGTCTTCTTTCCACTGGATACTGGTTCATCATAAGCTCTGATTCTTTTTCCTATTGGTCTACCTGTTTTCCTGATGTTCACTGGAGGCTTTATCATCTCTTTCTTTGTTGTCTGCAAATGAAGAAGGAAACAAAAAGAGTTATAAAAGAAAGAGTGAAACCCTAAAAGAATCAAATATTGATATCTTTAGAGATATCTTTATTTATTGCACAACAAACAATAACAAGGACAAAAGCATATTAAAAAATACATAAAAGAACAAAAGCATATTCAAACTTACCTTCTTATAGTCTTCTGGGCCTAATAATGGGGTAAATTCTGGAGCATATGTTCTCTTGTAGATATCCACCCAATAACACTTGTCACAGTACCTACAACAACATTATAAAACCAAGTGTTTGAAATAAAACACAAACAAATAAAACAAATGCAAAGACACAAATGCAAAGAAACAAATAAAAGGACAAAAGCATATTAAAAGAAAACTTACTCAGCCCAAACATGTCTCAATGGCTTTAAGGCACAGACAGCATGCTGGCAGACAAATCCCCTTAGCTGCCATTGCAAACAGATACAAATCCTCTTTGGCAGATTGACTGTAAAAATGGCTCCATGACAACTGGTAACTTCATACACTTCCCCCCTTACAGCACTATCCAGGTTAAAATTAGTGGTCAAGTCACACATCTTCTCAATCATCTTCAATGCCTTTGGAACCAAGTCACCATCTTTCCACTTTGCAGCTTCATTCCTCCTCTTGTTCATAAGCCCCATTACCATTTGTCCATATATCAAACCCAGCTTGCAGACTGGCTTGTCTCTCATCTTCTTGGCCATGTTGTTATAGGATTCTGAGAAGTTGTTGTTAATGTTCTCACATTTTCTAGTGGTTGGAAAATGAGACCTTGACCATGTTTCAGGCCTTTGATCCATGAGCCATCTTGCAGCTTCCATATGTTGCTGCACAATACATTACTAAGTTGTAAGTACAAACATAAAATATAAAGAGTAATAATAAAAATAGAAAATGATTGAGGCTAATAGATACTTACATTAAAATGATGCATCTTATAACATTTGGCAGCATTCCATAGATGGGTCTGTAAGTTAAACCCCTTGTAGTACTTTTTAAAGTTGGCCATCAAGTGTCTTCCATACTAACAAACCAACAAACAATAATTAGTGTCTGTTAGATATAATAAAAGAGTGCATTCTAAAACAGAAAAAGTATGAATACTGAAAATAAATAAGTTCACCTGACATCAAGTGTCTGCCATACCAACAAACCAACAAACAATAATTAGTGTCTGTTACGAAAATAATTAGTGTCTGTTACGAAACCAACAAACAATAATTAGTGTCTGCCATCAAGTGTCTGTCATACCAACAAACCAACAAACAATAATTAGTGTTTGTTAGATATAATAAAAGAGTGCATTCTAAAACAGAACAAGTATGAATACTGAAAATAAATAAGTTCACCTGACACATTGTCTATGCTCAAACAAGGGAAAGTAATGGTCAACAGCTTCCAAGATTCCCTTTTGTTTGTCAGATATGAAGGTAAACTCACATTCATCACCTAGCAGTTTCTTCAAATCCTCCATGAATATCTTCCAATTTTCAATTGTTTCATTCCTGCATACCATTATACCTAATGGAAGTAGCCCATTTTGTCCATCCAATGCAGTTGCATGTAACATCACACCACCATACTTCCCATATAAGTGACATGCATCTAGACCAATAACCTTTCTGCATCCTGCAAAGAATCCATCCATTGTAGCTTTGAAACATATTGTCATGGACAAGAAAGTATTATCTTCTGTTCCATATGAAAATTTAGCTATACTGCCTGGATTCCTTTCTTACAAACAAAATAAAGAAAAGATTACTACTTAGACAAAGATTACTACTTACACAAAAGTAAAAAAATATAAACTAGAATAGTGTTACCTTCACCATTTCACAAAATGCAGGCACCATTTTGTAGCTCTTCTCATAACTGCCATTTATCTTCTCCAACACCTTCACCCTTTCCCTCCATGCATTGTGATATCTAATATTCACCTTTCTGGCTTTGTTGAAATGTGTTGCTAAGTCATCAGCACATGGTACTGGTTCATTAATGCTCTGTTCAGACTTCATCTTATCATAGTACCAGTCATCTACATATGATGGGTTTGCACATTTGTTCATGTCATCCTTGTTGCCATTGCAGTTGTGATCTAGGTTAAAGCCCATAAGTGTGAAAGTTTTACCTTCACCTTTCTTGACAATGCCAGATATGAAGAATGGACAATGGAGAGACCTCCAATGGATGCACTTGACCCTTAGCTTGGTTGTAGAACTATTTACATCCACTTTCTGGTGTTTCTTGATGACACAAAAGTTATTCACATGCTTGTAGAAAACAGCTTTATTCATGAACTTGCTACCAACTATGAGTGAGTTTGGATCCAATTCTTCTTCTTCTTCCTCTGGGAACATTTTCTCATCATCTTCTTCCTTCAAGTGGTCTACATACTGCTTCTCAAACTCTAAGTTATCATGTTCATGCACATTGTTGTTAAACCCATTACATTTAGGGCCATTGAACTTAGACCCACTAAACTCAGGCCCAACAGATGGTTCAACTTGTTCTGATCAAGAAATAAAAAAATAAGGATTTAAAAACACTTATCAACAAGATGCAGATTGTGTAACAGTTAGATTTTGCTGACAATAACTAAAGAAAATCCAACCTAAGTCCAACATATGTACAAGATCTAGAGATACAAACTAACAACTAAAGATAAAGTGGAGATATGTTACAAATGCAGAATAGGATGAGATGTAAACATTACCTTCCTTTTCAAAATCTGAGTCCAGCAAATCCCCTATGTGTTCCTCTGCAATTAAACATATAGAACATTAGTAAAAAGCTAACAAACCATAAGTAAAAAGATAAGTAAAAAGATAACAAGTAAGGTAACAAACCATAACACTATTACCTTCTTTGTCATTTTCCACCTCAACTTCACCAAAATATGGATCCCCACCATCACTATCAGCATCACTACCACCTTCACTCTCAGAATCACTTCCTTTATCAGATAAGTATCCATTATAAACCTTCTTCAGAAACTTCTTGTAATCCATGGCATCCTTAAACTCTTGTTCATATCCAGGCACCTTGTTGATATCCTCATCAGGATGACACTCATCTTCTTCAATGTTTGGAAGCTGAACAAGAAATTCATCACTCTTCTTGTATCCTTCACTAAACCTGTGAATGTCTTCAACAATACTGGCTTGTATTTCAGCTTCAACCCAGAAATCATGACTAAATACTTCTTCTTAAAAAACACTAGCTTCTGTTGTACCTTGAGTTTGTTCTGGATCAGGAATGTTCTCAGCTACACTTGCTTGTGTTGGTTGAGTATCTTCACAGAGCTGAGGAACATATACTTCTGGGACTTCCTTGTCATTATCAACAATTGACTCTGTTGCTTCAGATTGTTTACATAATTCTTCTTCATCATCTGATATATCAACAAACAACTTCTTCTTACCTTTTCTTGCAATTTGGTTCTTGAATAATGCTGCTAGCCTTGGACTTCTTCTTGAACTAAGAGGTGTATTTCCTTTGGAGACTGATTTCTTTGTTGTTGAAGTACAAGGTGTATTTCCTTTGGAGACTGGTTTCTTTGGTGTACTACTCTTCAATGGACTCATGTACTTGTGTGGAGGAACTGCTTCACAAGTAAGACCAGAATCATCACCATACTTACTACTACTCTCTAGCACTTGCATATACACCTTACTCCAACCATTTTCATCAATTTCTACATTATCCCAACAAGACTTGAACTCTTCTTCTCTAAACAATGACATTGGAGCACAAGGATCCTCTGACCACAATATATCTATAATTTCATCACCCTTCAGTCTCAAGTTTGGCCTAATCATGTCCTTTAACCTTTCAAGACCCATGTCTTCCCTAGCACAGTCTCTGAAATCAAAATTATGGCAAGTACCCATAACATTTAATTTAAAACTTCTGAAAGGTATCCTGTCATCAAATACATCATTCCTACAAGAAATAAATAAATAAAATTAGAAAATAAGATAATACAGTCCAACACAATTCCAGAACCAAAGATTAAAGAATTCCCAAATAACAACCAAAACAAGAATCAACAAATAGAAATAAGACTGATTCTGAACTTATTGTTTATGACCCTACAAATGAAATCAAAACAGGGAAACAAACAGAAACTCTAGAAATCAAAACAGGGAAACCCTAGGAGAAACCATAAAAGTGAAATTAAACACAAACCCTAGAAAGATTGAGATACTTTGAGACGAAAATAAACCGATTATCTCAAAACCCTAGAAACTGAAAATATCAAAACAATAAACCCTAGAAATTGAATCTCAAAACTATGTCAAAATCACAGCATAAACAATAATATGCTAATGAAACAAAATCTAGGGTTAGGGTTTGTCAGTTACCTCTCATTTTGTGGTTTACTTCGCCGTTTCTTTGTATTCTTCGTTTTACCCATCTTCACTTTATCCTCAGAATCTATCAGACTTACTAGTTTCTTTGATCTATTAGGTATACCCATATTCAATTATATTCAGTAACAACACAAAGAACTGAACAGGGAAGGAAAATCAAAAGAAAAATACAGACAGAAGAAGAAAAAGAAGAAAATAAAAATGGAGACACAGAGGAGATTATGTATACTCTGTCTCTTTTTCCCGCCTGGTCGGTGGAAACTGTCGAATCTCAACCGTAAAAAAATGTCGAGATCAAATTAATTTTGATGAACGTGTGGGATGTTATAACGCTGTCGTTAACTACGAAGTGCAAATAATCGTAGCCGTAAACAATCATCGAGATCAAATTATTCGAGATGAACGTCCCACATCTCCCACACCAAAAATTCAACACGTGGCATATGACACGTGTGAGTATACATACGTGTCTGCTATCATACGTGGCATCTGGCACATGTGATAACATATGTGTCTGCTATCATATGTGGCATCTGGGTAATTTGAGTATAAAGGGTATTAGGGTAATTTGAGTATCATTATCTCATCTCATATAATGAGAAATTGACCCAATTGACCGAGATATTGACAAAACTAACGGATTTGGATGGAAACATGGATGGATGCCTAGTTTTGTTATGCGAAAAAAAAGAGGCATACAGTTGTAACCCAGGGTAAAAAAGTGGCCTATATCTATAAATAACTCAAGGAGTTTTTGCTGTCATCGATGGTAGATGATGATCATGATGGTGACTTCCGGTGATTCTCATGGTGAAATGATGGAGTTTGGATGGAAGAAGAAAGTCTGCTGCTCGAGCCATTCATGGCAGTTGAAGAAATGGTGAAGACCAAGGGATGTTAAGTCTACAGCGTATGATGATGATCGGAGGAATGGTAGTGTTGCTGCCATTAACTAAGTTGTGGAGTATACAACGTTGCAGGATATCAGAGCTCGAGCTGTGGTGATATGAAGCTCGTGTTTTATACATCGGAGTTGTTCCATGGACTGAGATCGAGCACGGAAATAAATAGGAGGAAGATGCTGTTAATGGTGATTGTAGAGAGTTGAGCTCGAGTTTGGGTCTCTAGGGAAGATAGGGGTTACAGACTGGGTTTGGTGGTGACGTGATGAACTCACAGTCATGATAATGGATGAAGTCGAGCTGGTTGTTACTGCATGAAAAGAACTCAATGGAGAAATTTGGTTGCTGCTGATGGTAAAAGTCCGAGTGAAATAAGAAAACGAGATTGTCTCGTTTAGAAAGTTTGACAGGGAGCAAATATGTGAGATGAATTAGTTTGGCTGGAAGAAATTACAGGAGAAGTTTCGTATGGGAAACCCAGCCGTTATGGAAATGAGAATTTTAAGCAAAATATCTTGGAGAGTTAACGTTTGAGTAAACCCATCCGTAGTTGAAAATAAGATTTCGAGCAAAAGTTTCATAAGAATATACGTATGGGAAAACCCATCCGTAATAAGAGGAGAAAAATAAGCTGTCAGTCTCGTGAAACTGACAAGCCAAATGAAACGGAAAATTCGGATTTGGTCTGGGCTTTCCTGTTCATTACCGAGCCCATGAAGTTTGTGGACGTGGGCTATGGGAATTTTCACGAATTTGACATTCTTTTGGCTAGTTTTTGGTAAGTATGGCAACCATTCGACACGGGATTCAAGCACGGGCACAACTACAATTGGGACACCTATAAAAGAGATGTTTCTACAACTTTTAAATTTTATTCTTTAATCAAGTTTTGGAGAGAAGAACACAAGGGAGAAAAGCTAGGGTTTTGGAGCGTTCTTCATTACCGTAACTATTTCTTTTCCATTTTATAATATGTATCTCATGGGTTTCATTAATCCCATGAGTAGATAAACTTCTTAGTGATTGGGGATGAATATTAAGTTCTAGACATGACTTGAGTTATTATATAAATCTGTTTTGAAGTTCTTCACATGATTATTGATTGTTTATACTAATTAAAATATTTATGATTAATTGATAGATTGTTTAGGTGGCCAACTGAATTAATTTTTTGATTCAATCAAATGCTAGTATTGAGTTAGGAGATAAGTAATATTCGAATAATTCATACAAAAGTAGAGAACATAAAACCTTGCAGAGGGATTCTATGTAGCGATTGTGTGTATAAACAACACTAGAAAGTTGACCTTGATCTAAGAGTCTAACTACTAGGATCAATCTATAATTCACAAAAGATAAAGCATTCGGAGAAATTACACCTTGAGTGAACTACTACTAGGTGGTTTAGACGAATAGAATCTGGTATTGGAGAGCTTCCGTACTCAGTGATATAAGGAATTTAGGGGATATCACTGAGCTAGCTGTTATTCCAAGGTTGATAATAACCTGTGATTAATAGTATTAATGGATGAATATAATAACTTGATGATGGTTTAGTAACGAAGAAGGATTCCATGATCATATTTATCTCCATTGTTTGCAACTTAATTATTTTTAATTTCTCTGATTTTATTTTGAATCTAAAACAAAAATCCCCCCATTGTGACACTTTTGACAAATAAACTCCCTGCTCTTCGTGGGAACGATCCTTACTTCCATTATATTAATTACCAGTTAATTGTGTGGAAATAAGTAATTTAATTTGAGTGCACCTACGACACGCATCAATCTTCCGTAGCCATTGGGTGAAATAGATGAGTTGAGAGACGTTCTGTTGCTAATATGCTGCTATCAAGTTTTTAAGGACTTCGTTCCAAGTGACATCCTTTGAACCGTCTTCCTAATATTGGACTATTGCATGGAATGGGATGTGGTTATCAGTCCCCAGTTATACTTCTGTTAGATACAATGGCATGGCCGGATATGTAAATGTATCTACGTGGCTTGCTTTTGGAGTCTCTGATGGTTGTCAGGATGGACTGCAATGAGCGGTCCCCAGTCACACTTCTCTTTAGTTTCTAAAGTTATTTTTTCCGAGCAGGCTTGGGATCCGGCGCGGTCTCGTAAAGTGGTGTAGGTGCTTCTAGATAGAAAGGTGAAGGGATTCCGTGTAGAGCCTCAGTCCCCAAGTGTGGTTTACATGTTTCTGTCTTGTATGGTCAGTGGGTTGACCATGATAAAGATATCGCCATCTTGTATTCATACTGGTGACTTTGTAGTAATTGTTGTTATGGTGAAGATCTGGCTGGTATCATCAAACGAGTGAGTAAACTGTCCATGACCACATGCTTTTGGAGGTATGGAACAAAAGGTGGCCACGAATACAAACCCTGGCTGGCTACGATCATGATCCTTGAGAGGGGAAGTGTGGCGGCTACGTCACGATACTCGGCAGGAAGGAGTGGCCTCTACGGCACGATCCTTGGAAGGTAGGAGTGGCGGCTACGCCACAATACTTGGCAGGAAGGAGTGGCTGCTATGACATAATCCTTGGCAGGAAGGAGTGGCAGCTACGGCACAATCCTTGGCAAGGAGGAGTGGTGGCTACATGGGAGAATGTTGCGACTTCGGGAGCGAACGTTGAAGCGGAGCGGATTCTGGAGCAAAACATTGAAGAGGCTCCTTATGAGTTGAGGCCATGTCAATATTAGTTTTGGAAAGAACTTCCTATCTCTCCATTAAATCGATAATGGTAATGGGAAGGTTGGTTTCTTCTGTCTCCTCCAATCTCTCGTCCTGACGAAGAAGTGGTGGCATCTCTAGTGGTGATTGGAGGCGGTCATGCTTGAAGAAATATTAGGAGTAGCAGTGGCTCTATCTCTGGTAATAAGATGCATCACGTCAGAGGGGATGCTTCTGGTGTCATTGGTGTTGGTGGTAGAGGATGTACCACCATAGTGTTGGTCGTTCCATTTTTGCACTCATCCGATACGGCCACATACTCTATTCTCTTAGGGGTCTCTCCACAAAACTGAATTTTCAGGTTGCAAATACAAGTTTATTGTGTGACGCAATCCTAGTCGTCAGAAGTTCCCAGTCGTCCTTTATTGTCTGTGTAACATCTTTATGCTGATCCGCGAAAATACGGAGGACCTCCAGTCCTCAAGCGCAATTTCCCTGAATCTATTTTTTCTTGGACGATGTGTTTCAGAGCATTGCATTCACTGGTAGGATGATTGACGAACCTATGGTAATTGAAATACTTGGGATTTTCCATTTGTTCTTCAGTTGGTAGGCGCCTAACATGAGGTAGTTTGATGGCATCATATTGAATCCATACTTCCAGGAGTTCGATTACTTTCTCGATCAGGAACGGAAAGTTTGGAGTGGCATATCTAGTTTCTTGTTGTTACACAGGAACCTTAGCCGCGACCTTCTGGGGTGAATCCATCTGATGCTCTGGTGCCACATGTTTGGGTTGTTGTTCCGTTGCTGGAGTTTTTCTGTTTCTTCCTTCATTAGCGATTGACTGGAGGCTGGATATTTTATTTAAAAAAAGCTTGCTTTCCTGAACGTCTTTACGAGCTTCTTCATTCTAAAACGGTTCGGATCGACTGAGTAAAGCAGCATCGAATCTCTTAGAAGCTTCTGATGCAATATGAGAATTGATATTTTCCATGAAGGATGCACATAATGAAATCACTTTTTCATTATGAGGACTCTGATGAGAATGTGATAAATCCCACGAGTCTTCTTTCTGATCTTGAGGAAACATCTTTTGATCTTTATGAGCAGACAAGTTAGCTTGGTGGATACCTTTCCATTCAGCGTGACCATAGGATTCATCCTCCTCACTAGGAGTAGGAAAATGAATCTTGGAAAAAGGACTACCATCATCAGCATTGATCCAAAATGAATGGTTGATAGCGTTTCCTACAGAATGAATACGCGTTGATTCCTTTGACAGTTGATCCGTGAGCGCTTTCAAAAGCGTAAGTACTCCGTCCTATGTATTTACAATAGTAGCTTGATTATCGACAATATCATTCAGGATTTTCGTAAAATCATGAATAGTTATTAAATATCAAGACTCCATAGCCTCGACAATGGTTTTGAATGAAAGAACGGATTCAGGGATAACATTTGGAGTATTTTCGGTGCTAGGAGAAGTAAAATTGGGATTGAAGGTTTCTGAAGCATTCTTAAGATCAGCCATCTTGAGAAATTTAGGAAATTGAAAATGGGTTTGAATTTGGCCTAAGACCAATTGGGATAAAAATAAAATTGGGAATTGAATTTGAAACCAATAGATTTAATCTCCCATTGTGGTAGCCAATTGTTTGTGGGTGAAAACTGTTACTGCTATTTTTGGTAAATTTGGGTTTGTGGATGGGAAACAAGTTTAGACCCTAAACAATGCACTGCATGGGAGTACTTTTGATTCGAGAGATCAATCTGTATAATCCTGGCCTAAACTAAGAAATGGTCATTACAGGATTGCTTCGGTCACAAAGTGAAGGAGAAGGGTGGGTCTAGGGAGGGAAGCGAAGAAAGTGTTGAGACAAGAATGGTTAATTCTGAAGGTGTGGCTGTTTTATGACTTATATCGGAAAGTGGAACTGGCTTGCAGAATGAAAAGCTATCAGTTCTTTGGTGATTTCTGTATACTATGTTGTTGCTGACCAAAACTTGTTGTTTGGTAGAAATAGGTGAAACCTATTTATACAAGTCATAATAAAACGTACCTTGGTCTCGTAGGAAGTAGGAACGATTGAGTGATGGAAGAGTGGAGTAACTTATAACCGTCGGAAACCATGCTTCCATGATGAAGGAAGTGGTTCCGTTTACACCCGTTACTTATTGACACCACTAAATGTTCCATTTCCTGACACTTTCTTATAACGGGCGTATTACACGTCGCACGCTGTAAACCTCCAGACCAATACTCTGATGAGTATCCCTCAGTTTTGTGACATGTTTGATGTCTCAAGTATTTTCGTGGAAAACATGTAGCAGTTTTATACGTGTGGTAAGTCAAGGACAAGAGACTTTCCGTAGGAAAATAACATGTGGTGATATTAGGCTTATCTTAGCTGGTCTCCTAAAACTTTCCACAAGACTGTTAGTTTGGTGGCGAACTTGGATGGCTGAGATTGCATCTCATGAGGAAGGGTAGCCATTAATTATGGCGACATCCTGTTGGCACCTGATAATGGCACGGTGGAACTTTTAGCACATGCCAGTGGAACTGTGGCATGGATGGCAAAGTTCATGCATGCTAGTGGCACAGTGGAATGGCTGGCATAGTTCGTGCATGTTAGTGACATGATAGTGCGAGTGGTGCCTGGCGTAGCTATGGCCGCTGGATTTTAGCACATTGATGTTAAACTCAAATGTGATGTGGCAACATCAATTCTGGTAGTCATATTGATCTCAATGCTCTGTGGAACATTATTTGGCCTGGTTGGTGTAGCAACTTTGCCTAAATTAGGGTTTGGCATGCCGAAACCCTAATTAGCGCATAAGGCATGCTGCATGTGACCGTGGATGGCAAAGATGATTGGACCAAATTAAATATAAACCATTTAAGTTGGATATCCAAGTTAGATGGCTGAGATGATTTACATAAATTTGTGTTAGCTCATGAAATTTCGTAATCAGAAAAATTCAGATGTGGTACCCTCACTAAAATCGTTGTAGAATTCTCGTACGAACTCAGATTTTGACGGTACGCCCATCCATTCTGATAAGAAAAGAATTTCCTATCTCCCCACGATAGAATATTTAGGTTTTGAGCTTGTTTAGGAGGTGGAAACATCCCCACAATAAAACTAAGGAAGAATTCAGGAGGGATTTTGTCAGTTTTCAGCCATGACCTAGCTCGCCTTTTATGCTGTATCTTTTAGCTCGTTACTCCAATTGATTTGAATTTTTAGTTTGTTATGCTAGAAATCCATACGAAACTTTTGACATGTAGCGCATACTAAAAATGTTTACCAAACGTTCCTAGTTTTTTGTGCAATCTTTGGGAAGCCAATTTGGCATGGTGACCACTTGACGCAATTCCACCTCTTTTAATATTGTTGCAGGTTTAGAGCAACCTGATTGGTCAAAAAATATGGGGATGACCAAGAACAAATGTGGCCACACTTATGGTGCACGTGGTAGGTTTAATGTGACCCGATTGGTCGATGGAGAATAGGGCCGGAAAATATGGGCCCAGCCACAACTCATTGGGAGTGTGGCAGTTTTAAAGCGACCTGATTGGTCGACAGAGGAATAAGCGACATTTAGGTAGCATGGGGCATGGCCAAGTGGCACCAGCTATCCTATGGCATGGTCACGCTTTCCCCATTGTTGCTCCTACACCGCGGCTCTGTTTATTCTTTGCTTTCTTACTGAGTATTTTGTGCAAGGGCGTTAACCTTGGCACTTGGAGGTCCGTGCTACTCTGCTTCGAGTGAAAAAAAATCCTTCATGCCATGCCAATATTAAGGGTTATCCCGGGGAACATAAGCACAAGAAAAGTACTCAACAGGCTTTGGCATTTGTGAGTAATATAGTTAGGAGCTTATACACTCATTAAGCTCTATACTAGTGGACAATTCATCTAGGACCTTGAGTTTCAATATAATATGAAGAGAGACATAGGCACTCATCAATTTTGGATATATTCTCTAAATTCCCTGCGGAATATAGACATATCAATGTCTACTACATCTAATGTCGGGTCAGGTAGATAGACTTTTATAAATTTAGACCTGAACTAAAAACCATCATTGTTAGAGCAATGCTCGGTCGAACTCGCATGCGTTGCTATCTCAAGCATGTTTGTCAATGTTAGTGATCAAAACTATAAAGTCTTGATTTCTAGTCTACTATAGCTAAGGTCTCGGACTAGGATAGAAAGTGTAGTTGAGCTCAAGAAATCCATGGCAATCATCATACAAGACGAAGGACTACTCAAGGAACCAGTGGATCTTCATCGACTAAAAGGTATGTGGAGAATTGAAATTATCTATCAATCAAAAGTCTATATACTTTATCTCATATCTTGAGACAAAAGTCATTTTACTATATAGACTAAAGATATGCACATGTGACATTTTGGGATGAGTATATCTCGCTTATCTATTTCTAGAAATGTGTGTTGGTAAATCTTTCGCTTTAGCCAAGTTCATCTTTGCCTAGTGACGAAAGTCATGTTATGTTTCAATCACTTTGTAAATTTCTCTGACGAAAACTAGTTTGTGAATAACAACTATATGACGTCCTTTGAGAATGTTTCAATGATTGAAATGAGAGTTTAGACAATATAACCATTGGGGGATATAAACATTGTTGTGGTAACATATATATGTATAAGTCCTTAGCACTTGAACCTAAGTTTGCGAATTTTGTTGATAAAGTGAATACCGGAACTTGAGCAGTCAACCCAGTACGCGAACGCAGTCCGCGAACGTGCGTAGTTCTCGAACCCGAGAATTTTTGCTGGAGTTATAGCTCGGTTTCAGTCCGCGAACTCAGTCCGTGAACTAAAGAAAGTTCTCGAACCCGAGAATTTATGCTGGAGTTTGTGAACTCCAACTGGTTATGTGAGTCCGCGAACTTGAGTGGTTATGTCTAAAAACGATGTTCATAAACTTATTTAAATTATCTAAGAAATGCTATTGCAAAGTGTGGCTTTATAGTTCATGAATCTATTCGAGTGAATCACATCGTTTTTGCTTCAATTGTGTCTTGTATAGTACATAAGATCTCATAGCAATTGAACAACTCTCTAACTAGTTCATTTGAGTCATTTGGACTAGTTATGGTGAAGAAGAATATGGTTGATATGAAAGTTATCATTTGGCTAACCATTTGGTTGACTAATATTGAACCAACTATTGTACATGTTTGGGTACGGTTACACAAACCCAAATTACATATGTGTATGGAAAGCTAAGTTTTCAATATAACGGTTGAGAGATATTAGCTTGTATCTAATCAGGTTTTCATCTTACGGTGAATATTGAATGCTTTGTTATTAAGATAACATTGATTGCAAACCCTGATTTGAAAGACTATATAAGGGAGAACTCTAGCAACTGGGAAACCTAATCCCCACACATTCTGTGTGATACTAGTTTGCTAAACTAGAGTCAATTCTCCTTTAACCTTTGGTTTTCTTCTTCTAAAACCAGGTTAATGACTTAAAGACTTCATTAGGATTGTGAAGCCAGACCGATACTACTTTTCTTGTAGTTATGTGATCTGATCTTGTTGTTTCTATCGTACGAGTACAATTGTAATAATTAGCTTGAGATTTCTATCTCCGATAGGCAAGATATAAAAGTAATCACAAACATCTTCATCTCATCGTTTGTGATTCCACAATATCTTGTTTCGCTGCGTCGATTAAGACTATTGTGAGGTGATTGATAAAACTGAGTTGTTCTTCGGGAATATAAGTCTGGTTTTATTGATGGTTCCTGTTCACCTTGATTTATCAAAAGACTTAACAAAACTCATAGGTTTATTTGTGGGAGACGAATTTATCTATCTTGTAGACTTTTCTGTGTGAGACATATTTGCTTGCTAAAGTCTTCGACTTTCGGTCGTAGCAACTCTTGGTTATGGGTGTAATCAGCTAGTTGATTGGGGTTTAACTACAGTTCAGACCGAAGTTAATTTGGAGTAGGCTAGTGTCTATAGCGTCTTAATACAATATATGTTTAATCTAGACTAGGTCCCGGAGTTTTTCTGCATTTGCGGTTTCCTCGTTAACAAAATTCGGGTGTATGTGTTATTTCTATTCCGTATTATATTTTGTTATATAATTGAAATAATACAGGTTGTGCGTTGTTCAATCGATTAGAATATCCGACCTTATTGGTTATTGATTTAAATTGATTGACACTTGGATATTGATCTTTGGTACCATCCAAGTTATCTCTTTTTTATTAGACTCGCGAATTATTTTTGCTTGAGTAAATCAAATCGAGAGATTGAGATAATAACTCCTTGAGATATTTTCTATTGATTGAGTCTAGTTGATTCTCTAGAAAATAACTCGGAGTTGTCCACACAGATTGCTAATCGAAATATTGGGTGAGGTTGTTAGACCCCCATTTTTTCAATTGGTATCAGAGCAGGAAAACACGTTCAAGACCTTACAAGTCTGTGTTTGTAGCGATCTGACTCTATGGACAAGAGTAGCATCTCTGATAAACGCGTCACCAGAAATAAAAACTCTATGTCGTCTAATTCTGTTAAAGAGAAAGATTCCTCTATCTCGAATATAGATGAATCTTGTGTTCAAACTAGACAGACGGGTTGTGACATGTGTTATCCCGATTATCCTTTAAAGGAGTCCATTTCTCTAAGCAAATGAGAAACATCTGTAAAGGTGATTTGATTCTAAATCTTGTTACAATCCAAGCTGATAGATGCAATCAGTTGAAACAACATGTCAATGTTCTTCTTGGTATGATAAGAGACTGCAAGTCCAAAGAAAATACTGAAGATCAATCTTCGTGTATGACTCTTAAGAAAAACCTTAAAAAGGATGCTTTGAAAATAGAACATCTCTTGAGTAAACTCTCTATTCAAGAATGCTCTAAGCAGTCCAACATACCAATTACTTATGCTATGACTAAAAATGCTCCGGCATCAGAAGTAAAAATGGAGTCCCTTCCTATTAAGAAATATATGTTAGTTTCCTCTGATCAAGGAAAATACACACCATTTGGAAGGAAGGAATCTCCTGACGAGAATATTAAGACCAAACTGCCTAATCACTCGTGTGATCAAAAGGTATGTCTCTTTTGCGAAGCAAAAGGTTCTGTTAGAAAAAAGAGAAACTCTAAGTTGAATAAAAACTCGCTTGTTCAACTTCAACACACCTTAAACTTATTTCTCAAAGGTGTAACTGACATTCGTATGTCGAAACCCATTGGTTTTCATGCGTATTTTGTGTATGTTACCAGGAAGGTCAGTTCAATGAGTTCCTCAAATGTTCAAAAGAAGAATAAAAGTCTTGACAAAAATCATCTGAGAAAAGATCAAGCTGTTGTTTCTGAAAATAACATGTCTCGTGATTTGAGAAAAATTCCAGGAGAAAGAAGGAATAATGATGATATGAGAAATAACTTGATAAAGATAATTCAAGGCTACAAAGAAATTTTCAACGGGATGTCTTCCTCCTCAATTCAAGACCCTTCTGGTAAGAACTCAAACTATGTCTCTTATTTTGATGACAATAAGTTTTATGATAATCTCTCAAATCAAAAGGAGTCTCTCTCAAAATTCAGAAGGAAAAAGAGACTTTGTCATAAACACGATTCCTTAGATGAGCTCAAAGCTCATACTTGTGCTGATTAATCACAAGGTTAGGAACTTTCTCATAAAAATCCTGCTGAGCAAGATATGTAAAAGTCAGGTGTACTTTCTCTTACCGTTTATAGCTAAACTAGTGCCAGCAGACAGTATTTCCTAAAAAGTATTTGCAATGTCTTTTAGTATTTTTCTGTTTATTTGTCTCATGTTCTTTTCTTGTGGGGTGCATTATGTTCGAATGTGTACACGGGTTGCCGTTTCGAGTTTACAGCTTGGAAACCCTAAAATTCCTTCTTCCAAACAAAACCTTTAAATAGCCGACCTATTGAGTTACATATGTCACGTACGCATACTCTAGGTTTTTCTGGGTTATCAAGAATGTCCTCCTACTCATCTTTCTATGGTGGTTTTGCAAAGGGATTTCTTGTAAAAGGTTTTGGTGTTGAATCAAAAGGAAGAAAGAAAATAACTCTTGTGGAAGATGGAGCACCTAATGCCTCATGCTACTATGCCTACTCACATCAAGATGTTGATAATGAGGATATGGTGTCTGCTGAAGTGGTTCATGACTTTATGAAATACTTTGAGAAAGCAAAACTGCAACTTGTTGATACAATAAAGGATCTTGATGTGGTTAGAAGTGAGTTGAAAAATGTTACTGCTGACCTTGGTCTCATGAAGTCACATGTTAAAGAACTTCTCAATAAGGATATCTTCTATGAAGACGCAATTAATGATATGGATCACAATCTCAAAAGTCTTGAAACCTGTGAAGCTTTCGAACGTGAACTTTAGATTGTGATCGGTTTCTAGTAGAATGTTGGAGTTAATAGTGTCTAGTAAATCTTCCATTGTTTCTCTTTTGTTTAGAAGAATAACTAATGTTTTGGAATAGCCATTATTGTGATTACACATAGATATCCAATGTTTTCATCTTCTTCTTGTTTTTAGATTTTTTGGTTTAAAAATTCTAAGTTTTGTTGGAAGATGATGGTTGCAGTATTAATGTTTACGGTTTTATATATTACAATCCGTGAACTTGATTGTCCCATATTTTGTCAAAAGTAAAGTCGTTCATGAATTGATATGCAAATATTGATAAAAGGATGAATAGACTTTTGACAAACACAAAAGTTAAGCCTATATTGTCAAATGTTGATGTAAGATAGGTTAAAATCTTTTGTGATTCAAGGATTATGTCTATTGCGTGTCATTGTGCAAATGGTGATGGAAACATAGAATGAATCCTTGTATTATCCACGGTATAGAGCTTTATTAATCCATATTATGTATTACCGTGATGGATCCATTGTGTGTCTTATGTTGAGCACGATACGACTAAGTCGATTCCTTATTGGCATGGTTGGTTGTTCCATGAGTTGCTATATGTTGAGCATTAAGAACTAAATTTATCAACTTGTGTGGTTATTTAGTTTGTATTCCATAAGTTTACTTATGTTGAGTACATTTACGGTTAAGGTTGTCATATCCTATGATAATCTTAGTCGGGGTTCCATAATCTCTTATGTTGAGCCCAAATGAACTAAATCAATCAACTTGTGTGATTTTTTAGTTAGCACTCCATAAATTTCTTTTGTTGAGCATCTCTTTGACTGGGTTGGTTTTTCATGATTAACTTAGTCATTGCTCCATAGATTTGCTTATGTCGAGTATGGCAAATTAAATTGATTAATTTTGTGATTAGTTTAATTGAGTAATCCGGTTAGATTAATTAAGGGTTTACTCGTGAGTAATCTAATCGATGTATTAAGTCTCCATAAGTTTTCTTGTGTTGAGCATATTTAGTCAAATTAATCTTGGTTCGTTTTGGTTAATTTGATAGAATATTTCTTGTTGGATTCCAAATTCATACTTGTATGCAATTTGTTGATTCTAAAGAAATCCTTATTTTCTTAGAAATTAAGGTCGCTCTTGTTGTTCCTTAGGGGATGACATTTTATGGGGGAGAGTTCTTTTGAACTTGTGCTTAATTGCCAAATCTTTGTGGGGAGTACGGCTATGGAATATTATAGGGGTTATCTTGTGTCTTTATAAACTCCTTGATGAATGTATTTAGCTTTGGCTTTATGATTACATCTAAACAAGATGATACATATTTACCTTTGGTCATGAAATGTCTCTTACGGAAATTTCATTAGGATCCCGTTCTTGTACCTTTGCCAATTTATTGACAAAAAGGGGGAGAATTAATTGTAGCTCACACTACAAATACATATGGTTTTCGGATCATTATGTAATGGGGAGTGGTTTCCATGTGAGATGGAGTATTAACTAAGGGGGAGTGAAGTATCATCATAGTATTGTTGTTGAAGTTGTGATGCAATTGGACTTTGACGTTGTGTAATAATACTATGGCACTGTATAACAATGATTGAGAACCGATGATTTTCTCATTGTTATAGCTACGTATTTTCAACAATGATGATGCTAAACTTACAACCTTTGGGATCATTGGACTACTTGGAAGTGACGAAAATTTCGAGTATTGTTGAAGATTAGGCATGTGGAATAGGATCTACAAAGTTTATTTATATATTTTTTGTATTTCATATGTATTAATAGTTTTGCCACTAATATTTACAAATGGGGAGATTGTTAGATCACCGCTCGATCGAACTCGCATGCGTTTCTATCTCAAGCATGTTTGTCAATATTAGTGATCAAAACTATAAAGTCTTGATTTCTAGTCTACTATAGCTAAGGTCTCGGACTAGGATAGAAAGTGTAGTTGAGCTCAAGAACTCCATGGAAATCATCATACAAGACGAAGGAATACACAAGGAACCAATGGATCTCCATCGCCTAAAAGGTATGTGGAGACTTGAACTTATCTATCACTCAAAATTCTATCTACTCTATCTCCTATCTTGAGACAAAAGTCGTTTTACTATATAGACTAAAGATATGCACATGTGACATTTCGAGCTTAGTAGAACTCGCTTATCTATTTCTCGAAATATGTGTTGGTAAAGCTTTTGCTTTAGCCAAGTTAATCTTTGCCTAGTGACGAAAGTCATGTTATGTTTCAATCACTTTGGAAATTTCTCTGACGAAAACTAGTTTGTGAATAACAACTATATGACGTCCTGAGAATGTTTCAATGATTGAAATGAGAGTTTATACAATATAACCATTGGGGGTTATAAACATTGTTGTGGTAACACATATATGTATAAGTCCTTAGCACTTGAACCAAAGTTTGCGAACTTTGTTGATCAAGTGAAAACCGGAACTTGAGCAGTCAACCCAGTCCGCGAACGTGCGTAGTTCTCGAACCCGAGAATTTGTGCTGGAGTTGTAGCTCGGTTTTAGTTCGCCAACTGACGGAATTTCTCGAACCGGAGAATTTCTGCTGGAGTTTGTGAACTCCAACCGGTTATGTGAGTCCGCGAACTTGAGTGGTTATATCTAAAAACGATGTTCATAAACTTATTTAAATTATCTAAGGAATGCTATTGCAAATCGTGGCTTTATAGTTCATGAATCGATTCGAGTGAATCATATTGTTTTTTCTTCAATTGTGTCTTGTGTAGTACATAAGATCTCATAGAAATTGAACAACTCTCTAACTAGTTCATTTGAGTCAGTTGGACTAGTTATGGTGAAGAGGAATATGGTTGATATGAAAGTTATCATTTGGATAACCATTTGGTTGACTAATATTGAACCAACTATTGTACACATTTGGGTATGGTTACACAAACCCAAAGTACATGTATGTATGGCAAGATAAGTTTTCGATCTAACGGTTGAGAGATATTAGCTTGTATCTAATCAGGTTTTCATCTAACGGTGAATATTGAATGCTGTGTTATTAAGTTAACAATGATTGCAAACCCTGATTTGAAAGACTATATAAGGGAGAACTCTAGAAATTGGTAAACATAATCCTAACACATTATGTGTGATACTAGTTTGCTTAGCTAGAGTCGATTCTCCTTTAACCTTTGGGTTTCTTCTTCTAAAACCAGGTTAACGACTTAAAGACTTCATTGGGATTGTGAAGCCAGACAGATACTACTTTTCTTGTAGTTGTGTGATCTAATCTTATTGTTTCTATCGTACGAGTACAATTGTAATAATTGGCTTGAGATTTCTATCTCCGATAGGAAATATATAAAAGTAATCACAAACATCTTCGTCTTATCATCTACGATTCCACAATATTTGTTGTGCTGCGTCAATTAAGACTATTGTGAGGTGATTGATAAAACTGAGTTGTTCTTCGTAAATATAAGTCTGATTTTATTGATGGTTCCTGTTCACCTTGATTTATCAAAAGACGGAACAAAACTCATAGGTTTATTCGTGGGAGACGAATTTATCTATCTTGTAGACTTTTCTGTGTGAGACAGATTTGCTTGCTAAAGTCTTCGACTTTCGGTCGTAGCAACTCTTGGTTATGGGTGAGATCATCTAAGGGAATCAAGTGCGCAGTATCTTGCTGGGATCATAGGCGTAGGAGCATAAATGTACCTTGGATCAGTGTGAGATATAGTGGGGTTCAACTACAGTCCAGAAAGAAGTTAATTTGGAGTAGGCTAGTGTATGTAGCGGCTTAATACAGTGTATGTTTAATCTGGACTAGGTCCCAGGGTTTTTCTGCATTTACAGTTTCCTCATTAACAAAATTCTAGTGTCTGTGTTATTTCTATTCCGCATTATATTTTGTTATATAATTGAAATAATACAGGTTTTGCGTTGTTCAATCGATTAGAATATCCGAACTTATTGTTTGTTGATTTAAATCGATTGACACTTGGATATTGGTCTTTGGTACCATCCAAGTTATCTCTTTTTGATTAGACTCGCGAATCATTTTTTCTTGAGTAAATCAAATCGAGAGATTGAGATAATAACTCCTTGAGACATTTTCTATTGATTGAGTCTAGTTGATTCTCTAGAAAACAACTCGGAGTTGTCCATACAGATTGCTAATCGAAATATTGGGTGAGGTTGTTAGACCCCCGCTTTTTCAACCATCAACACTAATGAAGTATGATTCTTAGATATTCTCTTGTTACCTCGATACATCGAAGTTTTTGGAGATTGGTTGGAATTGCACAAGTACATCTTTGTTTATGGGTAAAAAATATTTCTGCTGGTTTTGCTAATTTTGGGTATGTGGATGGGAAATGAATCTAAACCCTAGAAAAATACACTGCACGTGAGTGCTTTTGATTCGAGAGACCAATCTATACAATTCTGGCCTAAACCAAGAAATGGTCGTTCCAGACTTGCTTCGGTCACAAAGTGAAGGAGATGGGGTTGATCTTAGGGGGGGAAGCGAAGAAGGTGTTGAGATTGTGAAGGTGTTGGCTTTTATGATTTTTCTCAGAATGGTGGTTTCTGGATACTGATGAAAACACTTGGTTTTTTATGTGTTTGCCTGTGTTTTTTTGGAAATAGGCAAAGGTCCTTTTTATACAAGTCAATGAGCACAAACCCTCATCTCGTAGGAAATGGAGGAATTTGAGTGATGGAGTAGTGGGGTCGTGTGGGTGATTGCACGATCACGTCTTAGCCCTCTTCCTTCAAAATCTTAACCGTCCATGCTTCCTGACACTTTCTTGTGATGGCGTGTTGCACGCTACACGCTGTAAACCGCCAGACCAATACCCCAATAAGTATCCCCCAATTTGTGACATGCTTGATGTCTCGAGTGAGTGGGTCGAGTCGTGGGACCCGCAGGATATAGCACGCGATGCTAAATATCGCGTATACTTTATGCATGTAATGTATCGAATAGAATAATATGTATGAAGCATCGTTGTTTTAAAGCTTAACGGAGTAAGTCGCGGATTAAGCGTCTTAAAATAGTTGTATGCTCAACCATCTTCAAGTGATCGTTTGAAGACCGCATGGGCAGGCTATCCCTTGGCCGATCACTTATTGCGATATAGTGATGGATGGTGATCACCGAGGTGCTTCATTGGTCGCCTATCTCTTAACCTAAGCTATCCGACCAAGCTTACAAAGTTGGACGGACGAGATGGTTTGCGGCACTTATCTGCGACCGTTTGATGAAACCTTAGGGTTTAAAAGGTGCGCAAGTATCCTCTTTGGGCTTGACCGAATTAACACATGGGTACCCATTTTGGTGGGATCGATTGGTCACACATGAAGGAGGCATGTTGTTGTGTACGTATATACCTTTTTGTCCCTTGAAGGCTTGATCTAGGCCACTTATGTTGACTGGCAAAGATGAGTGGCCGAGATCAATTTGTGATAGAAATCCTTTGCCGCAAAGGATTGGGGAACTGCATAAGATGCCTCCTTCGGGCGTGAGTTTCTAGGCGCTCGGCCATGATTGGCCTAGGCCGGTCGGTCACATGCATAGGTAGGCCCACGATGATCACGTTGATACTCTTGGTACTTCTTAAGTCTATATCTACACCTTTCGTTTAGGATGGCGAAGATGGATGGACGCGATCGAACTACGACAAATATGTATCGTCGCAAACCCTAATTAGGTTTTTTTAAATGATCGTACATGCATGACTTTGGCCAAATGGTTTGGAAAGCTATGCTTCTCCTTTAGAGAGGTACGCGTGGGTCCCACTTTGGGCTGATGGTTAACATGTGTGCACTTCCCTGATGGCCCTGGGCGCGATCTAATCCATCCAAATATGCCGGCGAAGTTGGATGGTTTTGATCAATTTAGGACGCTAGTAGAATTTCTGCGACTTTTGAAAAGCCTCACGCCCATCATGTTTTGGGCAAACGTTCATGGCTCTATGGCCATGTTGTGAGCAGGACGATCAGGTAGGGACAGAGTGGGCCCGCCAATGTGTGCATTAACGCTTCACTGATAATTCATGAGATGATCTAGGCCGTCCAACCAGGATGGTGAAGTTGGACGGTCGTGATGACTTTAAGACTGTCTTTGGCAGTCTTTGCCCGTACGAGCCACTCCAAGGCAAAACGAACCATCTCAATCTCCCTACTTCAGGGCTGGCGTTTAATGGGTGTTTTGGGAGTACAACATGTGTTCGACCGTCTAGGGAAAAAACGGGCCCTCTGGTGGTCATTACAGTGATCGCCTGCTCCTTCTAGGGTTCGTCTAAGCTGGTTAAATCATGCGGCAAACTTGGGTGGTTGTGATCGTTTCTGAGACTGACACGGACAGTCCAGATTTCCCTTAGTGAATTAAATATGCTCGATCGGGCTAGTATAAGCAAGACAATACGAGATTCCATTTGTTAGAGAACGGTATAGCATGTACGGGTATTTCGTGCATGCCTCACTATTGACACTTGGATATTCATGTTACTATGCTGAGAGCAACTATCAGTCATCATGCCGCACCAATAATGAGAGTCCTGCTGAGAACAGCACAGGAAATACAAGGCAATCATGCATTAATTAGTAATGTTATAAATTCACTGAATATTTGGGATTGTTGCTACATGCACCATTCTAAGTGAATTTTGCATATTTATCGAATTGCTTCAAATAAATAAAGCGAGAGATTTTATATGCTCATCGCTTATCAAATGGCTTTATTCTTTGCAGGATGTCAGCATATTAAAATTGGTTTTACAATTTTAGCCCCGAACTAAAATCCACCATCAACATTAAGTCCCATGCATAGCACGTAAGGGTTGCACCATTACGGGGTAGGCATTAGATGGTGACGGTAAAAATAAATTCACATGAAAGGTTTCAGTACGTGTTACCAGGATAGAATATGGTTTGTCTCTTTGGGCGAGATACGTCTCCCCTTATTGTACGCCTGCCTTCGGATATTTGGATTGATAAGCATCCATCGATTGCTATCCCGAATCCATATCCTTTACAAACGGCAAGTAAATACTCCTTTTCTTCTTGGGATCATGTTAGCTTGTGGAATATAAAGAGGACACTGAAACTTTCCCTTCCATCGCAGAATTGTTTTCTTCTCTATTGAAGGTATTGCTCCATGTTTATTAATCTCTTGATTGATTGATAATGATTTTTTTTATGCAATCATAACTCCTTATTGCAGTTCATCATGGAAGGTGAGAGCGATGACCATTTTGTAACCTCTCCGGAAAGAAGTTTTGAATTCAACAAGATCGAGGTGGATGCGTTCGAGGAGGTGATGTCTAAATTTGATATTTCACTTCGCGAGGCCGGACGTGCTATGTAAGGTATGTCCATTCTGCATTCGCGCGTTGCACGAGGACATATTCAGGCTCTTCTGGCTTCAATCTACTGAGAGGAGAAATGGAGGCATGATGAAGTGTCGCAACCACCAGTAAGCGCAAGAGCTGGGAGATTCGCTGCACGGATGAAAAGGAGAAGGGTTGAGCATAAACGACCACTGAATGGAGATAAGTGTGATTACATGATCCACGATGGTGTGATAATCCTTGATTCTGATACGGACGAGCCCGAACCCCCGAAGGTTATCATCACGATCTCCAATGTTGTAGTGGCTCTTGAGGAAGATATGGAATCCGCTCCTATTGAGGACGTTGAAGCGGAGAACGTTGTTGATGCAAAGATATCCGAAAAAGAGGTTGAGGAAGATCCAAAGAATAAAGCAATAGTATCATGTCACTACAATATTGAAGTAGGCTCTGACGGTGGTGAAGGCGCGGCCGATCTCCTTGACTACTAGATCTCCCTGTTTTCTTTTCCCCCTTTTTTTTGACAAGTATTTTCTCATAGTTTGTGAAAACTTTCTCCTTATACTCAGTGGCGGCTGATTTTAAGGTCTTCTTCGTTTGCTCATTTAAATAAGGATTTTTATATAATTTTGAAGCAAAACTATATTAGAATCTTCTATGTGTGTATATCCAGTGATGCGTCTTCATATGATTGCATGTTATTTTTGTGATGAAAAATTAATGCTATAATGAGACACCACGAACCTGCATGTCTGCGTGATTCCTTCCTGTTGGAGTATACTGCTCAGGATGCTTTCCCTTTTTTCTCTGCATACATTTTATTCCTCCAACGTTTCCCGAAAGGTGTGAAATGTTTCTTTTTATGGTTCTCTGGTTTAATCTGGTGGGTAATGATGATGACTCAGGCTTTTGTGTCATGCCCGGGGGTAAAGAAATTTCTAAAGGAAAATAATACTTTGATTAATTAAGAAATTGGAACCCTAATAATTATGAATGCAAGTAGTGCAATCATTTTGGAGGAATTACAAAAATTTCATGGAAAGGGAAATTGTTGGAGGAACCATCACGGAGAACACTGGATAAAAATGGTAGCACAGTGTTTCTAGGTATTGTAGGGTTTAAGCCATCGTGAGTGGATCGTCACACCTCAAGCTTTTCAGTGTTGATGATCTTGCAATAACCGCCTTGGATGACATCTTCCACCAGGTATGGTTCATCCTCCTTTGATGTTGGCAATTCAGGTTGAGCGGTCATCTTCACTGCTACGTTTATAAAAAAGGTTGTTCAATGAAACTTACTTGGGCTTGGAACCTTTTAAGGTATGAGTTCGGGCTTTCTCCAGGAAGTTGCATCACATTCTCAAGGTGTTGATACGGCAACAAATAATCTTCAGGATTTGACTGTTCATTGGAGATTCTTTCAGATATTGAAATCTGCAAAGGACACACTTCTAGTGCTGCTTTGTTGTCGTGTATCCATGGGCGTCCCAGGACCATATTGTAATTCAGATACTATTTTACTATGTAAAATTTAGCATGTGTTAGAGCATCACCGATTTTAACTTCAAGGTCAATGCATCCATATACGTTTCTGAATTTTCCTTCTGGGCCCCTAATCATGGTTGGGCTGCGAATAGCTTCCTGTTTCGAAATCTTCGCGGCTCTCATAGTATTGATGGTGATGATGTTGAATTCGGAGGCTGCATCAATCAATGTGCTGTCGGAATCGACATCCTTCAAACGAGTGACGGTTAAGAGTCCCCAGTTCCCCTTGCTGGTTGCATCTTTCAGGAAAGACTGAGTTTTCGTTGTTTCCCTCTTTGGATATAAGCGCCTACCTGACATAATGCAACTGAGGGATGCAAATATGTCTTGATGATGTGCCTTGGAGAAATACAACATTTCACACAAATGTTCCATCATAGACTGTACAGTCTTGTGAACATAATTCCCGGAGATCATACATCTCCTAATAGGAAGATGATCCCTATGAACACCTTTGTTTACTAACTGGAGCTCTCCTGCCTCCACCTTTTCTCTGAAATGTGTTTTAATTTGTTGCAATCCTTAGTCGGGTGATGGACGAACCTATGGTAACGACAATATTTGGGATTCGCCATCTCTTCCTCGGTCGGCGGACGTCTGACAGGAGGTATCTTGATCGCCTTATCTTGAATCCATGCTTCTAAGAGTTCTATGACTTCATTCATGGGAAATAGGAAGTCTGGGAAGGTATCTCCATCTTCTTGCACATGGGTTTTGCCCGCTCCCTTTCGAGATAAAGTTGTCTGCATTGGAGATGCACGCTTGGGTTGCTGCTCTGTTGCTAAAGCTTTCCTCTTTCCTCCTTCTCCCATCACGCTCACAGAAGGACCAGTGTTATACTGCTTGTTGATGAGACACATGCTTCCTTGACTCTCACGTGCATCTTCGTTTTGAATAATTTTAGTTTTTTCCAGCAACGTTGGTGCCGTTATGGCTGATCGCTTAGCAGCTTCATGGAACTTAGAAAATGTTTGAAAGTCCAGATTATCTAACAAAGCACGGTATATAGGAACCATTCCGTTAATGCATAACTCCACCAACTGGCGTTTGGTGACATTCGGATCATGACAATCCAACACTTGAATCCTAAACCTCTTAACGAAGTCGTTCGGATGTTCGTTGCTTCGTTGAAAGATTCTTCCAAAGTCTGAAAAGGTGATCTTCTCAGATACGAAGAAATATTTCCTGTAGAAGGCACTGACCATCTCACTCCAATTGAATATGTTGTTAGGTGTGATGTTGTTGTACCAGGTGTATGCCCTTCCAGTAAGTGACTTTGAGAACACTTTCAGGCGGAGAACATGATTATACTCGTGTTCCCCTAAAGATTCCAAAAATCGGGAGATGTGTTAATGAGCATTACTAGTACCATCATAAAGGGAAAACTAAGGATAGGTGTATCCTCTCAGTAGGGGAATCCGTTGTACATCCTGTGGGTATGGTGGTTGATGTCGGTGCATGTCCGCTGGATTTCCTTTGCCCCGATTTTGGAGGAGTCGCTACAGGTCCTCACGCGTAATGAAATTGGATGGCTAGTCCCTTTCTCTTCGGTGTTCAGGAGTGTCACAAGCTTCTTCATCCATATGGGCCCGCACCATTGAAGTGCATATTCCTGGTACACTGAATACGTTCCTTGTTAGCTTCAGGGACTGTCGTGACCCTTGTGGCAATCGTTCGGTTAAAGTTTTGAGAAAAGAAAGTCTCCTTCTGAGTTGCAGCCATATCCGTTTGGGATCTAGCAAGAAATTCCTGCCTTTCCATCAAATCCACAATGGTAATAGGGGGTTATCCTCCTCTTGTTCCTCCAGTCCCTCGTCCTGACGGATGAGTAGTGGTTGCCCTGGTGATGACTCGAGGCGTTACACTTGAAGAAATACCGGGATTTGTGGCTACTCTGGCTCTGGTGATGGGATGTGTCATGCCTACTGGAATATCTCCTGCTTCGCTAGTGTTGGTGGTAGAGGATACGGTTCCATGAGATGTATTGGTCACATTCTGCACGTCAGCTCTACTGACAGGGACATCGACACCGAGAGTATTGTCAATGCTAGTTACATCGGAATTGATTGCTTCTCCTGACCTAAGTTCCACCATCTTGAAATTGGGATCGAAAAACGAATTTGGGAATTTGGAAATTTGGAAATTGAAATCGCAACCGAGAGATTAATCTCCCACTGTGGTCGCCAATTTTTTATGGGTAAAAACTATTTCTGATGGTTTTGGTAATTTTGGGTTTGTGGATGAGAAATAAATCTAAACCCTAAACAAATTCACTTCACGGGAGTGCTTTTGATTCGAGAGATCAATCTGTACAATTCTTGCTTAAACCAAGAAATGGCCGTTACAGACTTTCTTCGGTCACAAAGTGAAGGAGATAGGGTTGATCTTAGGGAGGGAAGCGAAGAAGGTGTTGAGATTGTGAAGGTATTGGCTTTTCTGACTTATATCAGAATGGTGGTGTAGATGGGGAAAAACGATTTGCTGGTTTTTACGGAATTGAAGAGTCGACCGTGTGAAGACTCCTTGAACTGAACGAAATGTTGAACCTCACACAGATGCACTACAAGAAGGGGGTGCTTTAAGTTCGAGAGATAAATCTGTAAGACTCCGGCCTAAACCAAGAACAATGGTTGTTCTAGAGTCAATTCGGTCACAAGATAGGATGGGTTGATCTGTAGGAGGGAAGCTGAGAAAGGCGTGAGATCAATGGTGATCTGTGATTGTAGGTTTGTTGTGAATTCAACGTGAAAATGCTCTGAATGGTTGAAATTTTCTCAATTGAGAGTGATTTCTCTGAGTTCGTGGAGACGAAAGATGGTTTGTATGAACTTTGATGAGAAATTGCTAGACGAATATTCGAGTGTTCGAATCTCCAAAAAAATGTTGTTGTTTCAATCAGGATTCAGAGACATTTTATAATGCCGGAGTTGAAAACACCATGATCCCATGAAGTGTGACAGTTGCTGGAATCAGAGAGTGGGAAAGTGGGAAATCATGTTAAACCAATTACTCATCATGCGGAGACTTGGTTAATTTTACACCCACTACTTTGCTGACTCTTCCAACTGATTGCACGACTTGCTCACATTCTCATCATGGGTGAACACACGTGCCATAAACCGCCAGACCAAAACCCCAGTTAATATCCCCCCATGTGACACGATTGAAATCTCGTGATTGTGGAGTCAGTTGCTGACTTTATGGGACGATGAGGTCGTGTAGTGCTGAGTTGAACATGATTAGCAAATGTTATGAAGCTCATAAATTTAACGTGTCTGCTGAGACGAGGTATCATTATAACCTAAGATGAGCAAACTGTGTTGCTGAATTGTTGAATATTGATAGTTGAATCAATATTCTTTGATCTAAGCAAATATTGCTAGTCTGAGCAAATATTTCTAATTTGAATAAACATTGCCGGTTTGAGAGAATATTGCTAGTTTGAGCAAATATTATTTTTTTGGTGAATCGTTGGTAGAGAGGCCAAATAAAATATTAATTTAAGTTACTGACTGCTGGGTCGAGCAAAATAAATAAAGTATTGATTATGGAATCTACATAAAATTATCAGAGTGTTTGAATCTGCTCAGAATCACGTTTCTGCAAAGCTCTGGATTAAAAACCCTAATTTTTCCGATGATTTATTGCAAATCAACATAGGACCGGCTACATGGGATGACGGGTTCACCATATAACGCCCAGATGCTCGAATGAGCAAAAATACCAAAGCCACTTGAGGACCAGTTGGTGAAATAATGATTAAATATTGATTTAACCACTGAAATAATGCTCGTGTGAGCGACAAATAACAAAACCTGGTATTATGGAAATATGTTGCACCGACCAAGAGGTCATGAGATCGGCTCTTGGTGGGTGTGGGACCAGTGTATGTTCGTTTGAGCAAACTTCCAATTGTTTGGAAAGATTTTGAACCTAATATGAGTTAAAATCATTAAAACATGCAGGACCAGTTGTTTGAAAGCCTCAGGGTCACCCTTGGTCGGTCAAGGGGATGTTCCCGTGTCACTATGATGTCCGTGCTTCAGTCCTGAGAATTTTGATATTTTCTGGTGCACGTTTGAGCAACATTTAGAGAAAATATGCAAAATCCATGGTTTTGCTGAAACTGGGAAAAATACATGAGATGGGGGAAAATAAATAAAACAGGGAATTGCAAGGTGTGAGACCAGCCACGGCTAGGGCATGGCCGGCCGGCTGATAAGCATGGTCCCACATATTTCCCAGTTTTATGTATTTTCTCTGAATTGAGGGAAATTCCATGAAACTGGAAAGTTTTGATGAAATTAGGGAACTTCCATAAGATGAGAGATAAAACAAAATAAGGAATGAGAGTGTGGGACCGGCAAAGGCCAGGGCATGGCAGGCCGGCCATGGACTCGGATCCCACCACTCTTCCCAATTTTACTAAGTTTTGATGATTTTAGATAATTTTCATAAAATCAAAGGGATTTGTTGAAAACCAAGATATTTTGTTGAAATCAGGGAGTTTTCATGAAACAAAACACCAAATAATAGTAAAACAAGGGGCGTGTGGGATCGGCTAGGGCATGGTTGGCTTGCTAGAGCCCGGTCCTACAAGTTTTTTCCTAATTTTTTAATATTTTCTATGATTTTAGAGAAAATACATGAAATTAGGTAATTTTAGGGAAAATTCATGAAACCAAGGAATTTTCATAATTTAAGAGGAATCATAAAATAATGGGGAACGTGAGGTGTGGGACCGGCCACCGCCAAGGCATGACCGGTCGGCCATCGGTCCCATGACACATTTCCCTAATTTTATTAGTTTTGATAAAATCATGTTAGTTAGATAAAAATACATGAAATTGGGTAATTTTCATGATTTTAGGGAAAATTCATAAAATCAAGTAATTTTCATAAATTAATAGAAATAATAAAGTAATGGAGACGTGAGGTGTGGGACCGGCCACGGCCAAGACATGACCGGCCGACCGGCGGTCCCATGACACCTTCCCCTAATTTTATTATTTTTGATAAAATCATGTGATTTAGATAATTTCTTTGAAATAAAGAAAATTTGCTCGAACGAGAGGATCTTCATGAGATCAGGAAAGTAATAAAAATATGATAAAATATAAAATTAGGCGCGGGACTGGTCACGGCATGACTGGCCGGCTGGTGAGCCCAGTCCCCTGGCGCTTTTGCTAATATTTTATTATTATTATTTTTCCTTCCTATTTTGCATAGGTTCCTCGCTCGTTAGTATTTTTTTTGAAATGCTCGTTCGTGCATTCGAAATGCTGGTTTGTGCATTATTTGCTAATTACACTTGCACCATTTTTCCTAGGGCTTATTCGATGTTCAGATGCCTGTTTCGTTGAATATTTATCACTAACCCGTGGCATTCTGCTGGGAAGAACCACAAATTGAAGTGACGAAGAATCGTAGAATATTGTTGGATATTCAGACGATTAAAGATGGCTCGTATAATATTGATGGATATTCAGACGATGGTTCGTAGAATATTGTTGGATATTCAGACGATTTCAGACAATTAATTGATGGCTCTATACTAGAAGGGATTTCTGTCTAGGAGAATTAATCATCTGAGGGTTGAGCAATATGAACTTGCTGGAGTGTCATATTACTCTTATATAGTCAGGGAAAACCCTGTTGCATCCGGAAGACGTTGTCGCTCTATACTAGCAGGCATTCTGTCTTGGAGCCGTCCAATCTTTCGATTCTATATTGTATGAGATGTGTCGTGGTCTCAGCTGAGATACTACACATCTGCATCTTCTCTGAGAGACTTTATCCATCATAGGTTTATGGCATGAACTTTCATGCTTAGAAACCTGAGTCTCGATACTCATCTGATTGCCGGATCCGGAGTAATTACTGAAATTGCTCAGTATTCATGAGATTTCACGTGGCCTCAGCTGAGAGACTACACATCTACATGTACTCTGAGAGACAGGCTTCTCAGACATAGATTTATGGCATGAGCTTTCATGCTTTAATAAGAGACATGAGCCTTAATACTCATCTAGTTGCCGAATCTGGAGTATAGTTTTATAATTTTACCCTTTGTCGAAAATCCACCATCTACAAGTGGTTTCTGGATACTGATGACAACACTTGGTTTTTTCTGTATTTGTCTGTGTTCTTTTGGAAATAGGAAAAGGTCCTATTTATACAAGTCATTGAGCGCAAACCCTCATCTCGTAGGAAGTTGAGTGATGGAGTAGTGGGGTCATGTGGGTTATTGCATGATCACGTCTTAGCCCACTTACTTCATCATCTTAACCATCCATGCCTCCTGACACGTTCTTGTGATGGCGCTTTGCACGCTACACGCTGTAAACTGCCAGACCAATACCCCAATAAGTATCCCAGTTTGTGACATGCTTGATGTCTCGAGTGAGTGGGTCGAGCCGTGGGACCCCCAGTAAATAGCACGCGATGCTATTAAGTTAAATAACTAAGTTATTTAGGAAATCGATATTCATAAAATATCGTGTATACTTTATGCATGTAATGCATCGAATACACTTAATATGTATGAAGCATCGATGTTTTAAATCTTAACGGAGTAAGTCGCGGATTAAGCGTCTTAAAATAGTTGTATGCTCAACCATCTTCAAGTGATCGTTTGAAAACCGCATGGACGGGCCATCCCTTGGACGGTCACTTCTTGCGGTAGAGTGATGGACGGTGATCACCGATGTGCTTCATTGGTCGCCTAGATCTTAACCTAAGTTGTCCGACCAAGTTTACAAAGTTGAACGGTCGAGATGGTTTGCGGCACTTATCTGCGAGCATTTGATGAAACCTTAGGGTTTAAGAGGTGCGCAAGCATCCTCTTTGGGCTTGACCGAATTCACACATAGGCGCCAATTTTAGTGGCATAGATTGGTCACACATGAAGGCGGCCTGTTGTTGTTTACATATATACCTCTATGTTCCATGAAGGCTTGATCTAGGCCACTCAAGTTGACTGGAAAAGATAAGTGCCCGTGATCGATTTGCGGTAGAAATCCTATGCCACAAAGGATTGGGGAACTGCATGAGATGCCTCATTCGGGCATGCATTTCGAGGCACTCGGCCATGATTGGCCTAGGCCGGTCAGTCACACGCATAGGTGGGACCACTGTGATCACGTTGATACTCTTGGTACTTCTTAAGTCTATGTTTACACCTTCTGTTTAGGCTGGCGAAGATGGATGGACGCGATCAAACTATGACAAATATGTATCGCCGCAAACCCTAATTATGGTTTTTTAAACGATCGTGCACGCATGACTTTGGCCAAACGGTTTGGAAAGATATGCTTCTCCTTTGGATAGGTAGACCATGCGGGGCCCACTTTGGGCTAATGGTTAACATGTGTGCACTTCCCTGATGGCCCTGGGCGCGATCTATGCCATCCAAACATACCGGCGAAGTTGGATGGTTGTGATCAATTTAGGACGCTAGTGGAATTTCCGCAACACTTGAAAAGCCTCACGCCCATCATGTTTTGAGCAAACGTTCATGTCTCTATAGACATGTCGTGAGCAGGCCGATCAGGTAGGGACAGAGTGGGCCCGCCAATGTGTGCATTAACGCTTTGTTGTTCATTCGCGGGATAATCTTGGTCGTCCAACTAGGCTGGTGAAGTTGGATGGTCGTGATGACTTTAAGACTGTTTTTGGCAGTCTTTGCCCGTACGAGCCACTCCAAGGCAAAACGAACCATCTTAATCTCGCTACTTCAGGACTGTTTTGGGAGTACAACATGTGTTCGACCGGCTAGGGAAAAAATGGGCCCGTTGGTGGTCATTACAGTGATCGCCTACTCCTTATAGGATTCGTCTAGGTTGGTTAAATCATGCGGCCAACTTGCGTGGCCGTGATCGTTTCTGATACTAACACGGATAGTCCAGATTTCCCTTAGGGAATCAAATATGCTTGATCGGGCTAGTATAAGAACGCCGATACGAGATTCTATTTGTTAGAGAATGGTATAGACTGTGCGGGTATTTCGTGCATGCCTCACTATTGATACGTGGATATTCATGTTACTCTACTGATAGAAACAATCAGTCATCATGCCACACCAATAATGAGAGTCTTGTTGAGAACAGCATAGGAAATACAATGCAATCATGCATTGATTAATAATGCTATAAATTCACAGAATATTTGGGATTGTTGCTACATGCACTATTCTAAGTGAATTTTGTATATTTATCGAATTCTTCAAATAAATAAAGCAAGAGATTTTCTGTGCTCATCGCTCATCAAATGGATTTATCCTTTGCAGGATGTCAGCATATTAAAATTGGTTTTACAATTTTATCCCTGAACTAAAATCCACCATCAACAATCTTAGAAATCCTTGCAGTTGAGATAGTTTTGCACTTTTTATTATTTTCCCTTATACCATTATTAATAGGTTTTTCAACATCGGGAGATGTATCCATGTTCAAAATGGTTAAATCACTTATGGAGAAAGATGGGACTAAAATAGCAATTAGTGAAATATTATCTGTTTCGTCTTCTTCATAGTTGTATGAGTCTAGGTCTCATCCAGAGTCACAACTAATGCCTTACTTCTAGTGTATTTCCTTAGATTAGGACAGTTCTAACACAAATGACCGAAACCTTTACACTTGAAGCACTAAGGCTGATATTCATCATCTTATTCTTGGTCTTTACTGCTCTTGACTGAAACACGATCATGAGGGAGAGAAGTACGGTGATTATCTTTTACGAATCTCTTATTTCTTTTCCTTAAGAGATCTCGAAACTGTCTGGTAATCAAAGACAATGTTCATTCAATATCATCATCTGAATCTTCTACAATCAATTCATCGGAATCATCTACCAATATATTTTCTCCGCTAGAGCTTTTGGAATTTTTCATCTTGAAAAACGATTCCTTTAGCTTGAATAGATAGGATTCATGATCAAATATCTTTAAATTTCCAACAAGTATGCTTTGAGAGAGAGTTGAAATATCATTTTCTTCCATGATTGCATGTTTCTTAGAATCATATCTAGATGGCAATGGCCTGAGAATTTTGCATACTATATCTTTTTTCAGAAATAGTCTTTCCAATAGAGAAAGAAGTATTAGATATCTCAGAGAGTTTAATGTGAAACTCTTCAAAGGTGTCGTTATTGTTAGAGAACTTATCGGTTAAAGTCACAGGCGTTGCTATATCAAGCTTGTTGTCAAATTTAGTTGCAAAACTATAAGTCTTGATTTCTAGTCTACTTATAGCTAAGTCTCGAATTAGGATAGAAAGTGTAGTTGAGCATTAAATTTCACGATTCATAGATTAAATATGAAGAACTACTAAGGGGATCTTGTGGAACTTCATCAACAAAAGGTCTGTGGAGACTTGAACTCATCTATCACTCAAAAGTCTATCTACTCTATCTCATATTTGAGATAAAAGTCGTATAGATATATAGACTTCGATTATACACATTTGATATTTCAAGCTGAGTTTAACTCGCTTACATATTTATCGAAATATGTGTTGGTAAGCTTTTGATTTAAGAAAGTTCATCTTATATTCTTGACGAAAGTCAAAAGATGATCATGTGAAAATCGCCTTGTAACATCTTACATGATTTGTGTGTGACAGTTATTTGATGTAGACTCAGAATGTTTCATATTGATCATTCGATCACTTGAAAATTTCTTTGAAGCTAATAGTTTATGTGAGACATCTATTCATGTCTTCCGAGAATATTTCAATAATTGAAATGAGAGTTTAGAACAAAAAACCATGATTGGATATAACACAGTATGTGTATTTATATGCTAACTGTTGCAAGTTACTCCAAGTCCGGGAACCATAGTATGCATTCCCGTATGCGTACTTGTTAGTTAATAAAAGTCTGGGAACTTAGTATCCATACAGGTTTGCGTACTGGCGTGAATTTCAAGTTCTGGAAATTCAACTGAGTTTTGGAAGGTATGCATACCCGTTCGCATACTGGCAAACCCAAACTTAGTCCGACCACTTAGGTATGCATACCCATTTGCATACTTGAGTAGGTTATGTTCTAAAATCTGTTCGTTCATGAACTAATACATTTATATCATAAGGAATGCAATCTTTTGCAAACCGTGACTATAATTTTCATGAATTTATTCGAGTGAACCAAAATCGATTTTGGTTCAATTGTGTCTTGTATACTTCTATGAGAATGTTAACAATTGAACAACTCTAGAACTAGTTTCATTTGAGTCATTTGAACTAGTTATGGTCAAGATGAATATGGTTGATATGAAATTGTTCATATGTCTAACTTCAGTTAACTATTGTTGAGCCAACAAAGGTGTACACGTTTAGGTACGGTTACTCATATCTAAATGAAGTCACTTTTTATTTGTGTCTAACAAGCTAAGTTCTATCTAACGGTTGAAATATATTAGATTGAGTTTAATGATATTTTCATATAACGGTGAATAAGGAATGCTTTGTTACCAAGGTAACATTGATTGCAAACCCTGATTTGAAGACTATATAAAGGAGAACTCTATCAACTGGGAAACCTACTCCCCACACCCCCTGTGTGATACTAGTTGCGACTAGAGTCTATTCTCCTTTAACTTTAGGTTTTTTTAAAACCCTGTAGGTTAACGACTTGAACATTTTATTGGTATTGTGAAGCCAGACCCAACTATTTTCTCTGTAGTTGCGTGTTCTGATCTTGTTGTTTTCTCGTGATTGAGTACTATCTTCTCTAAGATTTGTTCGAGATTTAATCTCCGATAGGCAAGATAAAAAGTAGTCACAAACATATTCGTCTCATCGTTTGTGATTCCACAATATCTTGTTTCACTACCATACGATTAATATTATTGTGAGGTGATTGATATTTCAAGGCTGTTCTTCAGGAATATAAGTCTGGTATATCAATTAGTTCGTGTTCACCTTAATTTATCAAAAGACGGAACAAAACTCATAGGTTTATCAGTGTGAGATAGATTTATCTATTCAATAGATTTTTCAATGTGAGACATATTGGTACATCAAGTCTTCGACTTTTGGTCGTAGCAACTCTTAGTTGTGGGTGAGATCATCTAAGGGAATCAAGTATGCAGAATCAGGCGTGGTTTTAGAGATGTATGGAACGCGATTGTACCTTGATCAGTGTGATATTGGTTAGGGCTCAACTACATTGTAGTACGAAGTTAACTTGGAGTAGGCTAGTGTCTGTAGTGGCTTAATACAGTGTGGTGTTCAAATATGGACTAGGTCCCAGAGTTTTTATGCATTTGCGGTTTCCTCGTTAACAAAATTTCTGGTGTCTATGTTATTTATTTGAACACCACACTGTATTAAGAAATAAAATAGACACCAAAAGTTTTGTTAACGAGGAAACCACAAATACAGAAAAATCCCGGGACCTAATCCAGCTTTGAACACCACACTGTATTAGTACGCTACAGACACTAGCCTACTACCAATGAACTTCGGACTGGAATGTAGTTGAGACCTAATCAATCATATAATGATCAAGGTACAGTTGCGCTCCTTACGTCTCTGAACCTTAGAATGATTCTATGCACTTGATTCCCTTAGTTGATCTCACCCACAACCAAGAGTTGCTACGACCCAAAGTCGAAGACTTGATAAACAAATATTTCTCACACAGAAAAGTCTATTGGAATAGATAAATTTATCTCCCACAGAAATACTTACGAGTTTTGTTCCGTCTTTTGATAAATCTAACCCTAATGGAGGTTATTATCAGGACTAAAATATTAGTGTTAATAATATTAGTTGATTATTAATATTGTTTACCATGGAGGTTATTATCAAAACTAGTTCAAAACTAGTTCGAGTTGGTTATTATATTATTAACACTAATATTGTTGATTTTAGACCAAAACTAGTTCAAGAGTTATAAACCAACCCTAATGGAGGTTATTATCAGAATCTAAGAAACATTGAATATTTTATTATTGATCTTATTATCATTTATTATTATTAACACTAATATTGTTGTATATATCTTAACTACTCTTACAAATTAACTTCATTTCTAATAGATAAATGGTTCTAATTACAAGAAAAGGTACTCAATAAGTTTCTACATGGCATTCGGGATCTATTAAATATGTTGATTTCATTATTTTATTTTTCTTCTAATATTGGATTGACTAGGTCTTCTTAATTTCAAACTATTAATCTCTAATCTCTATCAACTTCTAAACTATAATACCATTGGTATAACCTATAATTTTTACTTTATACAAATGTATACACACAGACAAACAAAAAAAAAATCAAATCAAAAGAATATTTTGGTTATTGATAGATTTTAGTGATTAAGATTTATCTCATAACCCAATCTGCTTCTAAACTAATCTATTTATTTATCCGACACTAAGTATTGTCTATTGTTTACCATGTAAGATCTAATAGTGAGATCTGATACCAACTTGTGACGCCCTATCCTAATCACCTGCTTCGATAAGAGGATTACCACCTAATTGAAGCATCAAACCTATAATACCGATCTTAAGAAAACTCGGTTACATAAGCTAATTCCAAAAAAAACAAACCCGAACACTCTGATATTGTATAAACGAAGAACTCTCTTGTGATATGAATATACTAATGTGGTGTTTTACATAATAAATAAAGAATAAAGATATATAAAAGATTCATAATATCTCTAACGTCGCAAAAAGCTTTAAGCTACGTCAACAGATATCTTCACGCACATCATTTCTTTTGACATCAAACCAAGTGGGAACGAGTGAGCACGTCATCCCAAAAGGGGTGCCCAATGGAATCATATAACCTAGAAGTAATCACTATCATGCTTCATAGTTCTAAAAGATAGTGAAATTAAAACAAAATAATAAAAAGAAAACATATAACACTTTTTACACACAACACGAGGCAGAAGATTGCTTCAACTCTTTTCCCCGGATATTGCATCCATCGTGGCAATATCCATGAAAGATCCACCACCGGATGGATCTACGAGAATAGAGTTAAACAACCTAAATATATGTTATCCTAACCTCGTCTCACTCAATGGAGAAGAAGATGCTAGGAATAACTTCAGTCTCAAATGATAGCATGAATCCAGGTACCGTAAGATATTATTGTGGAATGCGTACACCTCAAAAATCCAATTGCCACCATCTAAGTCTAGAATATAATAAGATTTTGATTACTATGATCTGACCCCGCACAACAGGTTCACAAAAGGCCCAATCATTATTCGTAGGCCGAAGTATCCAAATAATGACCATATCCAGTCATGAACCTAGAATTTCTTCCTAAGTCAAGGTCATAGTAACCCAGTCATACTGCTAAGACTGAACAATCAAGTATGATATGCACAAAGTGACTTCCCCAAATAAAATAAAATATATATAATATCTAACCGGGGTAAAGCCGGACTACTATATTAAGACAATAAAATGTATTAATAGTTATCCGGGGTAAATCCGGGCTACTAAGTAATATTCAAACAACGTATCATTTCCCTACTAAACTTATCAAAGAGCTATGGGGAATCACAGAAAATCTTCGCGGGGAAACACCCAACGCATATCACACTACATACCCATTTAATTACAAACCACATGCTTCACAGAAAGTAAAGACTCATCATGCTCGAAGATAAGGTAACTTAATGATTACAAAAAGGTTACAAAGTTCCCACCTGAATTGATGACAAGCCATGTCTACCTTGTATTCCTCAATCCGCTGGTTCATCCTTTGAATCGATCGTTGTTAATAAATATTAACTGTTAATCACACAATCACTCTGAGAATTACCCAATAAGCTCATACAAGGGCCATAACATAATTTCATACAAATCTATATTTAAAGGCTAAGTCAAATAACTTACGGTTCTAGTTTTAATAATGGTTCTATAACTTAATAATAAGTAATTATAGGATAAAACAATATCTACATCTCCAAATAGGGTTAAATTAGGTATTACCGGAAATCCCTCGAAAAAACCCTACAACTTTGCAGAAGGAACTAAAAGCTTATTCGGACCATAAAGGGTCCAAAACATCAAAATACTAAATCCGGCCATAAAACAAGCCCGTGTGCCTAATCCGGCACAGCCCACTACCCATTTAATGACCCATCGGGTCAACCCACGAACCGATCAATTAACTCGTTTCTCTAACCCATCGGGTCAACCCACTATCCAACCCAATAACCCGCTCCAAGACCCGAAATGGTCTGAGTCACACCGACTCAGCTGAGTCAGAAACTAACTCGGATGACTCACTCATCTTCTTCACAAATAACTCGGAACTTATTCCAAGTGTTGAATTCAAAACTCAGATCATGTTGTAATTTTATAAGGTCTCTAGAATACAACAAATAAATCCAAACTAACCAAACTATGGCTTATTAGAATCATGAGATCACCCTCTATAATATATGCGTACTGAATATTTTCCAATTCTAACTAGAACCTATATAAAAACTCTCCTACATATGACTACTCGTGTCTTCTAACACAGAAACACAGCTGCGGCGACTACTTTTATATCAATGATAACTCACTCTTTACTAATCGGATTGGGACGAAATTTATATGTAAGAATCATTACCCGTCGTACTACGATTTACTTTTATAGAGATACTTCTAATTATGTCTTTAATGTGCCTAGAAATATCTCTACTTAATGGCCAGTAAACAAAATACCATTTCATGAAATCATAGATCTTCAAGGTTATAAACTTAATTGTTTCTCAATTATTTCTATTATCTAATCACAACCCACATCAACATAAACAAACAAGAATTGATTTATAATGTCACCTTGATTAAGTTACGAAGTTTGCATCATTAACACCATCTCCATCACTATTGGTTATTAACAATCATCATCCTTTCTTCCTAGCTTTCTACCTTTAGTTATGTTCTCTTTGGTTATTGACATCTATAAGACCATCTATTACTTCTTCTCTACTGATGTAACTCTCTCACCATCACCAACATCTTCTAATCGTCACCAACTATCTTCTCTAACTCTTTCTTTCATTGATCAACATCGTTATCATTAATTCCTCTTAAGATTTTTCTCCACTAGCTATCTAATTCTCTTTCCTTCTAAATAAAAACTTGATACAAATTTATTTACTCATCCTTCTCTCTTTCTAACTCTTTGTCTTTGTCACAAACGAACACCACCACCTCTATTTTCCTATCACCAACGGAGGTGCTAACTGCATGGAGAAGATTTACTCAAAATGTGTTCTATTCTTTTGAATTAATCCAAAGCTTTTACTATTTCCTATCAAGCATTCTACTAAGGGACGACCTAATTACTAACCAAAGGACCAGTCTAAATAAAGTTCATGTCAACAGAAGTCAGGTCAAGTCAAATCTGTCAACGGTGACGATCATCGACAGATTGACTAATTTCTACTTTATCTCCCCAGCCTCATATCTTCTTCGTCCGGTATCCGATTTACACGTTCTTGTAGTCCATTTCGCATTACATTTCGAGGTCTATCTAATGGTATTAATTTTATTTTCAAACTATTATTTTATTAATTTCTATTAATTAATGTTTGTATTTAGTTAGTCTATTATTAACGGTTAAATGGTCTCTTGATCATCGCTAGACCATTCAAATAGCGTTGACGAGCTTGAGGGTCCTTACATTCTCCCAACCTTATTCATTTTCTTCTTTGAAAATTGAACCATCCTTCTATTCTTCAAAACTCCCCACCTTATAGAGAAATACTATCTCTCGGCTAAATGCAAGTACTGCTCATACTTACAAACGAGCGGAAACCAACTCGTTTCAAATGAATTCAAAGCAAAAAGGAATGAAATACAAGCCTATTTGGTTTTCTATAACTAACATCTATAATTTGTAGCTCTAGGTACGACTGCCATAATTTTTATTCTAACAAATATATATGTATAAGTTTTTCACACTAAAGTTTATCGTCTAATATTTTATTAATTTGGTTGTAGTTTATCCGTATAAATAATTTAAATTTGATTTCCCGTAAATCTATAATATCTTCTATTTTAATTTTACGTTTATACAATATACTTACAAATTTTCCAAATATTATCTACTTTAGATATGCTATAAACATAATTAATGAAATATTATTATCAGCAGTGTCACTATTTTTCATATCCTTATTCTTATCGGTATTGGTTCCAATTAGTACACCAAGTCATAATTTTTCTAAGTATGATTCTACATTCACTTAAAGTTTACTATAATTGCTTTTATTTCTTTATATCAAGTCCGTATACTATATATATCTTGTTAAATATTACTGTTGGTAACTTATTATTTCAATTCAAGTATGCATAAAATTATAATGTATCCTAATAGTCTTTAGATTTTTCTATTAATATAAAGTATCTTATTCATATACAAATTTATTCTCCTTTTAAGTCTAACATTGTACTAAGCATTCAAATACTATTATTGTTTCGTCATGTGTATTTATTTAATTTCAATGATCTACTAAGTCAGTTATTAAACTAAAGATAATTTGGGTATAAGATTACTAAGAAATTTAGTCCTTATTATTTTATGCAAAATATTTGCACGTTCTTAAGTCTAAACTTAATAAGTCTTATATTATCAATCTAATTTCAATACTCAAGAATGTATTTCTAATTTTATTTAATTTACAAAAACTAACCGTAGATAATTACTAATAATTTTACGTAAGTACCTAATCCTACTTATTAATTTTATCGTTATATATTTTATTAATAAGATTTTTAATTTACATAAAGTTCGATACAATATTATTTTATGCGTGCTAATGTTACTTTTATTATGATTATTATTGATCTTATTATCATTTATTATTATTAACACTAATATTGTTGTATATATCTTAACTACTCTTTCAAATTAACTTCATTTCTAATAGATAAATGGTTCTAATTACAAGAAAAGGTACTCAATAAGTTTCTACATGACATTCGGGATCTATTAAATATGTTGATTTCATTATTTTCTTTTTCTTCTAATATTGGATTGACTAGGTATTCTTAATTTCAAACTATTAATCTCTAATCTCTATCAACTTCTAAACTATAATACCATTGGTTTAACCTATAATTTTTACTTTATACAAATGTATACACACAGACAAAAAAAAAAAAAAAATCAAATCAAAAAAATATTTTAGTTATTGATAGATTTTAGTGATCAAGATTTATCTCACAACCCAATCTGCTTCTAAACTAATCTATTTATTTATCCGACACTAAGTATTGTCTATTGTTTACCATGTAAGATCTAATAGTGAGCTCTGATACCAACTTGTAACGCCCCATCCTAATCACCTGCTTCGATAAGAGGATTACCACCTAATTGAAGCATCAAACCTATAATACCGATCTTAAGAAAACTCGGTTACATAAGCTAATTCCAAAAAAAACAAACCCGAACACTCTGATATTCTATAAACGAAGAACTCTCTTGTGATATGAATATACTAATGTGGTATTTTACATAATAAATAAAGAATAAAGATATATAAAAGATTCATAATATCTCTAACGTCGCAAAAAGCTTTAAGCTACGTCAACAGATATCTTCACGCACATCATTTCTTTTGATTACTGAAACTGAAGTGGGAACGAGTGAGCACGTCATCCCCAAAGGGGTGCCCAATGGAATCATATAACCTAGAAGTAATCACTATCATGCTTCATAGTTCTAAAAGATAGTGAAATTAAAACAAAATAATAAAAAGAAAACATATAACACTTTTTACACACAACACGAGGCAGAAGATTGATTCAACTCTTTTCCCCGGATATTATGTCCATCGTGGCAATATCCATGAAAGATCCACCACCGGATGGATCTACGAGAATAGAGTTAAACAACCTAAATATATGTTATCCTAACCTCGTCTCACTCAATGGAGAAGAAGATGCTAGGAATAACTTCAGTCTCAAATGATAGCATGAATCCAGGTACCGTAAGATATTATTGTGGAATGCGTACACCTCAAAAATCCAATTGCCACCATCTAAGTCTAGAATATAATAAGATTTTGATTACTATGATCTGACCCCGCACAACAGGTTCACAAAAGGCCCAATCATTATTCGTAGGCCGAAGTATCCAAATAATGACCATATCCAGTCATGAACCTATAATTTCTTCCTAAGTCAAGGTCATAGTAACCCAGTCATACTGCTAAGACTGAACAATCAAGTATGATATGCACAAAGTGACTTCCCCAAATAAAATAAAATATATATAATATCTAACCGGGGTAAAGCCGAACTACTATATTAAGACAATAAAATGTATTAATATTTATCCGGGGTAAATCCGGGCTACTAAGTAATATTCAAACAACGTATCATTTCCCTACTAAACTTATCAAAGAGCTATGGGGAATCACAGAAAATCTTCGCGGGGAAACACCCAACGCATATCACACTACATACCCATTTAATTACAAACCACATGCTTCACAGAAAGTAAAGACTCATCATGCTCGAAGATAAGGTAACTTAATGATTACAAAAAGGTTACAAAGTTCCCACCTGAATTGATGACAAGCCATGTCTACCTTGTATTCCTCAATCCGTTGGTTCATCCTTTGAATCGATCGTTGTTAATAAATATTAACTGTTAATCACACAATCACTCTGAGAATTACCCAATAAGCTCATACAAGGGCCATAACATAATTTCATACAAATCTCTATTTAAAGGCTAAGTCAAATAACTTACGGTTCTAGTTTTAATAATGGTTCTATAACTTAATAATAAGTAATTATAGGATAAAACAATATCTACATCTCCAAATAGGGTTAAATTAGGTATTACCGGAAATCCCTCGAAAAAACCCTACAACTTTGCAGAAGGAACTAAAAGCTTATTCGGACCATAAAGGGTCCAAAACATCAAAATACTAAATCCGGCCATAAAACAAGCCCGTGTGCCTAATACGGCACAGCCCACTACCCATTTAATGACCCATCGGGTCAACCCACGAACCGATCAATTAACTCATTTCTCTAACCCATCGGGTCAACCCAATAACCCGCTCCAAGACCCGAAATGGTCTGAGTCACACCGACTCAGCTGAGTCAGAAACTAACTCGGCTGACTCACTCATCTTCTTCACAAATAACTCGGAACTTATTCCAAGTGTTGAATTCAAAACTCAGATCATGTTGTAATTTTATAAGGTCTCTAGAATACAACAAATAAATCCAAACTAACCAAACTATGGCTTATTAGAATCATGAGATCACCCTCTATAATATATGCGTACTGAATATTTTCCATTTCTAACTAGAACCTATATAAAAACTCTCCTACATATGACTACTCGTGTCTTCTAACACAGAAACACAGCTGCGGAGACTACTTTTATATCAATGATAACTCACTCTTTACTAATCGGATTGGGACGAAATTTATATATAAAGAATCATCACCCGTCGTACTACGATTTATTTTATAGAGATACTTCTAATTATGTCTTTAATGTGCCTAGAAATATCTCTACTTAATGGCCAGTAAACAAAATACCATTTCATGAAATCATAGATCTTCAAGGTTATAAACTTAATTGTTTCTCAACTATTTCTATTATCTAATCACAACCCACATCAACATAAACAAACAAGAATTGATTTATAATGTCACCTTGATTAAGTTACGAAGTTTGCATCATTAACACCATCTCCATCACTATTGGTTATTAACAATCATCATCCTTTCTTCCTAGCTTTCTACCTTTAGTTATGTTCTCTTTGGTTATTGACATCTATAAGACCATCTATTACTTCTTATTTACTGATGTAACTCTCTCACCATCACCAACATCTTCTAATCGTCACCAACTATCTTCTCTAACTCTTTCTTTCATTGATCAACATCGTTATCATTAATTCCTCTTAAGATTTTTCTCCACTAGCTATCTAATTCTCTTTCCTTCTAAATAAAAACTTGATACAAATTTATTTACTCATCCTTATCTCTTTCTAATTCTTTGTATTTGTCACAAACGAACACCACCACCTCTATTTTCCTATCATCAACGGAGGTGCTAACTGCATGGAGAAGATTTACTCAAAATGAATTCTATTCTTTTGAATTAATCCAAAGCTTTTACTATTTCCTATCAAGCATTCTACTAAGGGACGACCTAATTACTAACCAAAGGACCAGTCTAAATAAAGTTCATGTCAACAGAAGTCAGGTCAAGTCAAATCTGTCAACGGTGACGATCTTCGACAGATTGACTAATTTCTACTTTATCTCCCCAGCTTCATATCTTCTTCGTCCGGTATCCGATTTACACGTTCTTGTAGTCCATTTCGCATTACATTTCGAGGTCTATCTAATGGTATTAATTTTATTTTAAAACTATTATTTTATTAATTTCTATTAATTAATGTTTGTATTTAGTTAGTCTATTATTAACGGTTAAATGGTCTCTTGATCATCGCTAGACCATTCAAATAGCGTTGACGAGCTTGAGGGTCCTTACATTCTCCCCACCTTATTCATTTTCTTCTTTGAAAATTGAACCATCCCTCTATTCTTCAAAACTCCCCACCTTATAGAGAAATACTATCTCTCGGCTAAATGCAAGTACTGCTCATACTTACAAACGAGCGGAAACCAACTCGTTTCAAATGAATTCAAAGCAAAAAGGAATGAAATACAAGCCTATTTGGTTTTCTATAACTAACATCTATAATTTGTAGCTCTAGGTACGACTGCCATAATTTTTATTCTAACAAATATATATGTATAAGTTTTTCACACTAAAGTTTATCGTCTAATATTTTATTAATTTGGTTGTAGTTTATCCGTATAAATAATTTAAATTTGATTTCACGTAAATCTATAAGATCTTCTATTTTAATTTTACGTTTATAGAATATACTTACAAATTTTCCAAATATTATCTACTTTAGATATGCTATTAACATAATTAATGAAATATTATTATCAGTAGTGTCACTATTTTTCATATCTTTATTCTTATCGTTATTGGTTCCAATTAGTACACCAAGTCATAATTTTTCTAAGTATGATTCTAAATTCACGTAAAGTTTACTATAATTGCTTTTACTTCTTTATATCAAGTCCGTATACTATATATATCTTGTTAAATATTAGCGTTGGTAACTTATTATTTCAATTCGAGTCTGCATAATATTATAATGTATCCTAATAGTCTTTAGATTATTCTATTAATATAAAGTATCTTATTCATATACAAATTTATTCTCCTTTTAAGTCTAACATTGTACTAAGCATCCAAATAGTATTATTGTTTCGTCATGTGTATTTATTTAATTTCAATGATCTACTAAGTCAGTTATTAAACTAAAGATAATTTGGGTATAAAATTACTAAGAAATTTAGTCCTTATTATTTTATGCAAAATATCTGCACGTTCTTAAGTCTTATATTATCTATCTAATTTCAATACTCAAGAATGTATTTCTAATTTATTTAATTTACAAAATCTAACCGTAGATAATTACTAATAATTTTACGTAAGTACCTAATCCTAATTATTAATTTTATCTTTATATATTTTAGCGTTGGTAACTTATTATTTCAATTCGAGACTGCATAATATTATAATGTATCCTAATAGTCTTTAGATTATTCTATTAATATAAAGTATCTTATTCATATACAAATTTATTCTCCTTTTAAGTCTAACATTGTACTAAGCATCCAAATAGTATTATTGTTTCGTCATGTGTATTATTTAATTTCAATGATCTACTAAGTCAGTTATTAAACTAAAGATAATTTGGGTATAAAATTACTAAGAAATTTAGTCCTTATTATTTTATGCAAAATATCTGCACGTTCTTAAGTCTTATATTATCTATCTAATTTCAATACTCAAGAATGTATTTCTAATTTATTTAATTTACAAAATCTAACCGTAGATAATTACTAATAATTTTACGTAAGTACCTAATCCTAATTATTAATTTTATCGTTATATATTTTATTAATAAGATTTTTAATTTACATAAAGTTCGATACACTATTATTTTATGCGTGTTAACGTTACTTTTATTATGATTATTAGCGATCTTATTATCATTTATTACTATTATCACTAATCTTGTTGTATATATCTTAACTACTCTTACAACTTAACTTCATTTCTAATAGATAAATGGTTCTAATTACAAGAAAAGGTACTCAATAAGTTTCTACATGACATTCGGGATCTATTAAATATGTTGATTTCACTATTTTATTTTTCTTCTAATATTGGATTGACTAGGTCTTCTTAATTTCAAACTATTAATCCCTAATCTCTATAAACTTCTAAACTATAATACCATTGGTTTAACCTATAATTTTTAATTTATACAAATGTATACACACACACACACAAAAAAAAAAAAATCAAATCAAATCAAATCCAAAGAATATTTTAGTTATTGATAGCTTTCAATGATTAAGATTTATCTCACAACCCAATCTGGTTCTAAACTAATCTATTTATTTATCCGACACTAAGTATTGTCTATTGTTTACCATGTAAGATCTAATAGTGAGCTTTGATACCAACTTGTGACGCCCCATCCTAATCACCTTCTTAGCTAATAGGATTACCACCTAATTGAAGCATCAAAACTATAATACCGATCTTAAGAAAACTCGGTTACATAAGCTAATTCCAAAAAAAAATAAACCCGAACACTCTGATATTGTATAAACGAAGAACTCTCTTGTGATATGAATATACTAATGTGTTGTTTTACATAATAAATAAAGAATAAAGATATATAAAATATTCATAATATCTCTAACGTCGCAAAAATCTTTAAGCTACTTCAACATATATCTGCACGCACATTATTTCTTCTGATTACTGAAAATGAAGTGGGAACGAGTGAGCACATCATCCCCAAAGGGGTTCCAAATGAAATCATATAACCTAGAAGTAATCACTAACATGCTTCACAGTTCTAAAAGATAGTGAAATTAAAATAAAATAATAAAAAGAAAACATATAACACTTTTTACACACAACACGAAGCAGAAGATTGCTTCAACTCTTTTCCCCGGATATTGCGTCAATCGTGGCAATATCCATGAAAGATCCACCACCGAATGGATCTACGAGGGTAGAGTTAAACAACCTAAACATATGTTATCCTAACCTCGTGTCACTCAATGGAGAAGAAGATGCTAGGAATAACTCCAGTCTCAAATGATAGCATGAATCCAGGTACTGTAAGATATTATTGTGGAATACGTACACCTCAAAAATCCAAATGCCACCATCTAAGTCTAGAATATAATAAGGTTTTGATTACTATGATCTAACCCCGCACAGCAGGTTCACAAAAGGCCCAATCATTATTCGTAGGCCGAAGTATCCAAATAATGACCATATCCAGTCATGAACCTATAATTTCTTCCTAAGTCAAGGTCATAGTAACCCAGTCATTTTGCTAAGACTGAACAATCAAGTATGATATGCACAGAGTGACTTCCCCAAATAAAATGTAATATATATAATATATAACCGGGGTAAAGCCGGACTACACTAGGTAATATTCAACCGGGGTAAAGCCGGGCAACTATCTTAAGACAATTTAATGTAATAATATTTATCTGGGGTAAAGTCGGGCTACTAAGTAATATTCAAACAACATAGCATTGCCCTACTAAACTTAGCAAAGAGCTATGTGGAATCACAGAAAATATTCGCGGGGAAACACAAAACACATATCACAAAACATACCCATTAAATTACAAACCACATGCTTCACAGAAAGTAAAGACTCATCATGCTCGAAGATAAGGTAACTTAATGATTACTAAAAGGTTACAAAGTTCCCACCTGAATTGATGACAAGCCATGTCTACCTTGTATTCCTCAATCCGCTGGTTCATCCTTTGAATCGATCGTTGTTAATAAAGATTAAATGTTAATCACTCTAAGAATTAGCCAATAAGCTCATACAAGGCCCATAACATAATTTCTTACAAATCTCTATTTAAAGGCTAAGTCAAATAACTAACGGTTCTAGTTTTACTAATGGTTCTATAACTTAGTAATAAGTAATTTTAGGATAAAACAATATCTACTTATCCAAATAGGGTTAAGTTAGGTATCACCGGAAAACCCTCGAAAAACCCTACAACTTTGCAGAAAGAACTGAAAGCTTATTCGGACCATAAAGGGTTCAAAACTTCAAAATACTAAATCCGGCCATAAACCAAGCCCATGTGCCTAATCCGGCACAGCCCACTAAACAAGCCCACTACCCATTTAATGACCCATCGGGTCAACCCACGACCCGACATATTAACTTGTTTTTCTAACCCATTGGGTAACCCACTACCTAACCTGATAACCCGCTCCAAGACCCGAAATGGTCTGAATCACACCGACTCAGCTGGGTCAGAAACTAATTCGGCTGACTCACTCATCTTCTTCACAAATAACTCGGAAATTATTCCAAGTGTTGAATTCAAAACTCAGATCATGTTGTCATTTTATAAGGTCTCTATATTACAACATATAAATCCAAACTATGGCTTATTAGAATCATGAGATCACCCTCTATAATTTATGCGTACTGAATATTTTCCAATTCTAACTAGAACCTATATAGAAACTCTCCTACATATGACTACTCGTGTCTGCTAACACAGAAACACAGCTGCGATGACTAATTTTCTATCAATGATATATCACTCGTTACTAATCGAATTGGGACGAAATATATATGTAAAGAATCATCACTCGTCGTACTACGATTTACTTTTATAGAGATACTTCTAATTATGTCTTTAATGTGCCTAAAAATATCTCTACTTAATGGCCAGTAAACAAAATACCATTTCATGAAATCATAGATCTTCAAGGTTATAAATTTAATTGTTTCTCAACTATTTCTATTATCTAATCACAACCCAAATCAACATAAACAAACAATAATTGATTTATAATGTTACCTTGATTAAGTTACGAAGTTTGCATCATTAACACCATCTCCATCACTATTGGTTATTAATGATCATCATCCTTTCTTCCTAGCTTTCTACCTTTAGTTATGTTATCTTTGGTTATTGACATCTATAAGACCATCTATTACTTCTTCTCTACTGATGTAACTCTCTCACCATCACCAACATCTTCTAATCATCACCAACTATCTTCTCTAACTCTTTCTTTCATTGATCAACATCGTCATCATTAATTCCTCTTAAGATTTCTCTCCACTAGCTATCTAATTCTCTTTCCTTCTAAATTAAAACTTGATACAAATTTATTTACTCATCCTTCTCTCTTTCTAACTCTCTGTCTTCACAACAAACGAACACCACCACCTCTATTTTCCTATCACCAACGGAGGTGCTAACTGCATGGAGAAGATTTATTCAAAACGTATTCTATTCTTTTGAATTAATCCAAAGCTTTTACTATTTCCTATCAAGCATTCTACGAAGGGAAGACCAAATTACTAACCAAAGGACCAGTCTAAATAAAGGTCCTGTCAACATAAGTCAGTTCAAGTCAAAGCAGTCAACGGTGACGGTCATCGGCAGATTGACTAATTTCTACTTTATCTCCCCAGCCTCGTATCTTCTTCGTCCAGTATCTGATTTACACGTTCTTGTAGTCCATTTCGCATTACTTTTCGAGTTCTATCTAATGGTATTAATTTTATTTTCAAACTATTATTTTATTAATTTCTATTAATTAATGTTTGTATTTAGTTAGTCGATTATTAGCGGTTAAATCGTCTCTTGATCATCGCTCGACCATTCAAATAGCGTTGACGAGATTGAGGGTCCTTATTTTTATTTTTAGAAGTTTATAGTTCACATATGAATATGCTTGAAATCATTACATCACTTGTAAATAGTTAGAAACTGAATGCTTTACATATAGCTACTAATATCAGAACACTCTCAGCTAGTCACTTTATAACAATTGAGACATTGTTTTGGTTTTTCAGGAACGATTGTGGCATGCATGTTTGCTATTAAATGAAGAGCCTCTTGAAAGGAAACATGTCTACAGATAATATACGATAAAAGGTGCATAATATAAGACCAAAGTTGGCGTTAAAGATACTCCTTGACAATATAGAATAATACTCGCATGTCGTGCCCGTCCTCTTGAACATTCAGTTTTAGTTGAAGTTTAAATTACTTTTGAAATGGTTATTGTAATGATGATATTCCTTGACACACAGTTCTTCTTGCAGATTCAAGTTTTAGTTGAAGTTTAAAGTACTTGTGAAATGGTTACAGTTTATATAAAAAACGATTTCGTGCGATTTCAGTTGTGTTCCCTTAAAAGCTTATGTCTACAGAAATATGATGTCTCATTTTTATAAAACAGTATCCATAAATGATGTATCATATATTTGGGGCATCAATAAACAGTAGACAAAACATCATCTACCGTGTTGTCAAAAAATGTAAAATAAAAAGTAACAGTAAAACAATGGTGAAACCAAAAAGGGTTCCACCAAAATATAATTAAACCTATTCTGGTTCCATAAAAAAATGATGAAACCTAATTCGGTTACACCAAACTATAAAGGCCTACAAAAATTCTGACAAGCTTAATCAAACTTATTTATTCTTAGACAAATTATAAAATGAAAACACCTGCAACACATTAACTTCTAAAACAAAAATCTAAAATAGTAGATGAAACACATATTGTAGTCTAAAAACGAAACTAAGAGTGAAATTCGATGACCTATAGTCAAAATGACTACAAGTTCTCATGAAATCTGACGAGAAGGGCATGTCCGTTTATTATGGATGGTCAAAACCTTGTAGGAATCACAAGTTCTCATCTTTTTATTGGAAACTGAACCTGTATTAGGAATCCTCTTCTTCTTCGATGGATGTCCTTGCTGTGGTCCATTATTCGGACCAAAAACCATTGATTTCGGCGACACTGTCACAGGATTTTCAAATGTGGGAACAATATTGATTGCATGTTTATATGATTCTCGGTATAAAGTAGTGTTCAACATACTTGTAAGGATCTTCTCCATTCACCATGATACAACAGACAGCATGGGCACAAGGGAAACCGTCAATACACCAATGATTGCAAGAACATGTTTTTCTTTTCAAATCGACTGTTTGTGTTAATGAAGAATGAACTTCAAACACATATTCCGATGACTTGGTGACTGGGTAGTTACAGCTATGCATCTTGTTGTCATGGAGCAGAGCTTCATATTCTAAACATGGAGTTTGACGCCAATTCATTAAGTTAGCACAGTCCTCGTGACATTTACACATTTGGTCCATTATATTCACCCTGATCTCATCAACCATGACGTATATAGTCTTCTCTCTCTCTCTTCAATAACCGAACCATTGAAACTCTCAGCAATATTTGAACACAACCTACCATATCGTCGACCCTTGAAGAAAAAACTTGCACATTTATCAACAGGAGATCTACTTAGATAGTCTTGTAACTTCTGATTTTCAACCTTCCTCAACTTATCCCAATTCTCTGTAAATTCTTTATGAGTAGAAGCATACGCACATTTCTTAAATAGTCCCAATACATATTTGTTATAAACCTTGCAATTCTTTGGTAAGCATGTGTTGATATTGCATTCCATATGCCAGTAGCACCAACCATGAAAATCCTCAGGAAATATAACAGGAATTTGAGTTACCAATCCAATTCCTCGATCACTCACAAAAGTAAGCTTTGGTCGCAAAGGAGAATGACTTTATTCAAATTTTCCAAAAACCATTTCCAGTTCGCTTCATTCTCCGATGATACCACACCATAAGCAAGAGGGTAGATTTCTGTAACTTGAACAAAAAATATAACACAAGCATAAGATGCGATGAAAACCAAAAATAGAAAATGATGAAACCAACATAAAAAAATGATGAAAACCTTACCATCATTTCCGGTTAGACCTGTTCCTGCCATCATATAACCAAGGTACTTGCTTTTCAAGTGGGCCACATCAACGAATAATACAGGACGACAGAAGTTGAATCCACGACTACAAGCTTCAAAACAGATAAACATCCTCTGAAATTTTTGAGTCCCTTCTTCAACTTCCAAAACCACGTGAGATCCAGGATTGGTTTCAATTAACTTGTTTTTATACCAGTTCAAGAACAAAAAAGATTTCTCGTTCTCTCCCCATATAGTATTCAGTGCATGCTTCTTCCCTGAGTATGCATAATAACGACTAATATCAAAGACGTATTCTCTCATAAATTGTTCCATAATAAGCCTAGTTTTCTTATTAGGATCCTGTTTAATTTCATCAATAATCAAGCTACTAACTAGTTTCTTCGATATCTGTGGTGTGTTAACAAATCCACCAATCCAAGTATGGTGATTATTTAGTTCCTTGATAATAAAAGGACTTCCTACAACACCATCAACAGACACATCATATAAATTCCAGTTACATTTCTCCTCTTTCTTATTAGCACAACATGAACCAATCCTCAACTTCTCATTCATGTATATCTTGAATTCATAACCGGCTGATGTCTGATACTTCTGTAAATCACAACGAACTTGTTGAACACCTCCCGAAAAAAACTGTTCAACTCCTTGAAAAAGATGTAACCAGTGAGCAGAATTCAATGGTTCCTTAATTTTATCTGGAACATCATAATTAATTCGTGGCTTCTCAAAATGTATAATTCCAGAACTCTGTGGCTGGTCATCAAAAGCTATAATTCTTGAACTTATTAAACCAGAACACTCAGCTTTGTGACTTACGTGTAACTCCATAATTCCTTCTTTATTATACAGACTAAATAGAGCAAAAGATTGAAGATCAAAATCAGAATGAATGACCTTTTGTTGATCATCAACCATGTGAAAAATTTCCATAGAAGGAGGAGAGAATTCACACCAACTTGAGCATATACTTGTCTTCAAATTAGCAAAAGACTCTTAGAGGCCAATACGAAAATTTAAACAATCTTCTTTGTGACATACAACTGCGAGAACAGAATCCATAATCTACAGAACAAAATGATACAACCAAAAACAATTTCACCAGATGTGAATATCAACAACAATAACAACAGTATGAATTTCAAAAACAATCACAAAAAGGTTCATTCCAAATAGATATAATCGTTCGTAAGAACATCAACAAAAACATAAGAAATCATATGAACATCATCAATTCAGTTTATTCGTTTATTCATAAGAACATCATCAATTATGTTTATTCACTAGAAAATAAAAATTCAACAGAAAAAAGTAAATTGAATACCTGAAAACTTGATTGATTGTCTAATGAATAATCCGAATGCTAGACAGGGCTTAAACTGAAGTCGAAGAAAAAGATGATCAATACGAAGTTGACTGATTCGTTCATGAATAATCGGAATATAACACACAGCTTAATCTGAAGACTAAATTAATACATTTTCTATAATCTTCTTCGATTAAACACTATATCTATGAATCTGTAGCTTGTCATAACCAATTGAATCAGTACTAACTTAAAAAAAAAACTCTATGAATTGAATCGAAATCAAAAGAAGATGATTCTACTTATTTGAATTAAACTGTTTTTTCTGAATCTGTAAACTACGAAGAAGAAGAAGATGATGATGATGATGTAAACCTAAACGAATAACATAAATCTCGCGCGTCGTTCGAAATCAGAAGAAGATGATTATTCTTATTTGAATTAAACTGTTTTTTCTGAATCTGAGAAAACGAAGAAGAAATCGTTTTCTGAATCTGTAAACTACGAAGAAGAGGAAGATGTAAACCTAAACGAAGAACAGAAATCTCGTTTTCGTTTTCTCTGAATCTGATTTCTGTTAGGTATTTCTTCCGCCACAATTTCTTTGAATTAGATATTTTTATACAAAAGGAAAGTTTGGGAAATTATATTTTCAGACAAAACTAAATTTGCTAATTATTTTTTGAGCTGTGGTTTTTGTGCCACTATTTAATGAAATTGATTTAATTTATTAAAAATAATATGACTGGTTTTTTTGTACCTTTAAGTTGGTCACCTAGGTGTTTTGTCACTAGTTTTGTATACTAGATTAGATTATACCTCTATATTTTTGGGAACAAGATACTTTTTTTTTCATTTTAAATTCCTTTTTTTTAGCCAATAAATACAGCTTGAGCCATCCAAATAAACCAATCCGGGTACTGCCCACGCAGACTTCAAGCGTCTGAGGATATATTGGGGCTCGGGTGGAACTACCGGGGCCTAAACATTTCAGTCTTTTTTTATCCCTTACCTAAAGGTGAAAGTAGGCTAGGTGGCACTAAAAGCCAAAATTACGCTTCATTAGGAAATCAAGATCATTTGCACCATCGCATGTAACATTTCATTTAGGGTCCGTTTGGCACACAACTTTTTCCAATTACAAGGTTTTTTTTTTTTTTTTTTGAGCATGGTATTTATTAAGAGAAGTTACGTTACAATTTGTCGTGGGTATGTGGTACCCACGGAGTCATGAAATATAATTTGACCAATGAAAAACGGGATTGCCTGGTCCCATATTTTAGTTGATGAGTTTCCCATTTGGCTTTCATCCGCCGCATGATTGGCTACACCATCTGCTGCTTGGTTTCCTTCCCTGTAGTTGTGTTGAATGGACGCATGTGGAATCCGTATGAATCTATTCTTTATTTCTTTAATCATCCCTGAGATGTGCCAAGGAGGGGGGGGGGTAGAGGAAGTGATGAAGCACATAAGATTTTGTGAGTTAGTTTCAAATATGACTTTTGGCCATTGTCTTTTTGTTGTCGTTCTTGTAGCCAGTAGAAGAGCCCAAGTTTCTGCGATTAAGGCAGTCGTAATTCCTAATGGTTGAGATAGAGCCATTAAGGTTCGAGCTTCAGAATCTCTGCAGATGAATCCTGCTCCTGCAAAACCTGGGTGACCTCTTGCTACCCCATCTGTGGTGATTTTAATCCAATTGATGTTTGGAGTTGACCATCCTACCGATATTGTAGATATTCTTTTGTCTCCTCTTTGGTGGTTATATATCAGTGCATCTCCTGGTAGTACTGGTGGTAAGGAATCTAAAGCTGCAGTGAATTCTTGTTGCTGTTTTTGGGCCCATATTAAGATTTCGGCTGAGGTTGTTTGTTTTTGGCGATAGATTAGGTCATTCCTGGCTAACCAAAAGGTCCAAAAAAGAAATCAAAAGGAGAAGATTACATTGATTGGAACGGATTGTTGTAGGATTTGGGAGATGGTTGTCTGAGCTGTTAAGGTGAGAGTAGTGGGGGGGTTTGAGTTTGATGTGTTTGTGAGATGAGTAATTAAGGTATTCCAGGTAGTAATCTCCATCGGACAGTGAATTAGAAGATGACTTGCCGATTCTGGATCAATATTGCATCTCGGGCATATGTCAGAGTTGGTCAAATGGATATGATGAAGGATAGAGAAGGTTAGTAATCCTTCATTAATTTCTTTCCACAAGAAAAGCCGAATTTTTGGTGGACAAGGTAAGGTCCATAGGAATTTGGTAGGTGGAAGAGGAGGTTGACCATGGGTTAGAAATTTGTATCCCGAAGATGTATTATATTTTCCAGATTTTGAATGTGGAAAGATAACCTTATCATGTGAATTATTTTGGGGAAGGTGGATGTTTATGATTTTTTGAGCTATAGGATTGGGAAAGGTGCTTAATTTTTCTTGATTCCAAGTATGAAATATAGGGTCAATGATATCTGCTACCGTTCGGAATGGGTAACATTGTGTTGGGTCTAAAGGTGGTGAGTGTGGAATCTAATTGGCTTTCATTGGAGTTGATAACCCATTCCCAATACTATGGAAAATCATTTGTTGCATGGAGGGTACAATTGAAGCCAGTTGTCTCCATTGAGGGCTGGAAGAGGAAGGTATGGTATGAGTGCCTTGTAGAATAGGTTGTTGATCAAGATATTTTGCAGTGAAGAGACTTCCGCAGATGGAGTTAGGTTGTTCATGAAAATCCCAAATTCTTTTCATGAGAAGGGCCTTGTTATGATCACTGTTTTTTCGTATGCCTAACCCTCCTTCGGATATTGGTTTTGTTACTTTATCCCAGCCTATAGGGTGAAGCTTTTTAGTTGTTTAATCATGTCCCCAGAAAACAAATTCCTAGTAATACGATCTATTTGTTTGTGAATAGTACTGGGTAAGTTTTGTGTTTGCATAATGTGGTTTGATGTGGGGGTAAAGGAATATTTTATGAGTGTGAGTCTTCCATCTGGGGTTAAGCATTTTGTCATCCATCCTTTAGCTTTCCTGGCTAATCTTTGTAGGAGGGGAGCGAAGGTTTGATTGGAAGCTCTTCCTTGTTTGAATTGGATGCCTAGGTAAATTGGAGGTTTCGATGTTGTTGGCATATCAAAAAATTATTGCAGTTCATTTATCTTGATTGGATCTAGTCTCGGGTGATGAATTATTACCGATTTGGAAGTGTTTATTATCTTTCCTGCACAAGTACCATATGATTGGAGCAAGTTCTTTAGGTGTTGGTTACTCTGGTTCGAGGCTTTGTAGGTGATTAGTAAATCATCACCATACATTAAATGAGTAACGGGTGGAGCTTTTATGGAAATGTTGAGTCCTTTTACATAATTTTGGATTTCAAGGTTTCCTAAATTGGTAGATAGGATTTCAGCACATATGATAAAAATATAGGAAGATAGCGGGTCTCCTTGTCTAATGCCACTGGTTGGATTGATGTAGCCGTGAGGTGTACCATTTATGTTGACCGAATATGTAACTGTTGTGACACATAGCATAATGTAATCTATAAAGGTTAATGGGAATCCAAGTTTTGTGAATGAGGTTTTGATGAATCCCCAATCTAAGCTATCATATGCTTTCTGGTTATCCAGTTTGAGAGCTATTTTTGGGTCTTTTGTGAGATTTGAGGTTCTGATATGATGAAAGAGTTCTCCTGCAATTGCTATGTTATCGTGGATCGATCTTTGTGGCACAAAAGCACTTTGGTAGGGACTTATTAAGAAAGGAAGCAGGGGTCTAAGTCGGTTGACTAAATTTTTTGAAATAATTTTATAAGTGACATTACAGAGTGCTATGGGTCTAAATTGTGAAGGTTTTGAAGGATGATTTATTTTAGGAATTAGTGTTAAGTTTGTGTGGTTCATGAGAGGATGCATGGTTATATTATTAAAGAAACTTTTCACCATTGCTATCAATTAGGAATGAGTTATTTCCCAGGAGACTTTGAAAAACTTACTTGTGTAACCATCTGGTCCCGGAGCACTTTCAGAGTTGATGGAGAAGAGTGCCTGTTTGATTTCTGCTATAGTTACTTCCTTCGTAAGTAGGTATGATTGTCTGGGAGTTAATCTTGGTCTGATATTTGTAAAAATATCTTCATTTATCACCGTAGGCGGAGCCGTATATTGTTGAGAATAATGATCTAGAATGAGTTGAACAATGTCTTCTTTTTGTTAACCCAATTGTTTTGTGGGTCTTGTAATTGTTGTATATTGTTGCAGGCTCTGTGAATGGTGGCTTTGGTATGGAAAAAGGTTGTGTTGAAATCACCTGATTGCATCCATTGAATTCTGGATCTTTGTTGCCAGTATGTGGCATGGAATTGTAGTAATTCATCGTGTTCGATTCTTAGTTGTTTTTCTTGGATCAGCCAAAAATCTAGGTCGCCTCCTGATTGTGTCGCACATTAATGTTGAGCGTGTTTTATCTTGGCTGTTGATTTCTTGATCATGGTTGGAAGGTGTCCAAAAGTTTGTTTGTTCCATTCCAAGAGTGTTTTCCCAGTTGTTATGAGTTTTAGTTGGAGATCAAGGGTAGGTTCAATGTCTTGTTGTTGTTCCCAAGCTTTTTCAACTACTTGTTTGAGTTAGGGATGAGAGGGCCATAAGTGTTCAAATTTGTAATTTTTTGTTCCTTGCCAATCCATTTCTTTCTCTTGTAGTAGTAATGGACCATGATCAGATGTAATTCTTGGAAGATGAGTAACTGCTGCATGTGGATTCGCAGTTCGCCAATGTTGATTCAACAATGCTCTATCTAGTCTTTCAAGAATGTTATCCTAACCCATTTGGTTGTTTGTCCAGGTGTAGGGATCTCCTCGGAATCCTAGATCAATAAGACCCATATGATCTATTAGAGTTAGGAGAGGTTGCGATTAAGCATATGTTACTTGTCTTCCTCATTTTTTTTTATGACTGATCTAAGACGTCATTAAAGTCTCCTAAGAGAAGCCATGGTGTGTAAAGGTTGATGTTGCTGAAGATTGTTGGGAATTCTTTCCAAATAATTTTCCTGGTATCTGGGTGTGGGGGACCATAAATACCCGTGCAGAACCAAGGTTGTCCAGGGGGTGGCGGAGTAACTATTGTATGTATGAAGTTTTGTGAGTGAAATAAAATTTGGATGTTTAGGTTAGCTTCCCATATTAACCAGAGGCCGCCTCGCCTTCCAATTTTTGGAACTGAGAAGTGATTCTGGAACTGAAGTGATTGAGCTAGGTTTCTCATATGTTGATCGCTAGCTAAAGTTTCAGAAAGAAATAAAATGTTGGGCTTGTGAAGAGAAACTAATCATTTTAAGTGTTGAATTGGGGGAGGAAGGTTTATTCCTTGACAATTCCAGGCTAGGATAGTCATATTGAGGAAAGTAAAGAGTAATTGGGTTTTGTTGTAGGAGAGTAATTGAGAGGATAATAGGTAGAGAGGGGTTGGTGCAGGATTTTCTGAGGTCCTATAAAAAAATGGTAGAATAATAGAATTGGTGATCAATTTCTTCTCCTCCTTTAACCTAATTATAAGGTAATTGAACTACGGGCAGTACTACTGCATTTTAACTTCACGTAGAATAATAGAATTGGTAGTGTTTGGCACGTTAAATCCAGTTGGAGATTAATTCTTCAGTTATCCGGTTGGTCTTTTGACCTTGTAAATACTTTGTACATTTTTTTCCTTTAATATATCCTTCTTCTTTAAAAAAAAAAAATTCTTCAGTTATCTTCATTTTAGGTAATATCCTGTATAAATTATTTTCGGCATGTGCTTGATGAACGGATCGGCAGATCTTTTGTTGATTTTTGTAAACATTTATGGAGGGATTTGATTTTTTTTCGGAAATAAAACTAAAATTATTAAGGCAAATTAGATCATGTCAAAATAAATTTGATCTATGAAAGAAAAGAAGAAAAAAAATCTGATGCGCATAACAAAAAAAAAGATCTGATGATAAAAAAATAGAGAAGAAGAAAACTATTCCATCTTGATAGAGACAGTATTGTTCCATCTTGATCGTGACAGTATTACTGATATGTTGGGGTACTGGTTAGGGTTTACTTATGTTGATTCTTCTCAGTTTTTATGCATCTTCATTCTTTTTACCTAGATCCTGGTTAGGGTTTACTTATGTTGATTCTTATCAGTTTTTCTGCATCTTCATTCTTTTTACCTAGATTATGTTTTTGCTAGAATTGCATCTTTTATTAATTATCGTATCTTGAGTCTTCAATAAAACATATGTTACGCTAAGGAAGGGAAGAGTAAGATGTTAGAAAAAACGGGTTTTGAAAGACCAAATAAGCATGGACCATGACTTGATCCCTAGACCTATTGCCCACTAGTTATTTTTTTCATTTGAATAGATAAAACAATAGTCCCACATAGACTAAAATCTTAAGAGTTTTAGACTTAAATACCATGGGTTTTGCCTAAAGGGCATGGCCCTTTGGGTCTACACACTTTTGTGTGAGGGAGAAGACATAGACTAGGGAAAGGTTGCCTTTCCCGTACGCGCGGCTCGGGTGTGGGTATGGGTTCATTAGATCCTATCTTTTTACTGAAATTTTTCGTACATGCTTTCCACACATGTAGAAAAATCTCTTACTCTCTGTTTGTTCGTGTTTTTCGCACGCGTGAAGATTCTTACTCTGTTTTTTTTCTGAAACGCGTGCTTTGACTGACAAAAGCAAAAGTACTTATTACTGTTTTTCTTTTCAGCTTTTGTCAGAAGTCAGAAACTATTTTTTCTTTTCATCTTTTATCAAAAATCAGAAAATGTTTTTTGACTGTTTTCTTGTCAGCTTTTGTCAGAAGTCAGAAAATATTTTTTACACGCGTGGGAATCTTTCTTTGTTAGTAACGAGTCATTTTTTGGTCTCTTTAAAAGAAAAGATTCAACCCATTTTTGAGTAAGCAGAAACAAAAATAGCTCACTTCCTCTCTTAAGTTTTCTCTGCTGTTTTTGTTTTACTGTAACCATTTCACTTCTTCATACATCACTGCCAAGCTCTTAGAGTACTCTCTTTGTATGCTACATTGAGGAGTGCCATCAGTAGTTGTATCCTGGAGGCATCTCGTCAACATCTATAGCATCTCTCTACAAGAGGAGTAGCATGCGATATTGTCTTTAGGTCAGCGTATCTCATATGTGCCTCTACTTTTTCCTGCTACATGTATCACTGCATCTCCCAGATCATCAATCAAGCGTCGGTTTGAGCTAAGTATTTTTTTCTCAATTAATTAAGATTGTTGTTACTACAGCCAACAATCTAAAGACAATATAGTTTCACTATTATAGTTTCTATAACAACATGGGAAAAAGTAATGTTGACAAACCTGCTAAGTTTAGTGGAAAAGACTTTAAACGATGGCAATCAAAAATGTTATTTTTCCTCAAATACCAAAGGTTAGATGAAGTTGCTTTGGAAAAACCCTCAAGAAGGCTTCATGACCATGGTTATGAAGATAGACTGGATAGGTGGACTAGGAAGAATTATATGTGAAAAAATCATATACTTAACAGCTTGGATGATTCCTTATATGATTTTTATAATGCAAAAGAGAGTTTTACTGCTTTTGATTTATGGGAAGCCTTGGAAGAAAAATATCTTGCTGAGGCTGCTGGAAGCAAGAAGTTCTTGGTGGCTAGGATCCTTGAATACAAAATGAATGATGAAAAACTTGTGGTTGATCAATTCATGGAACTTTAGTTAATCATCAACGAAATTCTTGCTGAAGGCATGGTTATTGATGAATCTTTCTAAGTATCTGTAGTTATTGAAAAACTTCCACCTTCGTGGACTGAGTACAAGAGGAAGATGCGACATAAGACTCGTGAAATCATCCTGATAGAGCTGGGAAAGAGGATTCAAGTTGAGGATATACTCTGATGCAAGGACAAGAACCTGTTGTTAAGCAAAGGCATGTCCAACAAATCTCATATCCTAGATGATAATGTTGTGCCAAATAAAGGACATGATGGAAGATATGAATCCAGCTAAAATGGTAACAAATGTCGCAACTCCAGAGGTAACCAACTTAAACCTAAGGGTGGTGTCTCTAAAAACACTATCAAAGGTAACTGCTATCACTTTAGTAAACCCGGGCACATGTCCCAAGACTATAGGGCGCCTAAAAATACCAAAAATGATCCAAAACAGAAAAATAAGGCGAACGTATTAGATGATGATTATGGATATTTTACTGGAATGGTGTCTGAAGTCAACCTTGTCTATAATATGACCAATGTGAGAGACTGTTGGTTAGATTCTGGAGCCACCAGGAATGTCTGCAAGTTCAGGAAAAAATCTCGCATTAAATGACGTGTATCACGTCCCGGACATATGAAAGAATCTTATCTCAAAAACCATCTTACTTGGGAAAGGTTTTAAAATTATAGCCGGGTCTAACAATGTTGTAATCTCAAAAAATGGTGACTTCATAGGAAAATGTTATGTCACTGAAAACATGATTAAGCTTAGTGTACTTGCTTTGAACATGAATGTTAATCCATCTTCTTCAGCTTATGTTTGTGACTCCTCACATGTTTGGCATGATAAACTGGGACATGTTAATTTCAAATCCACTGAAAGACTTGCTACTTTAGGCTGCATTCCTAGAATAAACATTGACAAAGGTCATAAATGTGAAATTTGTGTTATATCTAAATATGCAAGAAAACTATTTAACAAAAAGGTTGAACGTAGTACAATTCCCTTAGAACTAATCCACTCGGATTTAGGAGATTTGAAATCAACACCAACCAGAGGTGGTAAAAAATGGTACATCACTTTTATCGATGATTACTCACGATACTGTCGGGTTTATCTTCTTAGAAGTAAAGATGAAGCTTTAGAGGATTTCAAATTATATAAACTTGAAGTAGAAAACCAAAAAGGTGTTACAATTAAAACTCTTAGGTCAGATTGTGGCGGTGAGTATGTGATACCTATAGGAGAATTTTGTAAACTTAATGGCATCATTCATGAAACGATTTCACCTTCTTAACCCGAGTCAAATGGAATAGCTGAAAGGAAAAACCGAACACTCATAGATATGGTGAATGTTATGTTAGCTAGTTCATGGTTATCTTAGAACCTGTGGGGGAAATAAATTCTCTCTGCATGCTATATCTTGAACCGAGTTCCACTTAAGAAATCTGACAAAACTCCATATGAGTTATGGAAAGGAAGACAACCTTCATATGCATACTTTAAATTGTGGGGGTGCTTGCCTAAGGTGGTCGTTCCTCATTCTAAGAGAACCAAAATAGGACCTAAAAATGTGGACAGTGTTTTCCTAGGATATCCTGAGCATACTAGTGTATTTAGGTTCATGGTCATCAGTTCTGACCATAATAACATTGGTCTGAACACCATAATGTAATCTAGAGATGTAGTGTTTTTTTGAACACATATTTCCTTTAGGGTCTGGACCTCGCAAAAGGGTCCATGATGACCTCATAGATGTTCCTTCGACTAGTCATCCCCCGTCTCTAAAATTCGAGACCGAACCCAGAAAAGTAAGAGGGTTAGAACCGTGAAAAGTTTTGGTCCAGATTTTGTGACTCTTACGGTAGAGTCTGAACCTCAAACCTATAAGGAAGCTATGTCTTCTCTGGAATCTCCCTTCTGGTAAGAATCTTCAATAAATTAGTGGGAGTCCATTCAGTAAAACGAAACTTGGGAGCTTGTAGACTTACCTCTTGGTAGTAAATCCATAGGTTGCAAATGGGTCTTCAAATGGAAGCTTAGAACATATGGAACTGTAGATAAATACAAAGCTAGGTTGGTAGCTAAAGGCTATAGACAAAAGGAAGGATTAGATTTCTTTGATACTTATTCACCGGTCACTAGAATCACTTTTATTAGGATGTTGATTATTATTTCTTCTATTTATGATTTGCATATACATCAGATGGATGTTAAAAATGCATTTTTATATGGTGAAATGAATGAAAAAATTTATATGGACCAACCTGAAGGTTTTGTTATGAAAGGTTGTGAAAACAAAGTATGCAAATTGAAGAAGTATCTGTACGGTTTAAAACAAGCACCTAAACAGTGGCATGAAAAATTTAATCATGTAATGATATCTAATGTCTTTAAGGTTAATGAATCTGATAAATGTGTTTACATTAAATCTGTGGATGATGCTCATGTTATTGTGTGCTTGTACGTTGATGATGTGCTCATATTAGGCAGTTACCTTGATATTATTAATACCACTAAAAGCATGCTTAACGAAAACTTTGACATGAAAGACTTATGCCATGCTGATATAATCTTAGGGATGAAAATCAGAAAGACGTCTGATGGATATAGTCTTAGTCAATCTCATTATGCTGAAACTGTACTTAAGAGATTTAATCATGAAAATGCTAAACCTGTATGTACTCCTTATGATCCCGCTTGTAACTTGAAAAGGTATAAGGGTGAGGGAATTTCTCAACTTGAGTATTCTCGCGTTATTGGCAATATTATGTATTTGATGAACTGTACAAGACCTGATATTGCCTAAACTGTGAGTAGATTGAGCACCTACACTTGCAACCCTGTGCGGGATCACTGCAATACTCTCTACAGATTTTTACGCTACCTGAGAGGCACTTCAAACTATTGCTTAAGTTTAGGGAAGTATCCTACTGTGTTGGAAGGGTCTTGTGATTCCAATTGGATATCAGACTCATATGAGTGCAAATCCACTAGTGGGTACGTCTTCACACTTGGAGGTGCGTCTGTATCATGGAAGTCTTCTAAACAGACATGTATAGATCGATCCACTATAGAGTCTGAGTTTATAGCCCTGGAGAAAGCTGGAGAGGAAGTTGAATGGATACGAGCTTTCTTGGGAGGAATTACGCTCTATCCCAAGCATGTTTCTTCAATCACAATCCACTGTGACAGTCAATCTGCTATTGGTTGCGCAAGGAACAGTGTATACAATGGAAAGTCTATACATCTACAAGAATACACAAGACAGTGAAACAACTACTCTCTACTAGTATTATCTCTATAGACTTCGTAAAGTCCAAAGATAATATTGCAGATCCTTTGACGAAAGGTTTATCTAGAGAGGTAGTTAGATCCATATCGAGGGGGATATGACTAAATCTCATAGAATAAATCACCATGAAGGATACTCAACCTTGTGAATGGAGCTCCAAGATCAAGGTTCAATGAGACAACTAATTTATGGTGATATCGAGAAAGCATTATCTTTGTCCCTCCCTATGGTGTAACTGTGTGATTGTGATACCTGCATGAGTTAAGATGATCTGTTGAGATCCTAATGGGTGCCATGGCTTTGTTTAAAACGGGGTATGGCAGGACACTCTTGATGGACTCACCTATGTAGATGCTAAAAGTTGGGCCACTTCCTGTGAGAATTTGAGTTGATTCTCTAGAGACATTCATTAAGTCCGGGATTTAGCCCACGGCCAAAATGGGCACAACCGCAAGATATTGGAAGCTTTCCTTTGAGACATCAAGTGTGGTTATTATTTATAAATTGCATTCACTGTTGGTGGTTCAAGACATTATGTTCACTGTTACAACAAGCAGTTCTGGTAACCTCTCACTGAGTTAAGGTTCAATCTCTGGGACACCTTAGCCTAATTTTGGTGTCTTCTGTTTTCTCGTGTTTTATCGATATGTTTTATCATTCATGTGGGGGATTGTTAGAAAAAACGGGTTTTGAAAGACCAAATAAGCATGGACCATGACTTGGTCCCTAGACCTATTAGCCACTAGTTGTTTTTTTCATTTGAATAGATAAAACAATAGTCTCACATAGACTAAAATCTTAAGAGTTTTAGACTTAAATACCATGGGTTTTGCCTAAAGGGCATGGCCCTTTGGGTCTACACACTTTTGTGTGAGGGAGAAGACATAGACTAGGGAAAGGTTGCCTTTCCCATACGCGCGGTGTTTCGCATCGAAGCACGCCGTCGTCGTCCGGCTGGTCCGGGCTCGGGCGTGGGCGTGGGTTCGTTAGATCCTATCTTTTTACTGAAATTTTTTGTACGTGCTTTCCGCACATGTAGAAGAATCTCTTACTCTCTGTTTGTACGTGTTTGTCGTATGCGTGAAGAATCTTACTCTGTTTTTTGTCTGACACGCGTGCTTTGACCGACAAAAGAAAAAGTACTTATCACTGTTTTTCTTTTCAACTTTTGTCAGAAGTCAGAAACTGTTTTTTCTTTTCAGCTTTTATCAAAAGTTAGAAAATGTTTTTTTGAATGTTTTTCTTGTCAGCTTTTGTCATAAGTCAGAAAATGTTTTTTACATGCATGGGAATCTTTCTTTGTTAGTAACGGGTCATTTTTTGGTCTCTTTAAAAGAAAAGATTCAACTCATTTTTGAGTAAGCAGGAACAGAAACATCTCACTTCCTCTCTTAAGTTTTCTCTGATGTTCTTGTTTTAATGTAACCATTTCACTTCTCCATACATCACTACAAGAAGAATAGTCTATTACAGCACCACATGTTTGAGTGTATGTGGCAAAATGTCTATATTGATACACTTTCATTCCAATGTGGCAAAAACGTCTTTTTAGCCACATGAAAATATTTGGCGAGGCAAAATATTGGGTTTTTGCCACAACAAGATTAGATGTGCGGCAAAAGAATGGTATATTTCCGCATGACACAATCTAGGTGTGGCAAAATCGTAATAATTTGCTTCCCATGTATATTATTATTATTATATTATATATCAGCAAAAAGAAAAATCCGTTTATGTATGGAAAGAGTCAAAGTCCACTTTCTCTACCCATGTGCATATCCCCCTTCATCCCCACTATCTCTCTTTAACCTCTCGTATCCCCTCTCTCCATTTTTCTTATTCAACCTTCTGAGATCTAACATATCTAAACAAAAAAAATTGTTGTGATTAATTTTTTGGGAAGTAAACAAGCTCTCGAGATTACTCACGATTCTTTTTGGTCTTGCGCTCTAAATGTTTTCTTTGATTCAACTTTGTTAAGGTTTGAGGTTAGTCAAAAACAATTTAATCTTTACAATGATTTTATAATCTTAAGTAGTCATTTAATTGACATGAGATCTATAATTAGGGGTTGGGATCACATAATTGTTTTTCTTTTGTTTCTCTAGATTGATAATGAGATAACCTTCGGGTTTTTTTCCTTCGTTTTCAGTTCTTAAACTAGACTCTAGTCTGATAGACTCGTTGATCAAGGTTGGATTTATTCCGGGACAAGGTACTGATCTTCCAAAATTAAAATCTATTGGGTATTATTTAGAATGATATTTGATTATGAAAATTACTACCTTCCTTGAACATTGATTTTGCAGGAGCAGAGAACAAGTTCAGAACGAGTTGATTTTGCAGGAGCGGTGAACAAGATCGGAACGAAGTTTAGTTTCTTTATTCTTTATTTTTCCTAAAAATTATCATGTGGTCTCATCCTATGATATGCATCATGTATTGATTTTCTTTTTTGATCAAAAGATACACTATTGTATATGAAATAAAATAAATAAACAAATTGAGAATTTTATCCTTTATTTTTTTTCCAGTATAAAATCAAAATTAATAACAAGATCAAATTATTATCACGAACAAAAATGGTAATAAATATTATTGACCCATTAATGCGGTAACGGATTTTTTCAATTAAAATAAAATTAATAGAAAACCTTTTTGCCTCATGTTTTAGCCTACCAATGGGTGCGGCAAAAAACATAGCTATTGCCACAATATATCTTAGGTGTGGCAATAACTTCTTGTCACACGGTTTCTTGCCACAGGGTGTGGCAAAAGAAAACTGTGTGGCAAAACACTATTGCAACGCAAAATACGGGTTCATGCCACATAAAGAACATGTTGCAATACACTAATTTTCATGTAGTGCATCACTGCCAAGCTCTTAGAGTACTATCTTTGTATACTACATTGAGGAGTGCTATCAGTAGTTGTATCCTGGAGGCATCTCGTCAACATCTATAGCATCTATCTACAAGAGGTGTAGCAGGCGATATTGTCTTTAGGTCAGCGTATCTCATATGTGCCTCTATTTATTCCTGTTACATGTATCACTGCATCTCCCGGAACATCAAACAAACGTCGATTTGAGCTAAGTATTTTTTTCTCAATTAATTAAGATTGTTGTTACCACATCCAACAAAAGATAGCACCAATAATAATAGCTACTGAAGAACAGCAACTCTCACAGAAGAAAAGAGGAAGAGAACTAGAAAGAGAGACGAGAGAAAGAAGCAAAATAATAAATGGTCAAATTTTGTCAAGGTGTAGTTAGAGGGCGTAATTGAGGGCAACATTGAATGCAAGCCTCGGAAGGTCGGTATTCAACTACCTTCTATGGAGGTAGCAAGGACTACACGGGTTTGCAATGTCGTGCAGTTAGGGCCCAGCCAAACAGCAAATTTATGAATGCAGCCTTGGACTACTTCGGTTGACTGCACTCCCTCCTCTTTTTAGGATGTGCCAAACGGACCCTTAGAAGCTTACAACTCAGAGATCGGAAGTCTCTTGTCACCTGTTGGGTCCTTGGCCAGGCCCATTTCACTTTCATGGATTTGCTTGGGCTCGTCGAAGATTCATTTTTTAGCCTAATTTCGGTAATTTGTCTGATGCTAGCTTCTTGTAAGAAACTAAGAATAATCATTTTTATCAAGACTAAATGTTCAATTTGGACATGATTCTTGCACTTATACAGTGGTTCTTGTCGAATTTCGTCATCATCAACTTGTTGATTTCTGCTAAGCCACCTTAATTAGTCGTAAAAGTTGAGTAAGTAAAATTGATCATTTCAAAATTTTCCGAATGCGTATAGGATGATGTCCGTACGTTAAATTCACGAGGTCACACGTAAACACATGTTACATATGTCGTTAGCGATTAGTCTCATGGACGTAACTAATGAGACTAGTTAATGATGGGCTATTTTTTTTATTTAAAGAAGGTTATTAATTTTTCATTTTTTTTTATCGTTTGGAATAGTGGTTTTGGACTACATCCTTAATTGCTTCACGTGTTATTTTTCTGACAATTACGGGATTCGAACATGCCAACCATCAAACCACGTGATGGTTGGCTTGGGAAGGTTATTAATTCACTTGTCTTTTTTTTCCAACCAACCAATCTGAAACTTTCAATGAGATTGAGTTTCAAGTATTAACAGCTTAGCATAATGATTTGACAGTGTATAAAATTGAAGTTGATTATATATTCATTCTAAGGCACTCTTTAATGAACTTCATTCTGAATTATATGCATGGAGCCACGAATACTTCAAACCTACACCTAAAATGCTATGTATATATATATATGTCTTGATATGGTATTTTCATATCATTAGATAATTAAACTTAGATGCATTAGTTTATGTCAAGTTGAAGTTAAGTGATGAAATGAAATGAAAACGAAACATCAGTCTTTCTGCTCATTAATTAATTAACAAGAAAAAGAAAACAGTTAGTCAAAATAGGATTATGGACAGCAAAAGGGCCAAAAAGAAAAGTAGGGTATTCCTTTTTGTTGAAGATATAAACGAATCAAATCTTCCAATTTAGCCTAGGGGTGGGACTTGGGTTGGTTGGGCGGGTTAGAAGGCTTGGATGAGGCAGACCCGAGCTAGGAATTCTTTGACCAGATTGCCCATTGAACTCGTGGAACCCATTGAGGTGTTGCCCAAGTCCGCCCAAGTTATGTTCCTCGGGTTCCCCGGATTCTTCGAGTTGGCCCAAGTTCCACTAGACATACAAGTTTGTTAATGTGATAATAATAAATTTAGTAATAATAAGATTTAATTGCTCCATTTATTTTAAATTTCCAAATAACTAAAGATTATTTACAATAATATAAACTCTTTTCATATCAAATGATTAATGATATATATATATATATATATAATTTATATTTTCATTAATAGATTTGAAGAGAATATCTAAAATTTCTCTAAATATATGATATACTAATTATAAAAAATATCTTATATATAGTTCTTCGGGTTGGGCGGGTTGTTTGGGTTAGAAATATTTGTGCCCATGCTTGCCCAAATTTAACTCGGGTTCATAAAATTTATGCCCAAATTTGCCCAAAGTTTTGAAATACGTTGCACATGTCCGCCCAACGTTCGGGTTGGGCATGGGTTGGGTGGGTTGACCCAACCCAAGTCCCACCCCTAATTGAGCCCAAGAAAAAATAAGAATATTAAAAATAACATAATTATATAGTAAATTGTTAGGGTAAAGAGAAAGAAATGTAAGATTTGTTTGTCTATATATTTGTTTGAAATTAGGGTTTACGTTTTTCCACACTATATATCACTTCACTACTTCTTCTTCTTATATATATATTCTTATAGATATGATATGATGATCTCTTCAATAGTAAGATTTGCATATGTATTTTGTGGTTAGTTATTGGGATGACTTGTTTTGCCAGATTCATACCTAGCTACTTCTGCCTTGAAACACACTAATCAATGTTTTCGCATATTAACACTTCAACTTTAGTAATTTAGCTGCCAATGGTAAAAAGATTAATTACAGGAAATGCTTGATTAAATTGACGCATGCATCTCCCAACATTTTACCAATGGTGTGGGGATCACTTTGGTAAGTCCAGGTAATTTTGTAAGCATATGCTTACAAAGACTGAATCAATATGAGATTCGTATCATCATAATTAAGCCATAGACTGCTATTTCGATGGAACATAGTGTTGGAAATTTATTGACAACGTTCGTATTTAACTGATAAAAAAATACTTAGCTTGCACTGATGTGTGATTGTTGTTCCGGGAGATGCACTAATGATAGTATCAAAAACTTAGTAGAGGCACGTATGAGATACGCTGACCTAAAGGTAATATTGCTTGCTACTCCTCTGAGATGCTATAGCAATTGGCAAGTCACCTCCAGGATACAACCACTGTTAGTACTCCTCTATGTAGCATACACAGAGAGAACTCTAAGAACTTGGCAGCAGAGATGAAAACAAAAACACAAATTGAAACTACAATTTGTTTCAGAGTAATATAAAAAACAATTTTGTGTTTCTGTAAACTAAGAAGTAGTAGTACAAAATTATGTTTCTGTAAACTACAACTTGTTTCAGAGAAGAACTGAACGTTTTCTGTGTTTAATAGAAACTTAAATAAAAACTTAGTTTTTTCTGATAGCAGAAGAGAAGAAGAAGAAGGAGAACTAATGTTCTAAGGTGTCTTTAGAAATGAAAATTTCATCTCGTATTTATAGGTGAAAAATCCATTCGAACGTTAGAGAGAATCCAATGCGCGACAGGATGACCGCGAATCACGCGAGACAGAAAGGTATTTATTCCCGACAGAAAAAATTCTCGAAATTTACAAAAGTTAAATAAAAACATTCGTTAAAAAAACAGTTCAAACGTTTTTGTCGGGAATTCAAAATCTTCGAGATTCTTCACGAGGAGAATACAAAGTGCACAGGTGTCGACAAAGCTGTGTACACGTGTGAAGCGTAAGATTCTTCACGAGGTATGCATGCGGGAGAAACGTAAAAAATTCTTTTATATGTGTGGGTGAAACGTAAAAACTTTCAGTAAAAAGATAGGGTCTAATACACCCACGCCCTCCCCCGACCCGCCCGACCGGACGGACGGTGGCGTGCGTGCGTGCTTCTGTGCGAAGCACCGCGTGTACGGGAAAGGCAATAAGATGTGCAATAATGGAAAGGCAACCTTACCATAGTATAGGGCTTTCCCCATACACAAAGGTCTAAAGACCCAAAGGGACATACCCTTAAGGCAAAACCCATGGTATTTAAGTCTAAAACTCTAAGGGTTTTAGTCTATATGGGACTAATGTTTTATGCATTCAAATGAAAAAACATCTAGGGAGCAATAGGTCTTGGGATCAAAACATGGTCCATGCATTTTTGATTTTAATTTAAAACATCCGTTTTTTCTAACAATCCCCCACATGAATAATAAAACATGTCTATAAAACACGAGAAAACATAAGGCAACAAATTAGGCTAAGGTGTCCCATAGATTGAACCCTAACTTAGTGAGAGGTTACCTGAACTGCTTGTTGTAACGGTGAACGCAATGTCTTGAACCGCCAACAGTGAATGAAATTCAGAAATAACAGCCACACTTGATGCCTCAACCGAAAGCTTCCAAGCTCTTGACGTTGTGCCCGTTTTGGCCGTGGGTAAAAATCCCGGACTTAATGAATGTCTCTAGAGAATCAGCTCAGATTCTCATAGGAAGCGGCCCCACTTCCAACATCCACAAAGGTGAGTCCATAAAGAGTGTCCTGCCACACCCCGCTTTAATCAAAGCCATGGAACTCATTAAGATCTCAAAAGATCATCCTAAAATCATGCAGGCAGCACTATCACACGGTTACACCATAGGGAGGGACAAAGATAATGCTTTCCCGATATCACCATAAATTAGTTATCTCATTGAACCTTGATCTTGGAAATCCAATCACAAGGTTGAGTATACTTCATGGTGATTTATTCTATGAGCTTAAGTCCCATCCCCCTCGATGTAGATATAACTACCTCTCTAGATAAACCTTTCGTCAAAGGATCTGCAATATTATCTTTGGACTTTACGAAGTCTATAGAGATAATACCAGTAGAGAGTAGTTGTTTCACCGTCTTGTGTCTTCTTTGTATATGTATAGACTTTCCATTGTATACATTGTTCTTTGCGTAACCAATATCAGCTTGACTGTCACAGTGGATTGCGATTGAAGACACGGGCTTGGGCCAGAGTGGAATTCCTCCCAGGAAACATCGTGTCCATTCAGATTCCTCTCCAGCTTTTTCCAAGGCTATAAATTCAGACTCCATAGTGGATCTAGCTATACATGTCTGTTTGGAAGACTTCCATGAGACAGATGCACCTCCAAGTGTGAAGATGTACCCACTAGTAGATTTGCACTCTTCTGAGTCTGATATCCAGTTGGCATCACAATACCCTTCCAGCACGGCAGGATACTTCCCAAAACTTAAGCAATAGTTTGAGGTGCCTCTCAGGTAACATAGAACTCTGTAGAGAGCATTCCAGTGATCCTGCCCATGGTTGCAAGTATACCTGCTTAATCTACTCACAGAGTAAGCAATATCAGGTCTTGTACAGTTCATCAGATACATAATACTACCAATAATGCGAGAATACTCAAGTTGATCAATTCCATCACCCTTGTTCTTTTTCAAGTTACAAGCGAGATTATATGGAGTAGAGGAAGGTTTTGCATTTTCATAATTAAATCTCTTAAGTACAGTTTCAGCATAATGAGATTGACTAAGACTATATCCATCAGACGTCTTTCTGATTTTCATCCCTAAGATTACATCAGTAGGGCCTAAGTCTTTCATGTCAAAATTATCTCTAAGCATGCTTTTAATGGTATTAATAATATCAAGGTTACTGCCTAATATGAGCATATCATCAACATTTAGGCACACAATAACATGAGAATCATCCAACGATTTAATGTAAACACATTTATCAGATTCATTAACCTTGAAGACATTAGTTATCATAACATGATTAAAATTTTCATGCCACTGTTTAGGTGCTTGTTATAAACCGTACAGATATTTGTTCAATTTGCACACTTTGTTTTCACAACCTTTCACAATAAAACCTTCAGGTTGGTCCATATAAATTTCTTCATTCAATTCACCATATAGAAAAGCAGTTTTAACATCCATCTGATGTATTTGCAAATCATAAATTGAAGCAATAGCAATCAACATCCTAATTGAAGTGATTCTAGTGACCGGTGAATAGGTATCAAACAAATCTAATCCTTCCTTTTGTCTATAGCCTTTAGCTACCAACCTAGCTTTATATTTCTCTATAGTTCCATCTGTTCTAAGTTTCTTTTTGAACACCCATTTGCAACCTATGGATTTACTACCAGGAGGTAAGTCTACAAGCTCCCAAGTTTCATTTTGCTGAATGGAATCCCATTCACTTAATGAAGCTTCTTCCCAGAAAGGAGCTTCTGGATAAGTCATAGCTTCCTTGTATGTTTGGGGTTCAGACTCTACCGTAAGAGTCAAAAAATTTGGGCCAAAACTTGTTTCAGTTCTAACCCTCTTACTTTTTCTTGGTTCAATCTCATATTCTAAAGTTGGGGGTTGACTAGTCGATGGATTATCAAAGAGGTCATCATGGACCCTTTTTCGAGGTCCATACCTTAAAGGAAAAATGTGTTAAAAAAACACAACATCTCTTGATTCCATTATGGCATTCAGACCAATGTTATTGTGGTCAGAACTGATGACCATGAACCTATGTGCATTTTTGTGCTCAGGATATCCTAAGAAAACACAGTCGACAGTTTTAGGTCCTATTTTAGTTTTCTTGGGAAAAGGAATGGCCACCTTGTCCAAACACCCCCACACTTTAAAGTATGCATAGGAAGGTTGTCTATCATTCCATAATTCGTAAGGAGTTTTATCTGATTTTTTAAATGGAACTCGGTTCAAAATATAGCATGCAGGTAGGATAGATTCCCCCCACAAGTCCGAAGATAACCCTGAACTTGTCAACATTGCATTCACCATATCTATGAGTGTTCTATTTTTTCTTTCGGCTACACCATTCGATTCAGGTGAATATGGTGTAGTGGTTTCATGAATGATGCCATTAAGTTTACAAAACTCACCTATGGGTATCACATACTCACCGCCACGGTCTGACCTAAGAGTTTTAATTTTAAATCCTTTTTGGTTTTCTACTTCAAGTTTATAAAATTTGAAAGCCTCTAAGGCTTCATCTTTACTTCTAAGAAGATGAATCTGACAGTGGCGTGAGTAATTATCTATAAAAGTGATGTACCATTTTTTACCACCTCTTGTTGGTGTTGATTTCAAGTTTCCTAGATCCGAGTGTATTAGTTCCAAAGGAACTGTTTTACGTTCAACACTTTTATTAAACTGTTTTCTTGCATATTTTGATTCAACACAGATTTCACATCTTTGATTTTTGTCAAAGTTTATTTTTGGTATGCAACCTAAATTAGCAAATCTTTCTAGAGATTTGAAATTAACATGTCCAAATCTATCATGCCAAACATGTGAGGAGTCACAAACATAAGCAGAAGAAGATGCATTAACATTCAAGTTCAAATCAGATACACTAAGCTTAATCATGTTATCGGTGACATAACCTTTTCCTACGAAGTCACCACTCTTAGAGATTACAACAGTATTAGACTCAGCAACAATTTTAAAACCTTTACCTAGTAAGATGGTTTCTGAGATAAGGTTCTTGCATATGTCTGGGACGTGATACACGTCATTCAATGCGATAGTTTTCCCTGATGTAAGCTTCAGTTCGACCTTGCCTTTCCCCACCACTTTCGCGGTGGAAGAGTTTCCCATAAACAGTTTCTCATCGTCTCCTATTATGGCATAGGAGGAGTAAGCATTTCTGAACTTACAGACATGCTTGGTGGCTCCAGAATCTAGCCACCAGTTTCTCACATTAGTCATATTAGAGACAAGGTCGACTTCAGACACCATGCCAATAAAATATCCAGAATCATCTACTATGTTTGCCATATTTTTCTGTTTTGGAAAAGTTTTGGTCTTTTTAGGCGCTCTACAATCCTTGGCCATATGACCAGTTTTTCCACAATTAAAGCAGTCGCCTTTGATGGTGTTTTTAGAGACACCATCCCTAGGCTTAAAATTGTTACCTCTGGGTTTTCGACGTTTGTTACGTCTGTTACCATTTTTGCTGGATTCTCCAGGACTTTTCTTCGACGCAGCTTTATCATCCAGGACATGAGCTTTGTTGGACATGTCTTTTATCATCATCAGGCTTTTGTCTTTGCAGCACATAAGCTCCTCAACCTAGATCTTTTTTCCAAGCTCCACCATGGTGATTTCACGAGTCTTGTGTCGCAGCCTCCTCTTGTACTCGTTCTATGAGGGTAGAAGCTTTTCTATCACTGCAGATACTTGTAGATCTTCATCAATATGCATGCCTTCAGCAAGAATTTCGCTAATGAGCAGCTGAAGTTCGACGAATTGTTCTACTACAGACTTTTCGTCAGTCATATTGTATTCCAGGAACCTAGCCACCAAGAACTTCTTGCTTCCAACAGCTTTAGCAAGATATTTTTCTTCAATGGCTTCCCATAAATCAAAAGCATTAAAATTTTCTTTTGCATTATAGAAATCATACAGAGAGTCATCCAGACAGTTAAGAATATGGTTCTTGCACATGTAATTCTTCCTAGTCCACTTATCTAGTTTATCTTCATTACCACGGTCATGAAGTCTTCTCAAGAGTCTTTCTAAGTCAAGCCCATCTAACCTTTGGTCTTTTAGGAAGAATAACATTTTAGACTGCCATCGCTTAAAGTCTTTTCCACTGAACTTTGGTGGTTTTTCTACAGTATTCTTTCCATTGTTGTTACAGTAACAATTATATAGCAACGAACGAACGATATTACCTTTAGAATGTTGGAAATTTATTTACAATGTTCGTATTTAACTGATAAAAAAATACTTAGCTTTTACTGATGTGTGATTGTTGTTCCGGGAGATGCACTGATGATAGTATCAAAAACTTAGTAGAGGCACGTATGAGATACGCTAACCTAAAGGTAATATTTCTTGCTACTCCTCTGAGATGCTATAGCAATGGGCAAGTCACCTCCAGGATACAACCACTGTTAGTACTCCTATATGTAGCATACATAGAAAGCTCTAAGAACTTAGCAGCAGAGATGAAAACAAAAACACAAATTGAAACTACAATTTGTTTCAGAGTAATATAAAAAACAATTTTGTGTTTCTGTAAACTAAGAAGTAGTAGTACAAAATTATGTTTCTGTAAACTACAACTTGTTTCAGAGAAAAACTGAACATTTTCTGTGTTTAATAGAAACTTAAATAAAAACTTAGTTTTTTCTGATAGAAGAAGAGAAGAATAAGAAGGATAACTAATGTTCTAAGGTGTCTTTATAAATGAAAATTTCATCTCGTATTTATAGGTGAAAAATCCATTCGAACGTTAGAGAGAATCCAATGCGCGACAGAATGACCGCGAATCACGCGAGACAGAAAGATATTTATTCCCGACAGAAAAAATTCTCGAACGTTACAAAAGTTAAGTAAATGCATTCGTTAAAAAAACAGTTCAAACGTTTTTGTCGGGAATTCAAAATCTTCGAGATTCTTCACGAGGAGAATACAAAGTGCATAGGTGTCGACAAAGCTGTGTACATGTGTGAAGTGTAAGATTCTTCACGAGGTAAGCATGCGGGAGAAACGTAAAAAATTCTTTTACATGTGTGGGTGAAACGTAAAAAATTTCAGTAACCGGACGGCGGCGTGCGTGCTTCTCTGCGAAGCACCGCGTTCGCACCGCGTGTACGGGAAAGGCAATAAGATGTGCAATAAGGTAAAGTCAAGCTTTCCATAGTCTAGGGCTTTCCCCATACACAAAGGTCTAAAGACCCAAAGGGCCATACCCTTAAGGCAAAACCCATGGTATTTAAGTCTAAAACTCTAGAGGTTTTAGTCAATGTGGGACTAATGTTTTATGCATTTAAATGAAAAAACATCTAGGGAGCAATAGGTATTGGGATCAAAACTTGGTCCATGCATTTTTGATTTTAATTTAAAACATCCATTTTTTCTAACACATAGAAAATCACTTGAATACAAAACTTTCGTTTTCAAATTGCAGTTGATCAGGTGAGAAATTTTAACCACGTTTATTATCTGGTTTAGGTAAAGCCTAAAAAGACTGCCCTAATATTTGGTCTAGACCTAGGTGAATTATGAAGATAAACTATCTAGTCGTACAATGTTGAAAAAAACATACTGTAATTATTCAAGGCGACTCTTGTTGTAAAAACGGGTTGGTTGGCTGGCTATTCTACGATTAACTTCTTTTGTTAAAAATATAGCCTTAGGGGATGTATATTAAGTTCTAGGTTTAAAAGTATAAGTTTTAGGAAACTGAACTAGTATTTTATTAAGCACTAGGTATCACCGGGGCCTTACGGCCCCGGATCAACCTCTGATTAGTATGAGGCCACAGAGCATGAATAATATTAGTTACAATTGCATGTAATAATAAGTCACTATATCACAATACTTACACCTTGAATGCATCTACATTAATATAATCTTGAATCCAAAATAAAAATGAAATAAATCGCAAAGTATAACCTCTAACGTAGACTTTCATTATATTTTTCATTAAAAAAAACGTCGTTCATTCTCGCCATGGTATGTTCTTCAAATTTATTTCTGCACTTGCTACGCTAAGGTTCCTCATCTTCATCGTACTCAAACTTTTCGCTACATCTGTTGCATACCATGTAATACCATTCTATGCTCTTAACTAAGCCAAATACCTCGCCTCCCAAGTAAATGTTTCACCAAGATATTTACTCGAAGCAACACATATTTATGTGTTTAACTATAGGAGGTAAAATAAATCAAACAAATAACCACTCACCATATTCTCAATGTATTGTATCATGTCGGTTGCTTCATGTATAGTCTTCCTACTATCCTTGGGGTCATCCTGTTGTGGTGAGCCATTCATTGTAATCCCGTTGTCTCTTGATTTCTGCATGCATAAATAAATTTAGTAGTATTAGCACGTAATAATTCCATATAGTCTTATTTTTGTTTTTTGCACATACATTTAGGTCTTATTTTTCTTGAATTCATTGACTTATGATATACCCAGATTGATCAACACTCTAGAGGAAGTGTTGGTAGATAGTGCAATAAGTGCACTTGTTGCAAGGTATAATTTTCTGTAAGGTGTATAAATAATTGCTAATGTCATCTCATTTTGTCGTTAATTTCAAACAGACAACTAACCTTGAAACTCGCTTACGAATGTTCCAGTAATAATAACAATTATTGGAACATTCGTGTGTTCCTTTACAACACCCTCTTTTAGGGATTTGCACAATTCTCCCATATAGTGACGTTCATATCAACACTCCTGTTTGACAACAATATAAGATTAATCATCAATTCAGTAAGGGTCCTGGTCCGTAGTTTAGACATAATATACCTTTTAAAGCAAAGTTAGTTACTTTATATATGCGATGACTATTTTGTTTTTCTCAACTTTGCCAGTCCCTTAGATACATCATGTAGGTATCAATAATCAACACAGGGTTATTATCTTGGTATATATGTTTCATGAAAATACTTTAAAATATCACTAATATGCCTCTGTTATCCATATATATATATATATATATATATATATATATATATATCATTAATAAATATAATTCAGTTTATGTTTTCTAGATATTACCATAGATGATTACCTAAATTTTTTCATTGATGCATTTTTTATTCGTTGATTCTAGTGTAATTAAATGTGAACATCTATTTTGAAAGTGAATGATAATCAAATTATAAAGTGACTCATGTGGTTTCCTTCTAATGAAAGTTCAAAACATTGTTGGTCTTTGATCTTCTGTGATAGGTTATTACAGAAATTTCCTAGAGATTTCTTAGCTAAACATCCTACTTAGTCAGAACTCTTTTGTTGCAAGTATCATTCAGTTTTGATGATCATGCATCAGCCAGCATTTGAATGTGGCTTTTAATGTACATAACGTGTTTTTATATCTCCCCCTTGGGTTGTGAAGTTTTCGGGGTAAACGGATACATCATAAAACATGTCTTTTTCGGATTTCTGCTTTCGTTATTTCTTAATGCGCTGTCTTTATTATACTATGTTGAAATTTCTTGTTCTCAAAGATTCTAAAATTTGATGGAATCACAATGTTTTTTCTTTTTTTCTTTTTATTTTTTGAGAATTTGGAAGACTGTATTAGATATTAATTAAAATTAAAATTAAAATTAAAATTAAAATTAAATAAAAATACATTTGCCTAAGAAAATCCAAATAATAAACACCCAAATATCTTCGCATAGGTTAGTAGTAATGGTAGTAATTCTGCCCAAAATGAGCTTAAGCTTGGGCCTGAGCCTATGGCTGAACCTGAGCCTCAGGTCGAACATGATCACCAGTACAAAAGGAATGAGCAGGTTAGAATTGAGATTTAGCTAGCGAATGAGAAGACTGAAATTTTGGATGAGCCAAAGGTTGAAATTGAGATTGAGCCAAAGGTTGTCAAAATTCTAATTATTTACATGAAATGAACTAATGAACAATTCTAGTATTTGCTTTAGTAAATTATTCCGAAGAATTTTTTCCAAAAGTTTGAAAGCAATAAATCTAAATTCAAAAAATTTAATCTAGAAAATGTATATTATAAAGAGAAAAACGGTCTTATTTGAATAAAAATTCAAATTACCACAACAACAATAAGGTAAATACATTAAAAACTCTATAAATTAATGTTGTTAGGACCACCAAGATTTGTTAATTTAGCAAGATATTAGTTCCCTGAACCCTGAACTGCCCTTATACATGGGAAGATTTATCTCCAATGCCAAAAGGATATGGAATTCTCCTAAACGCTTATTCCCTATATGTCTGGGGATATTAGGGAGGTTTTGAAGGGAATAGAGATTAAGGAAATCAGTAAGACCAATGACCGGTAAGGTGGATAACTAAACGATAGATGCAGTGATCGGTGAACCTTTCACCAATACATTTAGTGATACGGTGAAGGATTGGACGAGAAGCATTTTGATATTATAGCCAAACATTAACCAATTGGTGGACTCATTATTTTATATTCTTTTAGCTTCCATTGGGTTTCTAGTTTCTAAGTCGGTTATCTTTCGGTTTTCAAAAACTATTATTTTTTTTCAAAGTACTATTTTTTTGTAGCGTTATCTTATTTTGATTATTGATCGTGATGATGATTACTACTCCTGCATACCCTCATTGCCCTAGCTACTCACTTTTCTTCCATGTGTTGTAGTCGTTTCAAAACGCTGCAAATTAAGAATACTACAAACCAAAAAACAAAAGTTTTATTAAAAAGGGTAATTGCTACTGTGGCACATCAATCCTTTTTGATATCCTCAACTGAACTTCATGGAATTTAAATTTCTAAATAAACCCCCTTGAATGAGACACATCAATATTTCATTGTCCTCTGTCCCTTCTAAAGATTTTTCTCGTTATACGCAACATTCATTTGAATAATCCTGGATGATAAAACAAAGACTCTTATCCATTTTACCAACACTTCGTACCCCCGACTCCACCTCATAGGCATCTCAGTTGCCGGAATTGATTTAAACCTCTCTGTTGTAGCATCCAAACACAAAATCTGTTCGTTAATATCCCAATACAATGATCCCTCTGCAAATATTAATCTTTGACCAATCTCGTCTTCATGGAAATCTGGATGAAGAAGCTTGTCTTCTTGTTGTATTGATGGTCGTATCCATGACATGGTGGTACCTAGAGTTAAAATTTGATACTCCAATGTAGAGTCATCAAAAACGACCAAATATTAACAACTTTATATTCATTACGCAATCCATCTAATCCAAATCCACATCAAGTGGGCGCCTCTATTATTTGAAAAAATCATGGCTTATTTAGGCCAAATCAACCTAGAGAGTATCCTATCCGTCTTTTATATTGACTGATAACAGAGTTTGAAACATAAATAATATCAAATAGAAACTAAAACAGTACTAAAATAACGAAATAGAAACTAAATTGAACATAGTACGCGAATAACATAAAATAAAGACAAAGGAGTGAAGAGAAAAATAACTGTAAACACTATAAAAACTTCAAACATATGTCAAGAGATTTGAGTCATTACCTATCAAGTAAGGTACATAGAGATTTGCTCTGAATACTCTTGTATTGCTAGTAATTCTCTAAACAATTTTCATCTGTAAAACCAAAATCAAACAAAAAATGAAAAATGATTCTTATCTAACAGTTTCAAAAAATCCACCATAAATCTAACTGTAAACACATTTGAAAGGCTTTGCATGTGTAATCAAAGTTGGATTTTACTTCTCCGGTGAGCTGATCCAGAGTTTATAACTATTTTTAAAATCACCCATATTTTTCCAATACCAATCCAACTAAGATTTGGTGTTACACATCAAATAAAACCAACTGAGATTTGGTTTTCTAATTGTAATCCAATTCAGATCGGTTATATACAGAAGACCAAACTCTGGAATCCAAGATTGGTTGGTAAAATTTAAGAAAATAATATTGTGGATTGTGGATTGTGGATACCGCTAACATGAGTACACCCAGGATATAAGTTGAATCATTAATTGGTTCCATAACTCATCAAATACAGTTAAAGACATACATCCTAGTGATCAAAATATCTAAATCAAATTATATGACCGAATGCAATGAGCAATAAGAAATATAAACATTCTAAAAGGAAGAATAAACTACTGTAAAAGACTACTTCATGAAGTTGTTTGCTTTACTGTCTTTAGTACATTATTACTGTTACCGGTAGCTAATGCATGTAATTAAGATGAATTTATGAAAGAAACTACCTCTTCGCAACGTGAATCGGAAATTGCCAAGGAAAAGTTAAAATTCAGTGTAAACATTTCTAAGAATTTCTAAGAATCGACGAAACCCTAGCATTTTCCAAACCGAGAATACCTCCAATCTGCATTTTTTTTATTGAAACATCTACACATTATACAGAAAAAAAAAACTAAGCAGAAATTATAGAAATCTGACATGTATGGAAAAAACATACATGTAAAATTGTCCAAGTACAAAGTAAACATATAAGTACGGAATTAAAATTCTTTGCCCTAGACAGTAAATTATTGAATTGAAACTATCCACCATCTCATGATTCAATAGTTATAGATATATTTCAACATTCATAAACCGGCTCCACAACAAGTCCAAGCAAGACCCGAGCTTAAGCTAATTAGGAATTGTCTAAGCGATCAGATAAGCATTATAGTGTATGTAGATTACTATCATCTATTTTTGCTAGTATCGCAACATTTCTTGATGGGAGTAGCCGAGGTTGTATATACATAACAAATTAAATTTTGATACGCAATTTCCTAAAAGACCTGAGATTTAAGCTTATTAAAATGTCTAATCAAGCTGATCAGCACCATAAGTTATCTAGAATGAGATAATAAGCCACTAGACTTACTCTCCCCAAATTGACAAACAAAATCGTGAAATTCGATTTCTGTGAGGAAGAAGGAAAAATCAAACAGAACAAATAAAAAAAAAATGGAGAGATAAGAAACAAACCAAACCTAACTGGAATATTAAAAGGATACATCCATATTCACTTTCACTAATGGTTTCAAAATCCATATGGAAAAGGCAAAGGAACGTCTAAATGACTATGCAAAAAACCCCATAAAGAGACTTAGTTTTCCTACATCCAACTTGCCTTGCTACATCAACCCAATCAATTATAATGAGATTTACGATCAATTAAACCGTTTTAAGAAGAAAAAAAATCAAAATCTCATTCAAAACTAAACATGGACTCAGCTCTTTTCAAGAAAGAAGTAAAGCACCTGCTCCCATAATATACGACGACATTCGGTACATAAATATGAAAATTTAACCGGACTACACAAATGAGCTTGCACAACATTATGCAGTGAACAAAAAAACAATACATCTCTGTCCCATCACTCCTTAATTCTGCACAGGGGATGGCCACTAAGTTGCCTTGCCCTGGCCAATTGTGCTAATTATAACCACCAATGACCAAAAGTTAGAAGTAATAGCCAGGATAAGGCAACTCAGCTAGAAAAAATACACCTGGAACTCCAAAACGCAATTGGACCTCGTAGTCGTATATGCATATCTACATATCATAGAATGTCTGTTTAACACTATTGTGATTCAAAAACATAAGAATTTTCATGCAAGCACTACCGATGGCAATTTAGGATAAACTCAACACGTGTGGCTTTTCTTACTGTCAATAAACCTATAGAGTAATACCAATATATTATCTTTGTCTGTATGGAACCACACTAATTTATAATAAAGAAACCCACGCAATCAGAATATTTGATTGATCATTACGCTTGACTGATAAAACCCGCAAAATCAATGTCATTTTTAACATATCACATGTTAATGTAATTACTTTCAATAAGCTGAATTTCCTTATGAAATTGTAACTCTATGAAGCTATTCATGTTCATCAAGAACAATCTAAAAACCATGGAAAAAATAAATAGGGTAATGGAAACCAAATACCAAAATGTCCTACGACTCGTCAAGCTTTTTACTAAAATGCATACTATAAAGACATCAAGTGCTTTATAGAACAACAACTATTATATTGGTAAGAAAAGAAAATGGAACCTTACAGTATTACCCATCTGGGTTCACAATATTACACAAAAACAATACTAAGCATGGCAGCACAACATTAACCCAAATACAAAGTTTATTTTTTTCCCAAGCAATAACATCAATGGGTTATGACATGGCATTCTAAAACTTCTACAAACCCCAACCACATCATATAAGATTCCACACAATTAGTGATAATTAATGGTTCCATAATAGATAAATAAAACGTCTACATGTCTTAAAAAATTAGCTGATGGATTACCTTTTGGTTGCTCTTATAGCATCTTCTCGTTTAATTCTTCTCATGGATTACCTATTTGTTTTTCTCAGCCTTAACTGATAAAACAAAAAACATAATAAGCCCATGTTGGAACTATAAAATAAAACTGACCGCGAAGTGAAAGAAAAAAAAAACTCAGTTGGAGATGGTTTACCCACGATGTTCTTTCAAGTTTCAACCGTGCAACATGCTTAGAATTCATAGCTAGCTCTCCTAATGCACCACAATAATCAGCATCCTAAAATTTTAAAGAAATTCTTTTTAGAATCGTTAATGGATGAAAAGGAGGACTAAGAGAACCCAAAATTTGCTAAACACATAAAACCTTAAATATGCCTAAACCGAAATTGCAACGATCTTACAAATTTTATTATAACCCATAGAATCCATAAAAAAGATTAGATCCAATTTTCAAATAAAGAGGAATCAAAAACCTAGTGGGTCAATAGAGTAATCAATATCTTAAAACTTAGGTCAATCAAAATAGCATAAATCGTTGTTTTACCTTGCGAGGGAGAAGATGAACAATCGAAAAGCTTTTTCCTTGATCCGAATTGGTACCTTCAGAAGATATTAAAACCATGACAGATGATTTTCTTATGTGTTTCTTAGTCTAGTGAATTTGAGATTGAACTTTGGAGAGGAGAGGGGAAGATTAGAAGAAAAAAAAAGGTTTTATGTGAATCAGATATAAACATCATACTGGAAAAGCCTGTTTTAGGCTTCGAAAACAACGGCCAGAAACATCTTGGAATATCTGGACAACCTTAAATTTCCCAAAGCCGCACTTAACAATGCTGTGAGTATTTCCCAGCCTCAAACATCTTGGAATATCTGATTTTTCACAGGTTTTTTTCATAGGGATTAAAAAGCAGAGAAACTCAATTCATACCTGGTTGATAACTCTTGTCTGTCAAATCTCTCATTTGGTTTCTTTTACAAAGGAGTTATAAACCCTAAAATTTGCAAAACCCAGAAAAACGGGAATCAATAAGAAGTCTTTATCCCTTTCCGGAACATCATAGAAACCCAATTCATACCTGGTTGAGAAATCCCGTTTGGTTTCTTTCTGATTTTAATCCCTATGAAAAAAACCTGTAAAAAATCAGATTCAAGACGATAATTAACTATTGTAATGATGGAACGATGATTAAAAAGAAAAGTCGAAAGTGAATATAAACTGATAATTGAATCTCGTATTTGAAGAAAGTAGGATTCTTGGTAAAACACCTTATAAACGGAAACACAGTTTTGAGATTTGTTACTTACTTTACATAAACTTGAATGTTTAGTGCGTAAATTTAAAAAAAAAAAAACTTGGAAATTTACGGTAATTGTTTTCATGGTAAAAACCGAGAGTCTGTCGTAGTGGTGACTCTTTCGTAGCCATTTAATGACTCCTCCATCCTGAGCTTCCCGACCTTTGGATCGGGCCTAAATTAAACATCATCCGTCTGATACCTTTAGTCATCATGGACATAAACCTCATACCTTTTTATAACAATGATGAACTGAAGTAGTACGTACTTGAGCATGAAATGTTAGTTTCTTAGACTACAGTCTACAGATTAAACTCTAAGAATTAAAGAATAAATTTTTTAAAGTATTTTGCTTATGTGAGTATCCTGAAAATGAGGGGTACTTTTTAAGTTTCCTCTGTTATTACCTAGCTAGATTAGCTCCTCTTGTGCCTACACATAACAAAGTTGTGCGGGGGTTGCATGCATGCATGACTCTCATAAAACATAATAATATCATAATATGTGCAAGATAAAAATTTCCCAAAACTTATCATCAACAAAACTTACTGTCAAGTGACGCAAGCAAACAAGGGATGATAAGTGGAGCTCAAAGCAACATATGTTGCCAACCCGCAACTAGATGGGAAGCAAGTAAACAAGCAATGACCAATGCAAACTCTACTGAAAAACATGTGTTTCTTCCCTTAACTGTTCTTAATATATCATTTTTTTCTACCAAAAAAAAAAAAACTTATTATCCGCCAAACAAAAAACTTTACCTAAGCACAAGGGATGATATATATGGGAATTATTCTGACATTAATGGTACTTTATGCTAGGGCTTTTCACCGTTCGAGTATCATGCTGTATTTTTTTTGGAAATAATTTATATTCCGCGAGTTGAATACTGTAAATTGTAAATTGTCTCAAATGAGAGAATGGGTGGGACCCCTACTAAACCTCCGGGTCAAGAAGGGACTCCCATTCTTTTTCACATCCCGCGGGATATGTAGCACTTCCGAATTTTTTTTTCCTCCCTTTCTTATTATCTGGCCGGTAACTTAGAAAATGCGTAATCATAATCTAAACATATCTAGCTATGGACATATAAATATATATGTCCACATATAGATGCATGATGACTGGTGGACCAAATGTTGAATCATTGTTTCTTAATATCTTTTCTTTTCTCCTTCTTCCTAGTAAAGACAAAGCAAAGACTACGTCATCTTAAAACCCATGCCAAGACAGGATAATAGGAATCTTCTTCTTCATCTTCTTCTTTCTAAGTCTTGAGTAACACCAAGTCACCAACACCACCAACAACACATTCACTCACACAACGCGTAAGTTTGACATTAATTAAGACATAAGTTAACAAAATGCCCGTGCATGCTACATCTCAAAACTTATACGTACGCTTAACCTTGTCCATTCCCATAGAGACCAGTAACTTAATTAATAATTAGCCAAGCTATACGGGTTAGGAATATGCTAGATGAGTGAATAGTCCTTCATGTTTATGTAATTCTGCAGTTCGGGATTTTTATTGTTAATGATAATATTTTTAATGGTTTTAATTATTTTTCATCCCCATTTTTCCTAAATCCCATCTAAATTAGATATATTAGTTTTTGTTTAACTTTTTTTTAGGTTGGTTAATTAAAACTCTCTCTCTCTATGGATACCCAATTAACCATCGTCTTCTTCAACCACCATCTTCTTTCTTCCTCTCTTTCTAATCTAATTCAAAGTCGTCCATAAAAAAATAAAAAAAATCTAATCATAAATCTAATAGTCTACCACTACTGTATGTATTGCGATCATAGTAGCCCCTGGATTGATCATAGACGTGACCTAATGGTGGTTTTGTACCCAAAATTAGAACGACCAGAATAGTTGATGGCAAAATAGCTAATTAACTTTACTTTTTTATTTAACATTTAATTTTTGTATTGATGCAGTTAAAACAAAACGTACATGAACCCAAATTGATTTACCAATCATCAAGGAAACATAAATTTTCACCGACATATCACTATTTCGAGGTTTTCAGTGGATTCAATTGTTCTAGAAATGAACAATTTTATATGAACGGATTGAAGCAAAAGTAGGTTTCGCTATTCGATCTTCGTATATGACGATTTGAGAATTTTGGAAATTAATTTTCAGACCTAATCAATTTGATGGGTGCACTGTTCAGGTTATAAATGGGAAACAGTAGAGCGGGTTTTGTTTACCCAATCTCAATAGGTTTTACAAAATCTGATATGGGTGGTTGGGATTTGATTTAGGGAAAATAGGGATGAGATATAGGTAAAATCTTTTTAATTTCATTAGTATTCCAGCCTTGTGATAAGATGTTTTTCATTCGAGTTTTTTTACTCCCTCCATTATAGTTAGTTTTCATTCAGTGGATTTTTTTTCCTTTTACTCTGGTGCGTGGTAATGCCATATTTGATCAGTTTGTTCTGCCTATCAGTCCATGATAAGCTCTTGAAGCTATGTTCAAAAAAAAAAAAGAGTATGGGAATACAACAATAACTTTAAAATGTTTGCGAAGTTTCGCAATTTACCTAGATAAGTAGTGTCTACTGATCAATAGTTTCCTTTCTTCTTTTCTTGAACAGGCAACTGGGATAGTAAAACTAATTGGGGGATATAAGAAAATGACAAAAAAATGATCCAAATATCATTTCAGGATCACCCCTTATCTAAGTTTTTTTTTTAATACTTAATCTACCCCTCAATAATCCGGAGGAGTGATTAATTATAATTAGGAAAATCATAAGATTATTTGATAAAAGATTAGTGTGTATTTTTATTTGTATTTGGGTGTTTGAGGTAAGAGTAGAAGGAGGGAAAAAATTGAGAGGGAATTTTTTTTGGTGAAAATGGAGATGATTATGAAGAAAGAATTGCTGCTAAGAGGTTGAAAATTTGATTTTTTTTTCTTTGAATCCACCATTTTTGCAGCTAAAAAAGTTTGGTGACGGCATGGACGTGGTACGAATACAATGCCGGAAGTAGCGATAACGGCATGGTATTCATACCACGTCCATGCTGGCACCGAGCTTATCCCCCATTTTGAAATTCAAGCCGGCATAGTATTCAACCAAAATAGTATGTCGGTACAAAAGTTTTTTTTTTATCCAGGGGGTCTACGAGAAAATTGAATTTCAATCCGTTTTACAAAAAAAAAAAATTGGTTTTCCGTCCTTCTTTGATAAGATCATTTCATTCTCGAGCATCGTGATCGCTACCGGCATGGTATGTTGCTTGAATTTCTATGCCGGCACATGATGTAAATTATCTAGAAACTTGAAGAAAAAAAATCACTTGACTACCAGCATTAATAGATTTCTATCGAGCATGCCGGAACTTAGTTACGACATTGAATGGTAGTGACCAAGCATGCCGGCACCATTTCCCGGCATGGTCATCAATTCCGGCATGGTCTTCATCATTTCCGGCAGGACCTTCATCACTACCGACATGGTCTTCATCTATACCGGCATGGTCCTCATCATTTCCTGCATGTCTTCATCACTTACACTAACTCCTAGTATGTTCATGGATACTAAAAGAGAACTACCGGCACAAAAAAAATCAAATCTATGCTATAACTATGTACAAGCACTCAAGGCAACCTAACATTCATGCCGGTACTGATAACAAATTCTAGGGGTTTCCTGGATACAAAATAATCACTACCGGCATACTCGAATAAATGTAAACCAATGCCGTAACCTTCTACCATCATAGTATTCCACCTAATTTCAATGCTGGTACATAACTATCAGTTTTCAGATGACTCTGGGTTTGAAAACGATACTGTATTCATACCAAAATCATTGACGTAACTCGATACCGGAATTGTCTTCATTCTATTTTGAATGTCGTAACCCAATATCGGCATTGTATTCATACAAAAATTAATGTCGGTACTCTCTGAAACTCAACTGTTTGAGTTAGGGTTCGCGATTCTGACGATTCTAACCCAAACCCACTGCTATAAATCGATTCAAACACTTATAAAACCGTTCAAACGGAAGCCATGTTTACGAGAAGTTGATCGTCCGAAGCCTCTTGTTCTTGTTCTTCTTGCTCTTGAGCAATCAAAGCAAGCCTTTGTTGCAATTTTTGTTGAGCAACCGATTTTGACTACGATTTGGCTCTTGAGCAACCGAAGATGGAACAAATATTTTTTTCAAAAACTAACCCTAGTGCTGAAACTGATGGTGTATATGGGGATAAATGATTTGGTTATTTGATTTTATATTTTAGGGGAAAGGGTAGTATAGCCTTTTCATAAAAAAATTTAATTAACCAAAGGGTATTTTAGTATTTTCATACCAAAAGGTCACCCCTTAGCAGACACCATGGGTTGGGGGAAGTAATTTATATCCCCAATTAAATTTACTATCCCCAATTGGCGGTTCTTTTTCTTTTTGTTTTTTTTGAACTGGTCCTCTTCTATTTTCTCTAATAGGGTTCTGTTCATTATTAATGACGATAGTTAATAAAGGGTCAGTCTGTGTTAAAATCTAATTAACTAAACCCTAACATCATGTCACCTAATTTAAATAGGAATATACGAAAATTAAAAAGTGAAACATATAAGAAATGGACTAGTAGCCGTTAGTGACAGTTATAATCAGCTGAATAGCGTACCATTCCATGACTGATTAGGATACCCTTATTCCCTAGCTATTACTATAATAATGTCAATTATGTCCTGTACTAGCCTGAAAATTACTTCCAAACAAATTTGTTTCTCTTATATCTCCCTCATTCGAAAACTTAATATTTACTTTTCATCATATGAACAGATATCCAATCCATACTGTTATTAACCCTGGATTGGTCGATGGATCTCTTTCTTCTCGAAAAGTATTCCATACTTAAGTAACGCATAACCTTAAAAATACGATGCTCTCTTAAAATAACTATATTTGAGTGTCGAAACATACATGTTGTGGTTGATCGAAAATTCTTCTTTTACTGGCTCTTATTTGCATTACTGGTACATATTCGTTGATTACTCAGAATAATTTGCTTTGAGTTCTGCTTACAAAAATTTGCTATGCGATAAACAGAACCTCAGGGATATCTTGACATGAAATATTGTTGTTCAGATGTTTGTACGTGTTAGCTCAAGGTCTAGTATGTGTGTCAATTGACACACAATATCCTCACAGTTTCTTTATTTAGGCAAAGTTAGGAAACTCCTTCCGTGCAGTTCAAGGAAATCTATGTATAAATATACTTGTATCTCGTGACTTTGTACACACGTGAAATAATATTAAGAAGATTAAAACTTCTGTTAAACCTTCTCTTCTTCTGTATGTTTGCTTCTTCTTTAGTTAACTTAAAATTCTAAACCCTAAACAGTTTTAGCTTGGTATCAGCTAGGTTTAGGTCCTTTTACCCCTTTTCCTCAATTACCTTTTCTCCTCAATTCAATTTCCTCAATAATCTGTTATGTCGAAGACTTCCTTACTTTTCTCATCACTTTTGAGTTACGAGTTGAGCACCAGAATAAGGTGCTAAATTCACAATTCTTCTCAACGTTGCTGCCCAGTCCCGCTCTCATGCACCAAAACTCAACTCGCTTTCCTGCTCGGCATAATTTTTCTCCAACACAGTCTACTACTCCATCTAGTATGTATTCTCGCTTCCCAGCCAACCAGTATCAACCTCAACGTGGGCCTTCTCGTTTTGAAACTCAACATGGGCCTGCTAATTTTAAAACTCAACGTGGGCCTGCAAATTTTGAAGCTTCAGTTGTAACTTGTCAACTTTGTGGGCACAAGAATCATGAGGCCCGAGACTGCTGGAACCGTTATGACAAGAATTTTCGACCACCTAGGCGTCAACCACCATCTTCTGCACCTCGGGCTTCAGTGCCTACTAATGGTCACTCTTCTATGTCATTTGATGTGCTCATCTCTCAGCATACGGTAGCAGACTCTAGTACTCAGGCTTCCGCTGTACTTCCAATTGTTCCAACACATCCAATGGTGACAAGGGATAAGGATGGTATCTTTAAACCTAACACCAAATACGCACTGGTATGTGATTCACTTTATGAACCTACTTGCATTTCCCAGGCTCACAAAGATCCAGACTGGCATGTCTCGTCTGATGATGAGATCAATGCATTGATTCACAATGGTACATGGTCGCTAGTACCATATGATCCTTCTATGAATGTTATTGGATGTAAATGGGTTTTTCGTATTAAACGCAATCCTGATGGTACAATTGCACGTCGTAAATCTCTTTTAGTCGCAAAAGGCTACAACCAACAAGAAGGGATTGATTACTCTGAAATGTTTAGTCTGGTTGTTAAACCATATACTATACGTATTATTCTTACATTGGCTTTATCTTCCAATTGGCCTATTCATCAACTTGATGTGCATAATTCTTTCTTACATGGAGAACTTCAAGAAGAGGTGTACATGAAACAACCTCCAGGTTATGTGGATTCTCGTTTTCCTACACATGTCTGCAAATTACATCGTTCTCTCTATGGCCTTAAACAGGCGCCTCGTGCATGGTACCATAGACTTAGTACCTTTTTGCTGCAAATTGGGTTTATTACTTCGAAGTGTGACTCGTCATTATTTATTTATAATGGAATTTATGGTGCTATTTACTTGTTAGTCTACGTGGATGATATTATCGTTACTGGCTCCAATCCTACATGTATTACCTCTGTTCTGACTCGTTTACAACAAGAATTTGCAATTAAAGATCTTGGTTCTTTGTCTTACTTTCTTGGCATTGAAGCGACTCGTACTTCTTCGGGTTTATTTCTTTCTCAACAACGTTATGCTCATGATCTTCTTCTTCGAGCGAAAATGGATGGTGTCAAACCAATTAGTACTCCACTTAGTACTTCTGGTGATATTTCTTCTTATCGTAGTACTTTGTTAACTGATGCTACTGAATATCGTAGTATTGTTGGTGCATTGCAATATTTAACGTTTACTCGTCCAGATCTTGCATATGCTGTCAATAAAGTTTGCCAATTTATGCATGCTCCTACTGAGTTTCACTGGAGTTTAGTTAAGCGTATTCTTCGTTATCTCAAGAGTACAAGTACTTTTGGTATACTTCTTCGGCCATCGCCTTCTATGCAATTATCTTTCAGTGCATATACTGATTCTGATTGGGCTGTTTCTCTTGATGATCGTCGTTCTATTAGTGGATATTGTGTTTACATGGGTGGAAATATTATCTCTTGGAGTGCTCAAAAACAAAAAACCGTATCTCGTTCTAGTACTGAAGCTGAATATCGGGGTCTTGCTATTGCTACTGCTGAAATTATGTGGATTCAGTCACTCATTTCGGAGCTTCGTATCTCTACAAGATCTCCTCCTATATTATGGTGTGACAACCTTGGTACAACTTATCTCACAGTTAATCCTATATTTCATGCATAGACAAAACATATAGAAATTGATTATCATTTTGTTTGTGATCAAGTTGCTTCCAAACTTCTTGATGTTCGTTTTGTATCATCTAAATATCAAGTTGCGGATATATTCACAAAACCCCTCTCTAAAGATCGGTTTTCTCTTTTAAGGTTCAAGCTAACGGTTCAAGATCACCCGTTACGCTTGCGGGAGGGTGTTAGCTCAAGGTCTAGTACGTGTGTCAATTGACACACGATATCCTCACAGTTTCTTTATTTAGGCAATTGTGTTTAGTTAGGAAACTCCTTCCTTGCAGTTCAAGGAAATCTATGTATAAATATACTTGTATTTGTACACACGTGAAATAATATTAAGAAGATTAAAACTTCTCTTAAACCTTCTCTTCTTCTTTAGTTAACTTAAAATTCTAAACCCTAAACAGTTTTAGCTGTACGTGTCTACTTCGATGTTAGCTCGTATGATTATCTTGGCAGTACATTAAACATGCGTCAGAAAAATTAACTGCTGGAGTATCATTTTTTTTCTTCACTAGAAACATGCGTCAGATGAGAATATCTTGGGGGTATGTATCTACAGAGAATCGAAATATACATCACAACAAGAAACTAGCTAGGGTCTATTATTCTTCTGATATATTCATGATTAAGAATCTTTACGGGAAAAAAAGGACTACTCTTTGACATAAAAACCTTTTACACGAGACAGTATTCGATTTCGAAGATGATGATGATCATATTTGAAACTTGAAAGACTAATATCATCAGAAAGCAAATGAACTTTTTCAAACTCTTCTCGAAAGGTATTTGTCCCTAAAAGAAAGAGAGTTAAAACACCCCCTATTTTCTGATTGAATTAAGCATTAACCCTTCTCCCATATTTGCTTCCTTTTTACCCTTCAAACTCAAATTTTTTTCTTCTTTTTTCTGTTGCCTCGCAGGCTGAGATCATTAATATGCAACCAGTGACCCAATGATATTATGCGGTAGATAAGAGAGCATCTTCTTAATAATAGAAGCAATTTGTAGTCAATAACAATAAGGGAGCGGTGTAGTCTGGCTGAGTAATCAAAATCTTTTCTCAAAGCATAATAACAAAAAAAGACCCTACAGTACCCCTACATGATTAAGCTTGTCTCTGTCGGCATATCCATTTCTTATTAACAAAATGAGTTGATAAAAAAGTTCGAAAATGCTAGACATCACGCTCTTGTTGATCGCCACTTTCACGCGTTCTCATGTGGCAAGTTGACATGGATAGTTTGGGATGAATTTTCATTACACGTAAGCAATGCAGTCTATAGTAGGGAGTAATGAAAGAGAAACCAAACAGAACCTAGTGTTAATCATGACCTATCTTCGTGTTCTTCTTAGATGTAGTTTCTTTAATCTTTTCTTTGTTTTCTCTAAAAAAAACCAATTCATTAAAGAACAGAAATGCTAATGTATAGTCCCAAATTCCCAATATGGTTAATCATCTTTCAGTTCATGTTGTTTCAGAGAGAAGGCAATTAGTTGGAGGTGTGGAAATATTTTAGGAGTCGCTCTGTCATTGATGAGCTTTCCTATAATACATTTCCATGAAAATAAAAGACCATGAAAGCACGCAACAAACATCTTTTAATTCAAATTATCACCACCGACAACAAGAAAAAAACCATTAAAATTGACAAAATCAAACCCTGTATTTCAAAATCCTAAAGTTCCCCCTTTCAATAATTAGTCAAAATCCACAGATCTTCAAAGAACAAGCATTAAGTGGTTTGATTAATGGATAGATTTGATAATTAGAGAGAATTATGATGATGATTACGGTGAGGAGATGAGACGATTTATCTTCAAAGAACAATCATCAATAAGATGAAGAACTTTTACTAGATCCTTCGTCTCAATTTTGATATAATTTCAACCAATTTTTCGATTAAGGTTTTGACTTGAAATTTAATCAAACCCAAGATCTTGAAACCATATTTTCTCCACTGAATTGAACCGACATCTTGAATACATATACCACTTGAAGCATCTTTACGAACCGATACCATTCAAATTCTATATTCCTTCAGGTGTGAATCAATAAAACCCCATACAAGATCTCCCTAAAACAACCTGTTACCCATATACTTGGTTCTATCAGGAATTTCATCAAACACCTACCATATGTAAACAATTCATTAATTTACTGACGATTGTAAGCAAAATTAAGAAGAACCCAGTAAACAAAACAATCAAAATAAAAAAATCCCAAATAAGGAATTTAGTTAGATACCAGTTCACCGGTGAGAATTGGTTCCATCACCTCCATAGAAAAATCCAAATAGAAAACTGTTGGGACCTTAGTCCCAAAATATCAACTCCATTCTCTTTTTCTTTTTGCTTCTTCAGATGTGAATCAATTCGATCGATTTTAAACGATTGAGAACACGATTTTTTTGTAATTTGAACAAAATGAAATTAGTGATTGATGTATTTCGGCAAAGTCAATAGAATTTGAAGTAAAATTGGATCAAAGTTTTTGCTGAATTACAAGAATCTGGAAATTGTTTTTTGAAGAATATTGATTGAAAAGTTGCAGAGTGTTTTGGTGAAGAAAAGTACTCTTTTTATTTCTCTCTCCAGAAGCTGATACGTGGAATCCATAAAATCTTTCCTGCCACATCACTGACCCAACTCAGCGTGCGTGAAACTGGCGTGAAAATAGCGATCCGCCTAGCGCGACCGTAAAAAGTTTGTGAAAAAAGAAGAAAGAAAACATTGAATAAATATAATTGGAACAAGTCATAATATATAAGTATATAGTAATAGAGAGTACTGTTTCTATTTCATGTAGACACAAAAAAAAAGATTTGTCTATAAGAGAAACACGTTTAATTGCATAGATATAGTGAGATATATAGCTGTTGCTGTTTAGTTTAGTTTAGTTTAGTTTTTCTAAAGATAGGGATATCTTAAATATCAATCCATTTCAATGCAAAAGCAGCACCAAATTTGCTTCAATAATACTTGATTGCTTCATCTCTCTCTTTCTATCTCTCCCTGCATCTCTCATGGACCCCATAACTTGAAATCTAAGCATGAATTAAGTTAAAGATACCTCATTTTCTATATAGTCTTTTATATATGTGCATGCTCTTACAAATTCATATTTCCACCTGTAAAATACTTCCTTCTTATTCTTCTTTGAACATCATCATCATCATCATAATTCAACCGATCACCATATATATATATAGGTATTTGAATGTTTGGAACCATTAAGAGACTGGTCTAACAACTGGCCTGTTCTTTGAGTTGAACCCGCCAAAAGAGATCAACCCATTTCGTCTCGATCATCATCAACCGGAATTCAATAAGACATCGAACGAAATGGGGCGACAACTGCAAACTTGTAGCACTTCGAAGCAGAAGCTCAGGAAAGGTTTATGGTCTCCTGAAGAAGATCAAAAATTGTTCAATCATATTACGACATTTGGTGTTGGTTGCTGGAGTTCTGTTCCTAAACAAGCTGGTATATATATAACACATTAGATATATTGTTTGTTAACACTAATTAATCGCAGGAAATAATGACGCCAAGTTTTAAATGAATGACATGGTTGAATCAATGTGTTTGCTTATAGGGCTGCAAAGATGTGGAAAGAGTTGTAGACTGAGATGGTTAAACTACTTAAGACCAGATCTTAAGAGAGGATTGTTTTCGAAACAAGAAGAAGATCACATAATCTATCTTCATGAAGTTTTGGGGAACAGGTAATATTCATCAAAGTTATAGACCTATCTCTGTTTTGGTTTTTTGTTTTCTTATTTATATTCATGTTGGGTTATTTGTGTAGGTGGGCACAAATTGCAGCACAACTACCAGGAAGAACAGATAATGAGATTAAAAACTTTTGGAATTCCAGTTTGAAGAAGAAACTCAAACAGCAAGGAATTGATCCGAATACTCATAAAGCTTTATTGAATAATGAGATTGGCCATGGAAGAATAGATAACAAAATTTATATCGCTAGAGAGACAGAAAACAACATTTTTCAAGCATCTCATCCTCAACAGTCATTTGTTAACGATAATTCAAACTACTTATTCCGTAACGAACCACAAATTGGTGAATATTCTTCGAAAGACAACTTTTTAACAAAACCAGTGTTCGATCCATTCCCATTGTCTGGATTCCAAACTTCTGCATATGAGTCAATTGGGATGAGTACAACGAATAATTCACAACTTCTATTTCAATGTCAGCAACAAAATTTGACGCCTTTAGAGAACACAAACCATTTAGAGATGAACCCAGATTTTAGGTTCACTTCTATGCCAAATTTGAGTTCATGGTCTTATGATGATTTGAAGGTTGTTGATACTGCTGATTTTTCCGATAATTCGACTTCAAGAGTAAGCACATTATCTATGAACAACAATGGGATGAATGATAATAGCTCCAGTACAAATAACTGTCATGGGGAATTTGTTATTGGTACAAACAATATGATTGAAAATGAAGGTTTTTCTTGGGACACTGCAGAAACCAAGTTAGAGTCTTTGTTTGGGTTTCAAGCGAATGAGATAAAATGTGAAGAAGTGAAATTAAGTTCTTGGGAGGAAAATCAAAATCAGAATCAGTTGAATAGACAAAATAATGTTGAAAATCTTAATAGCTTCTTCTTCACAACTCTAACGGAAGATTTAACCGAAACGAGTTTGGACGATTTTTTCGAGCAAATTTAGCTTGTAATTCAGAGAGCAGAGGGATATGCAGTAAAGTTTTTATTTTTCAAGCAAACATAGAGGTAAGCAATCATAAGGCAAATCAATATACAGAAACTTGTAATATTCAGTTTATTATCTTTTTCTTACTTGTTTTTTTTCTTCTTCTGTTTTACAAATTATTACTGTAATAAGTTTTCTTCATGTTTGTTCTTGTTGGTTTTTTGTAATACTTTCTTTCAGCTTACAAGAATAAAAGGAACCCTCAACGGGGATATGAATTACTTCTCCCAACCAAAGGTGGCTGATAAGGGATGATTTTTTGAGGCGAAAATACTAAAACACCCTTCCCTAAAAATAAAAATTTAATAACTTAAAATCAAAAAACAAAAAACAAAATACAAAATCATATCCCCCAATTTCCATCTTTACCTCTTCTTAATCTCTTTCAAATTTTAAACTCTCCCCACTCCCAAATATACCCCATTCCCTTTAAAATTCTAAACTCTCCTCACTCCCTATCAAAATCTAGAAACAAATTTTTTTTTCTTAATTCGGAAGTGATGAAGACCATGTTGAAAGTGATGAAGACCATGCCGGAATTGATGAAGGTCATGCCGGAAAATAGTGCCGGCATGCTCGAGAACTCCCTATCAATGCCAGTAGTCAAGTGAAAAAAACCAGAAAATTAGGAAGTGATGAAGACCATGTTGATGAAAATGGAAAATGGCCATGCTCGAGAATATGAAGACCATGCCGGTAGTCAAGTAATTTTTTTTTTTTACTTTCTGGATACTTTTCATCCCAAACCGGCATAGAAATTTAAGCAAAATACTATGCCGGAACAGGTACCCTCAACGGGGGATATGAATTACTTCTCCCAACCAAAGGTGGCTGATAAGGGATGATTTTTGGAGGCGAAAATACTAAAACACCCTTCCCTAAAAATAAAAATTTAATAACTTAAAATCAAAAAACAAAATACAAAATCATATCCCCCAATTTCCATCTTTACCTCTTCTTAATCTCTTTCAAATTTTAAACTCTCCCCACTCCCAAATATACCCCATTCCCTTTAAAATTCTAAACTCTCCTCACTCCCTATCAAAATCTAGAAACAAATTTTTTTTTCTTAATTCGGAAGTGATGAAGACCATGCTGAAAGTGATGAAGACCATGCCGGAATTGATGAAGGTCATGCCGGAAAATAGTGCCGGCATGCTCGAGAACTCCCTATCAATGCCAGTAGTCAAGTGAAAAAAACCAGAAAATTCGGAAGTGATGAAGACCATGCCGGTATTGATGAAGACCATGCCGGAAAATGGTACCGCCATGCTCGAGAATATGAAGACCATGCCGGTAGTCAAGTAATTTTTTTACTTTCTGGATACTTTTCATCCCAAAACCGGCATAGAAATTTAAGCAAAATACTATCTTAGGAGCAGTACGGCTACGCCCCCGGATAGTGGCAAACAATTTTTCTTATTTGTCACCTTCTCCAGTGGTCTGTCATCATTGGTTTTTGTAGCCTCGTCAGGTTCATTTCTTGTTTGTGGGAGTCCAATTTCTTCCATCTCCTTCTCCGGTGGTCTGTCAACCTATGCTGACGCCAGGTAATTGCTCTATAAATATGTTGAGAAGCGGGGTAAAGAGGCGAACAAAAGCATATCAAGCACCTGCATCTGAGAATGCGTTCTTGCCACTGGAATTTGATTTTTAGGAACTAAGGAAGGCAATCCATGTAACTCCTCTTGTGCCTATAATATTAGACAAACATTAAGAATGTCAGATGGAATGGATACACATATAACTTTCTTAGCAGGCCAGTGAGGGAATGCAAATAAAATTACGAACTTACGGATGTCAATGAGTTGAAGTTAAGATTTTTGTCATCCCCAATCCCGAAACCATTTGCATCGATGTCCACAAAATCTGCTTACCAAACCAAACCCTTGTAATTTATCTTGCTCAATAACAAAGGATAACGAAGGAACACCGCCATATGATGGTGTAGTCCATAATTACCGGCGTATTCCGTAATATAAATAGCAAGCCGGTATTTGAGTTAAAAAAAACTCCTGTATGTTTTTCTTGTGGTACCGGCATACATATTTGGGTTGAAGACCACGCCGGTACTAAGATTTTGCAGAGAAAAAAATGGCGGTTTCAAAAAAAAAATCGACCTCTTTGAAGCATTACCTGTGTGTTGGGGTTGCTTGTATGCTGAAAATATTTATTCTCATCACAATCACTTTCTAATTTCAAAAAAAAAAAATCTACTCAAAATCAAATAAACATAAATACACTAATTATATCCCCAAGTCATTAATATTTTACTAATCCTAATTAGGGAGGGTTAAATTAGGAATTAATAATTTAATTATATAAGGGGTAACCCAGCTAGGATATTTGGATCCTTATTTTGTGTTCTAGTAATATCCCCCAATTAAAAGGCATATCCCCGATTGGGGGTTCAATAAAATCTGTACAAAATTATACTCATGTGATACGTATACAAATTTAGTCAGCGTCCAATTAAGCGAAGATTAAGAGTTGATTGTATAAAATGCATGTGATGCGAGCAATTACGTTAATTATACAAAGAGGAATCAGTTAACACCATATCTATAAACATGCTGTTTAACTTGTGGGTAACCATCACAGAATTCGAAATACTGTACAACAGCACTGTAAGGGCTAGGTTGACATATTCCGCCAATGAGGAACAATGAAGAAAAAACAAAAACATAGGCATAACAAAATAGAATTGTAGGATTTCATGTATATGATGATCATGGGTGTTGGAATTTCTTTTTGAAAATATTTCAGCAAACTTCAATAATGGTGTATTAGAAAAAGAAAAACTGAGATTGGGTTAATGGCATTTAATTCCCTGTCTAATCATACTTAAACCATTAAACCTCCACTGTATGATTACGGGGGTGGACCTGAATGGACCACATAGAATCAAAGTCACCGGAAGGTTCAGAAACCCTTCCCACCATACTACTACTTGGAAGTAATTTTTTTTTTACTTTCTACAATATGGGAAACCCACTTAGCAAAATTTTGATGCGGAATAACAGAGTGATCCCTAAAGCAGGTGTTGGTGCAAAAATAATCACTCCAACAATCTTCGAAATGCGGGAAGGATGATCCAATCGTTGTCGTTGATAATGAGTCTCCAAATGATTGATCAAAGAGGTGGGGGTACCTGCAAAAACACTCCGATGCTAAAATCAGCGGATGTTGTATACAAGTAATTTGTGGTGAAAAGAATAGTATTTTGTACTGCTGAGATTTAGCCTCTATATATAGTCAAAAACAAATGTAGCTTTAGGGTTTTGGTAGTTATCATAATAACTTCCCTCATCTGTATAAATCCCAAATAACGTCTAGATTCATGATAAACCCTAAAGTTTATCATAATCTTCATTTATCTTGGATAACTCTTATCCTGAATAATAATTATAACTACTTAAGATAATTATCCTTTTTCTCATCAGGATTTATCTTAAATAATATTTAATAATTATTCCATGAAAATCTGTTTACCCATGGACCTTTGGGTTTCAACAATAAGCCAAGTGGTTTCTATAATAAACCGAATTGGGCTTCCATATTAAGCCAAGTGGGTTTCCATAATAAACCAAATCCAGGCTTCTATAATAAGCCTTGTGGGTTTCCATAATAAACGCAATGGTTTCCATAATAAACCAAATCCAGGCTTCTATAATAAGCCTCGTGGGTTTCCATAATAAACCTACTGATTTCCATAATAAACCAATCCAGGCTTCTATAATAAGCCTTGTGGGTTTCCATAATAAACCTGACCGGTTTCCATAATAAACCGGGTTTAAGCTTCATTTTAAGCCCCATGTGATACGCACGTACGCTATTTAAAATAGGGTACAAACATCGCCCCCTCTTAATTCTCGACTTGTCGAAGAATTAAGAAAGGTATAATCCCGACTGTCCGTCGCAGTGTGTCCACGATGATCCCATTACTTTTACGATCATCTTGCCGCGAATTTAGCGTTGCTAACTTTTCGGAGTGTGCCCAGGTTAATTCCAAGTATACCAATTATACTTTAAAATTTCCATGCACCCTCATACGGCATGTGAGGCTTGACGTGTCCGTGCGCTCTTCTATCAGTCCCTCGGTAGGATCTTATTAAATCCACTACTTGTGTCATGACTCATGAGCCCATGTGTTAATCATAAAAAGAACACGTCCCCTCCTTGATCACAATTAGGGCTGCCAACGGGTCCCATCGGGTCCGGGTAGTATACTACCCGGAACCGTTTATATTAGTCGGGTCCGGGTCCTAACGGTTCCGGGTCCGGTTCCTAAATTGATGGACCCGGAACCGGACCCGATAAAAACACTAATTACCCGTCGGTCCGGGTATTTATCGGGTCCTCAAAAATCAACAATTTTTTTTTGATATTTCACTTTTATTTGTTATATTAGCTTGAATTTAATAATTTTTTATATAAAAATATTATTTATATCTATATGAATGTTCTAATTATGATTAAACATAAGAAAATAAAGGATAAGTGAAAAAATTTTATGAGAAATTACACTTAATCTTTCTATTTTAAGTAAAATTTAGAAATAAAAGACAAATATTGGTATCTGCAATGGCGTGAGTAATACCCGTTAGGACCCGAAAGTTATCGGTTCCTAACGGGTCTACCCGTCGGGTAGTAATTTTGCTAACGGGTCCAATATTTGGGACCCGGAACCGGACCCGACACACCCGGGTCCGGGTCGGTTCCGGGTAATCGGGTACCCGTTGGCAGCCCTAAGATTCACAATCCTTATCACTTCTTTTATGAGCGACCATCAGTTTATGAAACCTGACAGGTCCTGCATATCACCATGAGACCCAAAGCTAACACGTCATCTGAGTCTTCTTAGCTCTTCCATTGGTCTCACAGTGGAATCTTATTAATTCGTTCGCTTAGTCATAAGCCCACGTGCTAACTTCTTTCTTTACATTTCAGAAAAAACACGTCCCCTTACGACTCCATTAGTGCCACCTCTTCACACAAGTGACCAGCCACTGTTGACAGCGTTTCCCCAGGGACGGAGCTAGAAATTCTATACAAGGGGGCTAATCAATAAAATAAAAGTTTAGGGGGGCTAATAATAGTTTTTTCTTAGAAATAATAGGAATTATAAAGGACTTTTCATGGATTATAAAAAAATTAGGGGAGGCAGGAGCCACCCCTGGCTTCTACTAAGCTCCGTCCCTGCGTTTCCCCATCCTTACATACTCCAGCGATGGTACGTTTTATACTGTGTTCAAGCGGCGTCAATATCCACGGACGATAGCAATCCGATTACTTATTAAACCGTGAATTTGACTCCTCTTGAAACATTGAGAACTTCATTCCTTATCGAACTCTTAGCCTCTATTGCTTGTATACACTGTTCTTCAATCACCAAAACACATTCAAAGTACCAATAGTGTACTTAAAACTTCATATGATAATTACCCAGACGCCAAAATGATCGGCATGATATGTCCTCATGCACTTCATTTAGCTAACAAACGACCTACGTGATGGTGTGACATCGAAGACACGCTTCGCTCCCTGTCAAATAGCCGCTATTGCCACAATCGATAGGAATTTGACTCTCATTTGAATGCAGGATGCTCCCGTATCTTGGTAGGCACACTGATTTCCCATATGCTCCTGGTATGGCCTTTAATTTTCCGACTCAACGTTCTTGTGTCTGCGAATAATGAATGTACGACAATCTCTGGTGTACAGGATGACTGTTGACATTCATACATTTTCTTTCATAATAAGCCATTGGTTTCTACAATAAACCGATCTAGGCTTCTATAATCAGCCATATGGGTTTCCACAATAAACCCAATGGTTTCTACAATTAGCCAAATTGGCCTTGCATAATAAGCCATGTGTTTCTTTAATATTTTTCCTTTGCTCCTTTCGCTCCATTTTAGCTTCAGCTTAATTTTGTTGAAACACCTTGTTTCCCCCTTTCACTTTACTAGAAAGACATCGCAACAATTTCCTTCATAACCAAAATACTTCGCCTTTCTATTTCTCTTTTATAAAAAGACATTGCAAGTATTTCCTTCATAATTAAAATACTTTGCCTTTGATAACTAAAATATCTCGCCCTTGTCTTCCTCTCCCAAGGCGTTCGTTCATCCAACCCTAGCCGCCCTCATTGCTTGAATTGATACTGAAAAAGATGTCTTCTATTTTTCGACTTCTCAAAACAAGTTGCCTTTGATTGCATGCTTGGAGACACTTTAGCCGCCCCCAATATCTGTAGAGATATACCCAAGTAGAAAAGACGTCCCCATGTGAAGCAGGAACTAGATCTATTATATTCGTTCCTCACTTGCTAAATGGCTATTGGTTTATGATCTGGTAACTTTTTCGTTGCCATCTCTATTTAAGGTCCATCATAGTTGTCATTTTAGAGTCTCCTTCAAAATATTGTCTTGGTGTGGTGTGTCCCTCCGTTTTAGACCCTTTATCGAAATAGCCTTATGCGGTCTTGGCTAGATGGTCGCGTGGAGTCCTCCAAATTTAGCTTAATAATTCAAAATAGCTAAAATGTACTTAACATTTCCTACGTGGGCCTTGGCATGACCTCACGCCGAACATTGCTTTCGTGAGGTCATATTGCTTCCAACCGGTATAATTGTTAAGATTATTGTATGGCCAACTATGCATCTTATCTTGTAAACTGCTTGGCTTGATTATTGATATACATTTTGGATCACGAAAGACGCCACTAGATCCGTTATATGGTGGAACTTACGTACACGTCGGATGGATGCGAGAATTTCGTACCTTACTTCGTGACGTGTCGGATTGTATGTAAGACCTTTATCTGACATTTGTCATGGTGGTCCGACATCCGTGTACCAGTGAGTTTGCGTCTTTTGTCCACGACAAAAAAGAAAACCAAGCTCCACCTTGCATAATTGATAAAATTGAACTGAAGTTCATGACGTCAACCTCGTGGCTATTGTGATTCCTTTGGCCTTCTGAATCTTGCAAGTAAGACACCTCAGATCCGTGCTAAGTGGTAGCGATGTCGATGACCACCACAAAATGATCGTCTCTCATCTCCTTCCATTAGTGGAGCGTTATCATTTAATCTGGTTCTTTCACCCCAGTTTCTAGCTAGTGATTGCTGGTTTCCAACTGCATAGGATTGGTGCTTCTCTTTTGTTGGTACAACATGTAGGCATCCTCCTTTTGATTGTGGGTGATTGTACTTGAGCATCCGGTTATTACTAATGTAGAGATTGACTTCGCTCTGGTTCCTCAAATTGTAACTTTTCCTTAATGTAGCAAGGCGGTTGGCACATCGAGTTTATTGGTTCAACTCTCAGCTATCTCTGTCGTTCGCCTATGCCCGAAAATAGAACTCCTTTCCTTTCAGCTGAAAATTGCTTCCGTAAATGAATTTTGGTACCATACATTAGTTGGCTAACCGGATTTCTCGAACTAGTTGAGCGCTCTAAGTAGGGATGCTGACCTCGAACTTTCACATTCATATGTCAACGGAAATTTTCTTGCATGGCCGGGTGATCAACAATGTTTTTGAAACTGGAATACGAGCTTTCAAAAACCAAGAATTAATCTTTACGTCATCCAAAAATATTGGATCAAAAGTTCTTGAGGGACGAAGTAGCTTTCCTTTTGTAGCAAAATCGATGACGTCGAGCTGCAATGCGGGTTTGGATATTTTTTTAAGACAAAAGCTAGGGATTCTTCAGCAATAGAAAAACCCTAAACCACAGAAACAACTTTGATATCTCCCCAGCAGCTCATGTATGACTTGATTGCAGTGGAAATAACACGTTCTTTCTCAGCATCTTTGAAGCAACGGTGCACAACAGACTTACCACCAGCTAATTATTACTTCACTGAGCTCTCGCATGAGTATCCATCCATGACATCTTCCTGGCCCCATGTGTTTATACCACCATCAGAAGTGACAGCAATAGAGAACTCAGATGGACCGAAACATTTTAGAACTATCTTGATCAATGGTTTGAACTCAACTAGAGATGTATCAAATCGCATTGCTTCATAGCTGGCGTAACTAAAACCATCTTCGGGTGTCACATTAATAGTCGATAACCCTGATCCATCAATGGCGTTCATCGAATTCCCACAAGAATCAAAATCATAATCACTTCATTAATCCCATACAAAATTAGTCATCATTTCTTCGGCAGTGTGTGTAATCAGCAGACTTCTTGAAGAACACAAAGGCACATTCTTTGTTCAACCCAGTCATGCACATTTCAAGGGCGACTACTGAGGACTCTTTAGTTTCTTCTTCTTCAACATCATGACAAGCTGAATACATATGCCAGTTACGGTTTGGAACCATTGAATCTCCGAGAACATAAGCGAGTTTAAGACAAAATCTTTGTAGGTCTGGGCTTAGGAGTTATTGAAAAGAGGGTCAATGATTCGTCTCTGTTGAAGTGATAACCGGTTCCTGATTCTAACAAAAGAGGGTCAATAATTCGCTTGGATCTGATAAGAAAAGCTTCTTGCATGTCGCAGCTTATACCCCGTCGTATAGGTCTTCCATGGCGTATGCAGTGTCGGTCACGCCCGGTGTAGACGTGAGACTTCTGGTGCACACAGGATGGGTGAGGATTTTATGTGAATGAGGCTTATTCTGTGTGGTAGTGATCACCTAGATCTTTGTATAAATTAAAGATCAAGTATAATATGCTGATAATTCAATATAACCACGTACAGATCCATAGGTTTATTCGTGTAAATAGTCGAGGCGAATTTGGATAATACTTAGCTTGTTTTTATGTCGACTGAAGCCTTATCCCGTCGTCTGACATTCTTCACCCATTCCAGTTGTTTCAGTCGCTCACGGACTGATAAATCGATAGGCGTCACCTGTTGCATGTTTCCCTGTCTGACCCGAGAGTTTATCTTTGACGGCAGTTGAGTAACCGATTGGAGATTAATTCGAACTACAGGTGGGTCGTCGGTCAGTAGAGCAGGTGGTATGTTGGCTTGTAGCGCAGGTGTGGCGTTAACCTGACCAACAGGTGGATTAATAGCTCGTGGTCGCACGCCTCTGCTAGAAATATCCTCTTCTCGAAGTTCCCGGCTGCGTTGATGTCGACTAGAATACTCCCCTTGATATCGAACTCTTCTGCTGATGGTCGGAGGTGGCCATCTATTCACCAACACGTAATTCACCCTTGGAGCAGTCCCCTCTGAACGTGAACGAGAAGCTGATGTTGTTGATGTCATCGACGCCAATCTCCCATCGTCGTAGTTTTGGACAACAACGCTTCTTAAAGTTTGAGCAAATGCTTGCTGATTCGATTGATTCCGAGTGGGTATATCTGTATCCATCTCAGGTCGACCTGCACCTGATGCCTCCATTCTTTTCTTTCTTTTCAAACTTTGTTTTTACAACTTTGGCAGAACTTCCTGTGACTTTTGGACCTTCCCACAACTTTCTGAAAAAGTTCTGAATATTTCAGCAACTTTCTTAAAGTGTTGTGAAGCTTTTGCAACTTTCTGGTATGTTGTTGGATCGTACCACAACTTTCACTAAAGTTGCGAACAAAGGTTGCAAACAAGAGTTGCGAACTGAACGTGATTATAACCTCCAGAAAAGTTATGATCAGATTGCTTCCTTTTCAAATGTCTTCGAAACCCTAGTTTACAAAACACTTGAAAAAAAAACACTTTTCTCAATTTTGGGGAACACGATCTTTCTTTTCGTTCCCCTTAGCCGGCGCCAAAAGATGTTGGTGCAAAAATAATCACTCCAACAATCTTCGAGATGCGGGAAGGATGATCCAATCGCTGTCGTTGATAATGAGTCTCCAAATGATTGATCAAAGAGGTGGGGGTGCCTTCAAAAACACTCCGATGCTAAAATCAGCGGATGTTGTATGCAAGTAATTTGTGGTGAAAAGAATAGTATTATGTACCTTTTGTGCTGAGATTTAGCCTCTATATATAGGCAAAAACAGATATAGCTTTAGGGTTTTGGTAGTTATCCTAATAACTTCCCTCATCTGTATAAATCCCAAATAATGTCTAGATTCATGATAACCCCTAAAGTTTATGATAATCTTCATTTATCTTGGATAACTCTTATCCTGAATAATAATTACAGTAGAACCTCTATAAATTAATACTCTCTAAAATAATAATCTCGCTAAAATAATAAAATTTCTTAGTCCCTTCTTGGGTCTATAGTGCTAAAATAATAATTTCGATAATATAATAATTTAATACGTTTCAAAAATCTCCCTTAAGTATTTACAGGTCCCAAATATTATATAAATTAATAATTACTAATAAGAAAATTGAAATTGTTTTTATACATATCAAACTTTAGGAAAATACGAATCAATAATAGTTTTTTTTCTTTGAAGTTCAAATCTAATTGTATTTTATCACTGATAGTTTGTAATGCACTCATAAGACTCGGATTTGCATTATTATATTGCAACAATAGTAGTAGAATACTTCAAATAGTCAATAGTTGAATACTTCAAATTCCAAATAGTTCAAATGAACAAAGACATTATATATTTGATTAAAAGGTTAACCAGAGTTTTTAGTTGGCATCCTAGCAACAAGCTGGGCACCAACTCCTTTTTGAATGGCAACACTCAATCTATGAAAAATAAACCTACCTAGACCACAACCAACGTCATTATTAAGTAAACAGTTCTTTAGACGCTTAAAAAAACAAATAAAATCTCACTGAGTTCACCTAATGTGGTGAAAGCCAAAACACCGAGACCATAACCATGCGCAGCACATTCATTCAAGTATTTAGAACGCTTGCGTGAAATTGCCTTAGAAATGGCTCCGCCACGGGACGAAGGAACGAACTCCATCGCGTGAAGGGTGACACACCAAGAATATCCATACGCATGTCTTGGCCATTTTGATTGAGCACTAGAATATCTGCAGGCGAAGATCCTTGTTATCATCTCGACACCAATCCCAAAGGAAGCTTCTTTACGCACGGAACACCAGCTTTGTAACAGATAGCTATAGTTGAGTCGCGAACCACATCATGATGAAACTTACTCCCAATATCCTTAGACAAAGGAAGCGCATGATCGCCAAAAATATCCATAGGTTTGTTACAACAAGAACACATCCCATTTTCAACAAACAAAGGAATGCCAAGGAGATAACAAACTACTGCTCTAAACTGTCTAGGCCCGAGACATTGATCTAAACCACTGATGGGAGCAGCCAAGAGATAATCTTGAGCAAGTTTAACCGGTTACATTGCCAAAGTATGGAATCTCTTGCGAGAAGAAAGTGTAAAAATGGAAAAGGATTTGCTTCTTAACTCGTCCAAAATAAGTGACGCCAAGGAATGCATGGATGGGGGCATGATTATCGATACGTTAGTGGAAGGCAAACCACATACCTGAATGAATTTCTGAAGAGCCAACTGATAAGCAGCACCATTGACGGTTGTGAAAAAGCTACCAAGAATCACATTAAATGAGTCAAATATATTTTAAGCAGCACCATTGACGGTTGTGAAAAAGCTACCAAGAATCACATTAAATGAGTCAAATACATTTTATTGACGTTATCGCCTTAATTTATCGACAATTTAATTGACGTTATCAATAGGAAACATTCTCTAAATTAAATGAGTCAAATACATTTTATTAACGTTATCAATAGGAAACATTCTCTAAATTAATATATTATTAATTTATCTTTAAAATAATAAATTATTAATTTATCGACAATTTAATATCTCTTTAAATTAATAAAATTTAACAGTCCCAAGGCTATTAAATTATAGAGGTTTAACTGTATAACTACTTAAGATAATTATCCTTTTTCTCATCAAAATTTATCTTAAATAATAATTAATAATTATTCCATGAAAATCTGTTTACCCATGGACCTTTGGGCTTCAACAATAAGCCAAGTGGTTTCTATAATAAACCGAATTGGGCTTCCATATTAAGCCAAGTGGGTTTCCATAATAAACCCACCGGTTTCTAAATAAACCAAATTGGGCTTCCATATTAAGCCAAATGAGTTTTTATAATAAACCAAATCCAAGCTTCTATAATAAGCCACGTGGGTTTCCATAATAAACCAAATCCAGGCTTCCATAATAAGCCTCGTGGGTTTCCATAATAAACCGGGTTTAAGCTTTCATTTTAAACCCCGTGCGATACGCACGTACGCTATTTAAAATAGGGTACAAATACCAGGCTTCACAGAACTGAATATTTTTTTGCAAACAAAATTGGAAGAATCTAAATACAGAACTTCACTGGAGGAAAAAAAAAACACCCACTAAGGTGTCGTTAATGGAGATTCTACAACAGATTAGTATTAACATGGATGCAATAAAATATGCATGCATAATACCCAACAAGGAAAATGGATCAATACCACATAGAGGTAAGTGGCACTGTTCCATGCCCATAAAGACTCTGCGCAAATCCAGAAATCACCTACATTCACTGCACCAAACCCTTCTGACCAACCCTTGATTACGGCTAACCCTGCCGGAGGAAATCCAATCACTGCCACCACTAAGTTACAAGCTACCAACAGGAATGCTTTTGAGTTCCCTGATCTACCTGTGAGCTTTAAAGGATGAACTAGTAAACACATGGGGACCAATATGATAGCCCCGATTTGAGCTGTTGCATAGTTGATGATAGACATTAGACCTAAACCAATTGAAGCAACTGCGATCATCACAGACTTCAGAGTAGCCCATTCACTGTTTTGACATCCAGAAGTAGTAGGGTATGAATAAGGAGAACCCAACATCGAGTAGAGGATAAGAAGGATGAAAATGGAGGAAGCCCAGATAAACATATTGTTCGTCGGGGTCATCTCAGGGATGTGATTGATCAAGGATGGAAGAAACGAAACTATTGTAGCCCATAAGTGGATTATAAATACCACTTTTGCAGCATGCAACCATCTCCATGATTTTTGAACTCCGGGCTTTGCGGTAGAGGCAAAAGCAGGTACTTGGTTGTCTTTTGTTAAATTCAAAACCAGATTATTAGCACCAGAATACAGAGCTGCTGCAGCTATAGGAAGTGGCACAAGGAGCAACAAAAATGCAATCATGTAGACACCAACTGAGACGAATTTACTGGGAGATGTCATGAGGTAGAGGAAAAAAGATTGGTGAAACTTTTCAAGAAGATTGTTCACTGAACGGACTACACTTTCCATCAACCTGCACCATAGAACCCCAACATCTAAGAATATCATCTAACAGAAGGAAACAGTTCAACAGTCAAGGTAATTTTACAACTAGTCGTCTACAAAATTCCTAAATCATGCAGTTCATCCAAAGTGTTTGTTTAAATTTAAGAATACCATATTAACCCTAAATATTTTGACTGATGTCTCCCATAAGTAAATTCAAGTAACTGTGTACCAAAACTTGTCTTTCATTTAAAAACATGTCTTAGCAACTAGTGAGTGTAGATAAATGACAAAGGGAACGTAAGGAAATGAGCTGACCTGCCACCCCTCAGAAGAAATTCAGTACGTCTGCCTTCGTTATTTAGAAAACTTCTGGGTGATATCTCTAAAGTAACTGCATCAACTTGGTAATCACGAAAAGCACCATGTGACCCAGTCGGTACCCCTAAGGCCTGTCACAAAAAAGAAAAAAATGGGCATGAAATGTCAACAAAGATCCCCAACAACCCCACAGTTCAGAGAAATAATCTACAGGGGCAAGGCTAGCCAACTCGACCATGCTACTTACTTGATAATATAATGAACTAGCAAGTGTAGCTGTGCCGTCCACGTATTCTGCAGCCGGCATACCAAACTTCCATTGTGAATTTAAGCTTTTAGCCACTTTGCTAACTGACTCGAGAATCTGACCCATAACTTGGAGCCATGCTAAGTTGAGCAGGGTATATACTTTCTCTACCTTTACACGCAGACCTTGTGTATGTACTGCCAAATAATGCACTGTATTGATGAGATCTAGGTTTGGCATCTGCCCATTAGATGCCTCAGCGTATATACTAAGAGTATCCTTCTCAGTTTCTCCATGTTTCTCCACGACTTTTATGACAAGTGCTGCGGCCATAGTACCAGCACGCCTAAAGAAATCAGTGTTTCCAGCCCCTGTGGTGGGATTCTCTTTGCTTTCTGGCCCATTAAATACCGGAGTGTGATAATCTCGAAGCCAAGCAGAAACAGATGTATACTCCCCATACCGTGAGTCTGCAGCCAGCCAAACGATATCCTTTGCTAGCCAAGTGACACGGCCAAGTAGGGAAAATACTGAGTATGCAAGACCTATCGACAAAGCCTCACTTAGCTCAATCTTTGTTGAATTGTAAGGCGTCACAAATACTATTGCTTCTTTTCCGTCACCGCGTGGTGCTCTTATGATACCAACAGTGTTTATTCCATGTATGGCGCTAGTATTTTGAAGCAACAATCCTGTATAAGGGGTATCTGAAAAAAAGTGGAGCGGACGAAATTGACTAATTTTCTCATGAAATTTGTGGTGATAAACTTCAACACCTGATTCTTCCATTCTTTGTGCAAGCAATCTCGCAATTTCTCTGCATCAGTACACAAACTAAGACACATAGTATAACTAAGTTGGGTCAAATCATCAACAAATGCATGCAACAAACATTTTGATAGCCGCTAGAATGAACCACGGCAGAAGGTGTAACTTTACAACTGAACCAAAATCTCGATAAGAAGGATCATTCTAAGTTGTAACAGTAGGCTTTACAAAATTGAATAAACTAGAGAGTCCCGCAGACCATGCACAGGGCAATTAGCTGTCCCTTGGTCACTATAACCAATGTGACAAGATAAATAAATTGTCACAGCTTCAGAAGAAACCATGAATGTCTACAGAATGAAAATGGTAGGATACAAATTAAAGATGGATACATACATTCCAGTTTCTTCCGGCTTCAAGGACATGGACATTATATCCTTAACCAGCTTATTAGCTTCCATTGTATCATAACGAGAGAACATGGGATTTGCAGAACCTGACAAACAATATTATGCCATATGCAACAAGTAAGCTTTATAAGTCGTAGTTTTAAACTCTTAAAACTACGAAACACTATCTTGAAACCTGATATCAATAACAAGCTATGTACCAATGACACAGGGTATGAGTTTCAGTGTCCGCCACAACTAGCTGATAATACAAAATTCAGAGGCACAGGTACTAATAATGGCCAAAACCAAGGTTATTATAGTTTAACAAAAAAACAACCATCTTTCTTTTTCTTCTCTTTCGTTTTCTTTATTCCAAATTTCAAGCTTTGTAAAACTGAGTTGCATCAACATTAAAGTTTATTGGCCATCAGAGCTGTTGCCGTGCCAAACTGGTCCATCGCGAGAAAGTACCAATATCAAAACATGTCGATGTGGGGAGATTTTGAAAAGTAGTGTTTTTGTTACACAGATGTTACAGGTATATATTACATATGCAGACATTGTCAGTACAGATGTATCATGTTTGTAACGGAAATACACTAGTGCCATGAAAAAACTATCCATTCAGCATCTGAACTCAATCATGTTCGGGTCAATTAAGGGTTTTCCTAAAAAGTAATTGGAGCCTAAATCCCTCT